>OY992892.1:91228943-91288943 GCA_963921405.1 Cepaea hortensis
TGTCCTGGAAACACTACTAGAACGTGTTAGTAGGTCTTGGCCAGTATAGAACCTGGCCGTGGTGTCTTGGAAACACCTCTGCGTCCCTGGATATTGAGTTGATAATTGCGATCATCTTCACCGGCCGTCCTACCAAAGTTGATGTACTGACCACGTTATGTTGATATTGAGTTGATAATTGCGGTCATCTTCATCGGTCTTCCTACCAAAGTTGATGTACTGGCCATGTTATGTTGGTATTAAATTGATTGTTGTGGTTATCTCCAGCAGCCCACAGCCCATGACGAACAGTGCTGGTACTGTCATGATCACGCTATGGGGCGAGTTTGATTCCTGAGCTCGTCACCCGCAAAAGAAATGGAAAGATTGGTCACCTATTCCTCAGCACATCCTTGCCTACACAAATATGACGGATTTGTGACATCACATACAAATAGCGGAAAATTGCTTCTTGGTAAATAACAAGAAGGTGATCATATCATGATTTACTACCTGCTTTCTTTCAGCGCCGAATGTTGGGCGGCGCTTACCAAACCCGACACCCCACATTGTGCCAACGGCTTCGGGCGGAAGAGCGCAATTGGGAGGGTACTAACCTTATCCTGGTGCGAGGAAATGCAACCCAAAGACAAAATAAGTCATGGCAGGGCAGACCAGGCCCTAAGCCTTGGTTGGCAGCTGGTCTAGGATCGAAGCTCCGACAGGCGGACAGTTAGAGCATTGCTTTGCTGATCCGGCAGCTTCTGCAGCTTGTCTTGTTCCAGATTATAGGTGTCAACTTACCTCTGGAGTGAACTAGGCAGGCCGAGAGAGGGATCATGCTGCATGGGCAACACATGGTTTCTTTATTTTAGCCCAGGCTTTGTGCTATGGAGAGGCAATAACGCCATCCCTGGTCTTAACCGGTTTCGGAATCAAAGCGAGAGGCAACTGTTACGGGTTATAAGTCCTTGTCAGTTGGCGTAGACATGGGGCGCCACGCGTTGCCTCTGACGGTGGGAGACACCTACAGGTGTCACTGATCAGCTACCGCCCGCCTCAAGCTGGGCAGCCTCCAACCAATTGGGTGCTGAGCCGCTACAGCCTGCCTGTTTCAATGGGTACATTTATATGCTCGATGATTTCAATGCTCGTGTGGGCAAGGACTCGAGTTCATGGCCAGTGTGCCTTGGAAAATACAACATCGGTCGCATGAATGATAATGGGCAAAGGCTGCTGGAGCATTGCACTAGAAATGACCTATGTATTACAAACTCCATTTTTAAAACAAAAGAGATGCATAAGGTCACATGGAAACATCCAAGATCCAGCCATTAGAATCAGGTAGACTTCATTATCACACGGAGACAACATCTAAACCATACACCATTAACTCGAAGTTACTACAGTGCTGACTGTGATACAGATCATTCTTTGGTTATTGCAAGGGTTAGACTGAGACCAAAGAGAATCTACACAGCTAAACACAATTCTAGCCATAGGATTAATATTACTAACACTTACGATCCTGGAAAGTGCTTTGAATTTCAACAGCAACTTGAAGACGCTTTCAATGATACATCAGAAAATTGTATAGTAAATGATAAATGGAGTAAACTTAAGGAAACTATTTATAAAACAGCGGTAGGGGTTTACGGCACTGTGGATCTTAAGTGGCAGGACTGGTTTGCGGCAAACAGCCAGATACTGCAGCCCTTGATTGATAAAAAGAAGATAGCTCTCTTAAGAAACAAGGAAAGACCAACGCGTAACACTCTGAGTGAGCTGAAGCAAGCAAGGAAGGATGTACAAAAGGCTACCAGGCAGTGTGCGAATGACTATTGGATCAAGTTATGTGAGTCCATTCAAATCGCAAGTGATAAGGGAAACATCAGAAGCATGTATGAAGGAATAAAGAAAGCCTGTGGTCCAATGATCAAAAGAAGTGCACCGCTGAAAACCTTGACTGGAGAAATCATCACTGATAAGAAACAGCAGATGGATAGATGGGTCGAGCACTATTTACAGCTTTACTCAAGTGAGACCAAGCTAGCGGATGATGCCCTCAACGCCATAGAGGCCCTGCCAACTCTTGACCACCTGGACACACTTCCCACTATAACAGAAGTTAAGTGTGCTATAAATGAGCTTGCATCTGGCAAGGCTCCAGGTAAGGATGGGATTCCAATAGAGGTAATCAGGAGTGGGCAAGACACACTCGCTCTACAGATCCACCAGCTAATAGAGCTATGCTGGCGAGAAGGACAAGTCCCACAGGATTTCAAAGATTCAAACATCATAACGCTGTACAAGAACATGGGAGATTGGAGCGACTGTAACAACTATAGGGGTATCTCACTTCTGTGTATTGTTGGGAAAGTATTTGCCAGAATTGCCCTGCACAGACTTCAAGTCCTGGGAGATCAAGTCTACCCCAAATCACAGTGCGGCTTCCGTAGAACCGGTCTACCATTGACATGATATTCTCATTGCGACAGATGCAAGAAAAATGCCGCTGAAAAAATCAGCCACTGTTAATTGCCTTCATTGAACTCACAAAGGCATTCGATTTGGTCAGTCGTGAGGGTCTGTTCAAAGCACTAAAGAAGATTGGCTGCCCACCAACTCTTCTGTCCATTGTGGAATCGTTCCACACAGGCATGAAGGGTATAATCAAGTTTGATGGCTCAACTTCAGAAGAGTTTGAAATCAAGAGTGGAGTTAAGCAAGGTTGTGTACTATCCCCCACCCTCTTTGGGATATACTTTTCACTTCTACTGAAATATGCCTTTCGTGATCAGGATGACGGTATATACATTCACTCACGCTCAGATGGTGGCCTCTATAATGCTCAGAGATTGAAGGCCAAGACCAAAATTAGCAGGGTACTAATCAGAGAGTTGCATTTTGCGGATGATGCTGCGATTACGACCCACTCTGAGGAAGAATTACAACATCTACTATCTGCATTCTCCAGTGCTTGTTCTGAATTTGGTTTAACAATTAACAAAAAGAAGACACAGATTATGTCACAAGTTGCACATGGTGTACCATCAATCTTTATTGACGACGCCGAACTGGAGATAGTAGACCATTTTACATATCTAGGATCAGAGGTAAATAGCAAATTATCACTCGATCAGGAAATCAACATCAGGATTGGCAAGGCAGCAACAACAATGAACATGTTAGCAAAAAGAGTCTGGGAGAACAGGAAGCTTACTGCCAAAACAAAAGTCCTCGTCTACCAAGCCTGTGTCCTTAGTACTCTTCTTTATGGCAGTGAAACCTGGACAACTTACTCACGCCAAGAGAAACGTTTAAACAGCTTTCATATGCGGTGTCTGCGAAGAATACTTGGTATTAAGTGGCAAGACAAAATCACAAATACTGAAGTATTGGAAATATCAGGTTGTGTGACGGTGTATTCTATGCTCAGTCTTCGTAGACTTAGATGGATAGGACACGTTAGGAGGATGGATGATGGTAGAATACCAAAGGACATCTTTTTTGGTGAATTACAGACGGGTAGGAGATCTCAGGGTCGGCCTCTACTACGATACAAACATGTGTGTAAGCGGGACATGATTGATACAGGCATTGATAATGCACATTGGGAGCACATCGCTGATGAACGTGTTGCATGGAGGGCAACTATCAGAAATGGAATAAAGACATAGGAGAAAATGATTGCAGATAAAGCACACACAGAGCGTGAGAGACGTAAGATGGTGCAAAATGGTGGAAGTGACCATGTTTTCACATGCATCTACTGTGGGCAAACATTTGCAGCAAGAATTGGCCTTACCAGCCACATTCGCCACCGCCATGGATCGTAGTTATTATGCCTTTTTGAAGCACAATGTACCAAACTATCGTCTGTCAAGACGGAAAGGTGCCAATGAAATGAATGATCATATGATGATGATCTGATCTAATCGGGTCTATCGCCATGGCATCAAATGTTATCAGCAATTGAAATGATGCATTCTTCTATTTCAAGTTTTATACAGGTCCACATCAGGAAAGGCAATGATGAATATAATAATCATGTGCATGGTTATAAATGACATGTTAAAATTATAAATAAAAATTAGGGTGAAGCTGTTGAAAATGTGTGTTTAATTTTGCTAGCTCATAAATCTGGCTTCTAGTCAGCAATAATCATAATAGTCTGGACAAACTCTGGACTTCAACCATTAAAGTCTAACAATAGTTGCCACAAGAACTTACCTCTAGTGCTGTTTGTCCATCAAGAATGATGACCATTCACTTCATCCAGTGGAGTTGAAAGTATGGAGCCTCTAGAATTCACAACCTTTCAATAGGGACCTCTAATTATGTCTGCAGTCACTAAAACCTGGAAATAGGGACGTCTGATAATGTCTGCAGTCACTGAAACCTGGAAATAGTAGTAGTAGTAGTAGTAGTAGTAGTAGTAGTAGTAGTAGTAGTAGTAGTAGTAGTAGTAGTAGTAGTAGTAGTAGTAGTAGTAGTAGTAGTAGTAGTAGTAGTAGTTGTTGTTGTTGTTGTTGTAGCAGTAGTAGTAATTGTAGTAGTAGTAGTAGTAGTTGTAGTAGTCTTATAATGTCTGCAGTCACTGAAACCTGGCAATAGGGACGTCTTATAATGTCTGCTCCGAGTAACAAGAATCTCCATGGCAAAAGTAGCCTTTAGCAAGATCAACAACATACTGACCAATAAACAGATGTCAACTGAAACAAGAAAAAGAGTGTTGAGATGCTAGATAGAACCTATACTTTTTATATGGATGTGCAACTTGGACAATGAGCAGACAAGCTGAAAAACATCTGATGGCTGTAGAAATGTGGTTTCTGAGGAAAATGCAAAGAATACCATGGACAGTCAGAAAGACCAATGAACAAGTCCTACAAGAAACAAATGAGGATCGTAAACTGATTAGATACATTAGACGTAGACAGTCACAATTTGTTGGGCTTGTTATGAGAAGAAATGATTTGGAGAACTTGGTGACAACTGGCAAGATCGAATGGAAGCGACCAAGGGGAAGATCGAGAAGTAAATACCTGAATGGCTTGGCCTCGTGGCATGGTAAAGACAGAAACACGGAGCTGATCCACGACTCTAGTGATCGAGTGAGATAGCAAAACATGACTGTCCACGCTTACCGGCATGGCACATGAAGGATGGATAATGTCTGCAGTCACCGAAACCTTGCAATAGGGACGTCTAATAATGTCTGCATTCACTAAAACCTGGCAATAGAGACGTCTTATAATGTCTGCAGTCACTGAAACCTTGCAATAGGGGCGTCTAATAATGTCTGCAGTCACTTAAACCTGGCAACAGATGTCTCCAACACTATCGTTCTCCGCATACCAAAGCCCGTAAAGGCTCATGACGAAAAAGCGAAATAAAATTAATATTACATCTGCAATTTACAATACTGGCCTCCCATCATCAAAAGCTATCAATTACAGCAGCTAATACTGGTCTCCCGTCATCAAAAGCTGGCAATTGTAGCAGCTAATTCTGGCCTCTTGTCATCAAAAGCTGGCAATTGTAGCAGCCAATAATGGGGGGGGGGGGATCTTCTGTCTGCTGCCTATAGTACCTTACAGTTTAGGGCAGGGGGTCTCGAGTTTGAGAAATTAAAACCGCCTGGCTAGTGCAGTCGACGCGGACTGTGCAGGTTAGATTTTCTTTTTTCACCCGAGCATCTTATACTAATAATGACATGCTTGTTATCGCCTCAGGTTACTTACTGAATTTTACACTGAAGTTAAACAACGACCAGGAGTGCAACAATGAGAGGAGGTACATGGTATCCAGCAAAGTGGTGGACATCACATGCGACAGACACCTTCTGCTGAAAACACTCACACTGGACGGCAGGACCATACCCCACATCTGCTCTATCCTAATCAGCGGAGGTTAGTGGACCTGAAGCCATGGATACCATTTGTTACTGTTCACTGGCATCATGCCGTCTTGATAGGCGATAGTCTGTTCAGTGTGCTTCTCACATGGCACAACAACTACAATCAGACAGACCATGGGACAAAGTGTAGGCTGAATTGTAGAGACCATATGTTGCCCATGCAACATGGTCGCTCTCTCGGCCTGACTTGTTTACTCAAAGGAAAGGCAACCCTTTGTTAGGTACAGTGTTAGCTATAAGTTCATAAGTTCATTCTCATTGCACATCGAACTAGTAGTCCATAAGTGTGAAGATCCTCCACTCATTATCTCAGTCAGCGTGTGGCAACTGGTGACACCAGTTCTGTGTCTTGTGATTATTATCTACCACTGTTTACAGACAAGAGAATCGACTACATAGAACCGGGTTTTATCCATTATGGTTCAGTATATTTCTGCGGGGAGACCTGCCAAGAGTCACACAGACCGTGACCTCCATGGCTCACCCTGCGACCGCCAGGAGACTCCGAGAAAATTGCGCTCTTGAACAGAATAATGCATTTGGAATCGAACCCACAAGCTTCGGAGCGCGAGGCATTCGTTATATTGCGTAGATGTCTATCCTGACCACCGAGAGTTGTTGCATTCTGATCACAGTTGCAAAATTACATCCACCTCATGTGCCATTTACTTATCTTGCCCTTAAGGGTGTTCTTCGTGTAACTCTGATACACTGCTAGTCCGCAACCCACAGCAACCAAATCTGAGAGGCTATCTTCTGGTCAGTTCCTGCTTGCGCACGGAGATTTAATCCAATGGCTTCTTGTCGTATCCATCTTCCTCAATAGAGGAACTCTTCGAGGATACAAAGACAGGTTATAAATAAATGCACATGTGTTGTTCGACGCAATTCGAAGACTAAGAAAGAAGTAAAGACTACTGATCGCACTACACAACATGGCGGATAGGCATTTGAATGGTTAAGGCCTCTTGCGTGTTTATGCATATGGTTATCCTTGGCATTCGCATTTTCCTCATGTTTGACTGGTAGTGCATGGTTTCGTCTCCATGCTGCTGAGCTGATTGCGTGGCGCGACACGGTGAGCTATAAATTTCGCGTGGAGTGCTGTTACATCTGTCCGCGGTTGTTTGTACCGTGAATATTCGAAATGATGGCAGCCGACCTATTGCTGAACTGACTGGATTGCCTTATGCAGTAGTGTGTGGCTGCTAGATTTCTAGTGACTGGCACTTCTGGAGACGATAAACTATCATTTTCGTGGAGGACTTTTGTGTTGGTATTCTGGTGGGGTGCCGGCTTCGTGGCTAAGAGGTTATGACTTTTCTCCGTAATCTCGTATACTCTCGTCGGTAACGTGATGACGGTGAGAATCAGCAGTGGTTCGAATCGCATCGGTAACTTACGGGGTATGTGAGCCGGCCGCTCAGAAAGCAATGGCAAACTACTGAGCGTAATCTTGCCAAGAGATCAACATACAGCTGAAAGATGCTGGTGATGACAGCGATGTCCTGTAAAGGATATTAAAAAAAAAAAAAAAAATTCTGGTGGGTGCATTATTTATGTTCACACCATTCAGTTGGCAATGGTTTTGTTCTCTGTGAATATGACATGCACAATCGATAAATTATGTACGAAAAGATGAGTGGTTGGAAGGGCCGAATGTATGTCGGGCCTCCATGCCCATCTTTCGTACGTTCGGCCGTACTGTCTGATTGTTGCTAAATATTATAATGCTAGGTATTATAACGACAACAAGAACGAACGAACGAACGAACGAACGAACGAACGAACTTTATTTTCGAAAGGTAAAAATTGGGCACGCAGGCCCGTCTTACATACGGCCCTTCGATCCACAAGAGTGTTGACGTGCTACATAGAACCTGTATTTCTGTCGTCGAAGCGTGCACAAAGAGCAGTCAAGCCGAAAAACATATGATATCTGTGGACATATGATGTCTGATTACAATGCAAAGAATAATATGGAAAGACAGACAAACCAATGACCAAGTCCTTCAAGAAATAAATGAACCCTGAAAACTGATTAGAGAAATTAGACGTAGTCAGTCAAAACTGGGCATGTGATGACAAGGAATAACTTGGAGAACTTGGTGACAACTGGCAAGATTGAGGGAAAGAGAACAAGGGGAAGACAGAGAATTAAAAACCTGGATGGCTTGGCAACGTGGTATGGTCGATATACGAACACTGACCTGATCAACGACTCTGGTGATAGAGTAAAATGGCAAATAATGACCACCCACTCCATCGGCATGGCACATGATGGATGGATTATAATGACAATGATATATAGTCAGACATCAACAAACATGTGAGGTGTGTGAATGTCTGCCTGTCTGTCGTTTTAAAGACACGTTTGTCCCTTCTATTGTTTACTTAAGTGTCTATCTACACGTAGTCTATATGTATTCCTGATTTGTCTTTCAGTGTGTCTGTATGTCAATGGCTCTGTGTCTGTCAGTCTATTTGTCTATCTCATTGTCTACCTATTCAACCAGCCTTGCATCACTTATGGTGGACATGCCTCGAAAATTCCATAATTCAACGCATTAGCGTCACGATCGTGATGTGTTACTATCGTGACACTTGGTATCGAATCCCATGACAGGTCGCAACGTGGCCCTGAAGCAACCGACAATCCAGTCGCCCACGATGGCAGGAGACATCAACCACCCCGGCAACGCCGTCGATGGAAACATTGACATCGTATATGAGCGTGGATCGTGCACCTTATCCATCGGGCAACAGAAACCTTGGTGGTCCGTTACTTTGCCTCGCCCGATGATTGTTCTCAACGCAGTAATAGTCAACAGAAGCTGTAAGATATTCGTGGTGTGGTTCACATCTTCATTGGTGAATGTGCATTACACATTGTCGGTTTGTGACTGCTCACATATGGCATGTTTGTTGTTGGATATCTTAAAGTATGTAACATAAAGTCGACTTCACTGCAATGTCTGGCCTGGCGCTTTATATCGTGAGTGGCTTAAGTACAACATCATTGAAATTGCTGTAATCTCTTGACTGTCTCTTGGCATCATACAATAACTGACATACATCATCGACTTTACTGCAATGTATGGCTTGTCGTCTGATTCCTTTCTTCTATCCAGTATGTAGAAATGGTGTTCAGCCCCCGTTCAGACGTGGATTTCCCGGTTGGTTATAATTTGTGCCCTTAGGGTGGTTTCCTTTCTGTTTGCTGCGATTTTCACTTCTTGAGTGCTATGCGTTTATCGCTTGGTGTTGATTCCATCATGATTTATGTGGCATCCAGTAACCCTTGATAGAACTTGTTGTTATGGCATGAATGCCGCTGTTATCATAATGCATGGGACATAAATACACCATTATTGAATCCACTGTTATGTCAGGGTTGTCTCTAAGTATGGTGACTTCAATGACATACAGTACATCCACACTAAATTCACCGCTATGGCTGGCCTGTCTCTAAGTATGGTGACTTCAGTGACATACAGTATATCCACAGCGAATCCACCGAGATGTCTGGCCTGTGTCTAGGTATGGTATCTTCAGTGGCACACAGTACATCCCTCATGAATCCACCATAATACCTGGCCAGTCTCTAAGTATGATGACTTCAGAGACATACAGTACATCAACATTTAATGCACCGTTACGTTAGTCCAGTGGCTAGGTATCATTAAATAATCGACATAGAGTACAACATCATCGAATCGACTTACAGTACAGCCACACTGAATGCATTGTTATGACAGGCCTTTCTCAGGGTATCGTAAAATAATTAACATATAGTACAACGCCGTCGATTCCACTGTTTTCCCTCGCTTGTATCTGGGTAGTATGAAGCCAGGTACATGTACGACAACTAGATCGAATGAATTGTTATGTCCGGCCCGCCTGTGGGCACCACGACGTGAGTGACAATCAGGGCAACTAAATCGAATCCACTATTTTGTCTAAATTTTAGTTGGGTAATGAAGAAGAATGAAGAATGACTTGCGCGATGACTTGGATTAAAGTGAGGAAGAGTTGCGCAATTCGTCGACCTCACTCTGTCACCTGAGTCCATCTGAGTCCAGTGGCAAGACAAGTCGAGACGACTGGAGACGAATACAGGTGCAGTGGATGACCAGGATCCTGATTCAACGGGCAAGACAGCGTTTACCTGCAAAGCGTTGTGGAACGTAATGAGCACGGCAAGGCACGTAGAGTTGGGTAATATGAAGTCAGGGACACACAGGACAACTAGACTGAATTCATTGCTATGTCCGCCCTGTCGCTGGGTACCATGGGGTTACTGACATCCAGGACAAGTAGATCGAATTCATAGACATATCTATCCTGTGGCTGCGTACCATGGGGTAAGTGACATACCTATGTTAAGTATATTAGACGTGAATCCCCATAGGGTGGCATCAACACTTCCGACTTCAGATTAGAATCCCCTTAGGGTGGCATCAACACTTGAGACTTCAGATAAGAATCCCTTTAGGGTGGCATCAACACTTGAGACTTCAGATTAGAATCCCCTTAGGGTGGCATCAACACTTGAGACTTCAGATAAGAATCCCTTTAGGGTGGCATCAACACTTGAGACTTCAGATTAGAATCCCCTTAGGGTGGCATCAACACTTGAGACTTCAGATAAGAATCCCTATAGGGTGGCTCTCACACTTGAGACTTCAGATTAGAAACAACCACGTGGCATATAAACCCGTTCATTATTTCCGTGAGTCAGTTCTGATTTGGAGTGAGTTTACCAAGATTGTATTTCATCATCATCTGAAAAATCCACAACATCTCAGCATCCCAAGCGACCGAGCGAGTCCTAGCTCGGAAACAACAGGTCTGGGGCGTATAACGACATAGGGTAGTAAAGGACAAAAGAAGCAAGAAGATATCAAGAATTACCAACGATAAATACCTATTTCTTTCCACAAAATAACATTACAATTCCGGTCTAAATTGTATAATATTACAATTCCGGTCTAAATGGCGGATGAGCTGTTGAGCTGTTAATTTTTCTGGAGTGTTTTGGATTCTGGCTACGATTTGCTTATTCATTGTACTCACTTCAGAATGGTAGTAAATGGTTCCGTAATGAATTCGCAACATTCGTCTCACGAATCACATCTCTGTTGCTTCCAGTCTCTTCCTAATTTGTTCATTGACATTCCAAGAGTCACAGCCATGCAGCTAGACATGTTCAATATAGCTCTTCAGCACTCCATTACCTACATTCAATGATAGTGACTTATTGCATAAGATATTCTTCATTTTCTGAAATGCAGCTTTTGTTTGCCCAATTATTTTCTTAATCTCAGCTGTGCATCTTCCTTTTGGTGTTATAAATGCAACTAGGTATTTAAAACTATCCACTTGGTTAAGAATTGTCCCTTATATTTCTATTTCACATATTGATGTCACCTTTTTCTTTGATATCATTATTGTTACTGTTTTCTTGATATTCAAGGAGAATCCTTTCTTTGCACTCTCTGTTACTACAATGTCCAACAATTATTAAAGATCTTTTGCATGATCCGCCACCAATACTGTATCATCTGCATAGCGTATATTTTTTATATAACCTCAAATTAGTACTCCTGGCTTCTCTTCAGATCGGGGGGGGGGGGAGGTGCTTGGCGAGTGGTGGGTGGAGGATGTATGAGAGGATGAGTGTTTGTAGGTTGGGGGTGAGTGGGGGATGTGTGTGTGAGTGTGTGTGGGTGGGTGGGTGCGGGGTGTGGGAGTTTGGGAGATTGTGTGGGTGGGGGAGATTGTGTGGGTGGGCGATGTGTGTAAGTGGGGGATGTGTGGGTGCGAGTTTTGTGTGTGGGTAGGTGTGGGATATGTGAGTTGGCGAGAATATGTGAGTGGGTGTTGGATATGTGGTTGTGAGATTGTGTTTGGCTGAGTGGTTATTGTGTGTGGGTGGGTGGTGGAGGATGTGTGGGTGGGTGAGTGTTTGTAGGTTATGGGATGGGTGGAGGATGTGTGCGTGTAGATGGGGAGATGTATGAAGGTGGGGGGATGTGTGGGTGGGTATGGATGGGTGGATGCGTGCATGTGTGCCTGGGTTTGTGTATGGGTGGGTGGGGGATGTGTGTGGGGGATGTGTGGTGGGTGGGAGATGTGTGTATGTGGGTGGGGAGATGGTATATGTGGGTGTGTGTGTGTGTGTGTGGGATGTGTGGAGGAGGGATGGGTGGATGGATGGGGGAATGTATGTGCCTGTAGTTATGTGTGTGGTTTGGTGGTGGATGTGTGTGTGGGGGGGACACGCGGATGGATAAGGGATGGGTGGGTGGGTGGGGGATTTACTCATAACATAGTAACATGCATTGTTTATGTTTACAACATTCATTAGACCATGTTTTTTCCTATGTGAATGCACTATGCACTGATGAACGAAAGATGAGTGATTGGCAGGGCCGAATATAAGACGGGCCTGCGTGCCTAATTTTTACCTTTCGAAAATAAAGTTCGTTCGTTCGGTCATTCGTTCTTTGATCTCTCTCATTATTACTTCGCTATAGAGCTAGAAGTGATCTAGTGACAAAACACAGCCCTATCGTACTCCCAGCCATATTTGTTCATAATTACCATATTTATTTCCCATTTTAATTGCTGCTACTTGGTTTTAGTAAATATTCTTTATTATGCTGAGATCTTTTCCATCTTTTACAATTTTAATCAGTTTATCATGTTTTACTTTATCAAATGTCATAGAATAATCTATGAAGCACACATATATGTATGTCTGTGTCTCTATTGATCTTTCTATTAGTGTCCGTAATGTATAAATTGTATTGTTTTTACCTGTCCTTTCATAACTCCATACTGTACTTCAACAATTTACATTTTTATTTTCTGTCTTGTTCTTCTCATCATATTTCTGAGTGGAAGCTTAGTGACATGGTTTATGAGGTTGTTTTTTTTTTTTTTTATATCCCTTACAGGACGTTGCAGTCAACATCAGCATTTCTCAGCTGCTGTTGATGTACTAGGCAAGATTATGCTCAGTAGTTTTCCATTGCTTTCTGAGCGACCGTCTTACATATCCCGTAAGTTACCAACCCGGAGAGAACCGCTAACGATTCTCGCGCAGGATATGTTACTCGCGAGAATATACGGGATTACGTAGAAAGACGTTAACCCCTAGGCCAGGAAGAGAGGTTAATCGTGCGAAAATCTTTGCATTCATTTGCTTCTGGTCTTTTTGGTATTGCTATAAATACAGATTTCAGCATATTTCTCGGTAGATATCCAGTGCTGTACATATCATTCAACAGTTTGGTTAATATATCTACACCAAATTCTCCCAGTATTTCTAATTCTTCTGTGATTCCATATGGCCCAGTTGTTTTTCCTTTCTTTATACGTTTGACAGCTTCAGCGACTTCTTCTTTTAGAATTGGTGGACCTTCAAAGTTACTTCCTTCTGTTATTTCTTCCATTTCTCCATCATATCCTTCTTCATTATATATATATATATATATATATATATATATATATATATATATATATATATATATATATATATATATATATATATATATATATATATATATATATATCAGCTGTATGGAAGGAAATTGTCGAAGGCGGAGATTTTAATCCGATCACATTGACAAAGGCAGCTCATAGTGCCAGTAGATCTATACACATATAGGGTCCAGTAGTGAATGATGCCCAATGCGTGTTAAGGACTTGTAAACGTGTCCCTTATTGACATCTATGTGGAGGTCAAGGTTGAACAACCACACTATCTCTCCAGGAATGAATGCATGAATAGATCACTCATCTTGAATATAGGACTGGTATTTGTGATATGTTATGTGGCCTTTGTGGCTAAGGGCTTTTGGACGCGATTCGTAAACCCGCTTACCCGCGTTCGAAACAGAACTGCGACCAATTTGGCAGCAAACCACGTTGCGCTAGGGTTTAACGTGTGTGTATGAGAGCCGGTCGTTCAGAAGGCAATGGTAAACTACTGAACGTAAACTTGCCAAGATATCAACAACATCAGTAAAATCCTGGTGTTGACAGAGATGTCCTGTAAATATGTTATGCAAAAAAAAGTTCTTGCTTGTTGTTCTTGCAACACCATTCTGTGATATGTATGCAACACACTAATGTAACACAGACCTCGTGTGTCAGGTCTTAGTCAGATATGACTGAGCTACTGTATGACAGTAGACAGACATCCCGCATTCTGTTAGCGCCGAATGTCGGGCGGCGCTCACCAAACCCAACACCCCACATAGTGTCAACGGCTTTGGGTGGAGGAGTGCAATTGGGAGGGTACAAGCTATAGGAAATGCAACCTAAAGACTAAATGTCATGGCAGGGCAGACCAGGCCCTAACCTTGGTCAGCAACTAGGACGGAAACTTTCACAGTCAGGCAGTTAGAGTATTGCATTTCTGATCCGGCAGCTTTTGCAGCTTGTCTTGTTCCAGACATATTGCTGTTACCTTCCTCTGGAGAAAACTAGGCAGGCCGAGAAAGGGATCATGCTGTATGGCCAACATACGATCTCTAAATTCAGCCCAGGCTTTGTGTTATGGAGAGGTATAACTCCAGTGTAAACATTATCGTCTGCAATGACGACAAGGTGTTGGTCAGTCAGACTGACTGCTGCTCCTGTTACCATTGCAGCAAAGATGTCTAGGCTCGATGGATTCGTACTGGAGACATTCACAGCTGAAGGTAACAGAACTAACCTGTTCGTGAACAATGGGCCCAGCGGTCAGATTAGCTATAACATTGCACTGGGTTCTACAGAGCCAATAACATCTGTGAAGATCACAGCTGCTACAGAGATTCTGAGCATGTGCGAGGTACAGTTGTTTGGTGGTAAGTGTTGTCACAGTGTGCGTGGGGTACAGATGTTTGGTGGTAAGTGTTGTCACAGTGTGTGTGGGGTACAGATGTTTGGTGGTAAGTGTTGTTACATTGTGTGTGAGGTACAGATGTTTGGTGGTAAGTGTTGTCACAGTGTGTGTGGGGAACAGATGTTTGGTGGTAAGTGTTGTCACAGTGTGTGTGGGGAACAGATGTTTGGTGGTAAGTGTTGTCACAGTGTGTATGGGGAACAGATGTTTGGTGGTAAGTGTTGTCACAGTGTGTGGGGTACAGATGTTTGGTGGTAAGTGTTGTCACAGTGTGTGTGGGGAACAGATGTTTGGTGGTAAGTGTTGTTACATTGTGTGTGAGGTACAGATGTTTGGTGGTAAGTGTTGTCACAGTGTGTGTGGGGAACAGATGTTTGGTGGTAAGTGTTGTCACAGTGTGTGTGGGGAACAGATGTTTGGTGGTAAGTGTTGTCACAGTGTGTATGGGGAACAGATGTTTGGTGGTAAGTGTTGTCACAGTGTGTGGGGTACAGATGTTTGGTGGTAAGTGTTGTCACAGTGTGTGTGGGGAACAGATGTTTGGTGGTAAGTGTTGTCACAGTGTGTGTGGGGAACAGATGTTTGGTGGTAAGTGTTGTCACAGTGTGTGTGGGGAACAGATGTTTGGTGGTAAGTGTTGTCACATTGTGTGTGGGGAACAGATGTTTGGTGGTAAGTGTTGTCACAGTGTTCGTGGGGTACAGATGTTTGGTGGTAAGTGTTGTCACAGTGTGTGTGGGGTACAGATGTTTGGTGGTAAGTGTTGTCACATTGTGTGTGAGGTACAGATGTTTGGTGGTAAGTGTTGTCACATTGTGTGTGGGGTACAGATGTTTGGTGGTAAGTGTTGTCACAGTGTTCGTGGGGTACAGATGTTTGGTGTTAAGTGTTGTCACAGTGTGTGTGGGGTACAGATGTTTGGTGGTAAGTGTTGTCACATTGTGTGTGGGGTACAGATGTTTGGTGGTAAGTGTTGTCACATTGTGTGTGAGGTACAGATGTTTGGTGGTAAGTGTTGCCACATTGTGTGTGGGGTACAGATGTTTGGTGGTAAGTGTTGTCACATTGTGTGTGAGGTACATATGTTTGGTGGTAAGTGTTGTCACATTGTGTGTGGGGTACAGATGTTTGGTGGTAAGTGTTGTCACAGTGTGCGTGAGGTACAGTTGTGTGGTTGTGTGGAGGACACTTATAAACTGCAGGTGTCAGATAGAACATGGAGTACACTTTATTAGTTCTAGGTTTCCTCACGACATGTGTAAGAAAATTATGGTAAAGTAAAGTAAAGTAAAAGTAAAGTAAAAGTAAAGTAAAAGTAAAGTACAAGTAAAAGTAAAAGTAAAGTAAAGTAAAAGTAAAAGTAAAAGTAAAAGTAAAGTAAAAGTAAAAGTAAAGTAAAGTAAAAGTAAAGTAAAGTAAAAGAAAAGTAAAGTAAAGTAAAGAGACGAAAATTAAAGAAATTGAAGGTGTGACACACTCCTCTCAATAAGAGGGTCAAAAAAGAGAAGAAGTGGTAGTAGAAAAGGAGGATTAGGACGATGAAGGGTCGAAGAAAAAAAAAACATGTTGATGTTTATTTTGTGTTAAGGAAGAGATGAAGGAGGATGCGGAGTCGAAGATAAAAGTGGAGACAAAGGCGAGGAATGTAGTTCACAGTAAGTGTGGACATTTTAAGAGGAAACGTTATTTGGTAATAGGTATGTGCGTGTGTGTGGGTGTGTGTGTGGGGGGGGGTTGTGTGGGTGTGTGGGTATGTGGAGCTGATCTTGTTGCTATTTGTGAATGTATCGACTGTGTGGTGTACACACATAATTTATCGACTGTGTGGTGTACACACATGTGTTTCAATGTTGGCCTTACGAGTGTGTGAGAAGAATAATTTACATTTGTGGAAGCTATATGTGGAAAGGCCGGTCTCTCTGGCTGTGGGGTTACAACACTTTCTCTCTGTAATCCCGTTTATCACGCAGAGTCTCGCAGCGGAGCGAGAACTGAGGTGGTTCGACCCCCGCTCGTGACTTGCGGATACTGAGCCGGCCGCTCAGAAAGCAATGGCAAACTACTGAGCGTAATCTTGCCAAGAGATCAACAGACAGCTGAAAGATGCTGCTGTTGACAGCTAAGTCCTGTAAAAGGATACGCAAAACATATGTGGAAAGAAGATGGGAACATTCTTAAATAAGTGAATCGTTACAACTGTCTCGATGAAATTGCACAACATGATTGCAAAGAGTTAGGAAGACAATACAACCCGAAATAGGAGAAGAACTGTGTTCTTAAACAGCCGGTGCGCTGATGCCGACGTAACGGGTTCAACACCTAAAACGGACAGTTGGACTAACCAGTTGACCTGTCGTTCTTGACTTGAGACCGTTAATTACAAGTACCTCTGAAGTCGTAGTGGGTTCGCCTGATGGCGAGGGATCTTGTTAATAAATAAAGCTAATTCACAAGCAAAATTCAGTCCAGCACTACTACAAATAGTGTGTATGGACTACGCTTGTGTTTAAAGCGAGCGAGTGAAAAAAACACAAAAAAAAGGAGAAGAATAATGTGGGTCGCTAGAAGGTAAAGCTGCAGTAAACGAAGTTTATATCCTGAGAACATTGAACGTTCTATAGAAGTAAATAAAGACCTACATCTGTGCTTTGTTTATTACACAAAGGCTTTTGATAAAGTAATACATGTCAACATGATGAGGATGCATGCATATCGACAATTTGATGGGAAAGATCTTAGACGTGTAAGCCAACATATATTGGAAACAACGAGGGGCAATAAGGATTGATAATGAAGTAGGTCAATATCAGCCTATTAAAAGAGGTGTGCGACAGGAATGTGTAATGACTCCAGAACATTTTTCCCTATTCAGTGAACATATTCTCAGCCATTTAGACGGTATGAGAGGAATCACTATTGGGGGACGTAACAGCAATAACATTAGATATGCGGATGATTAAAGATTGATTGCCGACAATGGGTAAGATGTGCAACATTTAGCAGATGCGGTTCTTGCACACAGTGGACAACTAGGGACAGAATTAAATTGTAAGAAGACACAGATTATGGTCAACACTAGGAAGAAGGAAATATCACAGTGTAGTATTGAAGTAAGTAGGAATATTCTTAAACAAGTGAATCCGTAAACTTATCTCGGACTAGTCTTAACATCTCATGGGAGATGGCTTGAAGAGATTTGAACAAGGATCACCATGGCGAAGGTAGCATTTTGCGAGATGCAAAATATACTGACCATTAAAAAGATGTCATTTGCAACGAGAAAAGAGTATTGAAGTTCTACATACAACTGAACTTCTGTACAGAAGTGAAGCGTGGACAATGAGCAGGTACGCTGAAATACAACTGATGGCCGTGGAAATGGTGCTTCTGAGAACAATCCAAAGAATACCATGGACAGAATGAATACCAATGACCAGGCCCTTCAAGCAACAAATGAAACCCTTACACTGATTAAATAAATTGGACGTAGACAGTCACAATATATTGGACACGTAATGAGAAGATTGGTTGGTTTTCATTAGTTTTCATTCTGTCCATGTTATTGGGTTGACAAAATTATAGAAGATTTGGACTTTGCTGACGACATAGTGCTTTTAAGTTTAACACACCCAGATGCCCAAGAGAAAATAAACCATCTCCAAAATGTTTCAGAACAAATTGGTCTCCTAATTAACACCGCCAAAACAAAAATTATTGATCTTACCAACAGTTCAAACGACATCAAATTAAACAACCACGTTCTTGAAAAAGTCAACAGCTTCACATACCTAGGAAGCAAAATGACATCTACAGGGGACTCAACACCAGCAATATTATTTAGAATCGCACTAGCATCTGGTTCCTTCGATAAACTGTCTAATATCTGGAAGTCAAAGACACTCAGGAAACACACGAAACTTAAAATCTTCAACTCGTGTCTGATTCCCTCGCTAACGTATGGATGTGAAAGTTGGAAATCAACGGTAGCTTTGGATTTTTAAAAAAAAGACAATTTTGAGAATAAATATCTTAGAAGAATTCTAAACCTCCACTGGACAGATTTTAGAACCAATACGCAAATAAGACAAACGACTAGCAAGATATTGTATCCAATTTTATCAGAAAACGCCATTGGAACTACATCGGCCATGTACTCAGTGTAACACCACTCCTTTGGGTGAGGGGATACTGATGCCACACCTTCTAACAGGAGGTGATCTGCTTGGGACTAGGTAACCTCAGTCAACGTTACCCCATCGGTCTCTGAATACCTATCTCACTATTCAACCAACCAAGTGATACTACCGACCAACACATCGTCCTGAATGCATGACTCAACACTCAACTCGGGCATCTATATGGAAACAAAAATGTGTATTGTACAAATGAGGGTGATGATGGTGGAGATAATGATGATGAGACAGACCTATTAACCGATAGTACCATCCAGACAGCAAGCCTGGGAGTAGCGTCAGGATGAAGCAGTCATCACTGGAAAGGCTTCGAGTAGACGCTACATGTCATCTTGCTACTAGATCTCACCAGATGTAGATAGTCTTCCATCCAGCTCTCGTCTTCGCCCAGATGAAAAGATAATGATTGGTCGACCTGGACTAGTTCCGGAAAACCTACTCCGTGATGCTCCATATGGGTGTTCCACACAGATAACAAAATGTTCAAGGTCTTGCAGGTGGCCACAAAATGATCACGGAGTTGCCCTCTCTTACAGAGTTCAAGAGAGTGTCAGAAATATGAGAGCAACTTATAGGGTTAGTGAATCATTAGTAATGGTAGGCAGAATGGCCCTAAAATAGGGCCGGTGATGAAGCACCTAGACCCCTTCCTGGGTCACGCCAATCTCCCTGGTTCACGCCCCTATTACCAGCCATTGCAGATATAGTACCGTGCCTCAGGTACAAAATCCAAATCCAATAGTATATACATGGTCTTAATCATTTTCCATGTAGCAGAGATCCACACCCCGTTCTCTCCTCCCTCATCAAGGGCCGGAGAGTTTAGAAAGGTGTCACTGCCCTTATAGAACAGCCCTGTCCCGTCGGTCAATTCTCAAACATTGTCCACCTCTCCGGAATCCAATATATATTATGCTGGCATTCCATTGAGGACACTATCTATAAGACAGATGAGAGGAAAGCAAAGAAGAAAAACCAGTGGTCGCCCCACCAAGTGACAAAGACTTTCGACTCAAGTCACGACCTTAAAACGACCTCCGATAGTTCTACCTATCTTCGCACTACATTCGCCTCGCCGTGCTGCGCCGATCGAGACCGCACATGCCCTAGAATAGAATCATCTAAAATAGTGGTTCCCAACCGGTTGGGAATTCCCCCCCCCCCACCCCCACCCCCAGAGGGGGAGGGATTTTAGGGTTTCTACGGGGGGGGGGGGGGGAGGGGATTAAGATTATTTCAATATCCCGTTAATACAATAGTCGTTTGCTTGATATTGTTTTTCCCTTCATACTTTACGGTTCTGTACGTCTCACACTTCTAACATTCAATTTATAAAGTAAGTATACCCTGAAATCATGTTTTATGTGGACGTCTAGACTTGTTTTAGTATGTGCTATTAAACTTAGCTTTCATTATTATGTATACTGTGTAGGGGCGGGGGCGGGATTTTTAGGTAGGAAATACGGAAATGGGGAATGACGTTCTTAAAATATGGTGAAGGGGCACGGGTCAAATTTTTAGGTAGGAAATACGAAAAAGCGGGGGGGGGGGGATGACGTTCTTAAAATATGGTTCCAGGGGGGGGGGGGTGGGGCATGGGCTATAAAAGGTTGAAAACCACTGATCTAGAAGAACACCCTCTGAATCAAGTAAATAGTTTTAAGTACCTAGGAAGTATAATACCATCAAATGGAAAATCAGTAGACGATATCGCAAATAGATGCAATAAGGCAATCCAACTCACTGGACAAATTGCACCGATACTAAAGAACACGCATGTATCAACAGCCACTAAGAAAACACTATACAATGCAGTCTTCCTACCAACTCTTTGCTATCAATGCCAAACCTGGACACTGACAGAAAAAGAGACACACACAAAAAACCAAAAAAAAAACAGAAATGAGATTCCTGACAAGAATACTCAATGCATCAAGAAGATAGAAAATCAGAAATGAAGAAATCCGGACTAAAGTTGAGGTTATGCCAGTGCTAGATATTATCAGAAATCAGCAGGTTAACTAGATTTGGCCGTGTAACTAGATTACCAACTAACAGTATACCTCAACATGTAGTGATGTACAAACCACATGGAATCAGACGAGGAGCCGGCCACGTAAACGATGGATAGAGGGAATTACAGAGACCAGGCTGGATATATGAAGACCATACACGGGCACTTTCCCGATGGTTATGCTTCACCTCTACACCGCAAGGTACAGGAAGAACCTGATGAGATGAAATGAATCGATATTTTTTAACACATTATGAAAAGAAATTCATTAGGGAACTTTGTGACACCTGGCACGACTAATAGAAAAAAGAAGAAGGAGAAGACAGACAGCTAATTATATGGATGACTTGGCCTATCGTGATAAGAACACAGACACTATCCAAAACTGGTGATTGAATGAGAAGTAAATCATGACTGCGGACGCGTATTGCCATAGCACATGATGATGATGCCCATGATGGTATTGAACAACTGAACGTGTAAGTTGTTGTGCCATATAGAACATCGTAGAGCTCGTGGTCTAGATATAATGTGTGTGGTCATGTTAGGCGATGGTTAGGTTTGGGAATAGCTGAAAGCAGGGCTTGAAAGAGAGAGAGAGAGAGAGAGAGAGAGAGAGAGAGAGAGAGAGAGAGAGAGAGATACGGCCTGGACGACAGA
Source organism: Cepaea hortensis (assembly GCA_963921405.1). Classification (NCBI taxonomy): domain Eukaryota; kingdom Metazoa; phylum Mollusca; class Gastropoda; order Stylommatophora; family Helicidae; genus Cepaea; species Cepaea hortensis. The sequence continues at coordinate 91,250,612 of OY992892.1, forward strand.
TAGGGTGCGGTTTAAAGATCGTCAGTCTCTAACACGTAAGGCATGCCAAGTGATATGTATTGCATAACTTTTACATGACTTCCAGCAGTCAACCCGATATGTTTTGGCTGTTTGGGATTTCTTTACCGTTTACGTTCAGTAGGTTGACATTGTTTTCTGAACTACCGACTCTCATACAATATTATGAAAACCAACACAATGCCGGCTGCTGCCAAATCGCCCGCAGCTGTGTCTCGAACGTGGTATGCGGGATTACAAATTGCGGACGTAGCTATTTCGCCACAGGGTTGTTTGTGGCTTAAGTTAGGGCGTGGCTTAGAGTTAGGGCGTGGCTTAGAGGTGCCGCGGAACCATGAGGTTAGGTAAGGCTTGAAGTTAGGGCGTGGCTTGGAGATAGGGCTTGGCTTAGAGTTAAGGCGTGGCTTAAAGGTGCCGCGGAACCAAGAGGTTAGGTAAGGCATGAAGATAAAGCGTGGCTTAAAGGTGCCGCGGAACCAAGAGGTTAGGTAAGGCTTGAAAATAAGGCGTGGCTTAGAGGTGCCGCGGAACCAAGAAGTTAGGTCAGGCTTGAAGATAAGGCGTGGCTTAGAGGTGCCGCGGAGCCAAGAGGTTAGGCGTGGCTTAGAGATAGGTTAGAAGTAGAACATGACTTAGAGGTGGGGCGCTACCGAGAGGTAAGGCGTGGCTTAAAGGCATGACGCCACTAAGACTTGGATGTTGCTTTAAGCTGCAATGTATCATGGAGGTATGGTGTTGTTGTGATCTACTTTTGTCTTAAAGGTACGACGTGTCTTAACGGCCCATATGGCCTGAAATTAGGTTGTCGGCCTCTGACCCTGAAGGAATGTCGGTCATGTCCATTTACAGGCCAGAGAAACTGTTTGCAACATCTCTGGTATTTCAATACTGAATACTTAAATGCTAGACAGTGAATAAGTTACACAGTTTTTCAAACAGATACACGAAATACGAGGTCTTGAAGCAGATAAGTTTTTTTTTAAAATTTTTTTTTATAACATGAGAATCATCTCATCTCATCTCACCGTGTTCCTCTTGTGGCGTTACGTGTTGATGTGAAACATACACAGCCGGATTCCCATAGTTATTCCTTCTTCCCATCCTGTTATTACCGTTATCCCCTGTCCCTCATCTACCTGGCCGGCCTCTGTTCTCGTTCTGTTTGGTCTCTACATCTTTGCCTGATGTGCATGGCTTTCAAACATAGTAAGCATCTGCCCGGCTGATTGCTTTGCTGTAAGAGGCACAACATGAAGATTTGTATGAGACTGCTACCTAATTAACACAACAACAAATAAACTATTTAGCGTAGCAGTAAACTCAACCATAAACAAACATAAATGCATGCATACATACATACATACTTACCCACGTTCACCCAGTTACTCACAATTCCACACACTCTCACATACTATCACACGCATACACAGACACTGCAACTGTTGTACTTTCACGCACAGTCAAACTATCATATTCACACACATTCACACTCACAGAAAGACATACATGCATGCAGTCATAGATAGCAAGAACTCACCCATGCGCTCACGCACGCACATAACCGCTGTTTCATGTTTCCTACCAGACGTCCAACGCACTCACGCACGGACATAACCGCTGTTTCATGTTTCCTACCAGACGTGCAATGCACTCACGCCCACACATAACCGCTGTTTCATGTTTCCTACCAGACGTCCAATGCACTCACGCACGCACATAACCGCTGTTTCATGTTTCCTACCAGACGTCCAGTGCCAAGAAGGCACCTACGGATTTGAGTGTGAGAAGACGTGTACGTGCAAACACGGGGATATGTGCAGTGCTATCACCGGCCTCTGTGCTCGAGGATGTCGTGAGGGATATTACGGATTCAGTTGCTCCCAACAGTGCCCGGATAAGTGCTACGAGGGCGAGTGCAGACCTCGTGACGGAATCTGCTACAGCTGCTTTCCTGGATTCAAAGGACCTCAATGTGAACAAAGTAATTTCCTCACTGAACACTATACTCTTTTCAGTTCCATTGTATAATCGTACGGATCACTATACTCTGTGGCTGTTCCGTTGTATAAACTTACTGATTAGTACAATCCGTGGCAGTTCCATTGTATAATCTTACCGATCACTATACTCTGTGGCAGTTCCGTTGTATAAATTTACTGATTAGTACATTCTGTGGCAGTTCCATTGTATACACTTACTGATTATTATACTATGTGGCAGTTCCGTTGTATAAACTTACTGATTAGTACAATCCGTGGCAGTTCCATTGTATAATCTTACCGATCACTATACTCTGTGGCTGTTCAGTTGTATAAATTTACTGATTAGTACATTCTGCGGCAGTTCCATTGTATACACTTACTGATTATTATACTATGTGGCAGTTCCGTTGTATAAACTTACTGATCGCTAAACTCTGTGAAAGTTCCGTGTATAAAATAAAAAAAAGTCGCTTAAAAGTCGACAGGGTCGACTTCATTGCACCGGGTTTTATCCCATATGGCTCGGTCTCTTTCCGCAGGACGGAAAGCATCGCACAAAGCACGAACTCCGTAGCTTTTAGCGACGACCCACAGGAGTCTCCGAAACATTTAACTCCTAAACCGAAGGACGCGGCCCGAAATCGAACCCACAACCTTCGGAGCACGAGTCAAACGGTTTGACCACTTCGCCACAGAGACTCCCGTGTGTATAAAATAACTGAATCCTATACTCTGTAGCTGTTCCGTTGCATAAACTTACTGATCATTGTACTCTGTGGCAGATCTATTGTATAAATTTAATGATCACTATACTCATAAGTCTATGCAGCTCAGTGTTAATTGTGTTCTATGCTTATCTCATCACACAGATGCATGTTAACTCTTCATCAACCCTCTTCATTGACAGTCACATAACCTATGATTCCAATTCCAATTCCAATTTTCGAAAAGAAATTCCAAAATCGGTCTCGTCTAACCTGCTTCCTCAGCTGTGGTTATTGTTGAGGTGTTTGTAAGGTTTTAGCCCTGTTTCTTGTCTTGTGCGCTCTTATGAGTGAGTCCTTCCTCTGGCTGGTTACATAATCGTTTGTGTCTTTGACGTCAGCAAGGGGAGGGGGGAGGTTGGTCGGCGGCTATCCTTTATGCCCGTCTCCTCTTGTGTTTTTTTTTTTTTGTTGGTGCAGGGTCCTGGCTCGGCAGGGTGCAGTCCTTATAAGGACATTTCATAGTGTCTTTTAGCCTCCTTTTTTGTGTATTGTTCGTAGGGGCTTTTCGATGTTGTCATTTCACTCTTTCTTGCACCTGTTTTCATATTCGATAAAGAGTTTATGTTTCCTTTTGCAGTCTCACTCTGTGGACAGCCATGGGATGGTCTCTCCGTCATCTATATAGTTCCTGAATCCGGTCTCACATTCATAGATTCTATCTGGGTATTGTATCGGTTGCCACCTGAGTTTCTTGGGCTCTTCTTTTCTTTTTACTCCCAGCGTTTTCTGAATTCCTTGTTCGCAAGTTCCACTGTAATTGCCTACTCCCTTGCCGATTCTAGCAACTCCTCCAAGGTTGGTCCCCGGGGCCTCTCCGTGCCGTCATCAGGGTGCTCATGTCGGTTTTCTTTGGATGTCTGGCGAGATGTTGGTTTCTCCTTGGATGTCTTAGGCGTCGTGGTTGGGCTGCTGACTTTAGCTTGCGGTTCAGGCTCCTTTTCTTCATTTTCATCTTGTGGTTTCTCTGTGGTTTCTTGTATAGCTTCTGTTGGTTTGTTTTGGTAAAGTTTTATTTCAGCTTTTCGCAGTTCTCGCTCTGATTTAATGGTTTGTAGGATTTCTTCGTTTTCCTTCTTTATCAGTGCCATATGTTCCACTTCTTGTATGATGTTTTGCTGGATCTCCTTCATTTTCGCCAGTAGTTTTTCGTTGTCACTGGTCGGAGTCGGCGTCAGCAGTGCCTTGACTTATTTCTTCAACTCGTCTATCTGGTTTTGCAGTTGATCTCTTTCAGCCTGTGATGTATCCGTAATTGTCTCGCACCTCCGCATTGCTTTGTTGTATGATGTCTTTGTGTTGATGGCGAGTTTTAATACGTCTCTGTGTCGTTGCAGGTACGGACAGCCCAAGTATCTTGCTCCATGCTTGCCCAGACAGTTGGCGCTCTTTCTTTTGTTGTTGGGTGCTCGGAAGTCCTTGTCCATCTTGGCCAGCGGACATTCCTTGAAGGCGTGGTGATCGCCGCAGTACCTGAGTATTTCCGTCTTACTGCGACATGTTGCTCTGTATCTGGAACCCTCTGGAATCTGGATCATTGATTGACACTTGGGATGAATCTCTCACTAGGTCCACTTGGATACGCTTGACAACCCACTTGCTTGTCGGTGAGTCGGTGTATCCGACGCTGGTGTCTTTCTCCTCCCACTGCTTCTCAGTAGGTGTGGCTCCTGTTTGTGGTGGGTTGTAATCGTCCTTCCTCCTGGTAGCTTCGTAAGAGGTTCTTGTTGTTTGCTGCTGCTCGCAGGTAGATTCTCTCCGCTCGTCTTCTTGTCGGCTCCCACACAGCTTATCCTGGTTGCCACGTGTCTTTTAGTATTCTTGCGACGTGCCATTTTCCTCCCCCGTGTCAGGCTTCTTGACTTGTTCAGGTGACTTGTCTTGTTTGCGCTCGCAGTTGCGAATAAATGAGCTGTGATGATGACGTATGATTCACATTCCCATTCTACTTTCAAAACAAACATTCCAAATTCGGTCTCGTCTAACCTGCTTCCTAAGCGGTGGTTATTGTTGACAGCCGTGGTTTTTGTGGGTTTATTCACCCTGATTCTTGTCTTGTGCGCTCTTTCGAGTAAGTCCTATCTCGGACTGGTTATGTAAGCGATTTTGTCTCTGACGTCAGCAGGGGGATAGGTCGGCGGCTATCCTTTGTGCTCGTCTCCTCTTGTTGTTTTCTTTGTTGGTGCAGACTCCTGGCTTGTCTGGGATGGCTGGGTGCAGTCTTTATAAAGACTTTTTATTTGGTCTTTTTGTCTCCGTTTTGTGAATTTTCTGTAGGAGCTTTTCGACGTTTTCATTTTCCTCCTTGCGCCTGTTTTCACTGTCGCGTTTCTGTGTCGTTGCAAGTACGGACAGCCCAAACATCTTGCTCCATGCTTGCCCAGCAGTTGGCGCACTTTCGTTTGTTGTTGAGTGCTCGGAAGTCCGTGTCCAGCTTGGCCAGCGGACACTCCTTGAAGGCGTGGTGATCGGCGCAGTAACGGCAGATGTCCGTCTTACTGCGACATGCTGCTCTGCTGTGGCCGACCCTCTGACATCTGAAACATTGGGTGATCCTTGGCATGAATCTCTCTGGCTGCTGCATTCTCTTGTTGATTGATACTGTGATCGGCATCTCGCTGCCCGCTGTCGTCACCACCGCCAAGCTTGCGGGAATCTTGGGATAGGTGAAGAGCCGCTCCGCCTTCAAGAATCGGGTGTGGAGATTCTCTTCTCGTAGCTGCTTCATAATTTCTTTGTCTGATAGCTCCACTTGAATACGTTTGATAACCCACTTGATTGTCGGTGTTTCCGACCCTTGTGTCGTTCTCCTCTCTCTGCTTCTCTTGTCTGTGGTGGACTGTCGACAGTCACCCCGTGGTGGCTTCAGTAGTAGCTGTAGTTTCAGGTTCTTTGATGCAGCTTGCAGGCAGGCTCTCCACATTCGTCTTCTTGAGGTCTTGTCGGCGCCCACGCTGCACATCTTGGATACCGCGTGTCTTTTCGTGTTCTTGCTACGTACCATTACCCCCCCCCCCCCCGGGTATGAGGCTTCTTGGCTTGTTCAGGCGTCTTTCTTAATAGCGCTCGCAATTGCGAATGACGCGGTAAGACGTATGATGCTTGCTTGCTTGATTTAAAAACAAAACTTCCAAATTCGGCTTCGTTCAACCTGCTTCTTTCAGCTGTGGTTATTGTTGAGGTCCGTGGTTTTTGTGGGTTTATTACCCTAATTCTTGTCTTGTGCGCTCGTCCGAGTGGGTCCTATCTCGGGCTGGTTATGTAATCATTTGTGTCTGTGACGTCAACTGGGGAAATGTCGGCGGCTGTCCTCTGTTACCGTCTCCTCTGGTGGTGTCTTTTGTTAGTGAAGGCTGTTAGTTCGTCTGGCTTGGCTGATTGCAGTCCTTAGAAGAACTTTTTATTTGATCTTGTTGCCTCCGTTTTTGTGTATAGCCCGTAGAAGCTTTTCGACGTTTTCATTTTCTTCCTTGTGACTTTCTTCTCTTTCGAGTTTGAGTTTTTGTTACCTTTCGATCTCTTCCTCCGTTTTCAGCTATGGGACGATTTCACCTTCATCTATATAGTATGCCCATGGGTGTACATCATCCATATTTAAAACTGGGCATTCTTTATAGGTACGGTAGGGCATTGGTTTTTACGTGTGTTTCTTGTACTTTATACACGTCGCAAGAACACCAAACGACACGCGGTATCCAAGATGTGCAGCGTGTTAGCCGACCAGACCGTCGAGAAGACGAACGTGGAGAACCTGCCTGTGAGCTGCAGCAAACAACAAGAACCTCCAGCAAACTCTAACGAAGCTACCACGAGGAAGGACGACGACAAGGGCGAGACAGCCACGTGTGTATCACATGCTGAAACAGATCAACTGCAAAAGCTGATTGATGAGTTGAAGAAACAAGTCAAGGCACTGCTGACGCCGATTCCAACCAGCGACAGCGAGAAACTACTGGGGGAAATAAAGAATATCCAGCAAAACATCAAGCAAGAAGTGGAACATATGACCGTGTTGAAGCAGGAAAACGAAGAAATGCTACGGACCATAAAAACGGAGAGAGAGAGAGAGAGAGAGAGAGAGAGAGAGAGAGAGAGAGAGAGAGAGAGAGAGAGAGAGAGAGAGAGCGGATAAAAGCTGAAATGAAATTAATTCAAAACAAACCAACAGAAGTCATGCAAGAGACCACAGAGAAGCCGCAAGAAACCCAACGGAAATCCGAGCCGGAACCGCAAGATAAAACCAGCAGCCGAACTACGACGCCCGAAACACCCAAGGGATAACTAACATCCCACCAGACAGCCGGAGAAAGACAAGATGAGGACCCTGTACAGGCATGAAATGGCTTAGAATGTAACATACCTTGAAGAAATTGGAAGAGTGCATAGAAACAGAATATAAATGGGCAAGGCAAGAGCGACTCAGGCACGAGGAATACATAAGGAGCCAGGAAGCAATAGGAAAGAAGGTGAAGAAACTCAGGGGGAAACCGATAGAATACTCGGAGATACGTTATAACTACGATGCCGAATTCGAAAGTGAAAAAAGACGCAAGAATTAAAATCGCATTGAAAAGCTTCTACATGCAATACGCAAAAAAGGACGCAAGAATTCTAAATAAAAAGTCCTTATAATGACTACAACCAGACGAGCCAGGAGCCTACGCCACGAAAGAAAACCACAAGAGGAGACGGGCACAATGGATAGCCGCCGAACAACCCCCCCCCCCCCACCCTCCCCCAGCTGACGTCACAGACACAAACGCTTATGCAACCGGTCCGAGGAAGGACTAACTCGTAAGAGCGCACAAAACAAGAAACAGGGCTACAAACTCACAAACACCACGGCTCTCAACAATAAGCACCGCTGAGGAAGCAAGTAGACAAGACCGAATTTGGAATTATTTTTTCTTTTTCGAAAATTTGAAGAGGAATTGGTAGTAGTAGTAGTAGTAGTAGTAGTAGTAGTAGTAGTAGTAGTAGTAGTAGTAGTAGTAGTAGTAGTAGTAGTAGTAGTAGTAGTAGTAGTAGTAGTAGTAGTAGTAGTAGTAGTAGTAGCTGCAGTAGCAGTAGCAGTATTACTGAGTAGTAGTAGTAGTAGTAGTAGTAGTAGTAGTAGTAGTAGTAGTAGTAGTAGTAGTAGTAGTAGTAGTAGTAGTAGTAGTAGTAGTAGTAGTAGTAGAAGTAGCAGCAGTAGCAGTAGCAGTATTACTGAGTAGTAGTAGTAGTAGTAGTAGTAGTAGTAGTAGTAGTAGTAGTAGTAGTAGTAGTAGTAGTAGTAGTAGTAGTAGTACTAGTAGTAGTAGTAGTAGTAGTAGTAGTAGTTGTTGTTGTAGTAGTAGTATTAGGAGCAGCAGCAACAGCAGCAACAGCAACAGATGCAACAGTAGAAGAAGAAGAAGAAGAAGAAGAAGAAGAAGAAGAAGAAGAAGAAGAAGAAGAAGAAGAAGAAGAAGAAGAAGAAGAAGAAGAAGAAGAAGAAGAAGAAGAAGAAGACGAAGGAACAAAGGAGAAATAGAAAAAGAAGAAGATAGAGAAGAAGAAGGAGGACGGGGAGAAGAAACGGAGACGGAAGAGAAGAAGGAGAAGAATACAGTCACACAACTGATATTCCGCCCTACCTTCTATCTTGAGAAGACCTCCGGCCTTTATCTTTCAGTCGTTGACACACACCCTCCCCTCCTGTGTTGCGTCATCAACTTTGACTCATTGGTCAGACATTGAGAACATAGATCAGTTCGAAAAGAAAGGGTCTGCATATTTTTCTTCTTACAGAGATATTTTTAAGACCTAAAACGACTCTGAAGTAGTTTCTTTTGTGAAAGACCAACCTAAAAACTATCAGAGTAAGAGAAAACCCTTTCAGAAAGTCGACAAGAAAGATAGGAATGTGTCAAAATGTATTTACTGTCAACTTTTGCATGACACTTATTCTATGTGTGACAAATCGCCAAATTATCCGGCGCATCTTGAAAATGTTATCAAGAAGCAACAAAACAAAAGATCTGCATACAGGCGTGCAATCAAATGCTTCTTTTGTTCCAGCTACGGCCATTATTCAAATAAGTGTCTGGGCCGCCAACGTATGAAAGCCAACAATGCTATTTTGATTGATACATCTTCTGATAGTGGTAGTGAGACTGAGTGTGAGATTGAAAATGTATTACCCTTCAAGCAATCTGAAGATGTGTGTTGTGTGAACGATGTATTAAGTTTTGACAATTGTGTCCAATGTCACCAATTTCATGCAGACGGAAAATTAGAATGTGGGCATTTTGTAACATCCTCCGTAGAGAATGCAAATGCAGTTATAGCCTCCAGAGGCAATCTATTGTTTCACTCTGCAATGGTCAATGATAAGCCATGCCGATGTTTGCTTGACAGTGGCAGCTCTATTATTGGTGTGAAAAAGGAACTTGTTAATCCAAAGGATTATACTGGTGACTCTGTAAAATGCCGTACTTTTTCTGGTAATATAGAAACCTATCCTCTGGCAAGAGCCCATATAAACACCCCGTTCCTTTCTGGTACCTTTACTTGTGCAATACTAGACAACCCTTGTGCTGAGTTAATCTTCAGCCGAGAGCCGTGGGTGAGTGTATTAGCTTGAACTTTCGTCCAAGCCACACTTCTGACACCACATTAATCTTCGCCTGTCAACAACTCATGTGTAAGGCATCATCAGATTACTTCTCCCACACCACACAAGAAACTTGCAAGTCGTGTGAGAGGAAATAAATGGTACATTTTATTGCCGTTGGCTCTTTACAAGTACATAACAGTCGCTATCAAACCACACACAAAGCCACAGAATTGCCTATCACTAGTTTCCTAAACTCTAATGCTATCTCTATCTATTTGGTTACACAAAAACTCCTATCAACACTAAAACGAGGTGCTCGCTACAAAGTCAGTCCCCAGTCTGACTTTCTTATTCCCGTGCCTACACAGCACGCGGAAGGACCTTGAGGTGTCCTTCGGCTTTTTGCGTGCCGTGGTACCTGGCACGCTTACGTTAGCTGTCTTCTGTTCAGTGGCAAGTGTGGCTGTCACGCAGGCGTGATTCTGTCGTGACCAGAGTGCTAACCATCTGGTCAACGTCTCCGTGCCTCATGAGAGAACTAGTTAATAGTCCCCCATTCTATCACCTACCCTGCCCTGATATCGGGGCACTGTATCACCTCTCATCTATTTGAGGTTGACCACTCTTCCCGGTGGTCTTCTATCTTGAGAAGACCTCCGGCCTTTATCTTTCAGTCTTTGACACATATAGATAAAAAAGTCGCTTAAAAGTCGACATCATTGCATCGGGTTTTATCCCATTTGGCTCGGTCTCTTTCCGCAGCGTGGAAAGCGTTGCACAAAGCAAGAACTCCGTAGCTCTAGCGACGACCCACATGAGTCTCCGAACATTTTCACTCGTGAACCGAAGGACGCGGCGCGGAATTGAACCCACAACCTTTGGAGCCCGAGTCAAACGGCTTGACCACTTCGCTACAGAGACTCCCTATATACATATAGATATATGCTGTTATCATTATCACCATGCGTGTCCATGGGAATGGGATTCCAATGGGAATCCCATGGGAAAAGTCCCATGGGATGGGACGGGACAGCAAACATTTGTATTTCCGATGGGACACATGGGACAGTAGCCATGTCATAGCAACTGTTTTTAAAAACCTTTTTAAAGCCTTTTATCCTTCCTTTTTCTTTATATACTTGTATCAATTCTTTATCTCGTGGTGGGACACCGGATAAATTAATAAATGCGCGCGAGCGATCATATTACCAACGTTTCATTGCCCATTAAAAAAATTACTCGCATTACTTTAATGAAGATGATGAAGAATTCGGAAACCACTTTCCAAATATTGTTCAGATTAAAGGAATGCAGTACATAATGAGAAATTCAAAACTTGTTTTGACAAACTAGAAATTTATGGTGCTACATCTCATTTAATTTTGCTGTTATACTTCCTCCTAGACTATCAGTTGTACAAAGTTATTGTTGATATTGACGAAGAAACTTCCAGCAGCATGGTGAAGAAATATTGTCAGAACTTTCATAAAATTATTGGAGAAAAACTTTGGCCATATTGCGGCAGTTCTTTGGCAGTTACTGCAGCATTCCTTACTGGAGTGTATATTAAAGCCAAAATAGAAGACATGGTCAAGCCAATTGTTAGTAAGAAGAAAGGGAATGTGGACACCAACAAATGGGCCAATGATTGGATCGCTTTTTCAAAGTCTGTTGTTCCAACTTTTATTTCATTCATCAAGAATTTAAATCTTTCTTCTGAACCATCTGCAGTATGTGAAGTAGGAGGAATTGTAGAACAAAAGCCGAAAAGTGATTTTGACTTATTTTATCCTCCACCAAGCAAAACACTTAAGTTTGATGATCCCAGACACAAATGCCTTGAGAATGATGTCACCGTGTTTCAAAAATTACGGCAACCAACTTCATAAACATTAAATTATTGGAAAAATGACCATTAGTTTCCACTGCTAACAGCAAGTGCGAAGATTGTCTTGACCATACCAGTGTCCTCAGCGGCAGTAGAGCGCTTATTTAGTGCAGCTGGATTGTTGTTGAGTAAGTTACGAAAACGGATGCTACCAGCTCTCGTTATAAACTCTGTGTAAATCAGATTTGCATGTAAGATGAAAATTGTGGAAATGGTTCAGGGATTACCTGGATTAAATGAATTATTAGAAACAGTCGATCAGCAGGAAATTGATAATGTGCTGAATGCGCAGAGTGACTCAGAAACAGAATGAGAGTGTCAGAATGACACTGAATTGTCATATTTATATTAAACTTTGTCTTAATAAAATATTCTTGAATATTAAAATTAATAAATTATGTTGTTTTACATTCTCTTTGTACATGCAGTCCCTTTTAGTAGACACTAACACTAAAATTTCATAAATTTCATAATTTTAATTGAACTGTATTCCATATTAGTTTTATCATGGGAATCCCATGGGATGGGATTGGATGGGACAGGCATAATTTACCATGGGACGCGATGGGATGGGACTGAAAAATGTGTCCCATGGACAAGCCTGATTATCACGCTCGCCCATATATATTTTCCAGAATATTTGCTGGTGCCCGGATTTAAGCTGGGTCGACCTAGGAACCCAGATAATTGAAAATAAAGATCCCCGTCTCTAAGTGTGGGTTCGAACACATGAGCACGGGGTCAGCATGCTAGCTAACGCAGCACAGCTCTTGCTGTAAACGCACAGTCTATAGAATGTCTCTTGACCGTTCAATTCCAGTATGCGACCCTGGGACGTACGGCCACCAGTGCAGTATGAATTGTTCTGAGCACTGCCTTGATGTGTGCAACAATCAAAACGGCGCATGCAAATGTGCACACGATTTCACAGGAGTCGACTGCAATGGTTTGTCTATCTCTGTGTGTCTATCCGTCCGGCTTTTCGTTTGTCGGTCCCTACGTCGGTGTTTTCGTGTGTATGTTTATCAGCCATTCAGTCGTTCCGCCTTTATGTCCATCTACCTGTGCGATTGTCAGTTTGTCTTATTGTTTTGCTTCAAATCTGCTTTAGTATGTGTGTCTGTCTTTAAGTGTTCACTGCTGCCTGCATGGACATCTGTTGTTGTTTTTTTCTGCCTGCCTGCATGCCTTCCTGGCTGTCAGTCCAACTGTACGTTTCATCTGCCGTACGACTGTTTCCAGTCTCTCTGCCTGTTTATATGTTTGTCTGCCTATTTCCATTCACCGCGTCTGTTTGTATGTTTATCTGTCTGCCTACATGTCTGTCCATGAGCATGTCTGTCTGTACTTTTATCTGCCTGCCTACGTGGCTGTCCATAAGCATGTGTGTTTGTATGTTTGTATGCTGCTTACATGACTCTCGAGCACATATCTGATTGTACATTTGTCTGCCTGCCTACATGAATGTTCATCAGCATGTATGTTTATATGTTTGTCTGCCTGTCTGCATGACTGTTCATCAGAATATCTGTCTGTATGTGTGTCTGCCTGCCTACATGACTGTTCATCAGAATGTCTGTCTGTATGTGTGTCTGCCTGCCTACATGACTGTTCATCAGAATGTCTGTCTGTATGTGTGTCTGTCTGCCTACATGACTGTTCATCAGAATGTCTGTCTGTATGTGTGTCTGCCTGCCTACATGACTGTTCATCAGAATGTCTGTCTGTATGTGTGTCTGCCTGCCTACATGATTGTTCATCAGAATGTCTGTCTGTATGTGTGTCTGCCTGTCTACATGACTGTTCATCAACCTATCTGTTTCAATGTTTGTCTACCTGCCTACAAGGCTGTCCATCAGCATGCATGTTTATATGTTTGTCTCTCTGCCTACATGACTGTCAATAATAATGTCTGTTTGTACGTTTGTCTAAGTGACTGTCCATCAGCATGTCTGTTTGTATGTGTGTCTGCACTCTACAAGATCTGGACCCTTGGATAGACACAATCACTTTACATGATCTGGACACTTTAATAGAGACAAGCACTCTACAGGAACTGGACACTTTCAGAGGCACCCTCTCTCTACAGAATCTTGACACTTGGATTGGAACAAGCACCTTCCAGGATCTGGACACTTTCAGAGACACAAACACACTTCATGATCTTGACAATTGGTTAGAAACAAGAACTCTACTGGATATGGACATTTGGATAGACACTAGCACTCTACATGATCTAGACACTCGGATAGACACACACACACACTACAGGATCTTGAAGCTTTCATAGACACAAATAGACTTCATGATCTGGACACTTGGATAGACATACACAATCCACATGATCTTGACACTTGAATAGACACAAGCACTTTACAGGATCTGTACACTTTCATAGAAACAAGCATTATACAGGATCTGTACACTTTCATAGACACAATTACTCTACAGGATCTGGACACTTGGATAGACACAATCACTCTACATGATCATGGACACTGTCGTAGATACAAGCTTTCCAAATGATCTGATCAAATTCATAGACACCAGTAATCTACATGATCTGGACACTTGGATTGACATAAGCACTCTACATGATCTGGACACATGGATACACGCAAGCACGCTATGCGATCTGGATACTGTTTTAGACCAAGCAGTCTACATGATCTAGATCAGTGGTTCTCAACCGGTGGGGAATCCCCCCCCCTACCAGGGGGGAATTTTTAGGGGTTCCAGAGGGGTGGGGGGGGGGGTGGGAATGAAGATTATTTCAAGATCGCGTTAATACAAGAACCGATTACTTTATATTGTTTTTCCTTCATACTTTACGGTTCTTTACGTCCCACTCCTTCTAAAATTCATTTTATAAAGTAAGTAGACCCATAAATCATGTTGTATGTGGACGTCTAGACATGTTTTGGTATGTGCTTCCATTATTACGTATACTGTGTAGGGGCAGGAGCGGGAGGGGGGGGGGGTAGGTAGAAAATACGAAAAGGGGGGGGGGGTGACGTTCTGAAAATATGGTGAAGGGGGGCACGGGCCAAAAAAGGTTGAGAACCACTGATCTAAACACTTTCACAGACACAAGCAGTGTACAGGAACTGGACAATTTTATAGACGTAATTACTGTACAGGATCTGGTCACTTGGATAGTCTCAAACACTCTGCAGAATCTTGAAATTTCAAAAGGCACATCAGTCTGCAGGATATGAACTCTTGGATAGATTCAAGCACTCTACGTGATATTGGCACTTTCATAGACACAAGCACTCTACATAATCTGGACACTTCCAAGAGCATATAAAATCTACATGATCTGAACATTTTGAAAGACACACACACTCTAGAGAATATGGAAGCTTTTATAGGCACAATCCCTCTACATGATCTGGGCACTTGAATAGACACAATCCCTCTACATGATCTGGGCATTTGAATAGACACAAGCACTCTACATGATCTGGGCACTTGAATAGACACAAGCACTCTACATGATCTGGACACTTGAATAGACGCAATCCCTCTACATGATCTGGGCACTTGAATAGACACAAGCACTCTACACAATCTGGACACTTTCATAGAAACAAGCACTCTACAGGATTTTGACATTTCACTAGACACAATCACTCTGCAGAATATGACCTCTGGGATAGACTCAAGCACTCTATATGTTTTTAACACTTTCATAGACACAAGCCGTCTACAGAATCTGGACACTTCCATGGGCACTAGCACTCTACATGATTCGAACACCTAGATAGACAAAACCAATTTACAATATCTGAACACCTGGATAGACACAACCAATTTGAAAGATATGAACACCTGGATAGACACAACCAATTTGAAAGATATGAACACCTGGATAGACACAACCAATTTACAAGATCTGAACACCTCGATAGACACTAGCACTCTACATGAACTGTACACCTGGATAGACACAAACTGTCTACGGGATCTGGATAATTGGATAGACACAAACTCTCCACAAGATTTGAACACCTGGATAGACAAAAACTGTCTACGTGATCTGGACAATTGGATAGACACAAACACTCTACAAGATCCGAACACCTGGATAGACACAAACTGTCTACGGGATCTGGACAATTGGATAGACACAAACACTCTACAATATATGAACTCTTGGATAGACACAAACACTCTACAAGATCTGAACAACTGGTTAGACACAAACACTCTACACGATCTGACAACCTGGAAAGACACAGACAGTCTACACGATCTAAACACCTGGTTAGACACAAACACTATTCAAAATCTGACAACCTGGAAAGACACAGACAATCTACAAGATCTGAATACCTGTAGAGACACAAACTGTCTACAGGATTAGGACAATTGGATAGACACATACACTCTACAGTGTCTGGACAAACTGGACGTTGATGATTTGAACTGAAAATTTAAAGCTGAGAGTCTCCTGTTATTTATGGACATGCAGACATAAAGTGCCCCATACTTTCTCTATTAACCGATTTTGTGCGCGCGCGCGGGTATATATATGTGTGTGTGTGTGTGTGTGTGTGTGTGTGTGTGTGTGCAAGAGTGTGTGTGTGAGTGTGTGTGTGTGTACTTTTCTATAAACCGTATGCGAATTGAACATACACCACCTGAGCCCAGTGTGCCGCCGACTTGTTCCTATACCCCCAGACAATGAGTGCCCTTCAGGGATGTATGGCAGCCAGTGCTCCAGAAAGTGTTCCATGTACTGTCTCCGGGCTGAATGTTTGGCCAAGACAGGAGAGTGCTTCAAGTGTGTTGGCTTCAGGGAAGGGAAGTTCTGCGAAAGTAAGCCTCATCATAGTCAGCATCATCACTGCCAAGGAAATCGTCATTATCATCATTACCATCATCATCAATACCACCACCATCATTATCATTACCACCACTTTTAGCATAATTGCCAGGTTAATCATCACCATCATCGTCGTCTTCATCATTGCTAAGATAATCATCACGCTAATGCGCCAGCGGGGTATCTCATGTGGCTATATCTGCCATAAATTTTACAATAGTGGATTGGACGTCTGGATGTCCCAGAAAAGGGAGAAAATATAGGAGTATTCATGTGCACTTGGAAATAGAAAACTGTAGGTTAAATCGGCAGCTAATAAGAGAAGGAGTGGGAGGGAGCAAGAGACAGAGAGGGAGATGAGAAATAGGGATAGAGAGGGACAGAAATTGATACTCTAAAATCCATTGAACTGGCGATAACATCGTTTGAGCTCTGAAAAGGGGGCACATCTAAAACACAAGTGGTTTGTGAAGAGACGTTTGTCTCAACCCTGTACAAAAGTGTCATCTCAACAGGAACTGTGTGGTGGAGAGCTCCATCTCATCTCAACGCCTGAAACTAGCAGGGTGGGAAAGGCGGGTTCTGGAACATCACATATGCGGAGGGCATACCATAATGTAACAATGCCATGAGGGATTAAGGCATACGATGTTCGTCCATCATGAATGACGTTGACAATTCATTGACGATGACCATTCATTACACTACATCTTTGATTTGATGAGGAACGAATGACTTGCTCTTTGGTTTTGTATAGCGAGGAAGTGGTCGCGCAACACCTTCGCCTCCGCTCCCTCGTCTGTGTCCGTCTGGCTCCAGTGGCGAGCATGGCAAGACGACTGGAAGACGGACACAGATGCAGTGGACGTTAGGCTGCCACGGCCAGTTATCCCTGTTTATATTGGCTCTCGGGAGCCTCGGGCCCTTCCGTCATTCCTTTAATTTTCAGTTTTAAGACAAGCGTAGCGACAAGCAATGAGCGTATGATTACTTATAGGATCAACGCGATTTCCTTCACCGAAGACGGACTGACCGCCAGAACAGACCACACACAAACATGAGGCGAGAAACTGCCCACAGAAGATACTGCTCGTCTAAGTTGCGAGCAGATCTCCCGATTTACGGTTGAGCCTCTCCAGCGCAAATGTGCACATGGCGACTGACCGGAAAGACGTTCACGCACACGAAAGCCAAGAGTAGCATCGCTAAAGCGCGCCCTCCCGGTACAAGGTGATACATGCAAAACCACTGGACGCCTACCGACGAGCTTTCAAGCTACGCCGGCAGGACTAACCGAAAAAAGCTATACCAGCTTACTGACTGCAGGCCCACTACTCATCGAGAGAGAGAGTGGGCGCTTATCGAGACTTTGTCGAACGGTCGTACAAATTTTGCTCTTTTGCCCGCTCAAACCACGACCCTGGCTGCACGATGCGGTTACATTCTTGAAACGCCTGCCTCGCTAACTCACGTTGGCTGGGAAGATCCCATTTTGGTGCACCTCACACAGCCATCCGAGACAACGAACGCTAGACGCGGAACTGATCTAGCGAACCAGACCAGCCCCACAAAAAAGCATACACAGAAGCGCTGGCAGCAGGCCTGGACTGACATTATTTCCCCAACATGTTACACCGGCGGGCTGGCTGACCTGGACTGGCAATGTTTCATCTACTTGTTACACCGACGGGTTGGCAGGCCTGGACTGGCAATGTTTCACCTGCATGTTACACCTGCGGGCTGGCCTGAACTGGCAATGTTTCCCCAACATGTTACACCGACGGGCTGGCAGGCCTAAACTGGCAATGTTTCCCCAACTTGTTACACCGACGGGCTGGCAGGCCTGGACTGGCAATGTTTCATCTGCTTGTTACACCGGCGGGCTGGCAGGCCTGGACTGGCAATGTTTCATCTGCTTGTTACACCGACAGGCTGGCAGGCCTGGACTGGCAATGTTTCATCTGCTTGTTACACCGACAGGCTGGCAGGCCTGGACTGGCAATGTTTCATCTACTTGTTACACCGACGGGTTGGCAGGCCTGGACTGGCAATGTTTCACCTGCATGTTACACCTGCGGGCTGGCCTGAACTGGCAATGTTTCCCCAACATGTTACACCGACGGGCTGGCAGGCCTAAACTGGCAATGTTTCCCCAACTTGTTACACCGACGGGCTGGCAGGCCTGGACTGGCAATGTTTCATCTGCTTGTTACACCGACAGGCTGGCAGGCCTGGACTGGCAATGTTTCATCTGCTTGTTACACCGGCGGGCTGGCAGGCCTGGACTGGCAATGTTTCATCTGCTTGTTACACCGACAGGCTGGCAGGCCTGGACTGGCAATGTTTCCCCAACTTGTTACACCGACGGGCTGGCAGGCCTGGACTGACAATGTTTCATCTGCTTGTTACACCGACGGGCTGGCAGGCCTGGACTGGCAATGTTTCATCTGCTTGTTACACCGACAGGCTGGCAGGCCTGGACTGGCAATGTTTCATCTGCTTGTTACACCGACAGGCTGGCAGGCCTGGACTGGCAATGTTTCCCCAACTTGTTACACCGACGGGCTGGCAGGCCTGGACTGACAATGTTTCATCTGCTTGTTACACCGACGGGCTGGCAGGCCCGGACTGGCAATGTTTCATCTGCTTGTTACACCGACGGGCTGGCAGGCCCGGACTGGCAATGTTTCCCCAACTTGTTACACCGACGGGCTGGCAGGCCTGGACTGGCAATGTTTCATCTGCATGTTACACTGACGGGCTGGCAGGCCCGGACTGGCAATGTTTCACCTGCATGTTACACTGGCGGGCTGGCAGGCCTGGACTGGCAATGTTTCATCTGCTTGTTACACCGACGGGCTGGCAGGCCTGGACTGGCAATGTTTCATCTGTATGTTACACCGACGGGCTGGCAGGCCTCGACTGGCAATGTTTCCCAACAGGTTTAACCGGCGGGCTGGTTGGCCTGGATCGGCAATATTTCTCCTGCAGGTTGCACCGGCGGGATGGCCAAGACAGGAAATATGTCCCCTACGGTTGCACGGGCGGGCTGGCAGCAAGCCTGGTCTGGCGATGTTTACCCTGCAGGTTATTTTCCACTCCATCCCCATATCCACCGTTGGAAGAGACCCCGTAAGAAGACACGTAACCTGCATATCCTTTACAGAACTTCGCAGTTAGCCCATCATGGTTTGGCTGTTTCAGCCACAATTACTTCTAGTAGTTTGCAATTACTTTCTGAACCACCGACACTCATACTATAGTATGGAAACCTGCGCAAGACAGTCTGATTCCAAATCTGTCTCTGCTGTGTTTAGAACTTGCCAAGAGGGATTACGAATTGTATTCGATACCCCTTCACCGCAGCTACGGCAATGAAGAATAATTCAATTTATGTCTATGTCTTCCTTTCCTACAGATTGTCTACTTACATCTTGCAT
The DNA here is from genome assembly GCA_963921405.1 of Cepaea hortensis. Taxonomy (NCBI): domain Eukaryota; kingdom Metazoa; phylum Mollusca; class Gastropoda; order Stylommatophora; family Helicidae; genus Cepaea; species Cepaea hortensis. Next base: position 91,270,115 of record OY992892.1, read on the forward strand.
CTATGTCTTCCTTGCCTTCAGATTGTCCTCCTAAATCTTTTGGAAGCCTGTGCGAGACACGCTGCTCTGAATTCTGCGTGAATGCGACATGCGATCAAGAAACAGGCAACTGTCCGTCTTGCACGAATGGTTACGAGGGCGCCCAGTGCTCACGTGGTAAGTGGTGTTACGTGGCACCCAGTGCTCACATGGTAAGTGGTGTTACGTGGCGCCCAGTGCTCACATGGTAAGTGGTGTTACGTGGCGCCCAGTGCTCACATGGTAAGTGGTTTTACGTGGCGCCCAGTGCTCACATGGTAAGTGTTGTTACGTGGCGCCCAGTGCTCACGTGGTAAGTGGTGTTACGTGGCGCCCAGTGCTCACATGGTAAGTGGTGTTACGTGGCGCCCAGTGCTCACATGGTAAGTGGTGTTACGTGGCGCCCAGTGCTCACATGGTAAGTGGTGTTACGTGGCGCCCAGTGATCACATGGTAAGTGGTGTTACGTGGCGCCCAGTGCTCACATGGTAAGTGGTGTTACGTGGCGCCCAGTGCTCACATGGTAAGTGGTGTTACGTGGCGCCCAGTGCTCACATGGTAAGTGGTGTTACGTGGCGCCCAGTGCTCACATGGTAAGTGGTGTTACGTGGCGCCCAGTGCTCACATGGTAAGCGGTGTTACGTGGCGCCCAGTGCTCACATGGTAAGTGGTGTTACGAGGGCGCAAAGTGCTCACATGGTAAGTGGTGATACGAGGGCGCCCAGTGCTCACATGGTAAGTGGTGTTACGAGGGCGCCCAGTGCTCACATGGTAAGTGGTGTTACGAGGGCGCCCAGTGCTCACATGGTAAGTGGTGTTACGTGGCGCCCAGTGCTCACATGGTAAGTGGTGTTACGTGGCGCCCAGTGCTCACATGGTAAGTGGTGTTACGTGGCGCCCAGTGCTCACATGGTAAGTGGTGTTACGTGGCGCCCAGTGCTCACATGGTAAGTGGTGTTACGTGGCGCCCAGTGCTCACATGGTAAGTGGTGTTACGTGGCGCCCAGTGCTCACACAGAAGATCATTTCTCCCTACATGCATCACCAGCTGCACCCAACCAGCGAGAGCAAATAAATTTATTTAACTATCTGGTAATTTAATAACGAAGGAGCGAACGAACGAATTTTATTGTTAAAGGGACACAAATTGGGCACATAGGCCCGTCTTACATTCAACCCTCTAATCACTCATCTTTTGTACATCAATTATCTTTTGTGCATGTTACATCTAAATAGGGAATATCATTGTCAAGTGGATACAAACAATCCATATACCATGTTATGAGACAGGCAGGCAGGCAGGTGGACATATACACATACATACAGAGACATTCATGCATGCATGCATACACACCAGCATACGTAGCTACGTACACACACTTATACATACACACATCATTTACACAAACAATCACAATCATGCATCCACTCAATAACACATAAAGACACACTCTCTCACACAAAGATATGCTCATTGACAATTGAATTGCTTCACTAATTTTTACGCTACATAATGTATATGTACAATTTTTTCTCCACTTCTTGCAATTGCGAGAATTCTCACGACAATCGTCAGTGTCTCAATTGTGTGTAAAGTGTGGGAGTTTGTTCTTATTAGCTTCAGTGATCATGTGAGGCATCAAGTATTTGTCTAGATGTGAGGATGTATGTATGGGTGTGTATGTGAGGGATATGTGTGTGTGTGGGGAATGTGTGTGTGCCTGTGTAAGAGAGAGAGAGAGAGAGAGAGAGAGAGAGAGAGAGAGAGAGAGAGAGAGAGAATTCAGTGCTCGCATGTCCTGTAACATGCCATTCCATATTTTTTGTGTATTTTCATCTTTCACATTATCATTTTGTATGTATGACACTTGATTTTATCATGTACTAGCTGACCCGGCCCGGCTTCGCCCAGTCCCTGGTGGGGAGCATCTCATTTAATTCATATAAGTAGTCATATAAGTTCTCGTTCCCGTTACCGACTATCTGTCTGTCTGTCTGTCTGACCCGGCCCGGCATCGCCCAGCCCCTGATGGGGAGCATCTCATTTAATTCATATAAGTAGTCATATAATTTCCCGTTCCCGTCTGTCTGTCTGTCTGTCTGTCTGTCTCTCCCTCCCTCTCTGTCTGTCTGTCTGTCTGTCTGCCTGTCTGTCTAATCATTTATTGGTTGCAGTTAGAACAACCTAGATAAACGAAGATCAACTTACAAAAAGCATTAGAAAGAGCACTTGAAAGGTCTTTACATCTTCCCCAACAATTAACTTGGGTAAATGGAGTGGCGGCAGCAGCAGCAGCAGCAGAAGAAGAAAAAGGAGGAGTAGGAGCTGGGAGGAGGAAGAGGGAGGAGGAGGGAGGAAGAGATAGGCGAAGAGAGGAGGAGGAGGGAAGAGGAGGGAGGAGTAGAAGTAGGGAGGAATAGGAGGGAGGAGGAGGGAGTAAGAGGAGGAGAGAGGAGGAGGAGGGAGGAGGAGGAGGGAGGAGGAGGAAGGAGGAGGAGGAGGTAGAGGGAGGAGGAGGAGGAGAGAGGAAGAGGAGAGAAGAATAGGAGGGAGGAGGAGGAGGGGGGAGAAGGGAGGAGGAGGGAGGAAGAGGGAGGATTAGGTGGGAAGGATGGAGGAGGGAGGAGGAGGAAGAAGAGAGGAGTAGAAGGGAGGAGGAGGAAGGAAGGAGGAGGGAGGAGGAGTAGGGAGGAGGAGGAAGAGGGATGAAGAGGGAGGAGGAGGGAGGAGGAAGAGGGAGGAGGAGGGAGCATGAGGGAGGAGAACGCAGGATGAGGGGGAGGAGGAGGAGGGAGGAGGAGAGGGAGAATGAGTAAGATAGAGGAGGAGGGAGGAGGAGGGAGGAGGAGGAGGAGAGAGGAGGAGGAGGAGGGAGGAGGCGGAGGTAGGAGGAGGAGGAGGGAGGAGGTAGAGGGAGGAGGAGGAGGGAGGAGGAGGGAGGAAGGAGGAGAAGGAGGGGGAGGAGGAGGGAGGAGGAAGAGGGAGGAGGAGGAGGGAGGAGGAGGAGGGAGGAGGAGGAAGAGGGAGGAGGAGGGATGTGGAGGGAGGAGGAGGAGAGAGGAGGAATGAGGAGGTAGAGGGAGGATGAGGAGGGAGGAGGAGAGAGGATGAGGAGGGAGGAGGAGAAGGGAGGAGGAGGGATGAGGAGGGAGGAGGAGAGGGATGAGGAGGGAGGAGGAGAGGGAGGAGGAGGGAGGAGTAAGAAGAGGAGGAGGAGGTAGGTGGAGGAGGGAGACAAAGGGAGGAGAAGGAGGAGGAGGGAGGAGGAGGGATGAGGGGGAGGACGTAGGAGGAGGAGGAGGGAGGAGAAGGGAGGAGGAAGGAAGCGGAGTGATTAGGAGGAGGGAGGAGGGCGAGGAGGTAGGAGGAGGAAGAAGGAGGAGGAGGAGGAAGGAGGAGGAAGGAGAAGGAGGAGAAGGAGGGAGGAGAAGAACGCAGGAGGAGGAGGGGGAGGAGGAGGAGGGAGGAGGAGGAGGGAGGAGGAAGAGAGAGGAGGAGGATGGATGTGGAGGGAGGAGTAGGGAGGAGGTAGAGGGAGGAGGAGAGAGGATGAGGAGAAGGGAGGAGGAGGGATGAGGGGGAGGACGTAGAATTAGAAGGAGGGAGGTGGAGGGAGTGGGAGGAGAGAGGAGGAGAAGGGAGGAGGAAGGAAGAGGAGTGATTAGGAGGAGGGCGAGGAGGTAGGAGGAAGAGGGAGGAGGAGGAAGGAAGAGGAGGAGGAAGGAGGAGGAGGAGAAAGAGGGAGGAGGAGGAGGGAGGGGGAGGAGGGGGAGGGGAAGAGGAAGAGGGTAGAAGGAGGAGGAGGGGAGAGGAGGAGGAGGATTTTAACGCATATGCCTGTACATAACTGCAGCGAAAAGGTGGGTCTGTCTATCTATCTGACCCGGCGTGGCTTCGCCCAGCTCCAGGCGGGTAGCGTCTCATTAAATTCATACAACAAAAAAAAGTAACTTAAAAGAATGTCCTTCCACACACCATCCATTATTTTTAAAGAAAACTCTTTCTAATCACCTGCATGACTACAGTAACTTCTTAAGCATAAAAAGATGAGTTAAAATGTTATGCATTGTGCATTATTTTTATGAAAACTTTGAAAATGCCTTAAAGATTGTATCATTATTTATTATAACTCATATGCCGGTACATAACTATGGACACAGAGTTTATAAATCTTTGAAAACGATGCAACAATATGACTATAAGTTATACAGAAAAGTTATTAAAAGTTATGCCCCTTGAAATAACTTTTACAGAGTTAAGTCCTCTTGCTGTATAGAAATTATAATGAAAAATGGAAAATTAAATAATTTTCAGTAAGCAGCCGATTTCACACTAAAAAAATATCACAGTTGGCTGCGCTGGAATGAAAGGGAAGACGTGTAGAAAATTTCATCTCAATCGGATGGGCCGTTCGCGAGCGCATAAAGGACATACGGACATACAGACGGAGATTGCCTTTTATATATAAGAAGACTAGCTGACCCGGCCCGGCTTCGCCCAGTCCTTGGTGGGGAGCATCTCATTTAATTCATATAAGTAGTCATATAAGCTCACGTTCCCGTTACCGACTGTCTGTCTGTCTGTCTGTCTGTCTGACCCGGCATCGCCCAGTCCTTGGTGGGGAGCATCTCATTTAATTCATATAAGTAGTCATATAAGTTCCCGTTCCCGTTACCGACTATCTGTCTGTCTGTCTGTCTGTCTGTCTGTCTGTCTGTCTGTCTGTCTGTCTGTCTGTCTGTCTGTCCGTCCCTCCCTCTCTGTCTGTCTGTCTGCCTGTCTGTCTAATCATTTATTGGTTGCAGTTAGAACAACCTTAGATAAACGAAGACCAACTTACAAAAAGCATTAGAAAGAGCACTTGAAAGATCTTTACATCTTCCCCCAACAATTAACTTGGGTAAATGGAGCGGCGGCAGCAGCATCAGCAGAAGAAGGAAAAGGAGGAGTAGACAACTGCAGCGAAAAGGTGGGTCTGTCTATCTATCTGACCCGGCGTGGCTTCGCCCAGCTCCAGGCGGGTAGCGTCTCATTAAATTCATACAACAAAAAAAGTAACTTAAAAAAATGCCCTTCCACACACCATCCATTATTTTTAATGAAAACGCTTTCTAATCACCTGCATGACTACAGTAACTTCTTAAGCAAAAAAAGATGAGTTACAATGTTATGCATTGTGCATTATTTTTATGAAAACTTTGAAAATGCCTTACAGATTGTATCATTATTTATTATAACTCATATGCCGGTACATAACTATGGACAAAGAGTTTATAAATCTTTGAAAACGATGCCACAATATGACTATAAGTTATACATAAAAGTTATGCCCCTTGAAATAACTTTTACAGAGTTAAGTCCCCTGAGATATATGAAATTATGATGAAAAATGAAAAATGAAATAATATTGGGTAAGCAGCCGATTTCACACTAAAAAAATATGACAGTGGGCTGCACTGGAATGAAAAGAAGACGTGTAGAAAATTTCATCTCAATCGGATGGGCCGTTCGCGAGCGCATAAAGGACATACGGACATACAGACATACATACATACAGACAGACAGACAGACAGACAGACAGACGGAGATCGCAATTTATATATAAGATAATATAACATTACTGTAATGTGAGTGAGAGCGTTAGTGAGAGAGAGAGAGAGAGAGAGAGAGAGAGAGAGAGAGAGAGAGAGAGAGAGAGAGAGAGAGAGAGAGAGAGAGAGAGAGAGAGATGAATTGCATCACTAATTTTTAAGTTACAAAACGTATATGTACAATTTTTCTCCATTTTCTTTACAATTTTGCGACAATGCTCACGACAATCGTCACTGTATGTGTGTGTAATATATGGGAGTTTGATCATAATAGTAGGTTGGGGGATCGGGGGATGTGTGTGTGGGTGGATTCGTGATGTGTGTGGGTGGGCTCAGGATGTGTGGGTGGGAGGGGTGGGTTTGTGTGGGTGGGTGGGGGATTGTGTGTGGGTGGGTGGGGGATTGTGTGTGGGTGCGTGCGAGATGTATGGGTGTATGGGGAGATGTGTTTGTGGGTGGGGATGTGTGTTTGTGTAGGTGGTTGTGGGTGAGTGGGTGGAGGAGGATATGTTGGTGGATGATTGATGGTGGGTTATGGGATGGGTGGGGGTATATGTGTGGGTGGGGAGATGTGGGTGTGGGGATATGTGGTGGGTGGGAGATGTGTGCAGGTGGGGGTGGTTGTGGGTTTGGGGATGTGTGTGTGGGTGAGAGATGTGTATGGGTGTGGGATGTTTGGGTGGATGGGTGGGGAGTGTGTGTGGGTGAGAGATTTGTGGGTGAATGTGTGTGGGGGTGTGTGGGTTGGGGAAGGGTGCGTGATGGGTGTGGGTGATGGATTTGGAAATGTGTGTGTGGGTGGGGGATATGTCTGGCTGGGTGGGGGTGTGTGTGACTGAATGAAGGATGTATGTGTGGATAGTGAGGGTGATTGTAGTTGGGGGATGTGTGGATGGGTAGGAGATGTGTGGATAGATGTGTGTGTGGGTGAGGGATGTGTCTTTGGGATGTGTGTGGGTGTGGTATTGTGTGGGAGGGGAGCTGGGTGTGGTTAAATGATGTTTGTGTGGGTGGATGAAAGTGTGGTTGGGTTTGTGGGTGGGTGAAGGATGTGTGTGAGGGTGGGGGATGTGTACTTAGATGGGTGGTTGGGATTTGTGAGTGTGGGTGGGTAGATAGGAGATGTATGTGTTGATGAGTGGGTAAGGGATGTGTGGGTGTTAGTGGTTGAGGGATAAGTACGTGTGTCTAGGGATGTGTGAGGGGATGAATGTATGGGTTGTGTGTGCGTGGATGGGAGGTGTGTGTTTGTGAATGGGGAATGTGTTGGTGGGTGGGGATGTGTGTGAGGGATGTTTGTATGGGTGGGGAGATTGTGCGTGGGTGGGGATGTGTGTGTATATGGGTAGGGGTGTGTGGTTAAGGGATGTGTGGCTGGGGGAATGTGTGGATGGAGGATGTGTGGTTGGGTGGATGATGTGTGGTTGGGTAGAGGATGTGTGGGTGGGTGATTGTATATGAGTAAGGGTGTGTGGTTAAGGGATGTTTGGTTGGGGGATGGGTGGGTAGAGGATGTGTGGGTGGGTAGAGAATATGTGGGTGGGTGAGTGTGTGCAGGTTAGGAGATGGTGGGGGATGTTTGTACGTGCGGGCTCGGGATCTGTGAGTGGGCTGGGGGAGATGGGAGATTATGTGGGTGAGTGCGGAATTTGTGTGTGGGTAGGTGCGGAATATGTGAGTTGACGGGGAGACATGTGTGTGGCTGAGGAATGTGTGTTTGGTTGGGTGGTTGGAGGTGTGTGGGTGGAGGAGGATATTGGGTGAGTGATTGTTGGTGGGAAATGGGACGGGTAGAGGATATGTGAGTGGGTGGGGAGATGTGTGTAGGTGGGGGATGTGTGGGTTATTGAATGTATGTGTGCTTGAGGTGTGGGTGGATGGGATGTGTGGTGGGTGAGAGGTGTGTGTGGGTGGGGAGATGTGTAGGTGTAGGGATGTGGTGGATAGGTGGGGGAATGTACTTGTGTGGAGGATGGGTGGAGGAATGTGTGTTTGGTTGGGTGGTTGGAGGTGTGTGGGGGGGGGGGGGGGGAGGATATTGGGTGAGTGATTGTTGGTGGGAAATGGGACGGGTAGAGGATATGTGAGTGGGTGGGGAGATGTGTGTAGGTGGGGGATGTGTGGGTTATTGAATGTATGTGTGCTTGAGGTGTGGATGGATGGGATGTGTGATGGGTGAGAGGTGTGTGTGGGTGGGGAGATGTGTAGGTGTAGGTATGTGGTGGATGGGTGGGGGAATGTATTGTATATGTGTGTGGTTGGGTGGGGAAGTTGGAGTGAATGGGGGATGTGTGGGTGGGTGGTGGATGTGTCTCATAACATAGTAATATGCATGGTTTATGTTTACAAAATTCATGTGACAATGTTTTTTTCCTATGCACTGTTGATGAAAGAAAGATGAATGATTGGAAGGGCCGAATGTAAGACGTGTTACCCTTTGAAAATAAAGTCTGTTCGTTCGTTCGTTCGTTCGTTCACAAACACAGTAACATATGTTCAATCATACGTACATTCTCCCCCTTTATCTCTCCCTTTCTGTTTCTCTCTCTCTCTCTCTCTCTCTCTCTCTCTCTCTCTCTCTCTCTCTCTCTCTCTCTCTCTCTCTCTCTCTCTCTCTCTCTCTCTCTCTCTCACGATAAACATCAATTGAAACGTTATTAAAGAAATCAACTGTGGAATAGCCCAAATTGAAGCAGGGTTTCACAATACGAAGAACACAATCTGCAATATAGCTTTGGTTGTGTTGGTGATAGAAACGGTTCTTATGAGCTATACTTGGCCAATTCTGATGTACGGAGGCAAATCATAGACAATTAGCAGGCTAGTGATGGATTATCAAAGATCACTAATCAAAGAACACGTACATCAGCAGGCTGCCTAAAGACAAAAGATGGAAGAGTCATAATAGAAAAAGATCAGATATTACATGAATGGTCAGATTACGTGAAAAACCTGTATGACGATAGCAGAGACGAACAATATATTGTTCAAAATAACAATGAAGGGCCAGCAATTTTGAAAAGGGAGGTTCAGAATGCTCTTAATCATATGAAATCTGGCAAAACCCCCGGTCCAGACAGCGTCACAACAGAAATGATTAATGCTTTAGAAGAATATGGAATAGATAAAGTTACCAGTCTGCTTAATACAATATATGATACTGGAAACATACCTCATGAGTTATGTAATTCTGTATTTATTGCAATCCCAAAGAAATCAGGAGCCTTGGAATGTGATCAACATCGAACAATTAGTATAATGAGTCACATCACGAAGATTTTGCTAAGAGTTATCATGCAAAGAGTTAGGAGGAAAATACAACCTGAAATAGGAGAAGAACAATGTGGGTTTGTAGTAGGCAAGGGTACAGTAAATGCTGTGTATATATTGAGAACGGTAATCGAACGTTCTATAGAAGTAAACAAAGATCTACACCTTTGCTTCATTGACTACACAAAGGCTTTTGATAAAGTGAAACATGTCAACATGATAAGGATGCTTGAAGAACTACAAATTGATGGGAAAGACCTTAGACTTGTAAAAAACATATATTGGAAACAACAAGCTGCCATAAGAGTTGATAATGAAGTAAGCCAATATCAGCCTATTAAGAGAGGTGTGAGACAGGGATGTGTAATGTCTCCAGATCTGTTTTCCCTGTACAGTGAAAATATTTTCAGAAATATTGAAAATATGGAAGGAATCAACATTGGGGGACGATGCATCAATAACATTAGATATGCAGATGATACAGTCTTGATTGCAGACAATGAACAGGACCTGCAACATTTAGTAGATGCGGTTGTTACACACAGTGAACAACAAGGGTTAGAATTAAATTGTAAAAAGACACAGATTATGGTCGTCACTAAGAAGAACGAAATACCACAGTGTAATATACAAGTAAATGGGAATATTCTTCAACAAGTGAATAGGTACAATTACCTCGGAACAGTAATAACATCTGATGGGAGATGCCTTGAAGAGATTAGAACAAGAATCGCCATGGCAAAAGTAGCCTTTAGCAAGATGAAAAACATACTGACCAATAAAAAGATGTCAATTGAAACGAGAAAAAGAGTGTTGAGATGCTACATAGAACCTGTACTTTTATATGGATGTGAAGCTTGGACAATGAGCAGCCAGGCTGAAAAACATCTGATGGCTGTAGAAATGTGGTTTCTGAGGAAAATGCAAAGAATACCATGGACAGCCAGAAAGACCAATGAACAAGTCCTTCAAGAAACAAATGAAGATCGTAAACTGATCAGAGACATTAGACGTAGACAGTCACATATTTTTGGGCATGTTATGAGAAGAAATGATTTGGAGAACTTGGTGACAACTGGTAAGATCGAGGGGAACAGACCAAGGGGAAGACCTAGAAACAAGTATCTGGATGGCTTGGCCTTGTGGCATGGTCGAGACAAAAACACGGAACTGATCCACGACTCTGTTGATCGAGTGAGATGGCAGAACATGACCGCCCACGCTTACCGGCATGGCACATGATGGATGGATGGATGGATTATGTGGAAGTGATGGTGTTGAGTTCGACAAACGAATGAAGAGAACATCGTAGGTGGACCCACATAATGACCAAGATATCAAGGAAGAAGTTAACTGAGAAAGAGATATGATTACTGGCATCAGAAGAAGAAAGTTGGCATTATCTGGGCATGTCAAGAGAAATTAACATCTGGAGTACGTCGTGGACACAGTGGTGTAGATGCAGGGAGATACCTAGAGAGAAGAGTCTGGGCAGTTTGGCTTCATCACGGGAGGAATATCAATATCAAACATGATTAAAGGAACGAGAGACAGATGTTCAGCAGTTCAACATCATTGCAAAGAGGGACACTAATATCAAAACTGATTAAAAGAACATGGGGCAGAAGGATACGGACAGAAAAAATGACCAAGGCCACACCACATGAACATACTCCTAATTCACAACATAAACTAGATCCTGATGCAGGAATCTGCCATGTGTCTGTGAAGTACTAGGGCCATTCCATGTTGCATGTCTGAATGTGTCTGTGAAGTACTAGGGCCATCCCATGTTGCATGTCTGAATGTGTCTGTGAAGTACTAGGGTCATCCCATGTTGCATGTCTGAAAGTTTCTGTGAAGTACTAGGGTCATCCCATGCTGCATGTCTGAATGTTTCTGTGAAGTACTAGGACCATCCCATGCTGCATGTCTGAATGTTTCTGTGAAGTACTAGGGTCATCCCATGATGCATGTCTGAATGTTTCTGTGAAGTACTAAGGTCATCCCATGTTGCATGTCTGAATTTTTCTGTGAAGTACTAGGGTCATCCCATGTTGCATGTCTGAATGTTTCTGTGAAGTACTAGGGTCATCACATGTTGCATGTCTGAATGTTTCTGTGAAGTACTAGGGTCATCCCGTGTTGCATGTCTGAATGTGTCTGTGAAGTACTAGGGTCATCCCATGTTGCATGTCTGAATGTTTCTGTGAAGTACTAGGGTCATCCCGTGTTGCATGTCTGAATGTTTCTGTGAAGTACTAGGGTCATCCCGTGTTGCATGTCTGAATGTTTCTGTGAAGTACTAGAGTCATCCCATGTTGCATGTCTGAATGTTTCTGTGAAGTACTAGGGTCATCCCATGTTGCATGTCTGAATGTTTCTGTGAAGTACTAGGGTCATCCCATGTTGCATGTCTGAATGTTTCTGTGAAGTACTATGGTCATCCCGTGTTGCATGTCTGAATGTTTCTGTGAAGTACTAGGGTCATCCCATGTTGCATGTCTGAATGTGTCTATGAAGTACTAGGGTCATCCCGTGTTGCATGTCTGAATGTTTCAGTAAAGTACTTGGGTCATCCCATGCTGCATCTTTCTGTGAAGTACTAGGGTCATCCCATGTTGCATGTCTGAATGTGTCTATGAAGTACTAGGGTCATCCCGTGTTGCATGTCTGAATGTTTCAGTGAAGTACTAAGGTCATCCCATGCTGCATCTTTCTGTGAAGTACTAGGGTCATCCCATTCTGCATGTTTCTGTGAAGTACTAGGGTCATCCCATGTTGCATGTCTGAATGTGTCTGTGAAGTACTAGGGTCATCCCGTGTTGCATGTCTGAATGTTTCAGTGAAGTACTATTGTCATCCCATGCTGCATCTTTCTGTGAAGTACTAGGGTCATCCCATGCTGCATGTTTCTGTGAAGTACTAGAGTCATCCCATGTTGCATGTCTGAATGTTTTTGTGAAGTACTAGGGTCATCCCGTGTTGCATGTCTGAATGTTTCAGTGAAGTACTAGGGTCATCCCAAGCTGCATGTTTCTGTGAAGTGCTAGGGTCATCCCATGCTGCATGTCTGAATATTTCTGTGAAGTATTATAGTCTATCCGTGTTGCATGTCTGAATGTGTCTGTGAAGTACTAGGGTCATCCCATGCTGCATGTTTCTGTGAAGTACTATGGTCATCCCATGTTGCATGTCTGAATGTTTCTGTGAAGTACTAGAGTCATCCCATGTTGCATGTCTGAATGTTTCTGTGAAGTACTATGGTCATCCCATGTTGCATGTTTGAATGTTTCTGTGAAGTACTAGGGTCATCCCGTGTTGCATGTCTGAATGTTTCTGTGAAGTACTAGAGTCATCCCATGTTGCATGTTTCTGTGAAGTACTAGGGTCATCCCATGCTGCATGTTTCTGTGAAGTACTAGAGTCATACCATGATGCATGTTTCTGTGAAGTACTAGGGTCATCCCGTGTTGCATGTTTCTGTGAAGTACTAGAGTCATCCCATGCTGCATGTTTCTGTGAAGTACTATGGTCATCCCATGTTGCATGTCTGAATGTTTCCGTGAAGTACTAGGGTCATCCCGTGTTGCATGTCTGAATGTTTCTGTAAAGTACTAGAGTCATCCCATGTTGCATGTTTCTGTGAAGTACTAGAGTCATCCCATGCTGCATGTTTCTGTGAAGTACTAGGGCCATCCCATACTGCATGTCTGAATGTTTCTGTGAAGTACTAGGATCATCCCATGCTGCATGTCTGAATGTTTCTGTGAAGTACTAGGGTCATCCCATGCTGCATGTCTAACAGCACGCAGGAATATGTGGCCAGTCTTCCCCTAACTTAGTTCTCAAGCGTTGGCGTCGAACCTTCGTCCGATTGGACTCTTGATACTGGAAGCGTAACTTCCTAACGATCACACCAACGCCTGCGCTAATAATACTTATTCAAGCCAGAGAAGTGTATAGGTGCTCTTTTCGGCTTTTGTTGATTCAACGTTGCTAGTGTGTGTACTGAGACAGTAGACACTGTGTTGCGATCATTGTATTTAGTGACTGCAACTACAATGAGTTCTATTGACTGATTGTTCTAGGGTAGGATTCTGGTCAAACATCCAGGTCTATACCACATCGAGTCTGAGAATGGAGGTGGAGGAGGTCACTACGGCGCTCCGCTGCCTCCAGGACAAACAGTACACGCACGTCGTGATTGTAATGGACTTACAATATATTAAGATAAAAGCATGCTTTAGACAGAGTGGCAGGCTTCCATTTAACAACACAAGATAGAGAGCAGATGTTTGATCGTATCCCCAGAACATGCTGGTGTGGTGGGAAGCTAGCAGACGGACAGATTGACTGCATCTGCACCGCTAAGTGGGGTATTCGTCCATGATAAGGCAGACGCGATCGGGGCCTTTCAGGATCATTAAGATAGTACAGAAGTACGCATATATATTTACGCCCTGGAAAGAATGGGGCTGTAAAGAGTGACCCTAGGATCTGGCCGAAACTCAGGACTCCGATGAAAGACTAGAAGGACGCATACTAAGACTGCTACTAGTATCATTAGTATTTAACTCTTCACTGGGTGTTGACGATGAGGAGGAAGCATGTATGGGAGTGTCCCGAGTGCCGAGATGTCGATCGGTGATTCAACTCAACATCCAGTTCTATTTCCTTTGGTGTGTATTCTAAAGCAGTCCACGACCCCCATATCTGTAGGAGAGTTAAGCATAGTGGACAAGCTATTCCATGGTCAGATAAAGTAATCCTTCAGGTGCGTGGGCAGTCGGTGCTAGACCCATGTGCTACTGACCAATCGGCACTCGGGTGAAAGTGGTCCGTACCACGACCAACTGGCACTCAGGGGACAGTAGTCCGTATGACGTCCGCTGCATTTACTTCCAATGACGTTTCCTGGCACCCATTTTAATCTGGGTAAATCTTTAGCCGAGGTAAATGTGTTCATCATGGCCTCGATGTGGAGTCACGCCCGTGACAAGGTCGGCAGGCGAGAGTTTAGTCACCTACGTCACCGTTGCTCCTCTAACCAGGTTTAGGCAGAGGTCATACCCCTTTTCTTGTAGCGCTTACCAAACCCCACCCCTGCATTGTGCTATCAGCTTCGGCGGGGGAGTGCAATTGGGAGGGTACAAGCTTGTGTGAGGAAATGCAACCTAAAGACTAAATGTTATGGCACGACAGACTTGATTGCCTTGGTTGACAACTGGTCAAGGATTGAAGCTCTGACAGTCGGACAGATAGAGCATTACTTTGCTGATCCGGCAGCTTCTTCGCTTTGTCTTGTTACACATGTATTGGTGTTACCTTTCTCCTAGAGTAAACTAGACAGGCTGAGAGAGGGATCATGCTGCATGGCCAAAACATGGTCTCTAAAATTCAGGCAAAGCTTTGTGCTATGGAGATGTTATTTTGCCCAGTTTTTAAAGAACATTGTAACAAACTATCGTTTGTCAAGACGGTCACGTGCTATAATCTGTCCAGAAATGAATGCATTCATTCACGATCAATTATTTTGAAAACTGTCTGTTGCATCGTGTTATGAAATTTTTCCTGCCGTCTTATATTTACCCCCACCCAAGGAATATATCTTTGAGAGGTCCAAAAGCAACTTAAATCATGGAAAGCGGCGACATTTCTTTGATGTTTTAGTGAATAATTACTGATTTCTCGCTAACAAACTTGTTTTACAGTAATGCCCCGTTCTACTACGCGAGGCTCATGTCATAAGGTCAAGTCCATGTCCAACTAGAAAATTAACTATTCAACGCTAATGTTTCCGTGTGAAGACGTAATACATTTAATAATCTGCACTTCATCTCTAACCCGTAAATTATATACCGCATATAAACAAACTTTGAAATCTGCTGTACAATCTCCAGAACAAAATTTCTTTTGTTGGGTGATAAGGCTATATGCTAAATCTCATCATTTTCCCTCAGTTGGTTACTGAGATATGTAATTTTATATTAGGGCAGACAAAAGTAAACATTCTTCTTCTTCTTCTTCAGCGTTCCGAGCCATTGAGGTTCTTTGCTGCAGATACAATCCGTCTCCATTCGTCTCTCTGGTTGACCTTCTCTTGCCAGTCGTTTATACAAGTGCTAGTAGGCCTGTATATATATTATCTCTCCACCGTCTTCTTGGTCTACCTCGGGGTCTACGGTCATTTATTTCCTGAGTGTAAGCGAGTTTTGTTTCCCTATTATCTTCCATTCTTTCTATATGCCCTAGCCATTGTAGTCTATTAGCCTTCATGATACCAGTGATTTAGCGGGGACTTAAACAGATCATAAATGTCTTTGTTACTTCTTCTTTTCCACTCTCCACTTTGTGTATCCCTAATGGATACAAAGATGTGTCTTAAAACTTTGTGAAGATTTTTGTAGCAAGGTTTCATCTCCTTCCGTTGTACTCAATGTTTCTGAGCCATACAGCACAACTGGTCTGATCAGTGTTTTGTATATTGTGATCTTGGTGTTACGAGATAGCACCTTTGATTTTAGCAGATGTTGTAGTGCATAGTATATCTTATTTCCAGAATTGATTCTAGTTTGTATTTCTTCCCTTATGTTGTTGGAGCAGATGAAGATTTTACCCAGGTATTTGTATGTTTCCGTTCTTTTAATGGTCATATTATCTATTTGTATGTGGCCAGAGTTTTTAGCCATTCCTTCTCTTGAAATTACCATATATTCTGTCTTATCTTGGTTGATAACCAGCCCCATCTGTTGGGCTTTTTCCTTTAAGTGAGTCAATATTTCCAATGTCTTTTGTTCATTTTCCCCAATAATATCTATATCATCTGCATAACCAAGCAGCTTGGATGTTCCTCCAATATCACATTCCTCCTTTACCCTCCTTACAACTTTCTCTAGAGCCAGATTGAAGAGTAGCGGTGATAGTGCATCACCCTGTTTCAAGCCAGATGTTATTTGGAAAGGGTCTAATTTCCTGCCTTTATATGTTAGTATATTATAAGTATCTTCCATGCATAGTCTTGTCATGTTGATTAACTTCCTTGGTATTCCTAATTCCCGCATAGCATTCCATAGACTATTCCTATGGACACTATCATAAGCCTTTTTAAAATCAACAAAAATGTTATGGAGATCTCTTTTATATTTCCAATTTTTCTCAGCTATTTGTCGTAAGATAAATCATCATCATCATCAAGTGCCGTGCCGACTGGCGTAGGCGTTCATGGCTCTCCATAGATCTCGGTCTTTGGTTTTCTGGATCAACTCTGCTGCTGATATTCCTCCATGCCACCGTCTCAATCCATCCAGCATCACTTCTCTTGGTCTACCTCTGCCTCTCTTCCCCTCGATCTTTCCAGTTGTTACGATGTTCTCCAATGCCTCTCTTCTCATCACATGACCAAGGAAAGCTGTTTGTCTCTGTCTTATTGTTGTATATAATGTTCTAGTTTCGTTAGCCTGTTTCAGGCAGTCGTCGTTAGTTACTCTGGCAGTCCAGGGAATTCGCAACATTCGTCTCAGGAACCACATCTCTGTTGCTTCTAATTTCTTCTTAATTTGTTCATTTACATTCCAAGATTCACTGCCATACAGCAAAACTGGTTATACATAGCATTTCAGCACTCTCTTTCTTACATTCAGTGATAGTGACTTATTGCATAAGATACTCTTCATTTTCTGAAATGCGGCTTTTGCCTGCCCTATTCTGCTCCTAATCTCTGTTGTACATCTTCCATCTGATGTTATAAACCCCCCTAGGTATCTAAAATTATCAACTTGGTTAAGGATTTTCCCTTCTATTTCTATGTCACATTTTGGTGTCACCATTTTCTTTTATATTACCATTGTTACCGTTTTCTTGATATTCAAGGAGAGTCCTTTCCTTGCACTCTCTGTTACTACAACGTCTAATAATTGTTGTAGGTCTGTTGAATTATCCGCCACCAATACTGTGTCATCTGCATAGCGTATATTATTTATATTATAACCTCCAACTAGTATTCCTGGCATCTCTTTGATCCCTCTCATTATTACTTCGCTATAAAGGGAGAAAAGATCTGGTGACAAGACACACCCTTGTCGTACTCCTAGCTTTATCTGTTCGTAACTACCCTCTTTATTTCCCATTTTAATTGCTGCTACTTGGTTCCAGTAAATATTCTTTATTATTCTTAAATCTTTTCCATCAGTGTTGATATCTTCCAAGATTTTAATCAGTTCATCATGTTTTACTTTATCAAATGCCTTAGTATAATCTATGAGCACAAATATATGTCTCTCTGTTTCTCTATTGACCTTTCTATTAGTGTCCGTAATGTATAAATTGCATTGTTTGTGCCCTTTCCTTCCACAAATCCATACTGTTCTTCACTAATTTCCATTTTTATTTTCTTTTTGGTTCTTCTCATTATGATTCTGAGTAGAAGCTTAGTGATATGGTTTATAAGGTTAATTGTACGAAAATCTTCACAATCAATTGCTCCTGGTCTTTTTGGTATAGCTATAAATACAGATTTCAGCATATCACTGGGTAAATATCCACTGCTGTAAATATCATTCAACATTTTGGTTAATATATCTACTCCAAATTCTCCCAATACTTCTAATTCTTCTATTGTGATTTCATCTGGCACAGCTGTTTTTCCTTTCTTCATACGTTTCATAGCGTCAGCGACTTCTTCTTTCAGAATAGGTGGACCTTCTAAGTTACTATCTTCTGTTAATTCTTCTCTTTCTCCTTCATATAATTCTCTTATATACTCATTCCACCTCTTCATTATAGCATCTTCCCCTAATATTATCTTTCCTGTTTTTGATTTCAAACACCCTGTATTTATTCTTATTTTTCTTCCTGTAAGCTCACTGATTTGTCTGTGCATATTTTTTGTATCTTTAATGAATATTGCCGGTCTCTGTGGCTGAAGGGCTTGCGAACGCGGTTTGTGAGCCCGTATACCCGGGTTCAAAACACGACGGTGTTCGTATTTTCGAAAAAGGTATAGAGACCGGTCGTTCAGAAAGCAATGGCACACTACTGAACGTAACACTTGCCTAGTACATCAACAGCAGCTGAAAATGCTGGTGTTGACTGCAACGTCCCGTAAGGGATACGCAACAAAAATTAATGGAATTTAATTCATTTATTTTGCATTGCTCGTTTAACCAACTTTCTTTAGCCTTCCCACATTTATCTTTTATTTCTTTATTTATCTTAGCGTATTCTTGTTTGTCATTTTTACTCTGTTTTCTTTTGTCCATCAGGTTTAAGATATCTTCATTCATCCATTTTTTCTTAGCTATTTTGCCTCTCTCTGGTAATACTTCTTTGCTAGTTTGATGAATGGAGTCCCTTAACATTTCCCATTGTTCATCTATACTATGAATTTTAGTTATTGCATTGTACCTATTTTTCACAGTCACTCTGTATTGTTCTTGCATTTCTTTATCTATTTTCAGAACCTCTTTATTAAGTCGCATGTTCTTAACCATTTTTTTCCCTCTCTTTAATCTTACTTTTATTTGTCCACATAGTGGTACATGATCACTATTACAGTTAGCACCAGGCATTGTCTTTACATTCATTAAAGCATTTCTAAATCTTTTATTAATTAGTATGTAGTCAATTTGGTTGCCTATTTTCTTATCAGGGCTTATCCATGTGTACAGTCGTCATTTATGGTGTTTAAACCATGTGTTTCTAATTATCATATCATTGATATTTGCCCATTCTATTAGCTTTTCCCCTCTTTCATTTCTTGTACCTAAACCATAATTCCCCACTACATCCTCCATTTTTCCCTTTCCTACTTTTGCATTAAAATCACCAAGTATTATCTTTATTTCTTGTGATCTAATTTGAGCCATCGCCATTTCTATTTCGTCGTAAAAGTGTTGTATTTCTTCATCACTACTGCTTGCTGTTGGTGCATATACTTGTATAATATTTA
>OY992892.1:91291443-91448943 GCA_963921405.1 Cepaea hortensis
TTGCCCTGTAATATATACAGTACCTGTCTCAATTTCTAAGAGGTTAAGGACTTTCTCCGTAATCCCGTATATCCACGTAGGGTAACGCAACTACGCAAGATTCGGTAGCGGATCGCGTCACGTTCGTTACTTTCGGGGTTGTGTGAGCCGGTCGCCCAGAAAGCAATGGCACATTACTGAGCGTAATCTTGCCAAGATATCAACAACAGCAGTTAAATGATGGTTTTGACAGCGATGTCCTGTAAATAGGATATGCGGAAAAGAAACACTCGATACTATATCAGCTGTGGCTTGAGAAAGATACATGTGGCCAACTGTACAATAGATGTCGCTTTGAGAAAAATATGTGTGGTTAACTGTACAACAGCTGTCGCTTGAGAAAGATACATGTGGTTATCCGTACAACAATTGTCGCTTGAGAAAGATACGTGTGGTTATCCGTACAGCAGATGGCGCTTGAGAAAGATACGTGTGGTCAATTTTACAACAATTGTCGCTTGAGAAAGATATATGTGGTCATCTGTACAACAGTTGTCGCTTGAGAAAGATACATGTGGTCATCCATACAACAACTGTCGCTTGAGAAAGATATATGTGGTCATCTGTACAACAGTTGTGTCTTGAGAAAGATACATGTGGTCATCCATACAACAATTGTCGCTTGAGAAAGATACATGTAGTCGATAGTATATCAGTTGTCTCTTGAGAAAGATACGTGTGGTCAATTTTACAACAATTGTCGCTTGAGAAAGATATATGTGGTCATCTGTACAACAGTTGTCGCTTGAGAAAGATATATGCGGTCATCTGTACAACAGTTGTCGCTTGAGAAAGATATTTGTGGTCATCTGTACAACAGTTGTCGCTTGAGAAAGATATTTGTGGTCATCTGTACAACAGTTGTCGCTTGAGAAAGATACATGTGGTCATCCATACAACAATTATCGCTTGAGAAAGATATATGTGGTCATCCATACAACAATTTTCGCTTGAGAAAGATATATGTGGTCATCCATACAACAATTGTCGCTTGAGAAAGATATATGTGGTCAGCTGTACAACAACTGTCTCTTGAAATTAACAGTATATCAGTTATGGCTTGAATACAATTGGTATGTTCCAGTATACAATAACTGTTGTGTAAGTAAAATATGTTGCCAATTGTACACTAGCTGTTATTTGAGTAACACACGTGTTGTCATCAGTGATATCGCTCTTTTGCTTAATTTGTATACGTATTGTCAAACACACATTTGAATAAGACACAAACTGTCATGTGTACAATATCTGTAATTTGAGTAAGACGTTTACTGTCATCTGCACACTATCTGTCCCTTGAATAAGACACGTGCTGTCATATGTACAATATCTGTAGAATCTTTTTTATTTATAATTGTGTAAGTGTAGTTAAAAACTACATTACGTTTTGTCGACCACAGCATTATTACATTTTGTATCAAATAGATCATGTCAGAACAGTGTACACGTTGTAGGTTGGGTAAGATACATGAGAATGTTTCCTTACATGCTTGAGTAGCTTATCTGCTGCCAACTCTAGACACTACACGAAGACACACCTCTGTGCCAGAATCCCCTTGCCCACAGGAAGTGTTTACGACAGGTGACATTGTCCTGACCACAAGCGAAATATGGATCCGGGAGCTAGCTGTCTGGTGTTGCATAAGCGAAGTCTGGATCAGCTAGCTAGCTGTCTGGTGTTGTATAAGCAATGTCTGGATCAGCTAGCTAGCTGTCTGGTGTTGCATAAGCGAAGTCTGGATCAGATAGCTATATGTCTGGTGTTGTATAAGCAATGTCTGGATCAGGTAGCTAATTGTCTGGTGTTGCATAAGCGATGTCTGGATCAGATAGCTATATGTCTGGTGTTGTATAAGCGATGTCTGGATCAGGCATCTAATTGTCTGGTGTTGCATAAGCGAAGTCTGGATCAGATAGCTATATGTCTGGTGTTGTATAAGCGATGTCTGGATCAGCTAGCTAGCTGTCTGGTGTTGCATAAGCGAAGTCTGGATCAGATAGCTATATGTCTGGTGTTGTATAAGCGATGTCTGGATCAGCTAGCTAGCTGTCTGGTGTTGCATAAGCGAAGTCTGGATTAGATAGCTATATGTCTGGTGTTGTATAAGCGATGTCTGGATCAGCTAGCTAGCTGTCTGGTGTTGCATAAGCGAAGTCTGGATCAGATAGCTATATGTCTGGTGTTGTATAAGCGATGTCTGGATCAGCTAGCTAGCTGTCTGGTGTTGCATAAGCGAAGTCTGGATCAGATAGCTATATTTCTGGTGTTGTATATGCGATGTCTGGATCAGCTAGCTAGCTGTCTGGTGTTGCATAAGCGAAGTCTGGATCAGATAGCTATATGTCTGGTGTTGTATAAGCGAAGTCTGGATCAGATAGCTATATGTCTGGTGTTGTATATGCGAAGTCTGGATCAGATAGCTATATGTCTGGTGTTGTATAAGCGAAGTCTGGATCAGATAGCTATATGTCTGGTGTTGTATAAGCGAAGTCTGGATCAGATAGCTATATGTCTGGTGTTGTATAAGCGAAGTCTGGATCAGATAGCTATATGTCTGGTGTTGTATAAGCGAAGTCTGGATCAGATAGCTATATGTCTGGTGTTGTATAAGCGAAGTCTGGATCAGATAGCTATATGTCTGGTATTGCATAAGCGAAGTCTGGATCAGATAGCTATATGTCTGGTATTGCATAAGCGAAGTCTGGATCAGATAGCTATATGTCTGGTGTTGGCGAAGCCTTGGTCAGGTAGCTATATGTCTGGTGTTGCATAAGCGAAGTCTGAATCAGATAGCTATATGTCTGGTGTTGGCGAAGCCTTGGTCAGGTAGCTATATGTCTGGTATTGCATAAGCGAAGTCTGAATCAGATAGCTATATGTCTGGTGTTGGCGAAGCCTTGGTCAGGTAGCTGTATGTCTGGTGTTGGCGAAGCCTTGGTCAGGTAGCTGTATGTCTGGTGTTGCATAAGCGGAGACTGGGAATGTTCATTCTGGTTTAGTTTGTTTTCTATGACACGACAAGGCCCATCTGTCCGCTACAAGGTGTTAGTTTATATTATAAGACACTACAAGGTCCATCTGTCCGCTACAAGGTGTTAGGTTGTGTTATAAGACACTACAAGGTCCATCTGTCCGCTACAAGGTGTTAGGTTGTGTTATAAGACACTGCAAGGCCCATCTGTCCGCTACAAGGTGTTAGGTTGTGTTATAAGACACTACAAGGTCCATCTGTCCGCTACAAGGTGTTAGTTTATATTATAAGACACTACAAGGTCCATCTGTCCGCTACAAGGTGTTAGGTTGTGTTATAAGACACTGCAAGGCCCATCTGTCCGCTACAAGGTGTTAGGTTGTGTTATAAGACACTACAAGGTCCATCTGTCCGCTACAAGGTGTTAGTTTATATTATAAGACACTACAAGGTCCATCTGTCCGCTACAAGGTGTTAGTTTATATTATAAGACACTACAAGGTCCATCTGTCCGCTACAAGGTGTTAGGTTGTGTTATAAGACACTACAAGGTCCATCTGTCCGCTACAAGGTGTTAGGTCGTGTTATAAGACACTGCAAGGTCCATCTGTCCGCTACAAGGTGTTAGGTTGTGTTATAAGACACTGCAAGGCCCATCTGTCCGCTACAAGGTGTTAGGTTGTGTTATAAGACACTGCAAGGCCCATCTGTCCGCTACAAGGTGTTAGGTTGTGTTATAAGACACTGCAAGGCCCATCTGTCCGCTACAA
The DNA here is from genome assembly GCA_963921405.1 of Cepaea hortensis. Classification (NCBI taxonomy): domain Eukaryota; kingdom Metazoa; phylum Mollusca; class Gastropoda; order Stylommatophora; family Helicidae; genus Cepaea; species Cepaea hortensis. The sequence goes on from OY992892.1 coordinate 91,295,225, forward strand.
GGTGTTAGGTTGTGTTATAATACACTACAAGGTCCATCTGTCCGCTACAAGGTGTTAGGTTGTGTTATAAGACACTACAAGGTCCATCTGTCCGCTACAAGGTGTTAGGTTGTGTTATAAGACACTACAAGGTCCATCTGTCCGCTACAAGGTGTTAGGTTGTGTTATAAGACACTACAAGGTCCATCTGTCCGCTACAAGGTGTTAGGTTGTGTTATAAGACACTACAAGGTCCATCTGTCCGCTACAAGGTGTTAGGTTGTGTTATAAGACACTACAAGGTCCATCTGTCCGCTACAAGGTGTTAGGTTGTGTTATAAGACACTGCAAGGTCCATCTGTCCGCTACAAGGTGTTAGGTTGTGTTATAAGACACTGCAAGGTCCATCTGTCCGCTACAAGGTGTTAGGTTGTGTTATAAGACACTGCAAGGTCCATCTGTCCGCTACAAGGTGTTAGGTTGTGTTATAAGACACTGCAAGGTCCATCTGTCCGCTACAAGGTGTTAGGTTGTGTTATAAGACACTGCAAGGCCCATCTGTCCGCTACAAGGTGTTAGGTTGTGTTATAAGACACTACAAGGTCCATCTGTCCGCTACAAGGTGTTAGGTTGTGTTATAAGACACTACAAGGTCCATCTGTCCGCTACAAGGTGTTACGTTGTGTTATAAGACACTACAAGGTCCATCTGTCCGCTACAAGGTGTTAGGTTGTGTTATAAGACACTACAAGGTCCATCTGTCCGCTACAAAGTGTTAGGTTGTGTTATAAGACACTACAAGGTCCATCTGTCCGCTACAAGGTGTTAGGTTGTGTTATAAGACACTACAAGGTCCATCTGTCCGCTACAAGGTGTTAGGTTGTGTTATAAGACACTACAAGGTCCATCTGTCCGCTACAAGGTGTTAGGTTGTGTTATAAGACACTACAAGGTCCATCTGTCCGCTACAAGGTGTTAGGTTGTGTTATAAGACACTACAAGGTCCATCTGTCCGCTACAAGGTGTTAGGTTGTGTTATAAGACACTACAAGGCCCATAAGTCCGCTACAAGGTGTTAGGTTGTGTTATAAGACACTACAAGGTCCATCTGTCCGCTACAAGGTGTTAGGTTGTGTTATAAGACACTGCAAGGTCCATCCGTCCACTACATGTGAGACAATAAGGTGTTAAGTTATGTTATAACAACAACAACAACAACAACAAAACTGTATTTTGAAAGGGTTAAGAATTGGGCACGCAGGCCGGTCTAACTTTCTGCCCTTTTATCACTCTCTTTCATACATTATACCATTCACACATCATTCAAGGCTAACTGAAAACAGCAACAATATAAAAGATATGCATTATAAAGGCATGTGGAAAATTAAAAATACTACACGACTCAGTAATAGTAATAACTGGTGTGGCACTTGTTATTAACTATGTGGAATATACTGGCCTACCAAAAGGGGACTGGCTGTTATACTAGGGTTTTATTATTATTATTACTTCTATTATTAAGGGGGAAGTTAATCCGTACTGAGATAGTGTTCAAATAATTTGTGATTATATGTATAAGGATTGGTGATGTCTTTTATTTCATGTGGAAGATTGTTCCACAGCTGAGCTTAAGCTTGTTTTTTATAAGTCTATCCTAGGCTTCGGAATGTGTAATATATTTAATCGTTTACTGTGTCTAGCATTTTATTCGAACAATGGCCAAAGGTAATTTGGGTCATTCCGATGTAGGATTTGTGAATTAGTTTGGCCTTATTGAAAAGCAGACATTTGGAGTGGTAGTAACTGAAGGCGTTTATGCAGGCTAGGATTGTCAGTTAAGTGTTTGTTATAAAGTAAACTCATGGCCCGTTTCTGGAGTGAGTAGAGTCGCTTGGTGCTTGAATTGGAACAACCGTCCCAAATTGTAGAGCAGTAGAAGACACTACAAGCTCCATCTGTCCGCTACATGGGAGACAGCAAGGTGTGAGTTTGTTTTCTGAGACACTACAAGCTCCATCTGTCCGTTACATAGGAGACAGCAAGGTATGAGTTTGTTTTCAGATTCACTACAAGGTCCACATGTCCGCTACATGGGAGACAGCAAGGTGTGTTTGTTTTCTGAGACACTACAAGGTCCGTCTGTCCGTTACATGGGAAACAGCAAGGCGTTAGTTTGTTTTCTAAGACACTACAAGGTCCACATGTCCGATTCCAGTTTCTCTGACAGGATTCTGTTCGTGAGCAAGTTCTTCATATCCAGATCCTGTATATTGTCAGAGTTTGTATTCTGATCAGACCACGGTATTATGGATACGTTTAATTTCAGAGTCCTCAATATGTATCGTTTTGTACCTATATGCATTGTTTATGTTTACGACATTCATTTGACAATGATTGTTTCCCTATGTGAATGTATCATGCATTACTTATGAATGAAAGATGAGTGATTGGAAGGGTCTGATATAAAACGGGCCTGCTTGCCCAATTTGTTACCATTTGAAAATAAAGTTCTTTCGTTCGTTCGTTCATTCGATCGTTCGTTCATTCGATCGTTCGTTCATGATTAAAACTTCCAGATTAAAATCTGTTTGTTCTCAGAACGAAAACGCATGATCATGCAAAGTGTGCGTGTCTGTGTTTGCTAGTGTCTGAAGCGGGTCTTTTACACAGCAACATGCATACACATATTACGAGGGCAAGTCAATAAGTAGGTCACACAGTTCTGTGGGATGTCAGGTAAATGTAGTCGGTGTATTCTATAGGTATCATTAGGTGACAGCAATATCTAACTTTATATTCCCATTCGTCAGGTGGCGCTAGGTGTCTTATGCGCATGCGCAGCGCATAAACAAAATGGCGACTGTACTTGCGGAGTGCACAACCAAAGCGCAACGTGCTGTTGTGCGTTTTTTTTTTATTATTATTATTGTGAGCAAAGGAACTGCCAGCAAGGGACATTCATAAGGAAATGCTTCCTGTGTATGCTGAAAAATGTTTGTCCCTTAAAGCGATGCATAGCTGGGTAGAAAATATTTTCTCATAGACGCTCTAAAATTGTTGATGAAATCCTATCTAGTCGTTCTGTTGAGATTGCAACAGAAGCATCCGTGCAGCGGGTGGAGGAGATGATTAGAGGTTACAGGTGAGTAACGATAGACTCTGTAGCATCTGCAATAGGGTGCTCACATGGTTCAGCATACATCATACTGCATGATTGATTGAAATTCCCAGGACTGCTGACTAGAGGAGTGTTGCTTCTTCATGTAAATGCCAGACCACATACGGCTCGATTAACTCAGGAGAAAATTAACCAACAACGGTGGGATGTTCTGGAACATCCACCTTACAACCTCGACTTTGCCCCTAGCGATTTCCACCAAATTTGGCCCACTGAAAACCCACCTTGGCGGGATACATTTCGCGAATGACGTCGAAGTTGAATGTGAAGTGAAAACTTGATTTAGAATATACAGCACGCAGTTCTATGCATCCCGTTTGGGAAGAGTGATAAAACAATGTGATAAGCGCATCAATGTTGGTGAAAATTATGTTGAGAAATAAAGGGACAATGTATGTATAAAAATAAACTGGTTTCAATTTGTTATCATATTTAGTTATTATTCTACAGCCATTTGTGACTTACTTATTGACTTCCCCTAGTATGTTGTTGAGATGAAGAAGAAGACCACAAATAAGCAGAAAAAGAAACAGTAGAAGAAGTAGTGGAAGAGGCACGAAAATGAGATGAAGCAGGTAAAATAAAATTAGGAGGTGAATGAAGAAGCGAACCATAAGAAGGAGGAAGGGTAGGAGAAGGAGGGGAAGGAGGGGAAGAAGAAGTAAATCAGCTGCTGTAGTAAGTGTAGGATGTGAAAGTGATGGAGGAGGAAAAGGCAGCAGCATTAGAAATAGCAGCAGTTATAATAATAATATTAACAATATTAAAATAAGTCACCATTCATCATCATTGGCACATTGCCGTCTTGACAGACGATAATTTGTTACATTGTGCTTCAAAATAGCTTAATAACTACCATCCATGGCGGTGTCGAATGTGACTCGTCATACCAATTCGTGCTAAAAATGTTCGTCCACAATAGTTGCATGTGACCACATGGTCATTTTCACCATCATGCATCATCTTATGTCTCACGCGCTCAGTGTGTGACCTATCTGCAATCATTGTCTCCTTTGTCTTTTTTCCATCTGTGATGTTTGCCCTCCATGCAACACGTTCAGCGGCGACGTACTCCTAATGTGCATTATGAATGCCTGTATCAATCATGTCCCGCTTACACACATCTTTGTATCGTAGTAGAGGCCGACCCTGAGATCTCTTACCCATCTCTAATTCACCGGAAAAGATGTTCTTTGGTATTCTACCGTCATCCATACTCCTAACAGTCTACGAAGACTGAGCATGGAAGAAACCGTCACACAACCTGATCTTTCCAATACTTCAGTATTTATTATTTTGTCTTGCCACTTAATACCAGAACAGATAAAGCTAGGAGTACGACAAGGGTGTGTCTTGTCACCAGATCTTTTCTCCCTGTATAGCGAAGTAACAATGAGAGAGATCAAAGAGATGCCAGGAATACTAGTTGGAGGTTATAATATAAATAATATACGCTATGCAGATGACACAGTATTGGTGGCGGATAATTCAACAGACCTACAACAATTATTAGACGTTGTAGTAACAGAGAGTGCAAGGAACGGACTCAACTTGAATATCAAAAAAACAGTAACAATGGTAATATCAAAGAAAATGGTGACACCAAAATGTGACATAGAAATAGAAGGGAAAATCCTTAACCAAGTTGATAATTTTAGATACCTAGGGGGCATTTATAACATCAGATGGAAGATGTACAACAGAGATTAGGAGCAGAATAGGGCAGGCAAAAGCCGCATTTCAGAAAATGAAGAGTATCTTATGCAATAAGTCACTGTCACTGAATGTAAGAAAGAGAGTGCTGAAATGCTATGTAGAACCAGTTTTGCTGTATGGCAGTGAATCTTGGAATGTAAATGAACAAATTAAGAAGAAATTAGAAGCAACAGAGATGTGGTTCCTGAGACGAATGTTGCGAATTCCTTGGACTGCCAGAGTAACTAACGACGACTGCCTGAAACAGGCTAACGAAACTAGAACATTATATACAACAATAAGACAGAGACAAACAGCTTTCCTTGGTCATGTGATGAGAAGAGAGGCATTGGAGAACATCGTAACAACTGGAAAGATCGAGGGGAAGAGAGGCAGAGGTAGACCAAGAGAAGTGATGCTGGATGGATTGAGACGGTGGCATGGAGGAATATCAGCAGCAGAGTTGATCCAGAGAACCAAAGACCGAGATCTATGGAGAGCCATGAACGCCTACGCCAGCCGGCACGGCACTTGATGATGATGACTTAATACCAAGTATTCTTTACAGACACCGCATTTGAAAACTGTTTACACATTTCTATTGGTGTCAGTAAGTTGACTTACTACACTGCCATAAAGAACATTACTAAGAACACAATCTTGACTTCTGTTTTGGCAGTAAGCTTTCTGTTCTCCCAGACTTTTTTTTTTTTAAATCTGTTCATTGCTGTTGTTGCCAGCTCCCTGGCCTAGGAGTTAGCAGCTTTCTCCGTAATCCCCAATACTCTCGTGGTTGACATGAGTGCACGAGAATTGGAAGCAGTTCGAGTCTCACCAGTGGCCTGGCTTGCTGATGAGCGCAATCTGTCCTGGGAATCAACATACAGCTGAAAGATGCTGATGTTGATCGCAATATCCTGAAACAGGATGGAAACGCGGGGGAAAAAAAATTGCTATTGTTGCCTTACCAATCCTGATGTTGATTTCCTAATCTAGGGATAATTTTCTATAAACCTCTGATCCTAAGCAAAATGGCATACTATCTCCAGTTCGGCATCGTCATTAAAGATTGATGGTACCCAATGTCCACCGTGTGACATAATCTGTGTCTTCTGTTTGTTAATTGTTAAACCAAATTCAGAACTAACATTGGAGAATGCAGATAGTAGATGTTGTAATTCTTCCTCAGAGTGGGTCATAATTGCATTAGTATTAATTAGTATATAATTATAAGTAGTAATTAGTAACATCATTAGTCAAGAACATATGCATCCATACGACAAGAACTGAATACTGAAGAAGGCTGGCTAGTAAAGACGATAACAGAAAGATAATTGAAATATTTTACTCACTTGAAACGAAATGAAAGTTTTGAGAGAACAATCATAGATGGGTATATGCCCGGGAAGAGAAGAACGGGAAGGCCAAAGAGAAGATGGGTGCAGAATGTGGCAGATGATCTCCAGATGGATGTATCGGCAGCGGGACAATGTGTTTGTGATCGAAAAGTTTTCCGGACGATTGTTATGCGATCGTAGTTCTGCAAGGGACATACTGCTGAATGGATACATGAATTGCAGTAGTGGTATTAGACTTGTATGCGACATTTAAATATACTCTCGAGAGTGTTGAGTTGAGTTGAGAACCGACATCTCTGCACTCAGGACATTCCCAAACGCGCACGGTCCTCTTGTTCAACAGCCAGCGAAGTGTCATACTACTAATCGTTAATACCACTATCTGATTGAAAGTTCGCCAGTTCTTACCTCTCAGACCTCTTATATACGGGTCCCCAATCTCTTTCCCCATCTTATCCACCTGATAGAAGGGCAGAATGTTAGACGAGCCTGCGTGCCTAATTCTTAACCCTTTGAAAATAAAGTTTGTTCGTTCGTTCGTTCGTTCGTCCTACAGATGCACGACCACCTCTCCCTTATTCTTAGGTAATCTACCACTAAGAGGTGCATTCCCTGCCAGCCTGTCAGCCTGTTCATTCTCCCGCACTGCCACATGACTAGGGTAAAAAATCCATCAAATTCTCAGTCCGTGACTTCTGAAGCGAGGTAAGCCATTCCACACGAAACATTCTTTCTCCACCTTACTAGGCATACTCTTGAGTCCGCAATGACTACAGTGTGTTGCTGTTGGCTTCTCTAGCCAACGGAATGCCGCTGTTACTGCCTCACCTCCTTTCTCATTCTGGAGGTCGTGGTCTCATTTGCCACTCTCCTTTTACAAGAATCGTCAGTTAGCCTTCGCAATGAAACCCCAACCACTACGTCTGTTTCTCACCACTTACCCATCGGTGTAGATCACTATGTCACCTTGATGTGTGGTACTCTGGATCAGCTGTTGCACCTCAAACTCTGTGCGGATCACCGCCAATTCCCTGCACTCACGATTCAGAGTTACTATTACATTGTGCCAGTCCGTCATGTCTTCCGGTAATTTAACCCACTCTTTTTCACGACTGAATGTCTCTACATCACACACCTGACGTATATATATATATATATATATATATATATATATATATATATATATATATATATATATATATATATATATATATATATATATATATATATATATATATATATATATATATATATCTGATTTTATTTTTTTTAAATTCGCATATCCTTTACAGGACATCGCTGTCAACAGCAGCACCTTTCAGCTGTTTGTTAATTTCTTGGCTCAGTAGTTTGCCATTGCTTTCTGAGCGGCCGGCTCAGTTATCCCGCAAGTCACCAGCGGGGGTCGAACAGCTTCCAGCTCTCGCCCGCTACGAGACTCTGCGTGATAAATGGGATTACGGAGAAAGTGTTCTAACCCCTCGGCCACAGAGACCGGCATTTCTGCCTGTGCCATCCAAGAAATACCTTGCCTAATCTAAAGCCCTTGATCACATCCATGGCTTCATGGAGAGGGTGATCCCTATCTACAGCAACTCCCAGGTACCATGTACCTTGAAGGACCTTATGCCTTTCCTTCACAGTTGGTAGCGCCAGGGTATACCTCATGCATATAATTGGTGTGCCTGTGCATCCCAGGTCACCCGCATCGCCGCTTTCTGAATGCGCTTCGTTTCTTCAAGCGTCCGCTTTGATGCTGTCAGCAGCCCCAACCCACACTCAATGACAGAAATTATTAACTGTAGAAAGAGCATGTCAAGCATCTTCTGCTCTACGTCGGTTGCTGCCATCGGCCACAATGCATTAAGTCCCTTACCAGCCTTCAGCACCAAAGCCTCCACATGATCTTTAAAAGACATACACCTGTCAAAGGTGATACCCAAGAACATCAATGTACTCTCTCTACCCTTAGAATATCCATTCAATATAATACATGGGACATCTGCCTTCACAATCCGGTTATCCAGGGAATACCACGCAGCCAATGCCGTGAATGAGTTTGTAACGGCTCCTGCACCACTCCGCAACCCCGTTTAAGGCCATTTGTATCGCTGCGGCCAAACTGTGCCTGTCCGTGCCCTGTCTGTTCACCAGCACATCATCTGCAAATGTCAAGATTCTAACAAAATCTGGTGTCTCAATAGAGGCGACAGTGCTGGTGTAGACATTAAAGAGCACTGGAGGCTTGACAGATCCCTTCGGCAACCCAGGTACAGGGGTCAGAAGTCTAGCAAAATTGCACTTCGCATGAGTTCCTGGACTCTCGAGAGAAAATGCGCACAATAAATCTTGTGCTGAACGCGTCACTCAGTGATTTGGTTCTAACTCACTTCCGTCCGACATGACGCTCACGGACAACACTAAGCCAGGTCAACTCTTTGTATTTGTGTGTTATTGCCTACGTCCTTTTGTCGGATGAAATATTGTATCTGGATATCAAATACAGTTGTAAATTGGATGTAAAAACTAAATAGCTTCTAAAGTAACTTATATTGATCAGGTTTGTAAATATCACTCACACACTGGCACATTGCCGCCTTGACAGACAATAGTTGGTACATTTGTGCTGCAAACAGGCATAATAACTACAGCCCATGACGGTAATGGCAGCGATTTGGTTACATAGCACAAATCCTCGGCTGAACTGTAGAGACCAAGTGTTGACCGTGCATTATAATCCCTCTCTTGGCCCGCCTTGTATACTCTAGAGCAGTGGTTCTCAACGGTGGGGAATTCCTCCCTGGGAGGGGGGGGGGAATTTAGGGTTTCCTGGGGAGGGGGTGAAGATTATTTCATGATCGCGTTAATACAAGAACCGATTAATTGATATTGTTTTTCCCTCCATACTTTACGGTTCTGTACTCCTCGCCCTTCTGAAATTCGTCTTATAACTATGTAGACCCACAAATCACGTTTTATCTAGATGTCTAAACGTGTTCTAGTATGTGTTATTAAAGTTAGCTTCCATTTTTACGTATACTATGTAGGGGCAGAGTGGGGTGGGGGGAGGATTTAAAGGGGGGAAATACGAAGGGGGGGGGGATGACATTCTCCACATATGGTAAAGGGGGACATGGGCCAAAAAAAGGTTGAGAACCACTGCTCTAGAGGACAGCTAACACAAACATAGCTGGAACAAGATACGCTGCAGTAGCTGCCGGATCAGCAAATTAGATCAATAACAGTGCATCAAGAGGTGAAGAAGTCACTAGAACTGAATGTACAAACATGTAGACAACCTGAAAACAGTTGCAGTATTTCTTTGTCTGGAGTGGACAGCTGAGGTTATCGCGACGTGAAATGAGTTGGTGGAGGGTCAATCCCCTGCTGGCGTATACAGAACAAAAGAAGAGGAAACGCGAAGATGTATAAATAAATAGATAGGCTATAGATGGATTGACATTTAGGTAGACAGAGAGACAGACATATATGATATACAGGGAGAGTGAGGGGAAGAGGAAGACCAACCGACATATTAATAGATAGAAAGATAGAGAGATAGAAGTATGGACATTCAGACAATGATATATAGAGCCAGACAAAAACATGCGGACACACAGACATAAAGATGGATATAGTTAAAAGAAGAAGATGGATGGCATTTGCAATTTAACTAATTCTGAGTATACACAAATAATATAATAAGCAAATATATGTTATCAGAGAGAAGACAACAAGCTGAGAACATATCGATGGTGATGGGAAAAAAAGAAAACAGTAATAAGAACACGATAAGGGCAACACTGAAAGAATAATAACGTCTTTAAGTTGTTAACTTTCCATCCATGATCATTCTGCAGGAAACTATTTGTGGAGCTGAGAGATGTTGTTTACCTGTCTGCGTGCCGCAAGCCTTATACTCTTCCTCGGCGCCACGTGGCAGGGGATCGCAGGTCCTCACGTGGTTGCTGAAGGTAACGTCTACTCATGTCATCTGATTACATAACCATCACTAACCGTTTGTGCTTATAAATATTTACACATACTGAAGCACATTAAACACGCACAACCTGTATAATCCAGGAACACAGTGTGAAATTTACATACAAGAGTTAACACGTTTACATATTTGGAAAATGTAGTTATGCTCTTACGAATTAATGCCGGTTGCACATTTGATTGTTGTGAAATTCTGACGAGTCTCCACCTTGCCGTGGTAGAAGAGCTTGCCTGTCCCAATTTCCCCAAGAACTGACGGAAGCACAGCTACATGTCAGACATGTTTTGGGATAGGAACCAGACATTGAGAGATACAATCTGCTGCCTTGCAGGAACACTGAGGATAGGTAGTCACAGTCCGAATCAGGCGCACGATGCCACTAATTCCTGGTCCAGACACATACTCTAAACCTCGCAGCTCTGGGATATGGCTGAACGCCTCTAAGCCATTAACCCCCGGATGTGAGAGCAGGGCCGATACTCACCCACTGCAAAGTTACATGCTTAGTCCAGACACTTGTTCGAAGGCTCTCAGTCGAGGGATATGAGGGATACCCCGGAAGAGAGGGCCTAGCTGTTGCTCGCTCTCAGATGTATGGAGGTAAGGTACTGAGCGGGCAGCACGTGTAGCCTATCTCGCGAGCGTTACTAAGGGTGGGAAAAGCGCCCCAGTCGCACGCAATGGTCACGATACAAATCTGTATCTAAACTCATAGAGCGAGTGTAGTCAAAGGTGGAAAAACGACTCATTGACACAAAATGTAACGCTTGCCTAGCGAATCCATTACGTAGAAGTCCGAAGTGAAAAGCTGCAGAGTGGATGTCGTCTGCAGACTAATATAGAAAAACGTCTCATTAACACGAAATGGAACGCTTGGCTAGCGAATCCATTACATGAAAGTCCGAAGCGAAAGCTTGCTAAGTGGATGTCGACCACAGACTGACCGTTCCAGGTCTATGCGGGGAGCGCTCAGGGTCGAACGAAACACCCAATATATAAAGTAAGAAATTAAAGCAGCCTTGAGCATAACGTGGTGATTCTTCGGGTGTGCTCAGTTTCAGAACGCAATGAGCCGTCTCTGCAATTATGGAATCCTCCTTGGACGGCGAAAAATGCCCATGGACAGTTCCTGTCTTCCCTTGAGAGCTGACCGTGATGTCTTTGATCGTTCTTGACCAGCTGAGATGTGAGCGACACCAAAACAGTAAGAGTCTAATGTCCCTCGAAACCCCGGGAAGGCAAACCCGTAAAAACGCCTACAGAAGTCGGATGTGCCGGCCGAAAGGCTGCAAATAAAGTGGCACAACGCAAAAACGTCTGAGTGACATGTTCCTTGTGCCTGGAAAAGCTCTGACTATATTGTCTTCCGGAGGGAACAGCTGACTATCTTGTTTTCCGTTCGGAACAGCTCTGACAATATGGCCTTCCCGGCACAGCGTCCGTACACGTCCGAACAGAAAGCTCGCTGTGTTGAAGTCGTCTGCAGACTGACCATTCCTGGTTTGTGCGGGAAGCGTCCTGTGCCGAACGAAATGCCCAATACATGGAAGTGAGGAATTACAGCAGCCATGTGCAGCCATGTGGCGATTCCTTTGGGTGATCTTGGTAACAGAGCGCTATGTGTCGGCTCTGCAATTATGGAAGCCTCATTGGAGGGTGTAAAATGCCCATGGTCTGCCCCTGCCTTCCCTTGAGGGCTGACCGTGAAGTCTTCGACCGTTCTAGCTTGACCAGCTTGGATGTGGACGGCACCACAACATTGAGAGTCTCCCAGGAATGCCAACCTGGTGAAATATTGCACTAAAGTCGAATGTGTTGGCCTAAGGTTTTGCTAGTTTGTAATTTGCTAGGAAAATTGACGTTCAGTAGTTTGTTATTTACTAGGACAGTTGACAATCAGCAGTTTGTGATTTACTAGGACAGTTGACGTTCAGTAGTTTGTGATTTATTAGGACAGTTGACGTTCAGTATTTTGTGATTTACTAGGACAGTTGAAGTTCAGTAGTTTGTGATTTACTAGGACAGTTGAAGTTCAGTAGTTTGTGATTTACTAGGACAGATTATATTCAGTAATTTGTGATTGACTAGGGCAGTTTATGTTCAGTATGTTGTCATTGCTTTCTGAATGATCGACTCTCATACAATCAACACTAGGTGATTTGTGGGATTTAAAATCGCGTACACAACACTTCGACGCGGAGACAGACTGATAATGATAAGTATGATGAAGTTAATGATGAATGTGCTGCAGACGACACGACCAATATGTTGATGTAAAGATATAACATGAATATGATACAAGTAATGTTGATGATGTTGATGATGATTATTTTAGTTGACGTGCAAAATTGCACCGAGAGATGGTTTGGAGAGAATTGTAGTTACCTGTGCCACTGCAGTCCAGCCGTCTGTGACTACAACGGGGTGTGTCGAGCTGGGCCGTGTGAAAACGCACATTTTGGCCCTGGCTGTCAGTATGGTTCGTATGTTTTGTTCTTTCTAACTGTGTAATTTATATACGGGGTGTTTTTAAAGTCTCACTACACGTTATATGTAGAACGAAAGTGAAAAACGAAGTACATGGCGTCATCAAATAAGTGTGCTAATCATTAATTAATTAAATGTGTTACAATAGTCCCTGCTATGGTCTACAGCGGTTTTGGGGATGTTCCCTGGCATATATCGAAGGATGAGAAGGCAACCATTATAATACCCCTATAATGAAAGAGAGCCCATTGGCTGGCTAAAGATAAGAAGGCATATTGGCAGTTATATTAAAATGGAAGAAAGTGCAGTGGAATACATGGGGTCCGCTAACTTAAGCTTGGGGACCACACACAATAGATCACAGACGAGTTTGGAGCACATTGGCACTTAATTGCCCGCAGTGGTGACAGTACTTGAATTATACACGAATTATTGCAACAAAGAATGCCAACTGAAAGCTTTATCTAAGACACAATCAAAAGGAAGTTATTGTCAACTTGGACAGAAAGAGACCTTCTTGGTGAAATGCGTGACAACACACAGGTGAACCTCATTACGCCATGTCGAAAAAGAAAAAAGGGAGATTCTAAATTAACGATATGTATATCTTGCGTGTGTTAAACAGTACTATTTGTGCCACCATTACATTTGGACAGAGATAAATATTTCAAGGAAATTACTATTAACTTAATGTATCAAGGGAATTGCCAGAAACCAGAACAGCTAAACTGGACAATAATCATTGATAAGATGCATTGGTCAGCTGGGGCAGATATCTAGGAGATCCCAACTAACCCTAAACCACGTGACGGAGATTCCCATCGTTAGTCATGAGTGGACAGTTCAGAGTCGAGTCAGGATATGTCAAATTGAAACATCGAAAACTGTGTTGTGAAATGTAGACTCCATTCTAATTCCAATGTTCAAAACAAAAATTCCAAATTCGCCTTGTTCAACCTGCCTCTTCAGCTGTGGTTATTGTTGAGATCCGTGGCTTTTGTGGGTTTATTCACCCTAATTCTTGTCTTGTGCTCTCGTACGAGTGAGTCCTTTCTCGAACTGGTTATGTAAGCGTTTGTGTCAGTGAAGTCAGCTTGAGGAATGGTCGGCAGCTGTCCTTTGTTCCCGTCTCTGGCGGTTTCTTTTGTTAGTGAAGGCTCCTGGCTCGTTTGGTTTTGACTGGTTGCAGTCCTTAAAAGGACTTTTTATTTGTTGTTGTTTTTTTTGCCTCCATTTTGTTTATTTTCTGTAGGAGCTTTTCTACGTTTCCATTTTCCTCCTTGCGCCTGTTTTCTTTTTCGAGTTTAAGCTTCTGTTGCCATTCGATTTTTCCCCCGCGATCATCCACGGGAGCATCTCTCCGTCTTCTATATTGTACTCGTAGCGGGGTCCGTCCTCAGGTTAATAGTATACCTCTGGGTAGTCTACCGGTCTCCTGAGTTTCTTGGGCTTCTTGTTTTCTTTCTCTTCCCAGCGCCTTCTGAATTCATGGCGCCTGCGTTCCTCCAATCTTGCCAATTCTCGCAGCTCCTCCAAGGTAGGTCCCTGGTGCCTCTCCGTGCTGTCATCAGGGTGCTCATCTCGGTTTTCTTCGGATGTCTGGCGGGATGTTGTTGTGGCTGGGCTGCTGGCTTGGATTTCCTCTTGTGGTTTCTCTGTGTCCTTTTCCCTTTCTTGTGCTGGTTTGATTTGGGTTGGCTCACTTTCAGTTGTTAGCATTTCTCTTACCGTTTTGATGTCTCGTAGAATCTCTTCATTTATCTTTGTCATGTGCCTCATGTTCGTTCTACACCTCTTGTTTGATGTCCCGCTGGATCTCCTTTATTTCAGCAAGACGTTTCCCATTGTCGCTGGTTTGTGCCGATGTTTGTGGTAGCTTGACTTGCTTCTTTAACACATCAATCTGGCTTTGCAGTTGCTCTTTCTCGGCTTGTGAGATGCAGGTTGCTGTCTCGCACCTCCGCTTTGCGTCCTTATATGGTGTCTTTGTGGTGATGGCGATCTTTAAGACGTCTCTGTGTCTTTGGAGGTACGGACAGCCTAAGTATCTTGCTCCATGCTTGCCCAGGCAGTTGGCGTACTTTCTTTTATTGTTGGGTGCTCGGAAGTCCGTGTCCAGCTTGGACAGCGGACACTCTTTGAAGGCGTGGTGATCGGCGCAGTATCGAAAGATTTCCGTCTTACTGCGGCATGTTGCTCTGCTGTGGCCGGCCCTCTGACATCTGGCACATTGATTGACTCTTTGGATGAATCTCTCTGGCTGTTGTATTTTCTTGTTGATTGATACTGTGGTCGGTATTTCGCTGCCCTTCGTCGTCTCCACTGCCAAGGTTGTAGGTATCTTGGAGTAGGTGAGGAGCCGTTCCGCCTTCAAGAATCGGATGTGAGAATTCTCCTCTCGTAGCTGCTTCAGGATTTCTTCGTCTGTCAGCTCCACTTGAATCCGCTTGACAGCCCATTGGACTGTTTTTGAGTCGGTGTTCCCGGCTCTGGTGTCTTTATACTCCTTCTTCTCCGCTGTCTTGGGTCTTGTCTGTGGTGGGCTGTCGATCTTCTCCCTCGTGGTAGCTTCAGTAGTAGCTGTAGTTTCAGGCTCAGTGATGCAGTTAGCAGGCGGGCTCTCCACGTTCGTCTTCTTGACGGTCTTGTCGGCTCCCACGCTGCACATCTTGGATACCGCGTGGTTCTTGGTGTTCATGCAACGTGCCATTTTCCCCCGTATCAGGCTTCTTGACTTGTTCAGGCGACTTGTCTTGTTAGCGCTCGTAGTTGCGAATGACAAAAAAGACGCGAAGAAGACGACGAAATGTAGACTTTTAGAACTGTAGCTTTTATAGTGTAAGCAGTGACAGTGTTACTCACAGAGGACTTGTGTTAATTGCGTTATTTCGGAGTGGGTGATAAATCTTAGCTCCGTATCTACGGGAAATATATTTATTTCCAAGCGAATAGTGTGGTTAACGGTTGTATTTCAACAGACACAAACATTGAATTAATGCAAGTCTGAAACGTTGACCAGGCTGCCTGGACATCCAGTCTGGAACCTTCACCAAGCTGCCTGGACATCCAGTCTGGAACCTTCACTAAGCTGCCCGGACATCCAGTCTGGAACCTTCACCAAGCTGCCCGGACATCCAGTCTAGAACCTTCACCAAGCTGCCCGACATCCAGTCTGGAACCTACACCAAGCTGCCCAGACATCCAGTCTGGCACATTCACCAAGCTGCCCGGACACCCAGTCTGGAATCTTCACCAAGCTGCCCGGAAACCCAATCTGGAACCTTCACCAAGCTGCCCGGACATACAGTCTGGCACTGTCACCAAGCTGCCCGGACACATAGTCTGGAACCTTCACCATGCTGCCCGGACACCCAGTCTAGCACCTTCACCAAGCTGCCCGGACACACAATCTTCAATCTTGACGAGGCTGCTCGGACAACCAGTCAAAAGGAGATCAGCTGGACACAAGCGCTATAAGCGGGCAAACATTTGTGAACGCACTATAGCGCTATAAACGGGGGAACAGAAGCATTTTCAGCCATCACAGATCTGGTTTCGTCAGTCGTCACACGTTGAGGAAGATACTGAGGAGGGGTTAGTGGATTGAATGTTCTATGTGCAGTGAGGGAAATTCGACCACTAATTAATATACTAACATACCATACATATTCCAATATGATTATCACCATCAAGTGTCTGGTCGTTTCCTGTTGGCGATCTAGCTTCTCCACATCGTATTGTCTCCAAAGGCACGCATCATTTCTTGTGATGACACCCTTCCGTGCCACGACAAGACTGTTCAGAATGTTCTTTTGCTGTCTTCCTCTCTCTAGCATTCCAAAATAAATATTTCCGGTTCTCAAAACATGTTCTAGTGTTTTGTCTTCTCATAACGTGGCCAAACATTAATACTACTCCTTCCATACGTTTGTGACAAGTTGTTTTTGTCGCTTAAGTCTTCCTCAAAATGTCCAAATTGCTCATTCTGGTTGTTCAAGACATTTTCGGCATTATTCTTTACAACCATATATCTAAGATTTCCATTGAAATATTGATCTGTTAACTTATTATCCACTATTCAATCCATATGATGAACTGGTTTTATTTAACACTCACTAATTCTTTTTCTAACTTCCAATGACAAGGACTTATTTAATAAATTGTTCCTCACTTGATAGTGCGCGGTTTATGCTTGGTCTATTCTGTTCTATATAACTGTAATACATCCGTCATCTGTTTTTCGTGTGTCTAGATATTAGAATTCTTCCACTTGCCCGGAAATAACATAATATTCTTTAATTCTATATTGCACTATTCCATGTATGCTTTCCAAATTCCTTGTAAATTATGTCACTACAAATTTCTAAATGTTTTTGCAATGTCAATACGATGGATTACAGTCTCATCTCATCTCATCTCATCTCATCTCATCTCATCTCATCCCATCTCATCCCATCTCATCTTATCTTGTTCCCTTGTACCTTGTGGTATCAAAGTGAAGCATAAACAGCGAGGGTTCCCGTTTATGATCTTCATATATCGAAATTCTCGATTAACCCCACTGTCTATCGTTTACGTGATCGCATCTTCCTCTGCTTCCATGTGCTCTGTGCATCACTGCTTGTTGTGGTATACTATCAGTTGGTACTGTCAGGGTCTTAAACCTGGCTCGTTATACCTAACACATGTGAGACAAGTACAAGTACAACATGATTGGACTTGAGACACAACGACACGAAGTTCAATGGATTTATTTACAAGTCACATGCAATACGATCTAGTTTGGCATGTGATGATCATTACAATACATATACAATACATCAATACACTTACAGACAACCCACAGCTTTACAGTCTATCTCACAAGATGTACAAGAACTCGACTTTCGGGCACAGAACTACAAAAAGCCTTTCTCTACCCACACGTCCTGTCTGGTCCGAGTACCCAAGCTGTCTGTCTGTTTCTCGCAAAGCGCTTGCCCTCTGTGGATTGGCTTCACGAGGACTGCGTGCGTCTTGCTTTGTCCTTGCCTGACCGCTGGCTATCGCGTCAGCCAGCAACCTGCGGGCAGGTAACTAATACTCGCCTGGCGGGCGTAACGATGTTACTGCATCCCGGTTGGGGAATATTTGCCTGGCGGGCGTAACGATGTTCCTGCATCTCGGTTGGAGACATTCGAGATTCTGACACGCTCCCCCGGGGCTTCTTCATGAAAGATCTCATCTTTCATGTATACTCTCTATATATATACCGGGTTAATATTCTAACCATGTCAGAATCGACCTTTCTGTTGTTATATACATTGGTATAGAAATACATAAGAATACATATATTGGCATAGAAATACATAAGAAATGCAAGTTGTATTTTAAGACATGTGGTGTTCAATCTTTACCACTTGCCAAGTTTCATCCTCTCGATGGATGATCACCTGAGTTGCAATATTGACCCAGTCAGATCGGTAGCACCAGCTTGCAAAGCAACTACCTCGCAAACTCTTAAAAAAAGTAATAATATGCTTTTTGTAACAAATAACATCGGGTAAGACTGTAATACGCCTTTATATAAGCCGTATTCAACGCTCGAGCTCTGACCTCATTTGGCCCTGAGCTCTTCCGTCGGCCTACAACGTCGGTAACCCTATACCATGCCCAGTTGATGACTTCTTGGAGTGTTAACAATCTGGCAACACCATGGCTATTTATATACAACACATATTCGAATACATTTCAATTTACCGCCCTTGGTGTAATAATGTAATAACAATTAAATGAAAGGGACATAATTTCAAAAAATCTTACATTTAATATATTACAATTATTCTTCTATTTCTCAGCGTCATCGCTTGATGCTTTTCCATGCTAGCGAAAAAAATGTCGATAGTATGAATAAGTTAATCAAGATATGATTCTAAGATTACACTAGTTGAAAAAATATTAATACACAATTCGTGTATTCGAAATTGATGATTCCTATATATTTTAGAAGCGTCATACCTTTTTAAGGTTTTGTTTGTCGTCTGCTAATTTTGGACTAAATGTATAAATTATCCGGAAGTACACACGAACAGCTGATGTTGAAAATTCTATAACACACTTGTTCCGGTCTGATGTAGCAATTCGGAATGTAACTGTTCTGATAGTTCATGTGTTCGTTGTTTCGCTGGAAAACTTCTGGATTTCGATTAACTGCAGTGGTGTAAATGTCAAAGTTCAGTTCACTCTTTCATACACGGATTAAAATATCACTGGATATGTTCCACTCGCAGATACCACTGATAAATTGGATAGTTCGTTTGAGGTAAGTTTAGAGCGAATGTGGCACTGTTCTTGTTTCGTAATATATATATATATACAATTAATATTGTTCGCTTTCTACCACACGCTACACAATTATTCAAGACACTTACTACAGTAATAATAAAATAAGAAAACTATATATATAGTGGGAATGAACCCTATCACATCACATAGTAGACATACACAGCTTTCGTGGAAAAAAATTTCACTGATGGCTGTGTTGGTCTGAGTGTATTTAACACACTGCACTCAGACATTAGTGCTTACTTGGTCGGTCGGACAACGGGACAAAAGATCGGAAATCGTGTTGGTTCTGCCTGCAATATGTCGAACTTCAAAGCTGTAATCTTGAAGCTTAAGAGACCAGTGCGCTATCATTTGGTTGGTAGGTACTCCTGTAGTAATAAATTTTAATGGGCTATTGTCGGACTCTACAATAAAATGACGTCCCAGGAGGAATCTGGACAATTTTGTTATACCCACCACTAGAGCAAGGGCTTCCAACTGTGGTGTCGACCAAGCACGTTCTCTTAGTTTCAATTTTCTAGAGACGAAGTATACAGGATGTAGAATGTTATCATGTTCCTGTAACAGAACTGCCCCAATCGCCACAGAGCTCGCGTCTGTGCGTAATCTGAAAGGAATAAGTAAATTTGGCAATTTGAGAATGGGATTCTTTAAACTATTCTCAGAAAAATAAGATAACACTTTCTGGAATGCAAATTTTAGGCATTCATTGTTTACAATCTTTTCAGGTTGGTCTTTCGTTAGTAGGTTAGTAAATTTTTCAGTCAGTTCAGCAAAATCAGGTATGAACTGCCTATAATAATTTTATAGTCCTAACACACTTCTGACTTGCTTTTTCGTAGTCGGAAGTGAGAGTTTCAGTATTTTGGACACGATGTTATCGTCTGTCGTGACAAAGCCATTAGATATTTTGTACCCCAGGAAGGAAATTTCCTGATAGGCTATGTCTACTTTTGTAGACTTTACCGCCAGTCCGTGCTGTCTGATCCGTTCAAATGTCTGCTGTAATGTCTTTATGTGGTCTGTCATCGTCTTTGTGTGAACACAAATGTCGTCCATGTAACAGATAATGTTTGGTATGTCCACTAGTAAAAGTCGTGTCATACGTACGAATGTCGCTGGGGCATTGACAAGCCCAAATGGAAGTTTGCACCATTCGTACAGTCCCCAAGGTGTGGCAAATGCTGTCAGATGTCTGCTCTGTTCGTCTACCGTTATCTGCCAGTAAACTTTCGTCATGTCTAACTTCGTAAAGAATCTAGAGTGTCAGTTCTGTCAGTAGATCTTCAGAGTTGGACATTGGTTCTAGATCTAGAAGTGTTATTTTATTTAATTTTCTATAGTCGACACAGAGTCTTATCGTGTTGTCCTTTTTGCGTACCATGACCATTGGAGATGAAAAATGTGATTGGGATCGTCTAATGATGTTGTTTTTCTCTAAGCTAATTATTTCCTGATGTAAGTTTTCTTTGTAATGCACTGAAATGGTGTAAGGTCTGCATTTTATGGTTGTGTTTGAAGTGAGCGTGATGTGATGTTGTACTAATTCTGTTTGTCCTGGGTTGTTGGAGAAGATGGTGTTGTACTGTTGTATGAGATGTTTGCAGCTGTCTGTTTCTGCTTGAGTTAAGTTTGGGTTTATTTTGATTTCTTTCAAGCAGTTTGTCGTGTCTAATGCAGGTGTTGAAATTTCGTCACTATCTTCGTCATCTTCGTGGTCTATTATCACTGTACAAGCTGTTGTATCGTCTTGTTCGTTATCTCTGTTGTAGTATGTTCTTAGCATATTAATGTGGTATATTTTATGTTTGTCTTTTATTTGAATCTCATAGTCTACAGCTGAAATATGTCTTATTACTTTAAATAGTCTTTGCCAAGACTCAGTCAATAAGTGTCGGTCACTAGGTAAGAGAAGAAGTACGTCCTGTCCAGGTGTCAACGTTATTGTCCTGTTACTTTTGTCTGCATATTGTCTATATGTAGCACCAGATAATTTTAGTGCTTCTTTTGCAATTATACAAGATTTGATGATTCTTTCACGCAATGATGTAACATATACGTATGATGATATGGGTTTAAGTAAAAGAGTGGCTTCAGTTAACATTTGATGATAGATAATCATTGGGCCACGTGGTTTGGCACGATAGATAAGTTCAAAAGGAGAGAATCCAGTACTAGAATGTGGCACTTCGCGATAAGCAAAAATTATAGCAGGCAAATATATGTCCCAGTTGTTGGGATGTTCTTGCGTGACTTTAGCAAGCATATGCTTTAAATCACCGTTAAACTTCTCTATGATTCCAGTTGAGTGAGGGTGATATGGAGAATTGAAACATTGTTTCACCCCTAACATTTTGGTGAAAGCTTGAGTAGATGCGGCAATGAACTGACTTCCCCTATCTGATAGGATAATGTCTGGAAATCCTATCCGTGAAAATATATGGAAGAAAACTTCCATTATATCATTGGCAGTTATGTTCTTTAACGGAATCGCTTCAGGCCAGCGGCTACATAAATCAATGCAGGTAATAATATATTTATTCCCTCTGGTGTTTACCTGATTAAGAGGGCCCACTATGTCAACAGATATTTTCTCAAAAGGTCGACTGGCTAAGTCAGTAATCTGTAATTTTGCCTGTGGGTGTTTACCTTTCTTCACTAGTTTTTGACAGATGTCACAACTTCTGCAATATTGCTTAATGTCATTGCAGAATTGGGCCAATAAAACTGTGTTAGTAATCTTGATCTGGTCTTAGAGTATGCCATATGCCCTGCAAGAGGTATATCATGGGCAAGATGTAAGGCTTGCTTACGGTATTCCATCGGCAAAACAGTTTGCTCTGTTGTGCTGTCACCTCTGGTATAGTACCTGGTGAGGATGCAATTTTTCAAAGCAAAATGCTATCTTGCATTTTTGATTACCTTTGGCTTTTGGCCGATCAGATTAAAATATTTAGACAATGAAGGATCAGCCTTTTGGGCTGTTACAAAAGTCTCCTTCATGGTTTTAGGAGGTAGTACCACTGGGCTAAGCATTTCTATAGCCTCAGTTTGTTTAATTTCATCTTGCACTCTAGCTGTAGATCTGGTTACTGCGTTCACACATTCAATGATATCGGATGGTGATGAAATAGTTAGATCAATGATGTCATGAGATCTTAGTGCTACATTAGCTACCATACATTCATTTGGTGGTACAACATTATCAATGATGACATGTGATGGTGATGATGTTATGTTCTCATCAATGCAAACAGATGTTATATCATGAGGCATATCATTCACCTCTGGTAAATTTCCAATGATAATATCACACACAGGGTTAGTTAATGCTGCGCATTTTACTTTCCCAGTGAGGAAAGGTGTCTGAATATATGCCCATGCTAATGGGTACTTTTCAATATTTCCAGAGAATGTTCTGCATGTTACATGCCTGCCTGTATAATCTGTAGGCATTATGAACTTTCTCTTTAGTCCAATAAGTGAACTTCCGGTGTCCCGAAGGACTGTAGCAGGCTTGCCATTCACATATCCCTGGTGGATGTTTATTCTGCCTTTGGAATCTATTACCAAATTAGCTTCCTCATTGGCAATAGGAATGGAGTGGCCGCATGTCAAAATACCATCTTCATAAAAGGTATTACAAACAGTACATTTATTTGCGTTAAACATGTCAAAAGCCTGTGCTGAGTTCACAGGGTGTTTCTCTGATTGTTCTTCATCTGATGATGAACTATCAAATAAGGCGGCATTTGCTTTCTTGGTCATTTGCCTTCCTTTACAAGCATGACGCCAATGCCCGTACGCCTTACAGAGGAAACATTTACGTGCATTTTTTTAAGGATTTACGTTCCTTATCTTGGCTATTTATGATGTTCTGTAGATATGTAAGATATTCTGGGTTCTTGTCACACATCTCACCTTGGTGGTGTGAAAAGTTACAATATCTACAATGATTGTATTTCTCAGAAGTAGGCTTATATAGTTTTTGCCTATTATAGGGTTCTGATCGAGGTTTTTCATAGTTAGCCGATGCTACAAAGTTTGTATCAGTAGCTTCAATAGCAAAACAATGTTTATTGGCTGTATAATAAGCCGAACCACGTCTCTCAATCTGATCTACACTCGTACATTCATTCTCTTGCAAAAATTTTGAAAATGCTGATGGAAGGGATGAGATGACTTTATCCCTGATGATGAGATCTTCTAATTTCTGATAATCTTTATCTATTTTAGCTGCTGAAGTCCATTTGGTAAATATGTCTCGGACTAAGCAGAGGTAGTCAGAGAACGTTTGAGTCGGTTTTGGACTCAACTTGCTGAATTGTTCTCTGTAACCTGCCTCATCTAGCATAAAATGTGCCATAATCTTTGATTTTAGATAATGGTAATCTTTTCTGAGGTCTTTGGGGATAGTCTCTATGACTTTCAGAGGTTCCCCTGACAAACTCCTCATATAAATAATGTTCCATTCAGAAACTGGAATCTGGTAGTGGTCCATTAAGGTTTCAAAATTTTGGGTGAAGGCTGCAATGCAGTCACCTGAGGTATAATTTCTTACAATACCTTGATACTTTTTGTACTGGTTTTCTTTCTCCAGTCTTTCAGCTTTCTTAGTATCTTTGTCTATGGCAGTATCAGTTTGAAGTTGTTTAATTTTTAGTTGTAACTCCAGCTCTTCTCTTTTACTTTGAGCTGAGATCTCTGCCTTCCTCAATTCACTATCTAACTCTGCTTGCTTGGCAGCTCTTTCAGTCTCTGCCTGCTTTAATGCTCTTTCAGCCGCTCTTTCTTCGCGTTCGTTAGCTTTTTCCTGTACTAGGAGGTATTCAGAGTATTTTCTTTCACCCCACTTTGTTAACTCATCACCAGTTAACTTTAACTTTAAACCCATCTCGATGAAGTCGTTTAATGAAGACATGATGGCAAATTTAAATGCAAATGCGTTGTCAGACACACAATTAGTTACAAGGTGATAGTAACGTGAAAAATTTACAATTTTGTTCAACTTACAATTTGTGCCCAAATTTGCATCCGAAAGTAGATAGAAAAAAAATATACTCAAGTGTACTGGATGCGGTGGAGAACGGTTCAAACCAGGGCTAGGAACTGTAGGGTCACTACTTCAAAACACAAATGACCTCTACGGGCAAGGGTTTCAGATGGCACAGAAAACCTGCTTTGTTTTGGGAGGAAATAAATTAGCGTCTGTCTGATGTGGTGTGTATGCTTGTCACTAAGTTTTGATTAGGTTTGTATGGCGTTGAGTGTAATTGTAGGTCGTAATGTCGTCAGTCAACAATTTTTTTTTTCAAAACCACAAGTCACTTTCTTTCCGAAACTTTCTGCTTTCCACAACTAACTTCACAAAGACATTCTAAATATATCTCAACACTCTACAACACTGATGACACATCACTTACATCAAGATGACATTCAGTAAGGACATAGACATCAAGTTTACAAGATGGCGACAAGGTCACAATGGCGACAACTTCACAATGTCGACAAGGTCAAAATGGCGACAAGTTACACAATCACTGATGTTTTACACGTTTACAGGATCAAACAAATGTATGCACTTTACGTTCACATCTAGCCTCCATATTCAAACAAATGTAATACTATATATGAGGATGAGCCTTTACGATCACATTTAAATGTACATTAAAGCTGGACAAAAGTCCTCACGTTCACAAATCTAGGTTCAAATCTTAATTAATTTAACGTAGGACGATGCCACCACGTTCACACATGTCAGGGCCTTAAACCTGGCTCGTTATACCTAACACATGTGAGACAAGTACAAGTACAACAAGATTGGACTTGAGACACAATGACACGAAGTTCAATGGATTTATTTACAAGTCACATGCAATACGATCTAGTTTGGCATGTGATGATCATTACAATACATATACAATACATCAATACACTTACAGACAACCCACAGCTTTACAGTCTATCTCACAAGATGTACAAGCACTCGACTTTCGGGCACAGAACTACACAAAGCCTTTCTCTACCCACACATCCTGTCTGGTCCGAGTACCCAAGCTGTCTGTCTGTTTCTCGCAAAGCGCTTGCCCTCTGTGGATTGGCTTCACGAGGACTGCGTGCGTCTTGCTTTGTCCTTGCCTGACCGCTGGCTATCGCGTCAGCCAGCAACCTGCGGGCAGGTAACTAATACTCGCCTGGCGGGCGTAACGATGTTACTGCATCCCGGTTGGGGACTATTTGCCTGGCGGGCGTAACGATGTTCCTGCATCTCGGTTGGAGACATTCGAGATTCTGACAGGTACCTGGTTCTGTTCTATATTTTTCAGTGGACTTGCTGTCTGCTTTTGGGACAAACACGAACCCCGCCTACCTAACTGATGCGGATGACAGTACATGCAGTCAGGACACGACAGCGACAACTGTCGGGGTGGCCCTTAACCATGCATTGACCTTCCTGTGGTTTAGGCTCACAGTAAAGGACCAATGTAATAATTTATTATTGTATTACAGTGTGAATGTTTGCCCTCCGTACACAGTTGACATATCTGATTTACTGTTGTATTACAGTGTACATTGTTTGCTACATCGTTCACATACATGTTGTGTTGTTGTATTATATTGTGAATGTTTGCTATACAGTTCACATACATGGATTGTTGTTATATTATATGGTGAATGTTTCCTACATAGTTCACATGTATGGTTTGTTGTTGTGTTTGTAAGAAATGGGTGTGTGCCACCGCCAAGTTATATACAATCACTAGCGGGCAACCTTAATTTGTCAGAAATTGACAAAATCTATGTAGCTGAAATGAAGTTTAAGCCCCTGGACACTCAAGCGTACAGCTGTACAGCTGGCTCGTTTAAACGGTAAAATTAGCTGGTCTTACTATCCCAAAGGAGTGGCAAGCGTAAAATTAGACTACTTGACAGTGCACCCCCCCCCCCCCCCCCCCTTTCCCACAACATAACTTCCCTCCTGGTACATAATTAAGATTCCACAACGGTAAGCAAAACAATTACTTCCCTTGGGAAAAACAGTATAACCATTGAACTGTGAGTTAAACCAAAGTAGAATCACTTTTATTGTCTATCATTAATCATTAAACATGCGATGGTTATCAGGATGATGATAGTGAAACTATCGAGGTATTCGCAATACAACAATCGCATATATGTAGTGATGAAAAGCATATACATAACTCTAAAGTTACTTGTATCTTTTCTGAATGTGTGGCCAGGTTACAGGTGAAGTGATGCACCAATCGTCTCCACTCAAGCTCCAATAGGCTTAGCTAGGGTTAGCTATGTTTAGCCAAAGACCCTTATGGTCCGCTACAGACAGCTATGGTCATATAAGGACAGCCAGTTGGTGTTCGGAACCACTGTTCAGTCATGACGCCTTCTGGTCCCTCCTCGTTTTTGGGATCTATAATCTGGCGTTCTTGATTAGAGCTTGGAATGCATAATCAAGAATGCGTATATATTAATTCTACATCAGTACAATCTTAGGTACTACATACAATCTATCGCCTAATATGCCCACACTTTTAAATGTCTGGCAGTGTCTCCCTTCCGGTTTTACCGCGTTCACTCCTCTCTCTCTCTCTCTCTCTCTCTCTCTCTCTCTCTCTCTCTCTCTCTCTCTCTCTCTCTCTCTCTCTGTATATATATATATATATATATATATATATATATATATATATATATATATATAAATGCCCTCGTTGGTTCCCACTTCAGTCTCCACTGCAACTGCCATTGCCATGAGGTGAGCTGCTTTGTCTCCGGGTCTCCCCTCGTATTTCCGCAGGAGATTGATATGGAAAATCTTCGACTTTCCCCGGATCCGGATCTGATAGTTGGTTCTGGATATCACCCTTTCCACGGGAAATGGTCCTTGCGAACCTATCTCCAGTTTGTTTTTTTCCCGTTGGGAGTAGCAACAAGACTTTGTCTCCCTCCTCCAGAGATCTGTCTTTTGACCTACGGTTGTAGTAAGCCGCATGTCTTTTTCTGGCCTTTTTCAAGTGTTGATTCGCCAGAGTCCATCCCTTGTGGAGTTTTTCTTTCAGTTCCTCCACGTATTTATAGAAAGAGATCACTTCTTCTGACGTCCCCTTTTCAGTCCAACTCCTCAACATGGCTTCTAACGGTCCTTTGATTGAACGACCAAACAGCAAAGTAGAGGGTGGTAGTCCTGTTGAGCTATGAGGAACTTTCCGATAGGCAAAAAGTGCTGATGGGATATATTCATCCCATCTATCAGGTTTTTTCTGTTCCAGTTTCCGGATCATTGGCGTCAACGTGCCGTTGAAACGCTCTACTTGTCCGTTGGCTTGAGGGTGGTAAGGGCTGGTATGTGTGTGGTTAGAGTGGAACACCCTAAATACCTCCTCCATGAGTTTTCCACAAAACTGGGACCCATTGTCTGTCAGAATTAAATCCGGTAAGCCTAATCTAGTAAAGGCCTCAATCAGTGCGTCTGCCACTCTTTTCGAGTCAATCGTGGTCAACGGTATTGCCACATTGTACAGCAATCCACCATTGTGAGAATATACATGTTCCTCTTCCTAGTCCTAGGAAGTGGACCCACGATATCGATGGCTACCCTGTCGAAAGGAGAGTTCATGATGGGCATCTGACCCAAGACCACCGGTGCTGTCCATTGCTTCGGTGCCACCCTCTGGCACTCAGGATATGACTTCACATACCGACGCACATCATCTGTCATTCCCGGCCAATAGTAATGGCAGGAAATTCGCTGCATGGTGGCGGCAATACCCATGTGCCCACTAAACGAGATGGTATGCCCCATATGAAGAATCTGGGACTGGTGAGCCTTCGAGGCCACCAACTGACCGTATAGGTTGTCTCCCCTTCCGACTTTCCTGTAGAGTATCCTATTCTTCATGTAGTACTGCCCCCGTCCTGGTGGATCAGCACTTCTCTGCAGCTTCTTATAGCAAGGACGTAAGGTTGCATCCTCACTTTGGGCAGTTCGTAGCTCCCCCGGCAGTGGGTTAGTCACAATTGCTTCTGCCTCTTCCGTTCTCGTCTCAGAGCGAGTCTGTATTGCTCCCATATGGATTGGCTCCCTTGGCATTCCCAGAAAGACATACCGGCAACAGAGGATGACGTGGAAAATGGGATCGGTCAATACAGCAGCCTTGATTGTGCCGGTGACATATCTTGACCGAATCTCCACTTTGGCAATGGGCAACTTCATGGCTACAGCACTCTTCTGTGCAGGCTGTATCTCCATGGTCTCACCTGTGAATTGTTCTGGATGTACCAGATCCGCAGAAATCACGGCCTCCCCGTCTAGTCCTGTGTCGTACAAACACTCCACTTGACGGCCGTTAACCTCTATCAATTGCACTACAGGTGGTTTATCCTGGTCTGGAGTCTCTTCCTCGGCCTCGACCTGTTCGGTGAGCTTCACTTTAGGTCTCACTAGGCACACTACTAAATGAGAGTCTCCTTTCTCCTGCAGTCATTGGCATTGTGAGTATGCGACCTGCAGTGTTTGCATCATTGCCATGTCCTAGATTTTCCAGAGCCGGACTTGAGTGAGCTCTCCTGGTGGCGAGCTTCCTTTTCAACCTAGGCATTTTCAGTGACAACCTCTGTGGAGGTCACTTGACATGCTGCGAAGTGAGGGCTCTTAGCCTTCGATTTGTAGTCCCTCGTATTGGGAGAGGGTAACTTACAAACTGAACACCACCTCTCCGACCACGGTCGTTTTGGTGTAGAGCTCGAAGTGCACTTGCTTCCCTCCTTCGTCTTCTCTGAACTATCCTCTGAAGTTTTTATATAAGGTTCCCCCTTCTTGGTTCCTGTGGTTTTGTTTTTCCTCCCTTCATGTTTCTCCTGACTTTTGGGGTTTGTAGAGAGGTTTTCTGCCGCCTCCCCATGTACCTCGACAAACCGTTCTGTTAATTTCGTCACGATGTCAATACGTTCCGCCACTTGTTCTCCCAGGAATGTCCTAAGAGGTTTCGAAATTTGCTTCTTCAGCTGGTCGACTACCATGAGCTCTTCCAGACTCTCATAGTCATGCGCGAACTCAGCCAAATCCATCCACTTATGGAGATAGGATTTCAGACGCAGACTATAGGCGGCAAACAACTCCCCCGGTTCTCGTTTCGCTCCTCGAAATTTGTTCCGGTAGGTATGTGACGTAACTTCGAAACGTTTCAGCAGCGCCGTTTTCAACTCGTCATAATTTTTCTCATGTCCTGGTGGCAGGCGAGAATAGACCTCGTAGCCGGTCCCAGGATCCCTGGGATAGCTTAAGATTCCATTTATCACGCTCCAGACCCATAGCAACCGACATGGCCTCAAAGCGTTGAATTAACTGGTCGTTCTTCTCTTTGTCCTCCTCATAGACCGCTAAAGGAAACTTCATAGCATGGTAACTATGTCCACCTGCTGGTATTGAGCCAGGGAGAGAGGAACCTCCCACTGCTGCCTCAGTTTCCCCACGAGATTGCCTCTTAAGCTCGAGTTCCCGCATCCGGTACTCGTGCTCCCTTTTCTGAGTTTCTTGCTCGGCTTCCCGTTTTCTAGCAACTTCCTCAACTTCAATTTTCTTAGCTGCTTGCTCAGCTTCAAGTTTCCTAGCTGCTTGTTCTAACTCCATCCCTCTCAATTTCAACTCGGCCTTTCGATCTTCCCTTTCTGCTTGACGAAGCTCCCTCTACACCTCCTGTACATAATCTTTCAGTGCAGAGCCCGACAAACCCATTTATTCCCCCTTAACCATTAGTTCTGCCGTGGTTAGTTTAGGAGTGGCCATTTTTCAGAGAGGTAAGTCAGCAGATAGAGTGTAGATTATCCCCAAGATAAATATATAGATAACGGACAAGTACAATTAATCTATATATTTAATAACACACAGCACAACACAACACAATCACTCAGTGATAAGAGTAGAATTAGGACCACAGATCTAAGTAGACGTGTGAAGTGTGAACAGGCAAGATATGTGTCTTAACCCCTATCCACATTCACCCTAGCTGGATCATCACTAATATGATATCTCCGTCCTGTAACTAAAGATCCCGTATTAAAAGATCCTGTCGTCTAGAAATCCCGATATCAAAAGATCCCCCCTGTCGAGAGATCCCACTGTCGACAGATCCCGTTTATGAGAGATCCCGCTGTCCAAAGATCCCGTTTACGAGCCCCCAAAAATGTCGTGATAAGTACTTTCTCTCTACTATAGTGTCTTGAGAGATTATACTTCTATAGTGTCGTCCTTGGAGTGAGGGGAATCAACACCCACATTTTATTAAAACCCATATCATATTCTGGAGAAATCCACTAGATTCCGCTCACAACACTCCGTCAGTCTGTAGACACCTCTTTCTCTCTCACTCTCTATCACCACTGGATCGTGCCCCCTCTCATTCTACCCCAAAACAACACACTCCACAACTCTAGCTTCTAAAAATTAATAACAATTAATTTATTTTTTAAAAAAAGAAGAGTTGTATGTGAGAAGTGTAAGCGTGGAATGTGTGTTGTATACTCTAGTGTAAATGTAGAAATCAGACCACAAAGCTCAGGATCAGAGTCCACTCATCATGGCAAGGATTACACGACATCATAATAGTCAGCACAATTGACCTCACCAAACGATGCGTCTCTCCCGCCAGACGTTGTCCACCTCCAGGAGCTTTGATAACCACGATGCTTGGTCACCACTCAAATATACAGTCTGGGACTGATCCTACATTGTTCCTAAACACTGTTCCTAAATGTTTATAGAAACTGAGACCACACACTTCATGCACAGTTAAAATCGGAACACTGTCCCATGAACATGACATTCTTCCTTCCTACGAAAATGTTCTAAAGTTTTCACTCTTAAAACAGTCTTTGTACATAGTGTCATATGAATCTCTTAATTTTCCAGATAAGTCCTAATGTTCTAATTTCCTTGTTATGTGGAACAACACTCTCTAAAGTTTTGGTTTCATGTAGTGTGAAAGTCAATCACTACTGTTCTAGTTATCAGTGGAGTGAAAATCCATCACTACTGGTTTATTCACAAATGGTGTGAAAACTAAAAAATAACCATTACTATGTTGCTGTCCACAGGTAGTGTGAAATACTATCACTAATGTTCTCAGTATTTATCCTGTAGGATATTTATATGATTCAGCTCCACAGAGCAATGTTATTTCAAACCTTTTCTAGCATAGGCCCAGTGAGAAGGTCGCTGACTAATCCTCCTGCACCAAACATATCCCGGATATGACTTTTCAATGTTTCCGTGGTTTTCATCTTAACCTGCGGGAACCTGTGAAATATAGAACATATCTGGTGAGAGCCACCCCGTCACTGATCCCTATTAGATGAGCGTAGGCCACTGGCCTCGCTCAGATAAATAACAGTGAACCAAACTCTGTCATGGACAGATGAGCTCATCACATAGGTCTGAGTTAGAGTAAGACAAGGGAAGACCAAAATAGAAAGTACAGGACCACAGTAGCCACCCCACTGTAAGATCCCACCATTTGACATTTCCTCTATCCCTCAACCAACTTCAATCCTTTTAAATTTTATTCCCCTTCACTATTCATAACCAGCTGAGCAAATTGATTTCCCACACTAGTTAATTTTAACAAGGCAACTTCCTACTGTCGCCGACACTCCTTGAACGACTATCCACAACACAACACTATGTTAATTACCCAAACTCTATTTATCCCTAGACTGTACTACATTATTCACATCTAATGTTTACTAGTAATTACTTTATGAAAACTCCACTATCCCCTAATCGAATCTTATCCTTGTCATAACAGACACATGTCCAACCATGAAAAATGGATATTAAGACGTTAGATTCTCTTTTCTACACCAGGATAGGGCTATTCGAATTACGTCCGCCTTGGTTGACTTTATTCTGCACACTAACGGAAACCAGTTTAGTTTTCTCATTTCCAGTCGGGATTGTCCTAGTGACGTCCTTTGAAGTCACACAGGTGTCCCCAAGGGTAGACTATCTTTGTCACTAACCTCACAATAGTAGTTTATCTCCCCCTTGGTACAACGAAAACAAAAGTTGTCTCCCTTCATTCTCCCGATCGGGCAAACATCATGCCAACGTTTCTTTTGATGTAGGAAAATTCTCAAGGACTCCCGACTATCTTGATCTCACCGCGACTAGAAGTAAACAACTTGCAGCTGCGAATAAGACTGTCTTTGTTATCTGTATCATCTGATTGTTAAATTACAGTGATTTCGCGACAGACAGTTCACCATTTTCCTGTACTCTTGCCTGCACGCTATCATGAAATAGCTGCAATATTTGGACAAGCTTTCGTGGACAGCCATATGTTGCCATAATCTTCCACAGTCCTTCTCTGCTGACTGTATCAAAAGGTCAACGAAAGTGGAGAACATTTCGCAGTTCTGTTCCTGACATTTCTCTTGCAGCTGCCTTGCAGGCGAAAATCATGTCAACGCCTGCTGAAGCAGATGTGACCGGGTCAATTTGGGATCGTGCGTATAGTGAAGACGGACGGGTGGGTCATCGCGGCTAGCAGAGAATGGCGTTGTAGGAAATGACCAGAGGATCTGGCTGGCACATAGGACTCCGAGGAAACGGCAGACGGGTGCATAATGAGGCTGCTACTGGTACCCGCTTGCTACTGGTACCTGCCTGCTACTGGTACCCGCCTGCTACTGGTACCCGCCTGCTACTGGTCTCTTTAGTGTTGGTACTCTTCGCGCTGGCTGTTACAGATGTCGGCGCACGTGTAGAATTGTTCTAAGTGCTGTGTACTAAGGTTCGTAACTCAACTCAATACGGCTCACCTCAACGTAACTTAACTCAGTTCAGCTCAACTCAACTCAAATCAGCTTATCTCAACTCAGCTCAGCTTAACTCAACCCAATTCGGCTCGACGTACCTCAGCTCAACTCAACTCAACCTCAACTCAACTCAACTCAGCTCAACTCATCTCACATCAGCTCAACTCAACTCAGCTTAATTCAACTCAACTCGGCTCAACTCAACTCAACTCAGCTCAGCTCTACTCAGCTCATCTCAACAAGATGAAGACATATATCAGTCATCAGCGCTTCAGGTTGGAATCTCTGGACAATGAAATACTTACCCCAATGTGAGGACACGATTGCACTCTAGGCATCATCTCAGCCTGAATGTAATTCGTGTGCTGACCCGTTACCTGGCTACATCATTACATGTCTCTTAAGTTGGAAGTTCCAGTAACTACTGTCTTGGTCTCTCCGTGGGTTTCTGAGTAGGAGAGGTCTATCAGAGCTCCGCAACACATATCCCGTGGAGATCTTATTGTGGTACTTTAACTTGTGAAAGGTATCCATATAAGCCCCACTTTGGTTGATACAGATCCTTCTCAGGAATAAAACACCCGAACCTCAGTATAGGTAAGCATGGCTGTTCCAGAGGATTCTCCGATCGACTAACCAAGCAACTAACCAGTCACCCAACAACCAACTAACCGAACAGCTAACAAATCAACCAACTATTCAACTATTTAATAAACTAAGTATTCAACAAACTAACCTACAACCAACATAGCAGCCAACCAACCAATACTAACTTAACTTCCGGAAACCTCACACATCTTTACAATGAAACCTTTGAAATAATGATATATAACCACCCACAGCCCGTCTACTTGACTTTACATTAAAATAACCAATCACAGTTAAATTAACATCCACAGCTAGTCTGCTCAACTTAACATTGAATCATCCAAACACCGTTAACTTCCCATCCACAGCTAGTCTGCTCAACTTTACAGTGATGCTGAACAGAGGGGAGCCATGTCACAATGAGAGACGCTATAATCTCAGCGAGACTGAGATTGATGTCAGCTGCGACACGGCCATCCTCCTACACACTCTGGAGCTGAGAGGGGAAATAGCACACTCACTCTGCTCTGTCAGGATCAGCGGAGGTTAGATGTTCCCGACATTGATGTGCATCGATTCATACACTGAGTATTATTTTATGTTTCATCGATTAACACACTCAGTAGTCTTTAATGTTTCATCGATTCACACACTCAGTAGTTTTTAATGTGTCGTCAATTCACACACTCTGTAGTCATTGATGTTTCATCGATTCACACACTCAGTATTATTTGATGTGCATCGATTCACTCTGGGTGGCTTGGCCTTGTGGCATGGTCGAGACAGAAACACGGAACTGATCCACGACTCTGTTGATCGAGTGAGATGGCAGAACATGACCGCCCACGCTTATCGGCATGGCACATGATGGATGGATGGATGGATCGATTCACACACCCAGTATACTGTGATGTGCGTCGATTCACACTCTCAGTAAACAGTAACTACATGTGCGTTCACGATATACCCTAAACCAAAGGTTCCCAAACCACGGCCCGTGGGCCACTTGTGGTCCGCCAGCTGTAACAAAGTGGCACGCGATGCCTCATTGTTAAATATGATATATTTTAATAATTAAAAAAATGCACTTGGAGCGCCCCGTCAGCGTGCGATAATTTACTCTGCTCGTGGTTGTTATGTTTAGATATTATCGAATGCGCCTGTTCAGTTCACAACAAAACGTTATGAATTTCCCATATCCCAGCTTTATCGGCCAATCAGAGTGCGCAAGGCGCCATGTTGCCGACTGTTAGTACTGTTTAGCAGAGTCGGTAGTATTGTGTTGAAATTATATTTTTTTTTCAAATAAAAATTTACCGTGAAAGCCTATAAACATGAGTGTGGAAAATTTAAAATCAAACAATGGTAAAATGCGAAAATACGAAGATGTTGCTTGTCTTGAATTCAACTAAGATTGGACGGGAAAAAATGTGCTTATGCCTAGCCGTAGTGGTAAACCAGTTTGCTTAATCTGTGAATTGAGTTTTTCTGTTACAAAACATTAATCTGGAACGACACTTCACGACCACACATTCAGACATAAATTCTCAATATCCAATCAATTCGGAGTTAAGAAAAGATTTCATAGAGAAAGTTCTCTGACCAGGCAGCAATAATTTTTCACCAAGGCTAACGAACAGAGCAAGAGTGCTGTTGTTGCATCGTACAAAGTCGCTCTTCTGTTGGTTCGCAAAAAGAAGCCGTTCACCAATGTTGAAAAAAATAACCAAGCCTTCCCTTTAAATTGCTACTAGATTTCTTGGCGATAAAAAGTGTGAAACAAAATTTGATCAGATTCCTTTTTCTCATAATACTATGGCCAGGCGAGTTGAAGAATTAGCCAACGATGTTCATCGTCAAGTAGCAGCAAATGTCAAACATTTTATTTTTTTTTTCCATTGGCGGTGGATGAATCCATTGACATTTCTAACATAGCTCAGGTCGCAGTTTTTGTTCGAGCAATAAACGATAATTTTTAAGTCATTGAAGAACTTCTAGGACTTGAATCAATGCATGCAACTACCAAAGGAACTGATCTGTTTGAAACTCTGAAGTTGTGTGTAGTGAAAAACTATGTAGAATGGGTCAAATTGGACAGTGTATGCATTGATGGTGTTCCGGCTTTGACGGGTAAAAAGTCTGATGTCTAGAACTATTAGAACAGTTTCTTGGCAGCACTATATTAAAATATCATTGTATCATTCACCAAGAAGCTCTGTGTGGAAAGACATTACATCTGAAACATGTCATGGATGTTGTTCTGAGATTTGTGAATAAAATTCGAAGTAAGGCGATGAACAGGCGTTAGTTCAGATAGTTTCTATCAGACCAGAACGAGGAATACGGCGAGCTACTGATACACTGTGACGTCAGATGGCTATCTAAAGGGAAAGCTCTGTCACGTTTCTGGGCCCTGAAAAATAGTGTCTATCTCTTTCTGTCTGAAAAAAAAAAAATTGTTGCCTACAGAACGGGAATATCTGCTGAACGATGACTGGCTTAATGACCTGGCAGTTTGGTTGTCATCACGTCTCATTTAAACTCTTTAAATTCGAGGATCCCGGGGAAAAAAAAAAGAACTACTCACAAATTTGTGCGACGATGACATTTCTTCATTTTAAATGAAACTACGACTGTTTATCGGACAGCTGACCGAAGGGACTTTAGAGGTGTTTCCAACTTGTGGTGGAAAAGAAATATGACTTGGTACAGTACAAAGTAAAAGTTGAAAGTCTTCTGGATATATTTCAGTCGAGATTTCAAGAGGTCACAATATAGGAGGATAATGTTGCCCTTTTCATAAAGCCGTTCGTATTTCCTAACGCTAAGCTCTGTCAATTACAGCAAAACCTTCAGCACGAAGTAATTGATTTTAAATGCAATTCTGCACTCAGATGTACATTTCTGGAGCTGCCTACTTCACCTTCAGCTGATCATATGAATTCATTCTGGCGACTATTGCCTGTCGAACAATTTGAACACTTGCGTTCATTCGCCCAGAGATACATTTGTTGTTTTGGTTCGACTTACAGATGCGAGCAGTCATTTTCCGCAATGACCGTTATAAAAAAAAAAAAAAAAAAAAAAAAAAAAAAAACAAGCAACGTTCCAGACTCACCGACAGTATTCAAGCTGCGCTTATGACTTTGGATAGATTTGTGCCCAGACATTGATAAACTGGCATGTGAACCTATGTAACTGGTTATGAATAACAGTTCTTCTTCTGCTTCAGCGTTCCGAGCCATTGAGGTTCTTTGCTGCAAATACAATCCGTCTCCATTCGTCTCTCTGGTGGACCTTCTCTTGCCAGTCGTTGATTCCAAGTGCTTGTAGGTCTGTACATGTATTATCTCTCCACCGCCTTCTTGGTCTACCTCGGGGTCTACGGTCATTAATTTCCTGAGTGTAAGCGAGTTTTGTTTCCCTATTACCTTCCATAACAGTTACAATTGTAAATTAATTACATTAATAGCGATTTTCGAAACTGATTAAAATTTCTTGTTAAATGAAATTTTGATTGTAAACCAAAAGAAAAAAAAAAAACCGTAGTGTGGTACTGACACTGACTGCCTTTAAAGTTTTAGAAATTTGTTGACCAAAGTTAAGAAAGGTAAGAATGATATTGCACGACTTTTATAATTTTATAAAGTTGTGGCCCGCGTAACTACCGAACATAGTAAATATGGCCCTCTGCTAAAAAAAAAGCTAGGGAACAATTGCCCTAAACAGCACATTTTCTCGTGAGTAACTTAACCTGCTCGAGAATTGGTAGCGGTTCTCACCGCGTTGGTAACTTAAGGGGGTATGTGAGCCGGTCGCTCAGAAAGCATTGGCAAATTACTGAGCGTAATCTTGCCTGATACATCAACAGTAGATGAAAATGCTGGTGTTGACTGCAACGTCCTGTAAGGTATATGCAAAAAAAAAGTGCTTTTTTTATCCATGTGAGTTTGTGTGCCTACTGGGTGTGCCGCTTTAACACGCCATATCTCTGCCAAGTGTATTAATGTAACACAGGGGACTAGATACAAGAGATTAACGTATCTAGGTCTGCAAGGCCCATAGTTCCCCAGACCAGCAGGCCAGTACCTTCGGGTCTGGTCGAAGATCTAGTAACAAACGGGCGGTTGGGTATGAGAGTTCATGACGTCAAACTGTTTACTAGCCTCGACTATCAGCAATAAATACGTGAATAAGTGAGACACTCAGCAGAGCGTGAGTGACGAACTCCTGCTGCCAGTCTTGTCATAAACATGACAGGTTTCAGAAGTCATTTCGATTCTGGAATATTCTAGAAGAGGGGAGTTGAATAAGTCACATTCCATCGCTAAGGATGACGGGATGACGGCATGGGGTTGGGTCAAAGAGAAGAGCGGAGACGACTATTGGAGGTAAGTAAACAAAGTAATCAATAGTGAACAGTGGAGGAGAAGAGACTTGTTGTGTGACTGCCACTCGGACGGTGAATATAGCCGCCAAAACCAGATCTGGATCGTACCCAATGATCAGTCAGTCACTCACAAATCACTGAACTGACGTTCATACTTCGATACGCCACTGACGTCATGATGGCTGTAATTGTTGTGTTGAATCAACTGAGTACCATCGAATTTACTTATTTAGTTAATAAAGATTGTTGCAAAACAACGTGTAGATGCCACCTGTTGGATACTCGTAGCCAACCGTGGATCATTCGTGGATGTTGGTATAGCGTATGTCCACACATTAGGTTGACTCTTATACAATGACACATTGTGTATTATCTCATAAACCGTTCAGCATTACCATGCAGGTCGCAATGTCGCCATCAGACAGCGAACAAATCAGTCCAGCACCAGGAATGTCCGCATGGACATCAGTGGGCCGGAACTGGTCGTTGATGGCAATACCAACCAGGACTATTCCCGCGGCTCGTGTAGCCACACCAACCTGGAGACAGATGGGCCATCGTGGCGACTTTTGTTCAACCGGCCACAGATGCTGCTCAGGACAGTGATTTACAACAGAGTTGATGGTAAGCGTGCAAACCCACACGTGGCCGTAACATTATACAGCTGTATTTTACACATAGAATACCATAGCAGCATTATACCGCCAGTTATGCTAAGTGAAATAACAGCTATTACAAATGACATAGCTCAGCATATATTGGGACTGAAATAAACATATATTAAACATGAAATGGCGTATATTGCAACAGAAATAACTCAACAAATACTACACATGAAATAACTCAACAAATACTACACATGGAATAACTCAAAATATATTATGCATGAAAAGGTCACCATATGTTACAAATGAAATAACTTAATTCATTGGAGCTTACGTCTGAAAAATTACTATGTGGAAAGGTCTTGCCTTAATTTTGAGTAGTATCATACAAATACGTGGGTACAATCTTCAACTGTTCCAACATAATAAGGGAAGAAATACAAGCTAGAATCAACTTTGGAAATAAGATATACTATGCACTACAACATCTGTTAAAATCAAATGCGCTAGCTCGTAACACCAAAATCACAATATACAAAACACTGATCAGACCATTTGTGCTGTATGGCTCTGAAACCTGGAGTACAACTAAAGGAGACGAAGTCTTGCTACAAACCTTTGAGAATAAAGTCTTAAGACGCATCTTTTGGCCCATTAGAGATACACAAAGTGGAGAGTGGAAAAGAAGAAGCAACAAAGACATTTATGATCTGTTTAAGTCCCCGCTAATCACTGGTATCACGAAGGCTAATAGACAGCAATGGCTTGGGCATATAGAAAGAATGGAAGATAATAGGGAAACAAAACTCGCTTACACTCAGGACATAAATGACCGTAGACCCCGAGATAGACCAAGAAGACGGTGGAGAGATAATATTGATACTATACATACAGACCTACAAGCACTTGGAATCAGCAACTGGCAAGAGAAGGTCAACCAGAGAGACGAATGGAGACGGCTTGTATCTGCAGCAAAGAACCTCAATGGCTCGGAATGCTGAAGAAGAAGAAGATGCATTCTATCTTTATGAGCCCAGAATTCACTAATAGCTTTCTCTAAGTCCCCCTTCCACCCCCCTCCCACATATCCTTTACAGGGCATCGCTGTCAACAACAGCATCTTTCAGCTGATTGTTTATTTCTCGGCAAGATTACGCTCAGTAGTTTTCCATTGCTTTCTGAGCGGCCGGCTCACATACCCCGTAAGTTACCAATGCGGCATGAACCGCTAACGATTCTCGCACAAGTGACGTTCCTCGCGTGGATTTATGGGATTACGGAGAAAGTCGCTAAATCCTAGGCCAGGGAGACCGTCTAAGTTTCTGTTAACTAACATTCCTACTTCTCTCTCGTGGTGATCTCGTCCCGAGTTGATGATATGTAGTCGTCTATCCTTATGTAACTAGCATCTGTCCATCTTGTTTGAGACACACCTACATTATCTAAATCCATGCATTTGGCTTCCGAAATAAGTTAGTTATTTTATGTGTTAGTTATCAGTTGGGGTATCTTCATTGAACTCCGGACATGTCCATAGGTGCTCAGAACCTCCCCCAGCATATGCATCTGCGTCCGGTGGCTAATAGTGCCAGTTCTGTGTTGGTTGACGAGGCGCCTTGTTTTCCCAATGTACCTCTTACGTCTGGCCGTGCCGATTCTTACTCCCAAGTCTTTCATCCTGGACAGCGATGTGGATTCACTAACGTCAAAGTCCTCTGTTCTCGCCATATCTTTGAGGACGATAATAACAGCGGCACGATCCATGGTCTGGCCATCTACAGAGGGTGCAGAGCCAGCCAGTTTATCAGCTCGTTCATTTCCCTCGACTTCCACATGTCCCGGGACGAAGATGAAGGTGACTTTACGGACAACAAACTTCCGCAGCGACTCAGTCCACTGTCTACGTACAAATCCAACCTCGACTCATGATCATTGAATCACTTAGTACACACACGTTGGTATAATGTTGTGATTCCAGCCATATGAAGGCCTGTGTAACTGCCATAACCTCCATCGTCATGCTGCTCGTGGTCATAGAGTGGGCACCACTGGATTCTTGAACGGTTCGGCTCGCTCAACGGGCTGTAAATGCCCACGCACTTCTCTGCTGCTTTACAACAGATCCATCTGTATATATGAGCACTTCGGGGCTATCTGAGTGTTCATAGATGAGCGCGTTAACCTCTGCAATGACAGCGGCAGGATTCTGCTCTCTGCACCGTCTGTCGAGTGTGATAATGCAGGAGAAAGTGCACTTAAAAGCTGGAGGCACCGGCACCCATTCCTTGCCGGCGTTGATACTGGTAAGACTGGAGACCTGTTTGACAACAGCTTCCGCCCGACCCATCCATGATTTGCCCCTCTTTAGCCTGTCACCCTTTTCTCTGAATATAGCGTCATGCAGAGGGTGGCACTTGTCAAAGTCTTGCTTAGGGCAAGAATTATGGCTCGTATCTTGACAAGTGTGATACTAACTATGCTTATCAAATAACACGAGGCTAACAGCCGATAATATAATTCGCGCTATTTAATCGCGCATTGCACACATCAGAAACAATACAAGCTTCGCGCAATCACAATTCACGATATCCAATAGATTATAAATGCAAGCAATCAATACATCAATATAATAATACATCAATGCACTCCACCTATAAGTCACACAGACAGGCGTTCCATCTCCAACGGTCATACAGGCTAGCTATTAAGACATGCATAAAACTCTCAAGCCGCTTTCACACGTCAGTCCGTTACGGCTCCCAAGACTAGTCTGGCTGGACTTTCAGCACACACCACAGTTGTGCTCGAGTCAGCCCGCGTGACCCCTCAATGTTCACGCTGTGTTCCAGCTGACCGCCGACTGCTTAGTATCGCTCAGCGTTGAATGCCTGTCGTTGTTGACGACGCCGCGTTATAGCTGTAGTGCTTATCATAGATCAGCGTTGCATTGTCGGGCGTTGGTGCAGACAACGCGTTATAACTCTGGGTGAGACTCTGACATTCTCCCCCCCCCCTCATTCTCATGAAAGGTTTTCCTTTCATGTACTCTATATAGCTGTTCTTTATCTTGTCAGAATCGAACTTTGCACTTCATCTGACGTAACGCTTTGGTTTGTCTTAATATGTACAGGTGATTAGTAAACAATATGCATACAATCCCCATGTCTACCCATCAAGCATACTTGTCAAGTACAATCAATTCCATGGTTTTTACCTCGCTGAGACACAGCCAGTCCGGTAGGTTACGGCTAACTTGCCCCTACCTCTCCACCAAAAAGAAAAATTACAAATAATCAGGTGAGTCTGTGAGTATCTACCTATAAGATAACTCCGACATTGGACAT
Source organism: Cepaea hortensis (assembly GCA_963921405.1). Classification (NCBI taxonomy): domain Eukaryota; kingdom Metazoa; phylum Mollusca; class Gastropoda; order Stylommatophora; family Helicidae; genus Cepaea; species Cepaea hortensis. Next base: position 91,337,006 of record OY992892.1, read on the forward strand.
CTACCCTTATCTAATAGAATATCCAATGAAGGTCGTCAGTTTTGGTAAGTTTCCCCATATACACGTGACGTCACATTGACGTGATACCTATTAGGCAAACATGGTAGTTTCAATACATATTTACACATCAGCAACAATATTTAGTTATGTCCCTTGGTTATGGAACAAAAGTTAGGGACAGTGACAGTAATTTTATCATGCTTTCAACAAAATAAATTACAAGTAACATTGTCTTTCTTAGTGTCATACTTTGATCCTCCTTGACAAAAGTGCACAAAAGGTCACTCTTGTGAAAAAGTAAATCAAGCTACGATGCTGAGATTACATCTAACAAAACTCGACATATACAATTTCGTATATGGAAATGTTTCATACCCAAATTTTCATACAATTGTCATAAATTTATAAACATTTTATTATAGTATGCTAACTTTCAAATTAATATGGACATCTAACGGAAGTGTAGAGCTGTGTTGTTGCATATTCAAGGTCTCTCGTTTTAGATGGACTTTAAATATACGGAGCACCCAAATCTTGTCATCAGCTGTTGGATAGCTTTTTCAGTCTTATCCTCTGATTAGGTTGTCAAGGTCATAATTCGTACTTGTTAAAACGTCGTGGACCATCTTTGTAGCTGTACTCAGGATTACTTGGCGCTGTTCAAGCTCAGTAAGTCTTTGGGTCCTGTAGTACTGTCCTGTGACACTTGTGGTGTCTATTTCTTATAATACTGCATATTTACAATAGTAATGGCATTCTTTCACATCTCTCACAATTATACGACCCATTCATTCACATAATAATAATAATATGTACACAATATATTTACAATGGGAGATTAAATCTTCCCTATCACACTGTTCTTCACAGCGTAACTGACATAAAGTCACAATTGGCTGTGGTGTTGAGCTCTATTTACGTTGCAGTTTATACACCATCTGGGTGTTACCTGGCTATTGGGTGAGTCGTATGGACATCTCGATAGAAGATCGGCCAGAGAGTTATGCGAGCCTCGTATACGTCTGATTTCGAAGCTATAGTCCTGTAGAAGAAGGGACCATCTGGCCACTCTGTGGTTACTTGGGGTACCACTGGTGATGAATGTCAAAGGGCTATTGTCTGTTTCAATAATGAAGTGTTTACCTAAAAGAAATCTCGAAAGTTTACGTACCGAGAACACAAGAGCGAGGGCTTCAAGTTCCGGCGTGCTGTAATTTCGTTCACTGGTGTTCAATTTCAGGGAGACGTAGTATACAGGGTACAATATTTGGTCGTGCTCTTGAAGCAGCACCCCTCCAATGGCTGCGGAGCTCGCATCGCATCTTAGCCTGAAAATAGTGCTAAGATCAGGTAATTTTAGAATAGGTTCACTGGAAAAATAAGATAGTACTTTCGCAAATGCAGGCCTTAAACACTCGCTATTTACAATAACATTTGGATGTTTGTTTGTTAGTAAATCAGTGAAACATTTGGTCAATTCTGCAAAATGAGGGATAAATTGTCTATAGTAATTCAAAAGACATAACACACTTCGCAACTCTTTTTTTGGTTGTCGGAAGCGACAATTTCAAAATTCTAGACATGATGTTATCGTCAGTTGATATGAAGCCATTTGAGATCTTATAGCCCAAAAATGTAATTTCTTGAAAGGCTATATCAACTTTGGATGGTTTTATTGTCAGTCGATGTTGTCTAATCCGGTCGAATGTCTGCTGTAGTGCTGTTATGTGGTTTGTCATGTTCTTTGTATGTATGCAAATGTCGTCCATGTACCAAATGATGTTGGAAATGCCTGTCAAAAGTCGTCTTGTCATTTTGACAAAGGTTGCTCTAGCATTAACTAGCCCGAATGGCAACTTGCACCATTCGTATAGTCCCCAGGGTGTGGCAAATGCTGTCAGATATATACTGTCAGCATGTACAGGTATTTGCCAGTAACCTTTTGTCATGTCCAGTTTTTTTTAAATTATGCACGAGCTCTCCAGATCTTGATCCTGTGTTCCATTGTCGGAAAGTCAAGGAGGTATCTCATTGCTACATAGCTGGTGTCTCTCGTGCAGCCCAGAATGATGCGAATGGCTTCGTTTTGTACATTTTCAAGTCTTCCAATCTGTGTAGGGCTGACAGTGAGGATGGCCAGGGCATACTCGATGCGTGAAAGCACCAGTCCTTGGAACAGAAGCATTATCAGTCTTTGCTCGATATTGGCAGTCGCCATGACTCTCATTGCTGACAAACCTATTCGAGCTTTCGTTATGACATAATCGACATGATCTCTGAAGGACAGGCTACGATCAAGCCTCACGCCAAGATATGTCATTGACTGGGTTCTACTCAAAATGCTCCCATCCATTCTTACTGCCGGCAGGTCTGTGTTCACAATATGGTTGTTTAGGGAGAACCATGTAACCGATGCCTTTGCATGGTTGACAAGGGCATCGGCATCAGCACACCATGAGGAAATTCGATCTAGTTCTCACTGCATATCATTGGCGACCGCCTGTCTATCTCGACTCTGTCGATACACGAGAATGTCGTCAACAAATGACAGAGTCCTACCCCTCCCGTCCAACAATTGGTTCTGTGATCGGCACCTTATACACGTTGAATAGTACTGGTGACAGTGGTGAACCCTGCGGCAATCCTGGAAATATCGTTATCGGCTCAGAAGACCAACTCCCGCATCTTAGCACCACCTTCCTTTGGAGCAGAACTGCAGCTATCCATCGTACAAGGTGAGGGTACACTTTCAGTCTGAATAGGGCTTGCATCAAGTGCTCGAAGGATACTCTGTTATATGCGTCCTCTAAGTCTATGGCGGCAGCACTTGGCTTCCGAAATAAGGTTGTCAAATGTCCCTGCTTGATACAGAGTGTGCTCGTTCCACGTATACATTCTTAGACTTCTCCTTCTACTTTTCAGGAAGATACTGTCAGAATGAACCCTTTCAATATAATGTGGTATTCATTCGTCATTATGTACTTCCGTACTCACAATAGGTATTGTCTCTTCCCTGAGCGTATTTACAAAAGCTCATCTTCAGGGCAAAGGATGACCATATCGCTGTTTTCTTTCTGTTGTGATCGCTTTGCTGTCTGTGGAATGCTACGTGGTGAGGTCCCAATCTCTTCCACGATGGCCATCTATGTTCATTATTGTGTCCTGAACACGCCTCATGTGTGCGACACACTCTGCTGTTTCGCTTCCTTGCACCCATCCATCCATTTTGCGAGAAAAAAAAAATCTGTCCACCGTGTCAAACAGCCTCTGTGGCATCGGTTATAATAGTTGTGGTTCATGGCGCGAAAGGAGTTTGTTAAGTTTCTTTGTGCCAATGTTACCTGGCTTATCGGTTTGCAAACTTTGTGCATGTGACGTCAGCTGGGGGAATTGGTTGGCTGGCAAGTTTTCCCGTGAGTCCGTTTCCCCTAGTGATTTAGTTTGTAAGTGTCGGCTTGGGTACTTCGAGTCGCCTGGATAGATACATTTGGTGCTGAATTTCGATTAGTAGATCCATAATCCACGTCGTATTCTTCAATGACGTTCCCTCGGGTCGTATCTATCCGCCTACTCAATTTCGGAAGTTCTATCTTCCCATTCCTTTTCGGCAGCTATGGTTGCTTTGTCTTTCTCTTCTTGGCTCTGGTTGTCTTCAACATGTGTCGATAACCTCCTTTGGATTTTATTCGGGTGTCTGGCGGGATTCTGGTTTTCCCTTCAGCTGTTTGGGCATCCTGGCTGGACTGCTAGCTTTAGCTTGCTGTTTTTGATTGGTCTATGGCTTGGCTTCACCATGAGTCTTTTTGCCTCCTTTTGTGTGTGTGTGTGTGTGTGTGTGTGTGTGTGTGTGTGTGTGTGTGTGTGTGTGTATGTATGTATGTATATATATATATATATATATATATATATATATATATATATATATATATATATATATATATATATATATATATATATATATATATATTGTCTTTAGAAGTTTTTCCATGTTTTCTTGATGCGTTTCATGTTGGGGCATTTTTTCTGAGATCTTTTTCGTGTCTTCTGCTGGTTAGATTTGGCTTGATCCCCTTTCGGGTTTTAGCCTTTCTCTCTTCGCCTTGATATCTTGTACGATCTATTCATTCTTATTAGTCGTCTGGATCATTTGCTCCACCTCTTGTTTGATGTTTTTCTGGATCTCCATTATTTCAGCTAGCAGTTTTTCATTGTCGCTGGTTTGTGCCAGTGTTTGAAGTAGCTTGATTTGATTTCTTAGCTCGTCTATCTGGCTTTGTAATTGCGATCTTTCCGCTTGCGAGATGCACTTGGCTGTCTTGCACCTCCGAATTGCGTCCGTATATGGTGTCTTTGTGGTAGTGGCGATCTTTAATACGTCTCTGCGTCTTTGCAAGTACGGGCAACCCAGGTATCTTGCTACACGCTTGCTCACTTTGCGCATTTTCTTTTGTTGCTGCGTGCTCGGAAGTCCGTGTCCAGCATGGCCAGCGGACACTCATTGAAGGCGTGGTGATCGGCGCAGTATCGGTAGATTTCTGTCTTACTGCGACATGTTGCTCTGCTGTGGCCGGCCCTCTGGCATCTGGAACATTGAGTTATTCTTGGAATGAATCCTTCAGGCTGTTGTACATTCTTGTTTATCGACACCTGGCGTGGTATCTCGCTGCCCTCAGTCGTCACCACCGCCAGCTTCGCCTTCAAGATTGGGATGTTGAGATTCTCTTCTTGTAGTACGGATGTTGAGATTCTCTTCTTGTAGCTGCTTCAGGATTTATTCGTCTGACAGCTTCACTTGTATACGTTTGACAACCCATTTGAGTGTCTTTGAGTCGGTGTTTCCGACTCTGGTGTCTTTCTCCTTCTTATTCTCAGCTGTCTTGGTTCTTGTCTGTGGTGGGTTGTTGTCGATCTTCCTCGTGGTACCTTCAGTAATAGCTGTATTTTCAGGTTCTTTGTTGCAGGTTAGATGTAAGTTCTATCTGCTCGTCTTCTTACGGTTTTAGCGGCTCCCAAGCTGCACATCCTGTGAGTTTGATGTTTCTTGGTGCTGGTGTTGCGACGTGACATTTTCTTCCCCCGTATCAGGCTTCTTCAACTGTTCAGGTAGCTTGTTCTGGATAGCGCTCCGCAAGGGCGAATGACAAATTTATTGTGCAAATGTGTTTCTCTTTCAAAGCCGTTGATCTATATAGTTTCATCCGCCTTGTTCACCGTCCCAGTCTTTTGTGTACTGGGATATTGCCCCTACTTTTGGTGCCAGGTCTTAGTCAGATATGACTGACCTACTGTATGAGAGTAGACGGTACTAACTGCTTTCTGTTAGCGCGGAATGTTGGGCGGTGCTTACCAAACCTGACACCCCACGTTGTATCAACGGCTGCGGGCGGAAGAGTGCAGTTTGGAGGGTACAAGCCCTACCATGGTGCGAGGAAATTTAAGCCAAAGACATAATGTCGTGGCAGGACATACCAGGCCCTAAGCCTTGGTTGGAAGTTGGTCTAGGATCGAAGGTCCGACAGGAGGACAGTTACAGCATTGCTTCGATGATCCGGCAGTTTCTGCAGGTTGTCATGTTTCCGATGTATTGGTATTACCATTTCTCTGGAGTGGACTAGGCAGGCCGAGAGAGGAATCATACTGCATGGGCAACACATCTCAATATTTTAGTCCAGGCTAGGTGCTATGGAGAGGTGTAACTCCATCCCTGGTCTTAACAGGTCTCGGAATCAAAGCGAAAGGTAGCAGTTACGGGTTATAAGTCCTTGTCAGTTGACGTAGACTGTTGCGCCACGGGTTGCCTCTGACGGGGCGGAAGACACCTACAGGTGTCACTGATCAGTTACCGGCCGCCTCAAGCTGGGCAGCCCCCGGCCAGCTGGGTGCTGATCCGCCACAGCCTACCTGCTTTAATGGGGGATTGGGGCTAGGACACAATCTGCATTTCAGGCTGTAAAACTAATGCACAAGGTACTCATTAAAAAAGAAATATAGAGACCTAAAAATAGAAATGATGCCCTCAACGCCATAGAGGCCCTGCCAACTCTTGACCACCTGGATACACTTTCAACCATAACAGACGTTAAGCAAGGTTGTGTACTAGCTCCCACCCTCTTTGGTGTATACGTTTCACTTCTACTGAAATATGCCTTTCGTGATCAGGATGGTGGTATATACATTCACTCAGGCTCAGATGGCGGACCCTACAATGCTGCAATTACGACCCACTCTGAGGAAGAATTACAACGTCTACTATCTGCATTCTCCCATGCCTGTTCTGAATTTGGTTTAACTCTACTACGATACAAAGATGTGTGTACGAGGGACATGATTGATAAAGGCTTTGATAATGCACATTGGGAGCAAGTCGCAGCTGAACGTGTTGCATGGAGGGCAAATATCAGAAATGGAATAAAGACAAAGAAAACAGTGATAGCAGATAAGTCACACACCGAGCGTGCAAAACGTAAGATGGTGCATGATGGTGGAAATGGCCATGTGTTCACATGCATACACTTTGCACGAACCTTTACAGCGAGAATTGGTCTTTTCAGGCATATTCGCTATCAACATGGGTTGTTGTTATTAAGCCTTTTTGAGCACAATGTAAAAATCTATCGTCTATCAAGACGGCAAGGTGCCAATGGAACCCCTACTTCACTCATGTCAGTTAGCCAGTCAGCCAGTCAGCCACCGCCGTACACAAGCGGTAGAGTAATAGATATCTTATCTAAACATTACCGTCAAATTACCGCATGAGATATTAGAAGGAGTAAAATATAACCTGTACAAGAACAACCGAGCCCTGGTGGTTGTGTAATAAGTATTTCTCTCGCTGCTGAGACGGTGGTAGGAGCTCAATGACTATCATGCGCAGAAGTTAATTAGAATTGTCTGGGAAGGAACAAACTAACGGACGAACGATCGGATAAACTTTATTTATTCTTGTGCCGAGGTAACGGGTTAAACCCCTTCACCGGTCAGTTGGACTTATATGGTGACTTCTCGTCCTTGACTTGTAGACGTAAATTACAAGAACCTCACAAGTGGCAATGGATTCGCCTGACAGCAAGGAACATGGGTAAAATAGAAAGCTAATGCATACGCAAAAGTCAGTCGTAGCACGTGTATAGATTACCCTTGAGTTAAGTAATTGGCTTTCTCTGTTTCAGGAAACGATTTTAACTTCGTTGGGAACACTTTGGAGACGTTTGACAGATCCTACAACCTGAGCAGTAGTTTTAAGATCACCAGCCCTGTTGCCAGCGCGATATACGAGATCATGATGCTCTCCCGGGCACCGGTTACTTCAGTCGTTATACACAGACCTAATACTGTTGGCTTTTACTACCGTTTATTAAACCTGTGCGAGGTGGAATTATATGGGGGTAAGCTTATGCCTCTCTCTCTTGCTCTCTCTCTCTCTTGCTCTCTCTCTCTCTCTCTCTCTCTCTCTCTCTCTCTCTCTTTCTCTCTCTCTCTCTCTCTCCCTCTCTCTGCGTATGCGTGTGTGTGTGTGTTGGGGGGGGGGGGGCTGCATAATTATGCTTCAATTCATCCTTACTGCACGGTGAAGACATTTATAGATGCCCACTGTCAGGGTCTTACAATCTAATGAATCTGGCTCGCTGGACCTAACATATGCGAGACATACACAAGTGCAGAATGATTTGGCGGGACACACGGTAACACTAAGTTTTGATGGTTTTTATTTACTCTTCACATGCAACACAATCTAATTCGGCATGTGGCCATCACAAGGTGAATATACAACCTATACGCAATACATCAATGCACTCACAAACTCAAACCCACAGCTATGCAGTCTTTCAGCTTCTCACAAGAGATACGAGCAATCGACATTCAGGCACAGAAACACAGGAGCCGCTTTCATACACGTCAGTCTCGTCCGATCCCCTAGCCGTGTCTGGCGTTTTCCGCTCACAGTGTTTGCCCTGTGGATTCGAGCGCAGCGAGAATTGCATGCGTCACGCTTGTACTGGCTTGCCCCTTGACGGTCGCTCTCTCTCGTCAGCGAAACCTGTGAATATGTAACTGGTGTTCGCCTGGCGGGCGTAACGATGTCGCGGCATAGCAATGGGAGATTATGACGCCCTCCCAAAGCTTCATTCATGAAAGATTCTATCTTTCATGTGTACTCTCTGTAAATTCAGGGTTACTATTTTTAACCAAGTTAGAATCTTCCCATTGGTTGTCATATACTATGGCATAGGTTTAATAGAAATACATAAGTATTGTAAATTATACATATTAAGTCACGTGGTATTCAAACCTCAACACTTGCCAAGTATCATCCTCTCGATGGATGATCACCTCCGTTGCAATTTTTGACCCGGTCAGACCGGTAGCACCAGCAATCAATGCAACTACCTCGCAATCAACAATACAAAAAAACGTATAATATGTCCTTAGACATCAGGTTAGACCGTAAAACGTCTTAATGTGAGACGAATTCAACTGTAGAGTTCCAACCAAATTAGGTAGGGAGCTCTCATGTTGGTCTACAACTTTGGCAATCTTTTCCATGCCCAGTTGATGCAATCTTGGAGTGTTGACAATCTGGCAACACAATGGCAATTTTTATAAATTACACATTACTATCTATTTCGATTTACCGCCCTTTGGTGTAATCTGTGACACCAATTAAATAAAAGGGAAATAATTCAAACAGATGTTAAACATAATAGTTTACAATTATTAATATATTTCTCAGCGTCATAGCTGTATACTTCTTTCCAATAGTGAAAAAATGTCGCTACTGTGAATCAGTTAATCAAGATATGATTCTCAGATTACACTACTTCCAAAAATATTAATACACAATTTGTGTATTTCAAATTCGTGTTTCACAAATATTTTACAAGCGTCATTAATTTTTAAGGTTTTGTTCATAGTCTGCTAGATTTTTGTTTAAATTCCTAACTTTCCGGAAGTACACACGAACAGCTGATGTAAGCAGTAGTTTTTCACACACTTGTTCTGTAATGATGTTGGAATACTCGGAATGTAACGTTGTGCTATTCGCTGGTGTTTTCGATGTTTCGTTAGACTTCTGGATTACGATCTTATACAGTGGAGTAACTGTCTCAGTTTATTTCACTCAATCGTTCAATTCACACGGGATAAAATATTGCTGGATCCTCCAGTTTGCAGGTACCACGGATAACTTAAATTGTTCTTATTCACTTGAAGTAAGTTACGACACTGGCATGTGGCACTGTTCTTAGTTTATAATATTTATAATTATTATTGTTCACTTTCTAACCCATACTACGCACTTATACAACACAATTATCACCTTATTTTAGAAACACTGGTAATATTTACAGTGGGAAATTATCCTTATCACAATGATGTAGTTGACACTCACAGCTTTTCTGAAGAAAAAAAACTTCATTAATGGCTGTGCTGGTCTGAGTGTTTTGACACACTGCACTCAGACATTTGTGGCTATTGGGTACCGTCGGGACAACGTGACAACAGATCAGCCAGTGTATTCGATTTGCCAGGGATGTGTCTCACTTCAAAGCTGTAGTCTTGAAGCAAAAGTGACAATCGCGCTATCATATGGTTCGTTGGCACTCCAGATGTAATAAATGTCAATGGACTGTTGTCAGATTCTACTAAAAAAAAATGCCTTCCCAGGAGGAATCTAGACAATCTCGTTATTGCAAACACTAACGCGAGGGCTTCCTTCTGTGGGGTCGACCAAGTGCGTTCTCTTGGTTTAAGTTTCCTGGATAGGTAATATACAGGATGCAAAATGCCGTCATGTTCCTGTAATAGTACCGCCCCAATCGCCACGGAGCTCGCATCTGTGCGCAATCTGAAAGGAATATGCAAATTTGGCAATTTGAGAATGGGATTCTTTAAACTATTCTCAGAAAAATAGGACAATACTTTCTGGAATGCAAATTTTAGGCATTCGTTGTTTACAATTTTGGTTGGGTGTTCTTTTTTTAGTATGTTAGTAAAACTTTCAGTCAGTTCAGCAAATATCTGGTATGAACTGCCTGTAATAATTTAGAAGTCCTAATACACTTCTGACTTGTTTCTTCGTAGTCGGAAGTGATAGTTTTAGAATTTTTGACACGATGTTGTCGTCAGTCGTGAGAAAGCCATTAGAGATTTTATAACCCAAGAAGGAGATTTCTTGGTAGGCTATGTCAACTTTGGCAGGTTTAAGTACAGGCGTTGCTTCAGTTAACATGGACTGGTATATACTTAATGGGCCGCGTGGTTTGGCACCATAGATAAGTTCGAATGGAGAGAACCCAGTGCTTGACTGAGGGACCTCGCGATATGCGAATAGTATGGCAGGCAAATAGATGTCCCAATGTTTGGGATATTCTTGGGTGACTTTGGAAAGCATATGCTTTAGATCCCCGTTAAACTTTTCTATTACTCCGGTCGAGTGAGGATGGTACGGTGACTTGAAACATTGTTTCACACCTAACATTTTGGTGAAAGCTTGAGTGGATGCAGCAATAAATTGACTTCCACGGTCGGATAGGATAGTATCAGGAAAACCTATCCTTGAAAATACATGGAAAAAGACTTCCATTATATCATTGGCAGTTATGTTCTTGAGAGGAATAGCTTCAGGCCAGCGGCTACATAGATCAATAATTGTAACTATGAATCTATTTCCTCTAGATGTTACATGATTTAGAGGACCTACGATGTCAACCGATATTTTCTCAAAGGGTCGGCTGGCTAAGTCTGTAATCTGTAATTCAGCCTGTGGGTGTTTCCCCTTTTTCACTAGTTTCTGGCAGATGTCACAACTTCTGCAATAATGTTTAATGTCATTACAGAATTTCGGCCAATAAAACTGTGTCAACAATCTAGATCTGGTCTTTGAATACGCCATATGCCCTGCAAGAGGTATATCATGGGCAAGATGTAAGGCTTGCTTACGGTATTCTAGTGGCAAAACAGTTTGCTCTGTGGTGGTGTCACCTCTGGTATAGTACCTAGTGAGGATGCAATTTTTGAGAGCAAAATGCCATCTTGCATTCTTAGTTAACCTTGGCTTTTGGCCTATCAGATAAAAATACTTATATAATGAAGGATCAGCCTTTTGGGCTGTTACAAAATTTTCCTTCATGGTTTTCGAAGGTAGTAATACTGGGCTTAGCATTTCTATCGCCTCAGTTTGATCAGTTTGTTCTTGCACTCTAGCAGCAGATCTAGTTACTGCGTTCACACTTTCAGTAATATGAGATGATGGTGAAATAATTGGATCAATGATTTCATGTGGTGGTGAAACAATTGGATCAATGATTTCATGTGGTGGTGAAACAATTGGATCAATGATTTCATGTGATAATGATGCAATTGGATCACTGATTTCATGTGATGATAGTGCTGCATTAGCTAGCATACAATTATTTGATGATAACACACTTTCCATGATGACATTAGATGGAGATGATGTTACATTATCATCAATACATGCAGATGTTATGGTGTTATGAGGCATCTCATTCACTTCGGGAAGGTTCCCAATGATAACATCGCAACAAGGATTGGTTTATGCTGCGCATTTGACCTTCCCAGTGAGGAATGGAGTCTTAATGTATGCCCATGCCAATGGATACTTCTCGATATTACCCGAGAATGTTCTGCATGTTACGTGCCTGCCTGTATAGTCTGTAGGCATTATGAAATCTCTTTTAAGACCTATAAGAGTGCTTCCGCTGTCTCGTTAGACTGTAGCAGGCTTGCCATTCACATACCCATGGTGGATGTTAATTCTGCCTTTGGAATCTATTACCAAATTAGCTTCCTCATTGGCAATAGGTATCGAGTGGCCGCATGTTAATAGGCCATCTTCATGGAACTGATTACAGATGGTACATTTTTGTGGATTAAATATATCTATGGCCTGTGCTGAGTTCACAGGATGATTTTCAAGATGTTCTTCATCTGATGAAGAGCTATCAAACAAGGCGGCAATCGCCTTCCTGGTCATCTGTTTCCCTTTACAAGCATGACGCCAGTGGCCATAAGCTTTACAAAGGAAGCATTTGGTTAGCCGTTTGAAGCTTCTTCGCTCTTTATCTTGGTTATTTACATAGTTATACAAATATGTTAGATATGCAGGGTTCTTGTCGCACATCTCATTCCAGTGGTGAGGAAATTGGCAAAACCTACATTTCTCAGTAGTAGGCTTAAATGTCTTTTGCCTATTGTATGTATCTGATTTTGATTTATCATAGCTAGCAGCTGCTACGAAATTTATATCAGTTGCTCCACTAGCAAAACAATGTTTATTGGCTGTAAAATACGCCGACCAACGTTTCTCGATCTGCTCTACATTCATACACTCACTCTCTTGTAGAAATTTTGAAAATAATGGTGGAAGGGATGTGATGATTTTATCCCTAAGGATGAGATCTTTCAATTTGTTAAAGTCATTATTAATTTTGGCTGCTGAAAGACATTTACTGAATATATCCTGTACTACAGAGATGTAGTCAGAGAACGTTTGAGTAGGTTTTGGAGTTAATTTACTGAACTGTTCTCTGTAGCCTGCTTCATCTAACAGGAAATGTGACATAATTTTTGACTTTATGTAATGATAATCTTTTCTGAGATCTTTAGGGATAGTCTCTATAACTTTTAGAGGTTCCCCTGACAAACTTCTCATATAAATGATGTTCCACTCAGATACTGGGATCTGGTAGTGGTCCATTAAGGTCTCAAAGTTCTGGGTGAAGGCTGCTATGCAGTCCCCCGAGGTATAATTTCTGACAATACCTTGGTACTTTTTATACTGGTTTTCTTTTTCCAGTCTTTCAGATTTACGAGATTCTATTTCAACAGCTGTTTCAGCTTCAAGCTGTTTGATTTTTAATTGGAGTTCAAGCTCTTCTCGTTTGCTTTGAGCTGAGATTTCTGCTTTTTTCAATTCAGCATTTATTTCTGCCTTCTTCGTTTCTGCATCTATTTCTGCTTGTTTAGTTTTTGCAGTCAACTCCAATTCTGACTGTTTAGCAGCTCTTTCAGCCGCTCTGTCTTCGCGTTCTCTAGCCTTTTCCTGTGCTATGAGGTGTTCTGAATATTTTGTCTCACTCCATTTTGTCAACTCATCACCAGTTAACTTTAGTTATAAACCCATCTCGATGAAGTCGTTTAGAGAAGACATGATGGAATGTTTCAATGAAAATGATTTCTCAGACACGCAATTTTGTTATCAAGTGTTAGTGATGTGAACAATTTTTACAATATTTTTAGACTTACAGCGTGTGCCCAAATTTGCATCCAAAAGTATATAAAAAGATAATACTCAAGTATTCTGGATACACTGAAGAATGGTGAAAACCAGGGCTAGGAACTTGTAGGGTCGCTACTGCAAAGGCAAATGACCTCTACGGGTAACAGTTTCAGATGGCACAGAAAACCTGGTTACTTTTGGAAGGAAATAAATTAGAATCTATGTCTGTGTGGTGTGTATGCTTGTCCATTAAGTTTTGGTTAGGTTTGTATGGCGTTGCGTGTTATTGTTGGTCGTAATGTCGTCAACAATTTTCACAAGTTGCTTTCTTTCCCGAACTTTCTGCTTCCACACGCTTTTTCCTGTACACAACTATTTTCACGAAGACAAGTTAGCCATGTTTAAATGATCAACAAATATGATGGTACATCAATTACCCTTAGGTTACATTCAGTGAGGACGCAGAGTTCACAATTTTATAGAGACAAGTTTCACAATCACTGATGTTTTTCCACCTTAACACATTCAAATCTATGTAATTTACGTTAGTATGTTCAATGAGGACGAGCGCCCACGTTCACACATGTCAGGGTCTTACAATCTAATGAATCTGGCTCGCTGGACCTAACATATGCGAGACATACACAAGTGCAGAATGATTTGGCGGGACACACGGTAACACTAAGTTTTGATGGTTTTTATTTACTCTTCACATGCAACACAATCTAATTCGGCATGTGGCCATCACAAGGTGAATATACAACCTATACACAATACATCAATGCACTCACAAACTCAAACCCACAGCTATGCAGTCTTTCAGCTTCTCACAAGAGATACGAGCAATCGACATTCAGGCACAGAAACACAGGAGCCGCTTTCATACACGTCAGTCTCGTCCGATCCCCTAGCCGTGTCTGGCGTTTTCCGCTCACAGTGTTTACCCTGTGGATTCGAGCGCAGCGAGAATTGCATGCGTCACGCTTGTACTGGCTTGCCCCTTGACGGTCGCTCTCTCTCGTCAGCGAAACCCATGAATATGTAACTGGTGTTCGCCTGGCGGGCGTAACGATGTCGCGGCATAGCAATGGGAGATTATGACGCCCTCCCAAAGCTTCATTCATGAAAGATTCTATCTTTCATGTGTACTCTCTGTAAATTCAGGGTTACTATTTTTAACCAAGTTAGAATCTTCCCATTGGTTGTCATATACTATGGCATAGGTTTAATAGAAATACATAAGTATTGTAAATTATACATATTAAGTCACGTGGTATTCAAACCTCAACACTTGCCAAGTATCATCCTCTCGATGGATGATCACCTCCGTTGCAATTTTTGACCCGGTCAGACCGGTAGCACCAGCAATCAATGCAACTACCTCGCAATCAACAATAAAAAAAACGTATAATATGTCCTTAGACATCAGGTTAGACCGTAAAACGTCTTAATGTGAGACGAATTCAACTGTAGAGTTCCAACCAAATTAGGTAGGGAGCTCTCATGTTGGTCTACAACTTTGGCAATCTTTTCCATGCCCAGTTGATGCAATCTTGGAGTGTTGACAATCTGGCAACACAATGGCAATTTTTATAAATTACACATTACTATCTATTTCGATTTACCGCCCTTTGGTGTAATCTGTGACACCAATTAAATAAAAGGGAAATAATTCAAACAGATGTTAAACATAATAGTTTACAATTATTAATATATTTCTCAGCGTCATAGCTGTATACTTCTTTCCAATAGTGAAAAAATGTCGCTACTGTGAATCAGTTAATCAAGATATGATTCTCAGATTACACTACTTCCAAAAATATTAATACACAATTTGTGTATTTCAAATTCGTGTTTCACAAATATTTTACAAGCGTCATTAATTTTTAAGGTTTTGTTCATAGTCTGCTAGATTTTTGTTTAAATTCCTAACTTTCCGGAAGTACACACGAACAGCTGATGTAAGCAGTAGTTTTTCACACACTTGTTCTGTAATGATGTTGGAATACTCGGAATGTAACGTTGTGCTATTCGCTGGTGTTTTCGATGTTTCGTTAGACTTCTGGATTACGATCTTATACAGTGGAGTAACTGTCTCAGTTTATTTCACTCAATCGTTCAATTCACACGGGATAAAATATTGCTGGATCCTCCAGTTTGCAGGTACCACGGATAACTTAAATTGTTCTTATTCACTTGAAGTAAGTTACGACACTGGCATGTGGCACTGTTCTTAGTTTATAATATTTATAATTATTATTGTTCACTTTCTAACCCATACTACGCACTTATACAACACAATTATCACCTTATTTTAGAAACACTGGTAATATTTACAGTGGGAAATTATCCTTATCACAATGATGTAG
Organism: Cepaea hortensis; assembly: GCA_963921405.1. Lineage (NCBI taxonomy): Eukaryota > Metazoa > Mollusca > Gastropoda > Stylommatophora > Helicidae > Cepaea > Cepaea hortensis. The sequence goes on from OY992892.1 coordinate 91,352,615, forward strand.
TTGACACTCACAGCTTTTCTGAAGAAAAAAAACTTCATTAATGGCTGTGCTGGTCTGAGTGTTTTGACACACTGCACTCAGACATTTGTGGCTATTGGGTACCGTCGGGACAACGTGACAACAGATCAGCCAGTGTATTCGATTTGCCAGGGATGTGTCTCACTTCAAAGCTGTAGTCTTGAAGCAAAAGTGACAATCGCGCTATCATATGGTTCGTTGGCACTCCAGATGTAATAAATGTCAATGGACTGTTGTCAGATTCTACTAAAAAAAAATGCCTTCCCAGGAGGAATCTAGACAATCTCGTTATTGCAAACACTAACGCGAGGGCTTCCTTCTGTGGGGTCGACCAAGTGCGTTCTCTTGGTTTAAGTTTCCTGGATAGGTAATATACAGGATGCAAAATGCCGTCATGTTCCTGTAATAGTACCGCCCCAATCGCCACGGAGCTCGCATCTGTGCGCAATCTGAAAGGAATATGCAAATTTGGCAATTTGAGAATGGGATTCTTTAAACTATTCTCAGAAAAATAGGACAATACTTTCTGGAATGCAAATTTTAGGCATTCGTTGTTTACAATTTTGGTTGGGTGTTCTTTTTTTAGTATGTTAGTAAAACTTTCAGTCAGTTCAGCAAATATCTGGTATGAACTGCCTGTAATAATTTAGAAGTCCTAATACACTTCTGACTTGTTTCTTCGTAGTCGGAAGTGATAGTTTTAGAATTTTTGACACGATGTTGTCGTCAGTCGTGAGAAAGCCATTAGAGATTTTATAACCCAAGAAGGAGATTTCTTGGTAGGCTATGTCAACTTTGGCAGGTTTAAGTACAGGCGTTGCTTCAGTTAACATGGACTGGTATATACTTAATGGGCCGCGTGGTTTGGCACCATAGATAAGTTCGAATGGAGAGAACCCAGTGCTTGACTGAGGGACCTCGCGATATGCGAATAGTATGGCAGGCAAATAGATGTCCCAATGTTTGGGATATTCTTGGGTGACTTTGGAAAGCATATGCTTTAGATCCCCGTTAAACTTTTCTATTACTCCGGTCGAGTGAGGATGGTACGGTGACTTGAAACATTGTTTCACACCTAACATTTTGGTGAAAGCTTGAGTGGATGCAGCAATAAATTGACTTCCACGGTCGGATAGGATAGTATCAGGAAAACCTATCCTTGAAAATACATGGAAAAAGACTTCCATTATATCATTGGCAGTTATGTTCTTGAGAGGAATAGCTTCAGGCCAGCGGCTACATAGATCAATAATTGTAACTATGAATCTATTTCCTCTAGATGTTACATGATTTAGAGGACCTACGATGTCAACCGATATTTTCTCAAAGGGTCGGCTGGCTAAGTCTGTAATCTGTAATTCAGCCTGTGGGTGTTTCCCCTTTTTCACTAGTTTCTGGCAGATGTCACAACTTCTGCAATAATGTTTAATGTCATTACAGAATTTCGGCCAATAAAACTGTGTCAACAATCTAGATCTGGTCTTTGAATACGCCATATGCCCTGCAAGAGGTATATCATGGGCAAGATGTAAGGCTTGCTTACGGTATTCTAGTGGCAAAACAGTTTGCTCTGTGGTGGTGTCACCTCTGGTATAGTACCTAGTGAGGATGCAATTTTTGAGAGCAAAATGCCATCTTGCATTCTTAGTTAACCTTGGCTTTTGGCCTATCAGATAAAAATACTTATATAATGAAGGATCAGCCTTTTGGGCTGTTACAAAATTTTCCTTCATGGTTTTCGAAGGTAGTAATACTGGGCTTAGCATTTCTATCGCCTCAGTTTGATCAGTTTGTTCTTGCACTCTAGCAGCAGATCTAGTTACTGCGTTCACACTTTCAGTAATATGAGATGATGGTGAAATAATTGGATCAATGATTTCATGTGGTGGTGAAACAATTGGATCAATGATTTCATGTGGTGGTGAAACAATTGGATCAATGATTTCATGTGATAATGATGCAATTGGATCACTGATTTCATGTGATGATAGTGCTGCATTAGCTAGCATACAATTATTTGATGATAACACACTTTCCATGATGACATTAGATGGAGATGATGTTACATTATCATCAATACATGCAGATGTTATGGTGTTATGAGGCATCTCATTCACTTCGGGAAGGTTCCCAATGATAACATCGCAACAAGGATTGGTTTATGCTGCGCATTTGACCTTCCCAGTGAGGAATGGAGTCTTAATGTATGCCCATGCCAATGGATACTTCTCGATATTACCCGAGAATGTTCTGCATGTTACGTGCCTGCCTGTATAGTCTGTAGGCATTATGAAATCTCTTTTAAGACCTATAAGAGTGCTTCCGCTGTCTCGTTAGACTGTAGCAGGCTTGCCATTCACATACCCATGGTGGATGTTAATTCTGCCTTTGGAATCTATTACCAAATTAGCTTCCTCATTGGCAATAGGTATCGAGTGGCCGCATGTTAATAGGCCATCTTCATGGAACTGATTACAGATGGTACATTTTTGTGGATTAAATATATCTATGGCCTGTGCTGAGTTCACAGGATGATTTTCAAGATGTTCTTCATCTGATGAAGAGCTATCAAACAAGGCGGCAATCGCCTTCCTGGTCATCTGTTTCCCTTTACAAGCATGACGCCAGTGGCCATAAGCTTTACAAAGGAAGCATTTGGTTAGCCGTTTGAAGCTTCTTCGCTCTTTATCTTGGTTATTTACATAGTTATACAAATATGTTAGATATGCAGGGTTCTTGTCGCACATCTCATTCCAGTGGTGAGGAAATTGGCAAAACCTACATTTCTCAGTAGTAGGCTTAAATGTCTTTTGCCTATTGTATGTATCTGATTTTGATTTATCATAGCTAGCAGCTGCTACGAAATTTATATCAGTTGCTCCACTAGCAAAACAATGTTTATTGGCTGTAAAATACGCCGACCAACGTTTCTCGATCTGCTCTACATTCATACACTCACTCTCTTGTAGAAATTTTGAAAATAATGGTGGAAGGGATGTGATGATTTTATCCCTAAGGATGAGATCTTTCAATTTGTTAAAGTCATTATTAATTTTGGCTGCTGAAAGACATTTACTGAATATATCCTGTACTACAGAGATGTAGTCAGAGAACGTTTGAGTAGGTTTTGGAGTTAATTTACTGAACTGTTCTCTGTAGCCTGCTTCATCTAACAGGAAATGTGACATAATTTTTGACTTTATGTAATGATAATCTTTTCTGAGATCTTTAGGGATAGTCTCTATAACTTTTAGAGGTTCCCCTGACAAACTTCTCATATAAATGATGTTCCACTCAGATACTGGGATCTGGTAGTGGTCCATTAAGGTCTCAAAGTTCTGGGTGAAGGCTGCTATGCAGTCCCCCGAGGTATAATTTCTGACAATACCTTGGTACTTTTTATACTGGTTTTCTTTTTCCAGTCTTTCAGATTTACGAGATTCTATTTCAACAGCTGTTTCAGCTTCAAGCTGTTTGATTTTTAATTGGAGTTCAAGCTCTTCTCGTTTGCTTTGAGCTGAGATTTCTGCTTTTTTCAATTCAGCATTTATTTCTGCCTTCTTCGTTTCTGCATCTATTTCTGCTTGTTTAGTTTTTGCAGTCAACTCCAATTCTGACTGTTTAGCAGCTCTTTCAGCCGCTCTGTCTTCGCGTTCTCTAGCCTTTTCCTGTGCTATGAGGTGTTCTGAATATTTTGTCTCACTCCATTTTGTCAACTCATCACCAGTTAACTTTAGTTATAAACCCATCTCGATGAAGTCGTTTAGAGAAGACATGATGGAATGTTTCAATGAAAATGATTTCTCAGACACGCAATTTTGTTATCAAGTGTTAGTGATGTGAACAATTTTTACAATATTTTTAGACTTACAGCGTGTGCCCAAATTTGCATCCAAAAGTATATAAAAAGATAATACTCAAGTATTCTGGATACACTGAAGAATGGTGAAAACCAGGGCTAGGAACTTGTAGGGTCGCTACTGCAAAGGCAAATGACCTCTACGGGTAACAGTTTCAGATGGCACAGAAAACCTGGTTACTTTTGGAAGGAAATAAATTAGAATCTATGTCTGTGTGGTGTGTATGCTTGTCCATTAAGTTTTGGTTAGGTTTGTATGGCGTTGCGTGTTATTGTTGGTCGTAATGTCGTCAACAATTTTCACAAGTTGCTTTCTTTCCCGAACTTTCTGCTTCCACACGCTTTTTCCTGTACACAACTATTTTCACGAAGACAAGTTAGCCATGTTTAAATGATCAACAAATATGATGGTACATCAATTACCCTTAGGTTACATTCAGTGAGGACGCAGAGTTCACAATTTTATAGAGACAAGTTTCACAATCACTGATGTTTTTCCACCTTAACACATTCAAATCTATGTAATTTACGTTAGTATGTTCAATGAGGACGAGCGCCCACGTTCACACATGTCAGGGTCTTACAATCTAATGAATCTGGCTCGCTGGACCTAACATATGCGAGACATACACAAGTGCAGAATGATTTGGCGGGACACACGGTAACACTAAGTTTTGATGGTTTTTATTTACTCTTCACATGCAACACAATCTAATTCGGCATGTGGCCATCACAAGGTGAATATACAACCTATACACAATACATCAATGCACTCACAAACTCAAACCCACAGCTATGCAGTCTTTCAGCTTCTCACAAGAGATACGAGCAATCGACATTCAGGCACAGAAACACAGGAGCCGCTTTCATACACGTCAGTCTCGTCCGATCCCCTAGCCGTGTCTGGCGTTTTCCGCTCACAGTGTTTACCCTGTGGATTCGAGCGCAGCGAGAATTGCATGCGTCACGCTTGTACTGGCTTGCCCCTTGACGGTCGCTCTCTCTCGTCAGCGAAACCCATGAATATGTAACTGGTGTTCGCCTGGCGGGCGTAACGATGTCGCGGCATAGCAATGGGAGATTATGACGCCCTCCCAAAGCTTCATTCATGAAAGATTCTATCTTTCATGTGTACTCTCTGTAAATTCAGGGTTACTATTTTTAACCAAGTTAGAATCTTCCCATTGGTTGTCATATACTATGGCATAGGTTTAATAGAAATACATAAGTATTGTAAATTATACATATTAAGTCACGTGGTATTCAAACCTCAACACTTGCCAAGTATCATCCTCTCGATGGATGATCACCTCCGTTGCAATTTTTGACCCGGTCAGACCGGTAGCACCAGCAATCAATGCAACTACCTCGCAATCAACAATAAAAAAAACGTATAATATGTCCTTAGACATCAGGTTAGACCGTAAAACGTCTTAATGTGAGACGAATTCAACTGTAGAGTTCCAACCAAATTAGGTAGGGAGCTCTCATGTTGGTCTACAACTTTGGCAATCTTTTCCATGCCCAGTTGATGCAATCTTGGAGTGTTGACAATCTGGCAACACAATGGCAATTTTTATAAATTACACATTACTATCTATTTCGATTTACCGCCCTTTGGTGTAATCTGTGACACCAATTAAATAAAAGGGAAATAATTCAAACAGATGTTAAACATAATAGTTTACAATTATTAATATATTTCTCAGCGTCATAGCTGTATACTTCTTTCCAATAGTGAAAAAATGTCGCTACTGTGAATCAGTTAATCAAGATATGATTCTCAGATTACACTACTTCCAAAAATATTAATACACAATTTGTGTATTTCAAATTCGTGTTTCACAAATATTTTACAAGCGTCATTAATTTTTAAGGTTTTGTTCATAGTCTGCTAGATTTTTGTTTAAATTCCTAACTTTCCGGAAGTACACACGAACAGCTGATGTAAGCAGTAGTTTTTCACACACTTGTTCTGTAATGATGTTGGAATACTCGGAATGTAACGTTGTGCTATTCGCTGGTGTTTTCGATGTTTCGTTAGACTTCTGGATTACGATCTTATACAGTGGAGTAACTGTCTCAGTTTATTTCACTCAATCGTTCAATTCACACGGGATAAAATATTGCTGGATCCTCCAGTTTGCAGGTACCACGGATAACTTAAATTGTTCTTATTCACTTGAAGTAAGTTACGACACTGGCATGTGGCACTGTTCTTAGTTTATAATATTTATAATTATTATTGTTCACTTTCTAACCCATACTACGCACTTATACAACACAATTATCACCTTACTTTAGAAACACTGGTAATATTTACAGTGGGAAATTATCCCTATCACAATGATGTAATTGACACTCACAGCTTTTCTGAAGAAAAAAAACTTCATTAATGGCTGTGCTGGTCTGAGTGTTTTGACACACTGCACTCAGACATTTGTGGCTATTGGGTACCGTCGGGACAACGTGACAACAGATCAGCCAGTGTATTCGATTTGCCAGGGATGTGTCTCACTTCAAAGCTGTAGTCTTGAAGCAAAAGTGACCATCGCGCTATCATATGGTTCGTTGGCACTCCAGATGTAATAAATGTCAATGGACTGTTGTCAGATTCTACTAAAAAAAATGCCTTCCCAGGAGGAATCTAGACAATCTCGTTATTGCAAACACTAACGCGAGGGCTTCCTTCTGTGGGGTCGACCAAGTGCGTTCTCTTGGTTTAAGTTTCCTGGATAGGTAATATACAGGATGCAAAATGCCGTCATGTTCCTGTAATAGTACCGCCCCAATCGCCACGGAGCTCGCATCTGTGCGCAATCTGAAAGGAATATGCAAATTTGGCAATTTGAGAATGGGATTCTTTAAACTATTCTCAGAAAAATAGGACAATACTTTCTGGAATGCAAATTTTAGGCATTCGTTGTTTACAATTTTGGTTGGGTGTTCTTTTTTTAGTATGTTAGTAAAACTTTCAGTCAGTTCAGCAAAATCTGGTATGAACTGCCTGTAATAATTTAGAAGTCCTAATACACTTCTGACTTGTTTCTTCGTAGTCGGAAGTGATAGTTTTAGAATTTTTGACACGATGTTGTCGTCAGTCGTGAGAAAGCCATTAGAGATTTTATAACCCAAGAAGGAGATTTCTTGGTAGGCTATGTCAACTTTGGCAGGTTTAAGTACAGGCGTTGCTTCAGTTAACATGGACTGGTATATACTTAATGGGCCGCGTGGTTTGGCACCATAGATAAGTTCGAATGGAGAGAACCCAGTGCTTGACTGAGGGACCTCGCGATATGCGAATAGTATGGCAGGCAAATAGATGTCCCAATGTTTGGGATATTCTTGGGTGACTTTGGAAAGCATATGCTTTAGATCCCCGTTAAACTTTTCTATTACTCCGGTCGAGTGAGGATGGTACGGTGAGTTGAAACATTGTTTCACACCTAACATTTTGGTGAAAGCTTGAGTGGATGCAGCAATAAATTGACTTCCACGGTCGGATAGGATAGTATCAGGAAAACCTATCCTTGAAAATACATGGAAAAAGACTTCCATTATATCATTGGCAGTTATGTTCTTGAGAGGAATAGCTTCAGGCCAGCGGCTACATAGATCAATAATTGTAACTATGAATCTATTTCCTCTAGATGTTACATGATTTAGAGGACCTACGATGTCAACCGATATTTTCTCAAAGGGTCGGCTGGCTAAGTCTGTAATCTGTAATTCAGCCTGTGGGTGTTTCCCCTTTTTCACTAGTTTCTGGCAGATGTCACAACTTCTGCAATAATGTTTAATGTCATTACAGAATTTCGGCCACTAAAACTGTGTCAACAATCTAGATCTGGTCTTTGAATACGCCATATGCCCTGCAAGAGGTATATCATGGGCAAGATGTAAGGCTTGCTTACGGTATTCTAGTGGCAAAACAGTTTGCTCTGTGGTGGTGTCACCTCTGGTATAGTACCTAGTGAGGATGCAATTTTTGAGAGCAAAATGCCATCTTGCATTCTTAGTTAACCTTGGCTTTTGGCCTATCAGATAAAAATACTTATATAATGAAGGATCAGCCTTTTGGGCTGTTACAAAATTTTCCTTCATGGTTTTCGAAGGTAGTAATACTGGGCTTAGCATTTCTATCGCCTCAGTTTGATCAGTTTGTTCTTGCACTCTAGCAGCAGATCTAGTTACTGCGTTCACACTTTCAGTAATATGAGATGATGGTGAAATAATTGGATCAATGATTTCATGTGGTGGTGAAACAATTGGATCAATGATTTCATGTGGTGGTGAAACAATTGGATCAATGATTTCATGTGATAATGATGCAATTGGATCACTGATTTCATGTGATGATAGTGCTGCATTAGCTAGCATACAATTATTTGATGATAACACACTTTCCATGATGACATTAGATGGAGATGATGTTACATTATCATCAATACATGCAGATGTTATGGTGTTATGAGGCATCTCATTCACTTCGGGAAGGTTACCAATGATAACATCGCAACAAGGATTGGTTTATGCTTCGCATTTGACCTTCCCAGTGAGGAATGGAGTCTTAATGTATGCCCATGCCAATGGATACTTCTCGATATTACCCGAGAATGTTCTGCATGTTACGTGCCTGCCTGTATAGTCTGTAGGCATTATGAAATCTCTTTTAAGACCTATAAGAGTGCTTCCGCTGTCTCGTTAGACTGTAGCAGGCTTGCCATTCACATACCCATGGTGGATGTTAATTCTGCCTTTGGAATCTATTACCAAATTAGCTTCCTCATTGGCAATAGGTATCGAGTGGCCGCATGTTAATAGGCCATCTTCATGGAACTGATTACAGATGGTACATTTTTGTGGATTAAATATATCTATGGCCTGTGCTGAGTTCACAGGATGATTTTCAAGATGTTCTTCATCTGATGAAGAGCTATCAAACAAGGCGGCAATCGCCTTCCTGGTCATCTGTTTCCCTTTACAAGCATGACGCCAGTGGCCATAAGCTTTACAAAGGAAGCATTTGGTTAGCCGTTTGAAGCTTCTTCGCTCTTTATCTTGGTTATTTACATAGTTATACAAATATGTTAGATATGCAGGGTTCTTGTCGCACATCTCATTCCAGTGGTGAGGATATTGGCAAAACCTACATTTCTCAGTAGTAGGCTTAAATGTCTTTTGCCTATTGTATGTATCTGATTTTGATTTATCATAGCTAGCAGCTGCTACGAAATTTATATCAGTTGCTCCACTAGCAAAACAATGTTTATTGGCTGTAAAATACGCCGACCAACGTTTCTCGATCTGCTCTACATTCATACACTCACTCTCTTGTAGAAATTTTGAAAATAATGGTGGAAGGGATGTGATGATTTTATCCCTAAGGATGAGATCTTTCAATTTGTTAAAGTCATTATTAATTTTGGCTGCTGAAAGCCATTTACTGAATATATCCTGTACTACAGAGATGTAGTCAGAGAACGTTTGAGTAGGTTTTGGAGTTAATTTACTGAACTGTTCTCTGTAGCCTGCTTCATCTAACAGGAAATGTGACATAATTTTTGACTTTATGTAATGATAATCTTTTCTGAGATCTTTAGGGATAGTCTCTATAACTTTTAGAGGTTCCCCTGACAAACTTCTCATATAAATGATGTTCCACTCAGATACTGGGATCTGGTAGTGGTCCATTAAGGTCTCAAAGTTCTGGGTGAAGGCTGCTATGCAGTCCCCCGAGGTATAATTTCTGACAATACCTTGGTACTTTTTATACTGGTTTTCTTTTTCCAGTCTTTCAGATTTACGAGATTCTATTTCAACAGCTGTTTCAGCTTCAAGCTGTTTGATTTTTAATTGGAGTTCAAGCTCTTCTCGTTTGCTTTGAGCTGAGATTTCTGCTTTTTTCAATTCAGCATTTATTTCTGCCTTCTTCGTTTCTGCATCTATTTCTGCTTGTTTAGTTTTTGCAGTCAACTCCAATTCTGACTGTTTAGCAGCTCTTTCAGCCGCTCTGTCTTCGCGTTCTCTAGCCTTTTCCTGTGCTAGGAGGTGTTCTGAATATTTTGTCTCACTCCATTTTGTCAACTCATCACCAGTTAACTTTAGTTATAAACCCATCTCGATGAAGTCGTTTAGAGAAGACATGATGGAATGTTTCAATGAAAATGATTTCTCAGACACGCAATTTTGTTATCAAGTGTTAGTGATGTGAACAATTTTTACAATATTTTTAGACTTACAGCGTGTGCCCAAATTTGCATCCAAAAGTATATAAAAAGATAATACTCAAGTATTCTGGATACACTGAAGAATGGTGAAAACCAGGGCTAGGAACTTGTAGGGTCGCTACTGCAAAGGCAAATGACCTCTACGGGTAACAGTTTCAGATGGCACAGAAAACCTGGTTACTTTTGGAAGGAAATAAATTAGAATCTATGTCTGTGTGGTGTGTATGCTTGTCCATTAAGTTTTGGTTAGGTTTGTATGGCGTTGCGTGTTATTGTAGGTCGTAATGTCGTCAACAATTTTCACAAGTTGCTTTCTTTCCCGAACTTTCTGCTTCCACACGCTTTTTCCTGTACACAACTATTTTCACGAAGACAAGTTAGCCATGTTTAAATGATCAACAAATATGATGGTACATCAATTACCCTTAGGTTACATTCAGTGAGGACGCAGAGTTCACAATTTTATAGAGACAAGTTTCACAATCACTGATGTTTTTCCACGTTAACACATTCAAATCTATGTAATTTACGTTAGTATGTTCAATGAGGACGAGCGCCCACGTTCACACATGTCAGGGTCTTACAATCTAATGAATCTGGCTCGCTGGACCTAACATATGCGAGACATACACAAGTGCAGAATGATTTGGCGGGACACACGGTAACACTAAGTTTTGATGGTTTTTATTTACTCTTCACATGCAACACAATCTAATTCGGCATGTGGCCATCACAAGGTGAATATACAACCTATACACAATACATCAATGCACTCACAAACTCAAACCCACAGCTATGCAGTCTTTCAGCTTCTCACAAGAGATACGAGCAATCGACATTCAGGCACAGAAACACAGGAGCCGCTTTCATACACGTCAGTCTCGTCCGATCCCCTAGCCGTGTCTGGCGTTTTCCGCTCACAGTGTTTGCCCTGTGGATTCGAGCGCAGCGAGAATTGCATGCGTCACGCTTGTACTGGCTTGCCCCTTGACGGTCGCTCTCTCTCGTCAGCGAAACCCATGAATATGTAACTGGTGTTCGCCTGGCGGGCGTAACGATGTCGCGGCATAGCAATGGGAGATTATGACACCCACATAGCATGTTCATTATCTTCACCAGAAAACCGCCAAAGACAATTCCAGTTTTGGATGTGTTAATGTATTCAGCTGTTGACGATAGTGAAAACCCCGCCGGATGGCGCAGCGACAGAAACAAGAAGATACCGGCACATTGTGAAGGTCGCAGGGAAAGAGAACTGACGAATTTTATTTTCAAAGGGTTACAAATTGGGCACGCAGGACCACTCTTACATTCGGCTTCTATTACCACTAATCGTTCGTACATCAAGAAAAATTGTCAAAAAGAACGAATTACCGAACGAATGAACGAACCTTATTTTAAACGGGTAACAAATTGGGCACGCAGGCCCGTCTTACATTCGGTTCTTTCGATCACTCATCTTTCATTCATCACATGTGCGTGTTACATTTACATAGGTGCCAAGACGCTGCTATCAGTAACTCTTTAACTTCCATCAGGAAACAATAGTAACCAGACAATCACGAGGGTCGGGTAGTAGTAACCAAACTTCGTCTTCTTCTTTCAAGACTATTGTCTTGGCGTTTCTTTTGTCATACTGCCTGCATTTTTCCCCAGCCCTTTCGAGTACTGATTTTACAATTTGACAAGCGGTTGCGATTTTGTCTCTCAATTTAGTAACCATTTCGTAGGCTCCTCTTTTCGGGTGGTCACATGTTTTGTTTGTTAGCATGTCATTGTATAACATCAATGGACTACGAGGATTAGATACGTACACCAGCTCGAATGGGGAAAAACTTGTACTAGATTGTGGTACCTCACAGTACGCAAATAGTACTGCAGGCAATAAAACATCACAGTCTTTAGGTCGCTCAGCTGCGAATTTTGCTAGGGTTCGTTTAAGGACCCTGTTGTAATTTTCATTGACACCATTTGTCATTGGGTGCCAAGGTGAACTAAAGACTTGTGGAATACCCAGTATTTTCATTTCTGCTTGTATAGCCGCAGATATGAACTGACTACCTCTGTCAGACAAGATACACCGTGGAAATGCTATCCTGCTGAAAATTAATAATAATGAATCTAGGATGGATCTACTGGTGATGTATTTGAGTGGAATAGCCTCTGGCCAACGAGTACAGAGATTAATAATGGTTAAGATGAATCTATTACCACGATCAGTAGTAGTATTTAGTGGACCAACAATATCCACAGCAATCTTCTGAAAGGGTCGTGATGCCAGATCAGATTTCTGAACATGAGCTTTGGGTTGTTGCCTTTTTGTGTGGTTCTTTTTCACAATGTACATGAACGAACATGTGTGGTAATATCTTTGATATAACCAGGCCAATAAAATTGTGCCAACAATCCGTTAGTGGTTTTAGCAATTCTCATATGACCCGCAAATGGCGAATCATGTGCAAGCTTCAGTGCTTCACTGCGCTATTTGGTAGGTAACACTGTTTGTAATAGAAGTGTTGCACCTTTGTTGTACCGTCTGGATAAAATATTATTGTCTAAAGTAAATTGCCAATTACCATGTTTAGCTTATTTAGACGGTTCTTGTATGCTTTTAAAACACGTTTGTAGTGTAGGATCTTGTTTTTGTTCATTCGCTACGTCAGCTGTCAGTGTGATAGTGTTCTGAGTATTGTCATTGTCAGTCTGAGTAGATTGTTCTTCATGTCGCCGCACTTGGGCTCCCGTGACAGCATTCGTTTGAGTGCGGTCAATCCCCCATTGAATTGCCTCTCTGTGAGTGTAATCATTTGCATTGGGTACATTCCAAATAAGTAAACCAGCAAAAGGATTAGGCAGTACTGCAGCATTTACTGTGCCTTCAAAGTATGGAGATTGTATCGTGATTGTGGCAATTTTAGATCTCTCTATTGTGCTGCAAAAAGTTCTGCAGGCAACAGTTTGGCCTGTGTATTATATTCTTCTTTCATTAACTTTTGTCCAAATCCCGGACGAGCCCCCCACTTGCCAAGACGCTGCTGTCAGTAACTCTTTAACTTTCAACAGGAAACAATAGTAACCAGGCTCGTTCTTCAAAAAACTTTAACAGCGCCTTTGGTTTCAACTAGATGAAGATATAAGATCGAGTCGCAGACATGAGTAATCAAACATCAAACGCTGTTTATTGTTTTCTGACAGCTCATCGATTTTGCCTGGCATCACCAACAATACTTCTATGTTTAGGGCGGGCGGTAAACTATATCATAGCATGTATGTAATAATGTTAGCTCCTACAATACCGATGTAAATTGACTTAGTTCTAACTTACTTTCTATGTCAGTGGACGACCTTGTCTTTTTCCTCCAAGTCTATTTCTCGCTGCTTCTGAATTCCATTAAAATTCCTCAGCCGTTGGTTCAATAAATATCAGCATCATCTCATATGAGTGTGTTACCATATGTTTAACTCATATTCCAGCCACTTTGTCCATATAACAATTGATTAGCCAGTCCGAATGTTTAAGCACAGCCTGCCATTCCAAACTCCAGCAAAGTATTGTGTTGTCTGGTGACGTCAGAATGACGTTTCTCTCTGTTGACAACTCGTCTCCTAGATTTCTTTGAGCTTTTGGCTTCTAGGATTCTCTACTTATTTTCGTTGACGTCAATAGCGGGTACCAGCCCTATGGCAATATGGAAAAAAACATTGTCAAATTGATTTTGTAAGCATAAACAATGCATAATACGCATGGTACATTCACATGGGGGGGGGGGGGGAAACATTCTCAAATGAAAGTTGTAAACATAAACAGTGCATATTGCAATGTTGTGAGACACACCCCCATCCACCCTCACACCCCGCAGCCACCCACACATCCCTCAGCCATCCACACATCACCCACCCACCACACCCCGCCCACCCACACATACCTCCACGCACTCACACAGACACAGGCAAACATACATGCCGCCACCCACCCACCGATCCCCCACCAACACACATTTGCCAACCTACACATACATCCCCCACCCATCACATAACCGACACGCACACACCCACCCACATATTCTCCACCATCCACCCACACACCAGCAACCACCTAGCAAAACACACATCACAAAATCACACACGCATACCCCGTCAACCCACACATCCCGAACCTATCCATGTATACATCCTGCACCCTCACAAATTTTCCCACTCACCCACACACACATCAGCCAACCTACACCTACTCACCCACCCAATATCCGCCACCTCTCAACAACACATCCTCCACCTATACACACATCCCCACCCACAAACACATCTCCCCACCTGCCCACACATATCCCCCACCCATAAACACCCAAAAACATACACCTCCCACCCACACACACTCCACCGACACACATCCGTCGCTTACACACATCTTCCCACAAAACACACATCCCCCAACCATACACTCATCTCTCACACACATCCATCTACTCACGTACTCATCCATCAACCACTCACACCCACACATCACCCACCCGCCCATCAACACATGCATCTCTCATATACCCTCCCACCCACACACACCCCAACCACCCAGCCAAAGACACACGCCCCATCCTCACATGCATCCGTCATCCACCTGGACATCCCACACCTCCCCCACCTCTCACACATCTCCCCTCCCACACAAAACTCCACCCATAACACATTCCCCCACACACACACATCCCCCACATGCATGCCACATCCACATCCCCGCCCACACATCTCTCACCCACACACACATCTCCGCACCCACCCACACACCCCCCATCTACAAACATCCTCACCACCCACACATACATCCTCCACCCAGTCACATTTACCCCCCTCCCACACTCAACCCCCACACCCATTACACACCCATCCACAACCCACACAATCTCCTACACACCCATTCACGCACCCAAATCCACATTCCCTACCCACACCGCCCAACCCACCAACACCCCCATACTTCCAATAATCCTCCAAAATATACCCCCACACACACACTTCCCGCACACACACACATACGTCCCCCACCGACTGCACATCCCTTCACCCATCCGCACATCACCCATCAACCCATACACATTAAGAGGCAGGTTGAGACTAAGAGAGAAGATTCTGGACAGTGTGACATTATGGCATGGAATAATGCCGGTATCAGAAATGATTCTCAGCATAAGAGATAGAAGGCAGTGGGCATACATGATCATTTAATCTATACGACATGGACTATAAGATTGGCAGTACCCGAGACAGAAGGCAGTGGACAGACATGTCGGAGTTCCATGTACTTCTCAACTCTTGCCATACGTCTGCTCAGTTTACAACACAGTGTTCGATGGGCTAGAAACGGAACATTAACACGCCCTGGCGCTCGTTGGGTATATGACTCTAGCCCTATGTTGTACATACCAATCTGCACACGATATGTTTTATTCAAGCCTAGGTACATGTTGTACATACCAATCTGTACTCGATATGTCGTTACAACACTAGATAAATGTTGTACATACCAATCTGTACTCAATATGTCGTTACACCCTAGATAAATGTTGTGCATACCAATCTGTACTCGATATGATGCATACAACCATAGGTAAATGTTGTACATACCAATCTGCACTCGATATGTTGTATACAACTCTAGCCCCATGTTGTACATACCAATCTGCACTCGATATGTTGTCTACAACTCTAGGTAAATGTTTTACATACCAATCTGCACTCGATATGTTGTATACAATTCTAGGTAAATGGTGTACATACTAATATGCACTCGATATGTTGTATACAATCAATCAATCATGTGCCATGCCGGAAAGCGTGGGCGGTCATGACTCGCCATTTCACTTGATCACCAGCGTCGTGGATCAGCTCAGTGTTCCTGTCTCGTCGGTGCCATGTGGCCAAGCCATCCAGGTATTTTTCTCTTCGTCTTCCTCTTGGTCTGTTCCCTTCGATCTTGCCAGTTGTCACTAAGTTCTCCAATCCATTTCTTCTCATAACATGTCCAAACAATTTTGACTGTCTATGTCTAATTTCTCTAATCAGTTTACGAATTTCATTTGTCTCCTGTAGTACTTGGTCATTGGTTTTTCTGTCTGTCCGTGGTATTCTTTGCATTTTCCTCAAAAACCACATTTATGCAGCCTTCAGATGTTTTTCAGCTTGACTGCACATTGTCCAAGTTTCACATCCATACAAAAGAACAGGCTCTATGTATCCCCTCAACATTCTTTATCTCGTTTCAATTGACGTCTTTTTATTGGTCAGAATGTTTTTCATCTTACTAAGGGCTACTTTCGTCATGGCGATTCTTGTTCTAATCTCTTCAAGGCATCTCCCATCAGATGTTATTACTGTTCCGAGAAAATTGTACCGATTCACTTGTTGAAGAATATTTCCATTTACATTGTCGTACTTCGTTCTTCCTAGTGACGACCATAACCTGTGTCTTCTTACAATTTAATTCCAACCCCAGCTGTTCACTGTGTACAACAACTGCGTCTACTAATTGTTGAAGATCTTGTGCATTGTCTGCAATCAATATTGTATCATCTGCATATCTAACGTTGTTGATTTTTCGTCCTCCAATGCTGATTGCATTTATATATTCTACATTCCTGAAAATATTTTCACTGTATGGGGAAAAAAGATCTGGAGACATTACGCATCCCTGCCTAACACCTCTCTTAATAGTCCCACTTCATTATCAATCCTTATGGCAGCTTGTTGTTTCCAATATATGTTTGTTTTAAGTCTCCCATCAATTTGTAGATATGCAAGCATATCTACCATGTTGACATGTCTAACTCTATCAAAAGCCTTTGTGTAGTCAATAAAGCAAAGGTGGGGGGGGGGGGGGTACGGGGTGTCAGGCATTGGTAGCACCTTTGGTAAGGATGGCTCTCATGTCCTTTCAGGACCCATCCCCCACTGGTCCAAGTCTGACACCCAGCTCGTGCCTGTGGCTCCTAGTAGCTGTCAGCATGCGACAGCGGCCACCCCCCGGGCAACAGCTGTGAGAGGCTGGCTAAACCAGGCGTGGGTATCCGATTTGGTGTCAAACCAAGAGGTAAACTAGGGTATGCCTACCCAGCATGTGAAGACAGGATTCGGCAGACTGCGCGGAAGAAATCATTCCTGATTCAACGGGCAAGACGGCGTTTACCTGCAAAGCGTTGTGGAACATAATGAGCACGGCAAGGCACGTAGAGCGCCCTGGTCATCCACTGCACCTGTATTCGTCTCCAATCGTCTCGACTTGTCTTGCCACTGGACTCAGATGGACTCAGGCGAGAGTGAGGTCGACGAATTGCGCAACACTTCCTCACTTTAATCCAAGTCATCGCGCAAGTCATTCTTCATCCAACGTCACATATCACCTTCAAGCCCTGTGGCGATGAGCGAGCGGCAAATCGGCAGGCGTGGGTACGCTGGCAGCCGTAGTCGCAGATCTGCACACAGGCGGCTCAGGCCATATGGTCGTCTTCTACTGACCGGAGCAGCAGTAGGGTTCGGCAGCCCCCTGAGCGACTGAACAGCCCTCTATAGGAACACACTGCTCACCTCCATAGCATGAGGAAGGGGCTAGAAAAGGTGCCCTGAACATTGTCTGCTTCATCACTACCTAACCAGCTAGCCGCGGTTGGTGGGTACCCTAACTGCGGTCGACATACAAAGAAAGATAAAACAAGCAAAGCTAAAAGAATAAACCATATTCCCTTAACAATTGGAACTTGGAATGTACGCACCCTACTTGACAGAGACGGCGCTTCGGGTCCAGAGAGACGAACAGCACTGATTGGGAGAGAGCTGGGCAGGTACAACATCGACATTGCAGCCTTGAGCGATACACGACTTGCAGAAGAAGGCCAAATCTGTGAAATTGGTGCCGGCTACACATTTTTCTGGAGTGGAAGGAAAAGCGAGGAAAGACGCCAATCCGGTGTGGGATTTGCCATTAAGTCGGCCCTGGTCGGCAAATTAGCTGGATTTCCAAAGGCTATAAACGACAGGCTCATGACCATGAAGTTGCCTCTGCTGAATGGAAGGAAGCACGCAACCATTGTGAGTGTCTACGCACCAACTATGACCAACGAAGATGATGTTAAGAACAAGTTCTATGAGGACCTGCACAATGTATTAACATCTGTTCCCAAAGGAGACAAACTTATACTCCTTGGGGATTTCAATGCCAGAGTAGGCACGGACACCACCTCTTGGAGTGGCATTATTGGAAAGCATGGAGTCGGAAATTGTAACAGCAATGGACTCCGCCTCCTTCAGACATGTGCCGAACATGATCTCCTGATTACGAACACAATTGTCCGTCTCCCCATGAGAAATAGGACATCGTGGATGCACCCTCGCTCGAAACACTGGCACCTCATTGACTATGTCATCGTCAGGAGGAGTGACAGACAAGACGTTCGAGTGACAAAATCCATGTGATGTGCCGAATGTTGGACAGACCATCGTCTCATTGTCTCGAAAATGAACATCCACATCAGGCCACCACGGCGTCCTCAAGGGGCGAAAATACAAACAAAGCTAAATGTCACCCGCCTAAACAGCAAGAAAATGCAGCAGTCGTTTGAAAATATGCTGGAAGACCGCCTCAAGCCCAATGCTGAAGCTAAACAGGATACAGAAACAGAATGGAGAGCCCTAAAGGACACAATTTACAACACTGCTATGGAAATCCTGGGTCCAGCCCCCCGAAAGCATAAAGACTGGTTTGATGAAAATTCCGAAGACATCAACCAATTGCTGGCCGAGGAACATCTTCTCCTCAAGGCACATTTGAATGACCCAAAGTCAACATAAAAAAAAAGATGCTTTCAAGAACATCCAGAGTGTAGTGCAGCAGAAACTTCGGCACATGCGGGACTCCTGGCTGAGCAGCAAAGCTGATGAAATTCAGGGCTTTGCTGACAGACATGATATGAAAAACTTCTACGACTCACTGAAAGCGGTCTATGGTCCTTCATCACCAGGCATAGTTCCCCTCCTCAGTGCAGACGGGGGAACATTGGTCACCGATAAGAAAGAAATCCTCCAACGCTGAGCAGAGCATTTCAGCAAAATCTTAAATGCAACTTCCTTCTTCGATGATGAAACCATCAACTGCCTTCCTCAAGTTCCCACCAATGAGACACTTGATGACCTGCCAACCATAGTGGAAATAAACAAAGCCATCCAGCAACTCTCCAGCGGCAAGGCACCTGGTCCTGACTCCATCCCAGCAGAGATATACAAGGCAGGTGGGCCGGTCCTAACAGAGCAGCTTCACCAAGTCTTCACAAACATATGGATGAACGAGACCATGCCACAAGATTTTAAGGACGCGTCAATAGTCCACCTTTACAAACGTAAAGGAAACCGCCAATCCTGTGACAACCACCGAGGCATCTCCTTGCTTTCAATTGCAGGGAAGATACTCGCCAGAATTCTTCTCAATCGCCTCACAGCTCATCTCGATCAAGGTCTTCTTCCTGAGAGTCAATGTGGCTTCAGAAAAGAACGTGGAACTGTTGACATGATTTTCGCTGCAAGGCAGCTGCAAGAGAAATGTCAGGAACAGAACTGCGAAATGTTCTCCACTTTCATTGACCTTACCAAGGCTTTTGATACGGTCAGCAGAGAAGGACTGTGCAAGATTATGGCAAAATATGGCTGTCCACGAAAGTTTGTCCAAATAGTGCGGCTATTTCATGACGGCATGCAGGCAAGAGTAAAGGAAAATGGTGAACTGTCTGAACCCTTTCCTGTCACCAATGGAGTGAAGCAAGGATGTGTCCTGGCACCAACACTGTTCAGCCTCATGTTTTCAGCCATGTTGATGAATGTCTTCGAGAACGACGACATTGGAATAGACATCAACTACCGTATGGATGGAAAGTTATTCAATCTCAGAAGGCTGAAAGCTAAAACCAAAATTAACAGCAGCACCGTCAGAGAGCTCCTGTTTGCTGATGATTGCGCTCTATACGCCAACTCAGAGGCGGACATGCAACATAATGTTTCAGCTTTCTCACATGCCTGTGCCAACTTTGGGCTCAATATCAACTTGGAGAAGACTGTAGTTATGTACCAGCCAGCTCCAGGGAATAATCACACTGTGCCGAATATCAAAGTGAATGATCATAGACTAAGTGTTGTGGACAAATTCACCTATCTTGGCAGCACCGTGTCACAAGCTGCCACAATCGATGACTAAGTGAATGCAAGAATCTCCAAGGCCAGTGCAGCCTTTGGCAGACTGTACAAGAATGTATGGGACAGAACTGGAATAAGCCTGCAAACAAAGCTAAAAGTCTACAAAGCAGTTGTATTATCCACACTGCTATATGCTTGTGAAACCTGGACTCTTTATCAGCGACACGCTAGAAAATTAAACCACTTCCACACAGTCTGCCTAAGGAAGCTACTGAAGATTAAATGGCAAGACAAGATTCCAGACACTGAAGTCCTAGACAGAGCATCCATGCCCAGTATCCACACTCTACTGATGAAGAATCAGATTCGCTGGGCTGGTCACTTGACCCGCATGCCAGATCACAGGCTCCCTAAACGAATTTTCTACAGCGAACTGCGTTGTGGTAAACGCTCCCAAGGTGGCCAGAGGAAACGTTTTAAAGACACTGAAAATTTCACTGAATGCTTTTGGAATTCATCATGACACCTGGGAGGCTGCAGCCAGAGACCGAAATTCGTGGCGTGCATCATTGCGCAAAGGTGCAGTCATATGTGAGGCAACCAGGACTGCAAGAGCTGTGAAGAAAAGGCAGGACAGAAAAACCACTGCAGGAAATCCTCCTCCAGAGACGTCAAGCATTCTTTGCCCACATTGTCAAAGAACATTTCGAGCCATAATAGGCCTTATCAGCCATCTTAGAACCCACGGCTCCACACCTTCAACCCCACTGGATGAAATAAATGGTCATCATCATTCTTGATGGACAAACAACAAAGCAAAGGTGTATATCCTTGTTTACGCCTATAGCACATTCAATAACTGTTCGCAGCATATACACAGCATTTACTGTACCCTTTCCTTCTACAAAACCGCATTGTTCTTCCCCTATATCAGGTTGTATTTTCTTCCTCACTCTTTACATGATAACTCGATGCAAAATCTTTGTGATGTCGATAATTATACTAACTGTTCTATGTTGATCACATTCTAAGGTTAATGATTTCTTTGAGATTGCAATAAATACAGAGCTACACAATTCAGAAGGTACATCTCCAGTATCATATAATGTGTTCAGCAGTCTGGTGATTTGATCTAGACCAAATTCTTCTAAAGCTTTAATCATTTCTGTTGTGATGTTATCTGCACCGGGGGCCTTGCCAGCTTTCATATGTTTCGAACCTCCATCTTCCAAATTGGCGGCCCTTTATTATTAAATCTAATATCATACTATTCCTCTCTGTTATCATTATAAAGGTTTTTCACATAATATGTCCATACATGTAGAATCTGATCTTTTTCTAATATGATTTTGCCATCTTTAGTTTTTAGGCACCCTGTTGATGTACTTGTTCTTTTATTAGTAAGTTCCTGAATTCTTTTGTGCACTAATTTGGTATTTTTACTATTGTGTTGTTTTTCAATGTCTAAGCACTTTTCCTCCAGCCATGCTTATTTTGCCTCCTTACATAATATTCTGACTTGTCTGTGCATTTCTTCATATTTGGCAGGATTATTTTTGTTGAGTCTTCTTGTTTCCATTATTTGTAAAATTTCTTCTATTATCCATTTCTTACGAGCCATCTTCTTTAATTTTGGAATAGTTGTTTCTGCAGCCAAACTGATTGAATTATTCAACATTTCCCATTGATCATCTACATCCTGGAATAATATCTCTAGATCAGACAATATATCAAATCTGTTCTGTACTGCTATGTTGAATTTGTTTTGTATTTCCTTGTCATTACTCAATGTACACAAACCGTATTTAGTATTTCCTGATATATACTTGACTTTCTTCAACTTTATCCTCACTATCCCTGTAAGTAGACTGTGGTCACTATAACAATCAGCACTGGGAACTATTTTTGCTATTTTTAGTGCGTTTCTAAATCTTCTGCTAATCAGAATGTAGTCAATCTGGTTTCTGATCCTGCTATCATTACTCCTCCATGTCCATAATCTTCTAGGGTGTTGCTTAAACCAGGTGTTTCCTACAATCATTTCCTGTTCTTTTGCCCACTCCACGAGTCTGTATCCTCTTTCATTTCTCTCTCCTAAACCATTGTTTCTTACTGTGTATCTATCACACCTTGATTTCCTACTTTTGCAATGAAGTCTACTATTATGATGTTTATTTCAGAATTTTTACATTTCTTTAAGGCAGACTCTTTGTCATTATAAAATTCCTCTACGCTATCTTCACTGGATTTTCCTATTGGGGCATATAACATTTATGTTAAAAGGTCTGCCACTCATGTTGTACATACCAATCTGCACTCGTTATGTTGTATACAACCATAGGTAAATGTTGTACATACCAATCTGCACTCGATATGTTGTATGCAACCCTAGGTAAATGTTGTACATAGCAATCTGCACTAGATATGTTGTATACAACCCTAGGTAAATGTTGTAAATGTTGTGTGGGTGAGGGATATGTGTGATCGAGACATGTTTGATTAGGTGATGGGTTATTGGGGATGAGTGGTTGGGGAGTGTGTGGGTGCTTAGTGGAGGATGTGTGGGTGAGTGTGTGTGTGTGCATGTGTGTGTGTGTTGGTGGATGGGTAGGGAATGTGTGTGTTGGTGGGGAGATGTGGGTGGTGTGTTGGTTGAGGATATATGTTTGGTATGTGGGTGGAATATTAGTGTGTGTGTGGGTGGGGGATTTCTGTGTTGTGTGGGTGGGGTATGTGCGGAGTGGGTGAGTGAGCCTATATGTGTGGGTGTGGGTTGGGATATTGTGTGTTATGTGGGTGGGGGTTATGTATGTGGTGTGTAGGTGGCGGATATATGGTGGTATGTGGGGTGTGAGGGTGGGGGATATCTGTATGTGTTATGTGGGTTCAGAATATTGTGTGGGTGGGGGATGTGTGTGGTTTGCAGGTGGGGGATATGTGTGTGGTTGGGGATGTGGATTAGGGCATGTGTGGGTGGGTGGAGGATGTATGTGTGGGTTGTGGGATGTGTGTGAGTGGATTGGGGGTTATAGATGGTTAGGGAGATGTATGTGTGTGTGTGTGTGGGGGGGGGGGGGGTAGGGAGATGTAAGTTGATGAGGATATGTGTATGGTATGGAGATGTGTGAGTGGGTGCGTGATGTGTGGGTTGGTGGGGGATGTGTGTGTGTGGGTGGGGAATATGTGGTCTATAGAGGTGTGATTGGGGAATGGGTGGTTGGGGTGTGGGTGGGTGGGTAGATGATGTGAGGGTGGCGGTGGGTGTGTGGGTTAAGATGTGTATGTGGGTGGGTGCGGGATGTGTGGGTTGGTGGGGGATGTTTGTTTGGGTGGTGAGTGTGTGTGGGTTGGGGGAACGAGTGAGAACAGTATGTGTGGGTAGGGTGTGAGAGGGTGATGGGTCGGTTGGTGGGGTATGTATATGTCTCTGGGTGTGTGTGTGTGTGTGTATGTGTATGTGGGTGTGTTTGTGGGTGGGGTAACGTGTGGGTAGCTGGGAGAACTGCCTACTAACATGGTAATTTGCATTGTTTATGTTTGCAACTTCATTTCACAATTTGTTTTTTCCAATGTGAATGTATAATGCACTTGATGAATGGAAGATGAGTGATTGGAAGGGTCGAATGTAAAACGGGCCTGCGTGCCCAATTTGTGACTCTTTTAAAATAAAGTTGATTTGATTTGTACATACCCATCTGCACTCCATATGTTGTATACAACTCTAGGTAAATGTTGTACATACCAGTCTGCACTCGATATATTGTATACAACCCTAGGTAAATGTTGTACATACCAATCTGAACTCGATATGTTGTATACAACCCTAGGTAAATGTTGTAATACCAATCTGCACTCGATATGTTGAATACAACACACTAGCCTCTACTCCCCGGAACAGATGGTAGTGCCCATTTAGCTGAAAGAGACCCAGCCATATGTGCGTTATGTGCGTTACCTGCCGCAATGCTTGCTTGCTTGCTTGTGTTCGTTGGCTTGAGCCCCAACGCGAAGTCCTGTATGTCGGATGAAGGCATCCTGTTGTCCAACATCAGTGTGATGTCATACAGGACCTGAGTTTTGCGTGAGTATCCGTTGTCCCATGTCTGGCTTATTGGTGTGCAGACTGGTGGTTCCTCGCCGTACAGGCAGACACTCTCCGACTTCGGAGGAATCGGCGTCAATAGGTCTTGGCCAGTATATAACCCGGCCCTGGTGCCTTGGAAACACCTCTGCGTCCCACCTGCCGCAATGAAGTCGATCCTCTCGCGTGACAACTTGTAGCCACTTTATGTCTGTTTTGCAGAGACCTTGTGCCCAGAAGGCACATACGGACTGTTTTGTAACAAAATCTGCAGCTGTGACACCCTGGACATATGTAACCTGGTTACTGGTTTGTGCGCTCCTGGTTGTGGTGAGGGCAAGTACGGATTCAACTGCTCACGGAATTGCAGTAAGACGTGCTCCGAACGAAAATGCCGCAATCGCCATGGGGAGTGCTTGCAGTGTATTCCGGGCTATACTGGTGAATATTGTGACACAGGTGAGAGATCATCCCAGAATGTCTTTGAGTGTAGATATTACGAGCATATGTGTAACGTTCTAAACACTTCCATAGTTTGTCTGTTGTAATTGTAGTCACTAAACAATCTTGTTGCGTGATAACGTAATATATATATACATCATATTATATTGCTGCACAAGGTATATGCCGGATTTGTTGCTTCATAATGTACTAAGCGCCGTATCTAGTTGCTTCTTTGGGTATTACACAGAATATCTTATCGTCTTGTTGTTTCGTGGATTATTATGCATCCTATGTTTGTTTCTTGGAGTACTGCACTTTCAGTATCGTTGATTTGCGTTGCTTCTTGGAGTGTTGCACATCCGGTATAGTTTAATCTTGTTGCTTCTTGTAATATTATACATCCTATCTTGTTGCTTCTTGTAATATTATACATTCTATGTTGTTGCTTCATGGAATATTATACATCCTATGTTGTTGCTTCATGTAATATTATACATCCTATCTTGTTTCGTCTTGGAGTGCTGTATCTCCAGTCTCGTTTAATCGTGTTGCTTCGTAGAGTGTTGCACATCCGGTCTAATTGAATCTTCTTGTTCCATGGCGTGTTGTACATCCGGTCTCGTTGGATCTTCTTGTTCCATTGAGTGATGCACGTTCGATTTTGTTGAATCTTGTTGTTCCATTGAGTGCTGTACATCGGTCTCGTTGAATCGTGTTGTTCTATGGAGTGTTGTACATCCGTTCTCGCTGAATCTTATTGTTCCATGGAGTGATGCACATTCGGTGTTGTTGAATCTTGTTGTTCCATGGAGTGCTGTACATCCAGTCTCGTTGAATCTTGTTGTTCCATGGGTTGTTGTACATGCGGTCTCTTTTAATAATGTTGTCCCTTGGAGTGTTGCACATTCGGTTCCGTTGAATCTTGTTGCTGCTCTGATTATTATAATTCTAATAGTGTTGATTTTGGAGTGTTGTAATGCGATCTCACCGAGACTTCTTGTTTCTTGGAGTGTTGTACATCCAGTCTCGTTAAATCGTGTTGCTTCTTGTCGTGTTGTGCATTATGCCTTGATGTTTCATGGATGATATGCTGTTTGACAAAATAAAGCAAGGAAAAAAAAAAAACACGTATGTATTTCGTCACGCAATCTCTATATGCACGTCGAAATAACATCAAGAGAAGTCACAAATAGGTCAGAAATACGAATTCTAGGGTCTAATAAGTTCTTTAGCGGCTCTAAGGTGCATTGTTTCTCTTCCACTTTAATGGTTACTTATTGATTAAAATAACTATGATTTTTATTATTAGTTTCGAATATTTCCTCTGCTTTGTAATACCGTCTAAAATTGTGGTAATTACGTCGTGTTTCACTTTATCAAATGCGTTAGTGTATCAGTTATCAGTTATCAGTTTGGGTATCTTCATTGCACCCCGGACAGGTCCATAGGTGCTTAGATCCTCCCCCCCCCCCTCCCCCCAGCATAAGCATCAGCGTTCGGTGGCTAATAGTGCCAGTTCTGTGTTGGTTAACGATGCACCTCGTTTTCCAGATGTATCTCTCGCGTCTGGCCGTGCCGATTCTTACTTCCAAGTCTTTCATCCTAGACAGCGATGTGGAATCACTGACGTCAAAGTCCTTTGTTCTCGCCATATCTTTGAGGACGTTAATAACATCGGTACGATCCATGGGCTGGCCATCTACAGGGGGTGCAGAGCCAGCCAGTTTATCAGCTCGTTCATTTTCCTCGACTCCCGCAAGTCCCGGGACGAAGATGAAGGTGACTTTACGGGCAACAGACTTCCGCAGCGACTCAGTCCACTGTATACGTACAGATCCAGCTTCGACCTTCTGAATCATGCTCACTGAATCACTTAGTACACACACGTTGGTATAATGTTGTGATTCCAGCCATATGAAAGCCTGTGTAACTGCCATCACCTCCATCGTCAAGCTGCTCGTGGTCATAGAGTGGGCACCACTGGATTCTTGAACGGTTCGGTCCGCTGAACGGGCTATAAATGCCCACGCACTTCTCTGCTGTTTTACAACAGATCCATCTGTATAGATGAGCACTTCGGGGCTATCTGAGTATAGATGAGCGCGCTAACCTCAGCATTGACAGCGGCTGGGCTCTGCTCTCTGCACCGTCTGTCGAGTGTGATAATGCAGGAGAAAGTGCACTTAAAAGCTGGAGGCACCGGCACCCATTCCTTGCCGGGGTTGATACTGGTAAGACTGCCGACATCTTCCGCCCGACCCATCCATGATTTGTCCCTCTTTAGCCTGTCACCCTTTTCTCTGAATATAGCGTCATGCAGAGGGTGCTGCTCATCTGCACTTATTTTTAAGTATGCACGAGCTCTCCAGATCTTGATCCTGTGTTACATTGTCGGGAAGTCAAGGAGGTATCTCATTGCTACACAGCTGGTGTCTCTCGTGCAGCCCAAAATGATGCGCATGGCTTCGTTTTGTACTTTTTCAAGTCTTCCAATCTGTGTAGGGCTGACAGTGAGGATGACCAGGGCATACTGGATGCGTGAAATCACAAGTCCTTGGAACAGAAGTATTAGCAGTCTTTGCTCGATATTGGCAGTCGCCATGACTCTCATTGCTGACAAACCTTTTCGAGCTTTCGTTATGACATAATCGACATGATCTCTGAAGGACAGGCTACGATCAAGCCTCACGACAAGATATGTCATTGACTGGGTTCTACTCAAACTGCTCCCATCCATTCTTACTGCCGGCAGGTCTGTGTTCACAATATGGTTGTTTAGGGTAACCATGTAACCGATGCCTTTGCAGGGTTGACAAGGGCATCAGCATCAGAACACCATGAGGAAATTCGATCTAGTTGGCCCTGCAAATCATTGGCAACCGCCTGTCTATCTCGACCCTGTCGATACACGAGGATGTCGTCAACGAATGACAGAGTCCTACCCCTCCCGTCCAACTGTTGTTCAGTGATCGGCACCGTATACACCTTGAATAGTACTGGTGACAGTGGTGAACCCTGCGGTCAATCCTGGACATATCGTTATCACGATAGATCGGACGCCCGCGTTAGCGTAATCTACATTATGGGGATGGCACTGTAACGATAGACAACGCAGAGGATCTGCAACAGCAGTTAGGCGGTGCAGCAGCTGAGAGTGCAGACGTGAACACTTTGATATTACACACAGATTCCACCTAGTGCCGACTGGTCGGACAATGTGAGGCTACCATCGTATACCTAGTTTAGTTTAGTTTACTTTAGTCGACGGGTCAACATCACGGCACACGGGTGTAACCAATATGTGCTCCGTGCTACTCCTTACTCAAGCCTGTGTCCAGAGAATCTCAGCTCAGTGCACGAACTCCGTAGCACCGGTGTGGATCCTAATATACTCTGGGTTTATTTTTAAATAGTATGTATGTCCGGTCAGCGCCATTAGGCTACTCTTTTTTTTTTTTCTATTTCCAACTGCCAAGGGGTATTTTACGTGCGCGACAATACAGACGGGCGTCCGATCTAACTATCCAGAGACCAGGTGACATTTGGTTACTAGAAGTCCACGTGAAACAATCCCGGCCCTCACCGGGGCTTGAACCCGGGACCTCCAGTACCCCAGGCGGACACCATACCTCGAAACCACTCATACATTGTGCAAAGCATCTCCTTTAAGGCTCGTTGTAGATAACCTGACACTCTTCACGACAACGAGATGTAGTACTGTAGAGAAGAAGAAACTCCAGCGTCCTAGAGCTGACACATTTTATTGTTGACAGTATACATTCATGTAGCCGCTGTCGCAGAAATTCTTGGAGTTGTCGATCGATGAAAGACTGTCGCGTCATTCGTCTACAGGCGGCCGTCATTCTTTGATGTTGGAGACAGACTGTCCGGATGAGAGTCTTTTGTTGTGGGGAAAAGATTCTCCAGATCACAGGCCGGCAAGACTTTTTGGAGTACCGGGAACAATTCCCCAAATTAAAGCAGGACAGCCGGCCAATTGTTTAAATCGAGTCGAAAAAGGAGAGAGAAAAATAGCCTCTCGACGCCTTGTGTCTAGTCAGATTTGTGACGTCAGTCAGACACAGTATTAAAACAGTCTGGACAAACAACTTTGGCTGGAGTCGACCAAATGTTGTGAGACAACAAGGACGTGTGTGATGTTCCTGTTTTGTTTATGGAGAGAAACTACAGTGTCTTATGTAGATTTACATCGGCGGACATTTATCCATTGCGTGATTTAGTAGTCTCGATTTCAAACAGGAATAAATATATGGTATTTAATTAAATAGACCCAACTTAGATGATTCTTAGGAATCGAGTGTAGTAATGTGCGTTATGAGAACGTATTATAGGAGCGTCGGCAGCAGTAGGCTATCGCGTTGCTTAAACTAGCTAGTGTGAGATATCAATTAACTCAGTGAGTTAAGAACAAGGTGGAGGATTAATGTTCGGGGAGATGGAGGATTGTTGGGAGAATAAAGGAAATGTAAAGTGGTAGGATCTTCCAGTAAGGTATCTACTGGGATTCTGCACTTTTCCTTTAGTCTTTCCTGGTCTTACCACGACTCAGACCGATGTGATGAGCTCCTCTGCCTTATGACAGAGTTTAGTTCTCTGTTATATATCTGAGGTGCGGCCGTCGGCCTACACTCACCTAATAAAGGTCGGAATCAGGTTGCTCTCACCAGGAGTGTTCTCTCTTCAACATGTTCCACTATGTTTTCCAAAAAGCTAGCAGAAAAGTCATAGAAGAAGATTATGGCTCGATCATTGAAGGCAGTTTTTACTCAGCGGGCTTTTGCATTGGGCCCATAACCCAGAGGGTCTGCAAGAACCTGGCCTCTGCTGAGCGGGAACCGATGATCATCTAGGAGTGATTCCTCAGTGGTAGTTCTCATCATAGTAGAGTGAAGATACTTACTATACCACTAGTAACAGGAACAATAGTAGTTATATAGAGAAATTGAAAATTAACATTGCGTTTTTCCAAATGGTGAATTCCTGTGAGACATTAACAATTAACATTGTGTTTTCCAATTGGTGAATTCCTGTGAGAAATTAACTACTAACATTTTGTTGTAAATTGAGAGTAAACATTATTTTACTGTACAAGGGTTATCAGATCACATAACTTTTAGTGACATATTAGTTACACTGTGTGTGTAGGATTCATGGTCAGTATTGGAATACATCCACCATTGGTGACCAGGCATCCGGACTATACAAGAACCATTGGAGGAAATCGACACCTGGCCGGAGAGATACATCATTTGGTGAGGTCCTTCTGTACTTTATCTATGGTGCTGTTGTGTGGCCGGTACTATGATGAAGCAGACTGCGATCCTGAGCTGTTCGGTCTGATTCTGCATACACACTAGAATATACGACAAACATTCTACACATACACACTTTGCACATACCTGACACTTTTCTTTGTTAAATTAATTTGTCATTTTGTTAGAAGCTAGAGTTGTGTAGTATGTTTTGGAAAAGAATGAGAGCGGGCATGGTCCAGTGGCAGGAGAGAGAGAGAGAGAGAGAGAGAGAGAGAGAGAGAGAGAGAGAGAGAGAGAGAGAGAGAGAGAGAGAGAGAGAGATCCAAGGACTGATGGGGTTTTGTGGACAGAAATCCAGAAGATCCTCAAGATAATGATATGGGGTTAAAAGAAAGTGGGTGTTGATTCCCCTCACCCCAGGGACGACACTTATTACGACAGCCGCCCACTGTCTCAGCATACTTGCAGTATGACGAAGGATAGCATGACGTAATATATATTTGTGTGCGACGACTGCTGTAATAATTATTAGTTTCTAGTGTCTGCTACTATCGTATAGGGAGCAGCAATCTCTTCACAACCACCACAGGGTAATATTATGTAAAGGTCAACTTAAAGCGCTGGCTGGCCATCTTAGGCGAGTGCACAACAGACCTTGACTGTAGAAACACCGTTGTATTTGTGCTGAATTCGTCATAGCAATTTGGTTTAATGTTCTAGCCTATCGCAGGACATATTAACAGTCTTGATGGTGATAATAATATGGTCATATTATTATCACCATCAAGACTTGCTCGATGTTTTCAAACAGCTGAATGCCTTTACAACCTTCCACACGCACTGTCCCGGCCTAACTGACTTTCTAGTTCTTCTTCGTGCCTGACGTCACCTCCGCCATGTCACATAGTGTTTTGAGATGGTGGTCTCTTGGTTGCTTTCCTTTTCTTATAGTGTGTGTTTGTTTGTTTTTTTTTTTGTTGCCTCAATATAAAATTCAATATCTCAGTAACCAACTGAGGGAAAATGATGAGATTTAGTATATAACCTTAACATTATGTCCACCCAACAAAAAAATGTTTGTTCTGGAGATTTTACAGCTTATTTCAAAGTTAGTTTATATGCGGTATATTAATTACGACTTAGAGATTACGTCCATGATTTTAACAGTATTACAGCTTCACCAAGACACGTCTCCGCATATTTTAAAATTTTCACGTGATTTCAGTTTTGAAACAAACAGCGCGAAGATTCAGAGGTGTCTCCAAATGGGGGTTCTTTCATGAAACGTGATTATATAAATAAACTAGCTGACAAGTCCCGGCTTCTGGCGGGGATCGATCGATATATCTATCTATCTATCTATCTATCTATCTATCTATCTATCTATCTATCTATCTATCTATCTATCTATCTATCTATCTATCTATCTATCTATCTATCTATCTATCTATCTATCTATCTACCTACCTACCTACCTACCTACCTACCTACCTATCTGTCTGTCTGTCTGTCTGTCTGTCTGTCTGTCTGTCTGCCTTCCTGTCTGCCTGCCGGCCGACCCACCCACCCACCCACCGACCGACCGACCGACCAACCGACCCATCGACCGACCCACCCACCCACCCTGTCAGCCAGCCAGCCAACCACCCACCCACCCACCAACCTACCTTTCTGCCTACCTACCTACCTACATACCTTTCTGTCTGTCTGTCTTGTCTGTCTGTCTGTCTGTCCGCGCTATTAAATATTGATAAAAG
This sequence comes from Cepaea hortensis, assembly GCA_963921405.1. Taxonomy (NCBI): domain Eukaryota; kingdom Metazoa; phylum Mollusca; class Gastropoda; order Stylommatophora; family Helicidae; genus Cepaea; species Cepaea hortensis. Next base: position 91,384,447 of record OY992892.1, read on the forward strand.
TTACTGGAAAAAACGTCAGGACCATGGTTTGAAAGAGGAAGAGGGCTATTGGAGAAAGGATAGATTGAATTTTATGCAACCGAGAGCAATCATCAACCTACTGGAATCGTCCGACACAGATTAAGGTCTGGGCAGATCGCAGACCTTAATCTACGTACACACTTACTGGGATATTTTGCTCCAACTATTCAGACGAATTGCAGGCCCTAAACATTACAGCATCAGCATCAGCATCAGCTGAAGAAACAAGAAGGAAATGAAAAATAAGGTAAGAAATATATTCCTTCTACTTCCCTGTTAATTTACAAATTATTTACCCCGTGCCTCTGTAAACTCTCTGTCTTTACTAATATTACACATTGCACCCCTCATGGGATTCTCCGTGGTGAAGTGGTCAAGCCGTTTGACTCAGGCTCCGAAGGTTGTATGTTCGATTCCGGGCCGCGTCCTTCATTTCACGAGTACATTTTTTCGGAGACTCCCGAGGGTCGTCGCTGGAGCTACGGAGTTCGTGCTTTGTGCGACGCTTTCCGCGCTGCGGAAAGAAACTGAGATAACAGGGATAAAAACTCGGTGCAATTTTAAGCTAGTTCTTTCATTGCACCCACTCCCATACGAATCCGGATACGCCTTTGTGTGTCATCAGAATTGGCAGGTCTCACATTACCGTAAAAATAACTTTGTTAGCGAGAAATCACTAGTTGTTCAGCAAAACATCAAAGGAATGTCGCCGCTTTCAATTATTTAAGTTGTTTTTGGACCTATCAAAGACATATTCCTTGGGTGGGAGTAAACATAAGACGGCTGGACAAATTTCATAACGATGCAACAGACAGTTTTAAAAATAATTGATCGTGAATGAAGGCAAACAAATGTGGACATACTATAGCTCGCCTTGCTGCAGCTGAACTGTCATCACTATCATACGTGTCTTATACTATACCACGCTTTCGTAGTGATTATGGCTTTTCTATTGTTAACTCTTATCTAGCCTGTTTCTGTCGAATGTCACCTGTACCGTATACCCTATTTTGGTACGTGGCACATAGTACACCTCCAGGCTATGGCAACAAGCCAGCTATCTTCGGCTACCGTTTGGTATTTCTAGCATGTAAACACTGAAGCAGCAAATTGTAGGTGCATCATATTTTGCCTGGCATATTTCACTGTATCTCGTCTAGTGCATTTTGCAGAATTGTATATCATGTGAACTAAATAGATGAATCACAGTGTGACTGAAATTCATAACACCCAGTCTCCAGTACTGTTAGAATGTGTAGAATTGTTATCCCCACGATCATCGCAGTCCCAGGGAAAACTTTCGGTCGGCACATCCCAACAATGTCGGTATGCCTAATTGCTACGGCCTTGGTGTATTTTAGTAATTGTCATGATATGGCTGGCAGGCGACGATCCCGATGGAGAAAATAACAGAAACAGTCAAGTGACGGTCCTGAAATCTTAAACTAGACGTCGATCGTGACTTCAAACACTGGCCGTACGTCTGGGACACGGAAGCGAAGCCCAACGGACGAATTGTCTACCGGGAAAGATCAAAGAAAAGTCAGTATCGGACTTCGCGGAGAATCACCGGGCCCCAAAAACATCGTTTATCTTCGAGAAGTTGGAGCACGATGAAATAGTGGATATCTTTGAAATACTATTAACCAAATCATTTGGGCAACCGAAAAGCAACGATACCGGGAGAGCGTCTTTATCAAAGAATATTGTTAGCATGTTGATGTGGAAGGATCAAAGGACGGAATAGGAGCCGGGATGATTGAGGGGGACGGAAAAACCCAGTGACGTAGGACAGGAAATTTATATGTGGACAGAGACAGTTAAACTCAGTGGAGAGTTGGACTTAACAACGGTTGGAGTGGGAATGTATTTCAGTGCCGTATAGAAAATATATCACAGAGTTTAGGTTGTGTAAAAATAACCAACCCTGTCCCTTCATGGGAATTAAACTGATATAAGTCTAGGCAGGAAATAAAATTCAATAAGGTGATTATATAGATGTAGCTTAGACATATAGCATAGGGATTTTCGTGTGTAAACGTAGTATAAAGAGTAGACAGGATTAGGCTGAAGAGTGATTTAAGTTGTGTAGAGTAAGGTGATCTGTACAGTCAGAAGGATAAGTCTATACTAAGATTTATGTGCTTTGCTTTAGCGTGTTTTTCTTTCACCTTGTATAGGGTAAAGTGCTGGCTATTCTGTCTTATATAATAGTATAACTCTAGTATGATCTAGGGAGATTACCTTCTGAATATAGCCAATTACCCACATTCACATATCATAGGTCGGAGTTGCGTTTCTCTCACAAGCTGTGGTTTTACTCAACAGGTTCCCTGCACTTGACAATTAAGGTGATTATCCATCTGAGCCGAAACATTTGGTCAGAATTGGGGACAGTAATCTATGTCACCAGAAGGTAAAACCAGTGTGAGAAAAAAATTACACAAGAACCTGAGTCAATCTAAGTGAGAAGGAATATACAACCGATTGTTTTTTGAAAAAAGAAAATGGACAATAATTACGCAATAAAGCAGTGTTTATCTGACATTCACAGGAGATAAAAAAAAAACATTACAGAGTGTTGACTTTGTATACTTGAAGACTAGAACTAACCTAGAATTTCAGCGGAGAATATATTGTTTAATATGGTTCCAGAACATATTGTCAACAAAACCTTCATCAGTCAGAAAGAACACAGCCGGGTGAGAGATTCAACGTTATGTCCTTTGTGAAGTCGAATGGCTGTATCATGATGGAAAACCCTGATGTTCATCCTATACAATACTGTGTCACACATTCAAGATAAATACCACCACATATCTTCACACCCATCCATGGCACACCAAAATTACACTTTTCTGCAATAAATGTTGTATCATGTTGTTCGAAACCTGTGTTTGTGGGGTTATGTGCTAAAGGAACGGGAAGAGGGATATTGTCAGAGAGAGAGAGAGAGAGAGAGAGAGAGAGAGAGAGAGAGAGTGAGAGAGAGAGAGAGAGAGAGAGATAAAAACTTTAACTAAAAAAGGGGGGGGGGGGTATGTAGACAAATGTCCACCTGCAGAGAGAGAGAGAGAGAAAGAGAGAGAGAGAGAGAGAGAGAGAGAGAGAGAGAGAGAGAGAGAGAGAGAGAGAGAGAAACTGAGAAATAGGATAATTAACAGGTGTGCTGGTTGACTCCACTTTTCCCCCAGGGACAACTAGCGACAGTAATCGATTATTGTTAGTCGAAAACAGTATACGTAATGTCGTTTCCTTATTAACTACTAGCTGACCCGGCCCGGCTTCGCCCAGTCCTTGGTGGGGAGCATCTCATTTAATTCATATAAGTAGTCATATAAGCTCACGTTCCCGTTACCGACTGTCTGTCTGTCTGTCTGTCTGTCTGTCTGACCCGGCATCGCCCAGTCCTTGGTGGGGAGCATCTCATTTAATTCATATAAGTAGTCATATAAGTTCCCGTTCCCGTTACCGACTATCTGTCTGTCTGTCTGTCTGTCTGTCTGTCCGTCCCTCCCTCTCTGTCTGTCTGTCTGTCTAATCATTTATTGGTTGCAGTTAGAACAACCTTAGATAAACGAAGACCAACTTACAAAAAGCATTAGAAAGAGCACTTGAAAGATCTTTACATCTTCCCCCAACAATTAACTTGGGTAAATGGAGCGGCGGCAGCAGCATCAGCAGAAGAAGGAAAAGGAGGAGTAGACAACTGCAGCGAAAAGGTGGGTCTGTCTATCTATCTGACCCGGCGTGACTTCGCCCAGCTCCTGGCGGGTAGCGTCTCATTAAATTCATACAACAAAAAAAGTAACTTAAAAAAATGCCCTTCCACACACCATCCATTATTTTTAATGAAAACTCTTTCTAATCACCTGCATGACTACAGTAACTTCTTAAGCAAAAAAAGATGAGTTACAATGTTATGCATTGTGCATCATTTTTATGAAAACTTTGAAAATGCCTTACAGATTGTATCATTATTTATTATAACTCATATGCCGGTACATAACTATGGACAAAGAGTTTATAAATCTTTGAAAACGATGCCACAATATGACTATAAGTTATACAGAAAAGTTATGCCCCTTGAAATAACTTTTACAGAGTTAGGTCCCCTGAGATATATGAAATTATGATGAAAAATGAAAAATGAAATAATACTGAGTAAGCAGGCGATTTCACACTAACAAAATATCACAGTTGACAGCTCTGGAATGAAAGGAAGGCGTGTAGAAAATTTCATCTCAATCGGATGGGCCGTTCGCGAACAAATAAAGGACATACGGACAGAGATACGGACGCACAAGTCTTTTTTATATATAAGATAAGGCCGTAATTTAGCAACGTTCGAGAGATAGCCGATGTTGGACTTGTATGGTTTGTTGACCGCACGAAGTCCCCTGATTTCATCTATTCGCGTCATATGATACATAGTACTACATGCAGTATTACCTAGCTAGATACAGCGACATATGATACATGGTACTGGAGTATGACCTAGCTAGATACGGCGACATATGATACATGGTACTGGAGTATGACCTAGCTAGATACAGCGACATATGATACATGGTACTGGAGTATTACCTAGCTAGGTACAGCGACATATGATATATGGTACTGCAGTATGCACCTAGCGAGATGCAGCCACATATGATACATGGTACTGCATTATGATCTAGCGAGATTGTTGAGTTGAGTTGAGTTAAGAACCAACATCACTGCACTCAGGACACTCCCATATGTGCTCCGTCCCCTCATTAAATAGCAGCGAAGAGTCATACTAATAATCGATCCCCTACTATCTGATTTAAAGTTCTTCTGGTCTTCCCTGTCAGTTTTGAGATTCTTCCAGAATTCCTACCGAGCTCCCGCAGTTTAATTCTTTTCACATACGGGTTCTCAATCTGTTCCTCCGCCTTCTCCACCTAGTCCCACAACGCATGACCACACTTCCCACCTTGTCTATAACCAGGGCAAAATATCCATACAAGTCTCACAATCTTTGACCTCTGAAGCGAAGATAGCCATTCCACACGAATAATAATAACAATAATAAATACAAATAAATAATAGCAAGACGCGGCGACATATGCCAGGCAATAAACTGTGCAACCTTACGTCGGTGGCTTGTGTGATTGAATTCATTAAAAGGATACACTGTTGTGTATTTGTAGAATGTCTGCCTGGCACGTATGGGATACACTGCAACCATGACTGCTCGGAGCACTGCGACGATGTTTGTGACTACAGAACCGGGGCTTGCACTTGCGTGGGCAATTTCACCGCGCCACTGTGCAATGGTATGTATTCCACGTCAGTGTGTGTGAATGTGTGTGAGTGTCAGCGTGTGAGTGAGTGTGTTAGTGAGTGTGTGTATGTGTGTGTGTGTGTATATATATATATATATATATATATATATATATATATATATATATATATATATATATATATATATATATATAAATATATATATATATGATACAAGACCTACAAACACTTGGAATCAACGACTGGCAAGAGAAGGTCCACCAGAGAGACGAATGGAGACGGATTGTATTTGCAGCAAAGAACCTCAATGGCTCGGAAAGCTGAAGAAGAAGAAGAAGAAGATTTTATTTATTTATTTATTTATTTATATTTTTATTTATTTCTTTATGCATGTATTTATTTATTTATTTATTTGGTTATTTATTTATTTATTTACGTTGCATATTCCTCACACGACACTGCAGTCAACACTAGCATTTTTCAGCCGCTGTTGATGTACTAGGCAAGTTTTTACCGTCAGTAGTTTGCCATTGCTTTCTGAAAAAACGGCTCACATATCCCCGTAAGTTACCAGTGTGGCGCGAACCGTTGCAGTTTCTCGCAGTTACTGTTTTCCCCACGTGGATATACGGGATTACGAACAATGTCGTTAGCCCTTGGCCAGGGAGACCGACAATGGCAAACTACTGAGCGTAAAATTGTCTAGAAAAATCAACGTGAACATAGTTTGAGAATGAACGGATTGACACTCTATTGCAGAATGTATTCGTGGCTTTCATGGCGAAAATTGTACCGATGAGTGCCCAAAGCAATGTCTACAAAACATCTGTGACATGACAAGTGGCTTCTGTGAGCGCTGTCAGGGTCTTCGTACAGGCCCTCTTTGTGAAGGTAGACTAGTCCTGGTTGTTTGACTGTTTGGTTGGTTGGTTGGCTGGCTGGTTGGTTGGTTGTTTGTTTGTTCGGTTTCGTGTTTGGATGGTTGTGGGATAGCTGGATGCTTGTTTGGTTGGTTGGTAATTTAGTTGGTTGATTCCGTTACTGCTTGCTAGCGATCCATCTGGAAAACTCTCTCTCTCTCTCTCTCTCTCTCTCTCTCTCTCTCTCTCTCTCTCTCTTTCTCTGTGTGTGTGCTTGCGCGCGCGCGCGCGTGTGTGTGTGTGTGTGTGTGTGTGTGTGTGTGTTTTAACTCTCAAATTCCATGTATTGAGCTTCATGGCGGGTGAGACCGTAAATAGACTTAGACTTGGTGCCAAAGTTCATTCTTTGCAAGGATTGTGTTGCATTTATCTATTTCCCATCTGCATGTTAATATCGATGTCTATGATGTATTGCTCTGCGACAGGTGGGTGGTGTATCTTGTCACACATGTGTCTGTTGTCTAGTCGCAAGTGACTGATCTATCTGTGCACGTATAACGAGCGACATTGTTATATTATGTCATGCTATAACGATTGACATCTGCGTGTATTAGTCTCATGTGGGCTCTGTTCTCCTGTGCAACAGACATCTTAAAGTATCCCCATGAAATTTTTCCATGAGCGAAATGGCATTGCGTGCTTAGTCTGGCTTCATTCCTAGTTCGTGTTGAGGTTTGACTCTATAGGATGACAGGCTCCGTACTTCCTGTTTGTATTGATGTGTTATTTACCATGTGGTTTGAGTGTTCCATTGACCAGTATGCTGGCGTGTCTGTTATGCATACTCTCGGGAGAGTAGTGCCAGGCCTGACTTTGGAATGCTGACTAGTCATTTACCACGGAGACTATCCCTGCAATTTTCTGCAGCATGTTCATGGAGACTGATATGGTGTTCACGTGCAAAACTTCTTGTCCCATTGTCCATGCGAGTGTTCTGTAGGCGGCTGAAATCTCCGTAGGCGTGCTTGCTGTAGTATGCTCCGCTATCCTCGGTGACTGTTTACCAATCACGTGTGCTATATATGCCAACTCTAACCTTCACCGGCTTTACTGACCAGTCCATGTAGATGATGACGTCCCTGGCGTATGAATGCTGCTCTATCAGCTCCCTTATATCAGTGTCGCCCTCGGTGGGAACTCGGTATCTGCAGTATCCCCTTAGTGTGATGCTTGCTTGCTTGCTTGTGTTCGTTGGCTTGAGCTCGATCGCGAAGTCCTGTATGTCGGGTGATGTTGTCCAACATCAGTGTGATGTCATACAGGACCTGAGGTTTGCGTGTGCATCCGTTGTCCCATCTTTGGCTTATTGGTGTGCAGACTGGTGGTTCCTCGCCGTACAGGCAGACAGTCTTCGACTTCGGAGGAATCGGCGATCCTACTGACTTTAGCCAGGACCCCGAAGGGACCTGTTGCCCAGGACGCTCGACGAGGACGCGTCAATAGGTCTTGGCCAGTATATAACCCGGCCCTCGTGCCATGGAAACACCTCTGCGTCCCCCTTAGTGTGATGATCTTCGTGTATCTACGCATGCCTACAGACTTGTTTGTCTTTACTTCTCATGTTGTAGCTGTCCTTTTAATTATAATTTTCATGACCCATCCCCCACTGGTCCAAGCCTGACACCCAGCTCGCGCCTGTGGCGCCAGCATGCGACAGCGGCCACCCCCCGGGCAACAGCTGTGAGAGGCTGGCTACACCAGGCGTGGGTAGCCGATTTGGTGTCAAACCAAGCGGTAAACAAAGGTATGCCTACCCAGCTTGTGAAGACAGGATTCGACAGACTGCACGGAAGAAATCATCCCTGATTCAACGGGCAAGACGGCGTTTACTTGCAAAGCGTTGTGGAGCGTAATGAGCACGGCAAGGCACGTAGAGCGCCCTGGTCATTCACTGCACCTGTATTCGTCTCCAGTCGCCTCGACTTGTCTTGCCACTGGACTCAGATGGACTTAGGCGAGAGAGTGAGGTCGACGAATTGCGCAACTCTTCCTCACTTTAATCCAAGTCATCGCGCAAGTCATTCTTCATCCAAAGTCATATTACAAGATCCCAGACATTGAAGTACTAGAAAGAGCGTCCATGCCCAGTATCCACACTCTAGTGATGAAGAATCAGATTCGCTGGGCTGGTCACTTGACTCGCATGCCAGATCACAGGCTCGATAAACGAATTTGTTTACAGCGAACTGCATTGTGGTAAACGCTCCCAAGGTGGCCAGAGGAAACGCTTTAAAGACACTCTGAAAATCTCTCTGAATGCTTTTGGAATTCATCATGACACCTGGGAGACTGCAGCCAGAGACCGAAACTCGTGGAGTGCATCATTACACAAGTGTGCAGTCATGTGTGAGGCAACCAGGACTGCAAGAGTTGTGAAGAAAAGGCAGGACAGAAAAACCACTGCAGGAAATCCCTCCTCCAGAGACGTCAAGCATTCTTTGTCCACATTGTCAAAGAACATTTCGAGCCAATATAGGCCTTATCAGCCATCTTAGAACCCATGGCTCCATACATTCAACCCCACTGGATGAAATGAATGGTCATCATCATTCTTGATGGACAAACAACATGTTGCAGCTGATCCGTGCGGCAGGTCTGTTTAACTACAGGGCACACCGTCGATGACGTAATCAGCAGAATGCCCATGTATAGTTATTCGTGCCTCCATAGCCAAAGACGTATCTATACACAAACGGATTCAATACATGCTTAGACAATCAGTAAGATCATCTCCATAAGCAAACAGAATCCACATCTTCATATACAAACATTTAACTTCCATGCCCCCACCCCTCCTATAGCCGCAGTTGTATAGTCCACTATAACAGTTAGTTGCATGTCCTCCACAGGAAGTCGCAGTCAGCCCCACTATTAGTTTTTCTGATTGCGATTTCTTGGCAAGTTTGCGTTCAGTGGTCTGCCATCGTTTCTGAGCGACAGGCACTCATACTATTTTATGAATTCCAACTTGGGCTAGACTACATCCAAATCGCCCGCGGCTGTGTTTAGAGCGCGGGATGCGATATTGCGATTTACGTCTGCGACACCTCCACCATAGAGCCGACTATAGTGCTCTACCGAACCCGATTTCATCTTTCTCTCATATGGGCGTCCCCCTATCCCCATAGCGGATGTCCCCCACCGGGCGGCTTAGCCAATCCTTGAGCTTCTGGTGGTACTGACCATTAGTCCTGACCACCTAAACCACACATCCGGTTAATTCAATCCACTTACATTCGCTCAAGACGTATTCAGCTAAGTAACCTTAATATTTTCATGTAGTTTTTTCGTGTAGTTTTGTGTGTTTGTTTTGTGCTACGAAGGCTTTAGCCGCAACGTCCATTTTGTTTCTTTTAATCGTGCTCTAGTGAAGCTCACAATCTACTTCTCGTTTTGTGTGTGTGTGTGTGTGTGTGTGTGTGTGTGTATGTATGTGTGTGTGTGTGTGTGTGTGATTCATTCAAACACAATATAAAATTACACAAAGTAGTGCAGCTTTACATAACATAATTACGACACATTCAGGACGTTGCGGTGATTAGTCTTCATCAGCAATACATAAACATAGCACATTTGCACAAACACAGCCAGTGCACACGTGAATGATCAGCGCGTACATGTGATTTCAGACTGCCCTGAGGCCTTGTACGGGAATCTGTGCTACACAAAATGTTCCGAGTATTGTGGGAACAAAACTTGTGACAAGGACAACGGCACTTGCTCCGATTGTAGAGAAGGCTACCTCGGACCTCTGTGTGCCAAAGGTAAGTATGCAGTGAGGAAAAACACACATAATATATTCATAATCACCCCTTGAATATCAAGAAAACAGTAACAATGGTGATATCAGAGAAACACGTGAACCAAATTGTAAAATGAAAATACAAAGGGTTAGCCAGGTTGATAATTTTTAAACACAGAGGAGAAACTATACCATCCGATAAATGGTGTACAGCATAGAATGCCATAGATTAAGAGCAGAATAGGGCATGCAAATTTCGCATTTCAGAAAATGAAAAGTATCTTATGCAATAAGTTGCTATCTGTTAAATATAGGTTGCTGAAATGCTATATAGAACCTGTTTTGCTGTATGACAGTTAATATTATATTGTAAATGAAGACGCTGAGGAAGAACATGGTAGCACTGATATGTTTTTCCTGAGACGAATGTTGCGAATTCCTTGTGCTGCCAGCTTAACTAACAAAGATTGCTTGGAAGAGGCTCATGCAACTAGAACATTAGATATAAATATATGAAAGAGGTACACAGAATTACTTTGGTCATGTGATGAGTAAAGAGGCATTGGAGCGTATGTGGAAGAGAAACAGGGGCAGACCAAGAGACATGATGCTCGATGGATTGAACGGTGGCATGGAGGAGTGTCGGATGCGCAGATATTGATGGCTCAACCCCAAAGAGAGAAAAGACGCAAAGTTCTTTTTTCTCAATATGATCCTGCCCGATTAATTAATTTAGCTGTGCTGACTCAATTATTTGAGACCAGATATAGAGCTTTAGAGAACCAAGGAATACCTTCAGGAAATAATCTGATATGTTTTATTCCCTTTTATACCCAAAATATATTTTAAGTGGTTCCTTGCCTCTCCTCTACCAAACTAATTCTGTCTAAGAGTAGGTGGATTTGGTTCTGCCCTACTCTCTCACAGAGCAATTAGCAAAGCGGCTGCTATCACCAAAGAGCTACTTGCAGTCACGCTTTTGCCTTCACCAAGTCCTGCATTCAATCTAGTCAGGTCTGCATCTACAGGAGTATGACCACTACCTGAAATTCCAGCATTCATATACATCTAATGATATCATCAATATGACATTAGAAATGAAATGTTGTAACAGCCTAAGATCACAAGTGAAATCAATAAAAGGAATTTTGTTCCTAGAGAAAAAAATATCATAATGGAAAGACAAGAGTCTTGGTGCGCTCTAAAAGTTATGAATCTATAATAGTTGTCCTCTATTCAATCTTCTATTACAGGGTGTTCACGGTTTAGAATAGCAGACGTGCAGTTTCATCTTCACCTATGCCTGTCCTCATGGTTTCCAGGTTGCGTAATATCTTGACTGATTTGGGATTGACAACTGTGTTTATAATCCTCTCCTGTACCTAGTTAATTTCTCTAAATTTGCTTCTACTCAAGAAAAGGGGTCTCATACATTAATGGGTTTTAACTCATTTCCCATTGCGCTGTTGCTTGTTCATCAAGAATGATGATGACCATTCATTTCATCCAGTGGGGTTGAAAGTATGGAGCCGTGGGTTCTAAGATGGCTTGAAGAATGACTTGCGCGATGACTTGGATTAAAGTGAGGAAGAGTTGCGCAATTCGTCGACCTCACTCTCTCACCTAAGTCCATCTGAGTCCAGTGGCAAGACAATTCGAGACGACTGGAGTCGAATACATGTGCAGTGTATGACAAGGGCGCTCTGTGTGCTTTGCCGTGCTCATTACGCTCCACACCGCTTTGCAGGTAAACGCCGTCTTGCCCGTTGAATAAGGAATGATTTCTTCCGCGCAGTCTGCCGAATCATGTCTTCACATGCTGGGTAGGTATACCCTTGTTTACCGCTTGGTTTGACACCAAATCGGCTACCCACGCCTGGTTTAGCCCGCCTCTCACAGCTGTTGCCGGAGGGGTGGCCGTTGTCGCATTTTGCCATTGTAATGAGTAGTTGCTTATAAACAATACAAGTACATCATCATGGTTTCCTTATATCATTGTCATTACAATCATTATCATTATATGACATTAGAAATCATTATATAATTCTATCATTATCATTATCATAATTATTACATTATTATCATTACATTACAGTCATCATCATCATCATCATCATCATCATCATCATTGTAGTACATTCTTATCATTACACTAGACCATATGTGTTAACAGGAGTGACATGAACTACAAAGTGGGATTTTGTTTAAGTTACAGAACCAGATGCTTGTGGTGTGCGTAATGTATGGTATGGTTTGTGTCGTGCTTAGTGCACAAAACCAGATGATTGTAGCATGAATGATATTTTATACGAAGGGTTGTCATGCGTCTTAGTGTACTAAATTAATACTTAGGGTATGCGTTAAACCGAACAAGTTCTCTGGTGATAGACATAGCATTACATATCACAGTTGCCTTCTATCATGAGATTGCTGTTGGCCTATACTCCCTCTCTCTCAGCATGTAACTTCACTCACTCACACTCCTCGTGCATCAGTCATAATATCATATGTGCATGTGTGTCAATTCACTCATCTCAGACATCATTCATAGGTATGGATGATCATTCATAAATCATTCCTCAAACATCATTCATACTTGCATGTAAAGTGGGTAATTATACTTATGTGATTTCCCAATGACAACATAAAATGGTTAACATCACTGATATCACAATGAAATCTCTCATTTCACAATTATTCACCAGACACATCATATCTGTAGGAATGAAAATTAGTATATGTCTGTGCTTTACACATGATAAATTCACATATTTAACCACTATGGCATTACATTAGAATCTCAATCATGCTCATCTTTCCTCGGAAATTATAATATTTCCTGGATGATGAATAGTCATACTGATGTGTCTTTACCAAATGATACATTCACATCTATTTAACAATAATGAATCACACATGACACAAGCATGTCCTTCAATGACATAGACTTATGTGATCTTTAGTCATGCTTATGAAATTCACCAAGGATTTAGCAAAGTTAAATCCATGAGTCATCACATGCTTTCATCAAATACATACAATTTTTGTGATACCCTCATCCGCATTCATTCATTATGAATCATACTCATTCTTGTATGGCGGTTGATTACGCACTATTATGTGGCACAAATATTATTATTCCCCATGTTTGACAACCATTAAAATATATTTGCCTTACCACACGTGTGCTTTAACATCACACAAATTATGATACTTATAGAACTCTTTTTGGTTCACATGTGTTCACGAAATATAAGAAAACTACTTGTCTTTGCATGTGCTCAAATCCACTTGACTATACACTTTACACTAGTTTCTCTAACAGTGCGGGCACAGGTAAACTACTTTTAAATCTTTCATGTACCATATGTCCTTACCACTGCACTAAGAATTCTTAGTTTTCTTAAGTCTTAAGTTATCACTCTAAATCACTACTGACTGAGTTTACCTTAAGAAATAAAATGTACAACATGTGTCTAATGTTTATACATTAAATCAGTTGTTTACTTTGGGAGGAAAATAAAACTCATTATGGTTATTCTTAATGGACAGTTTACCCATAGGCTATGAGAACTGAATATATTATTTAGTTCTTACTAAATTAATTTAAGAACGTCCCACATGGTTCAACAAAAATGACTTACCACTCTTCTTCTGGGAAAAAGACTCATAGACTAAACTAAAATGTAAAATAAATATTTATTTGTCATCATCCGAACAGGACGTTTCCAACACAGAGTTCAGGATCCAAGCCTCGAAAATGAGGCGTATAGCATGTAGTTAATTTCTTCTCCCACGTTGATTCAGTTTCAATGTTGAGGTTGCTACAATTTTGCCATGCCGTCGGACCCAGTGGTCCCTTTCTTGTTGGGCTGACTATCAAACAGACCGCTTACCCTGTTGTCCTGCCTTTTTATTTAGTTAGTTGTGTTCCGGTGGTGACGTCACAATGGGTCGATGAAAAAGTAGGATCTATTGCATCGAGGAACAAATTATCCGTGACCCGGTGTCAAACTTTTATTGTCGACGAGAAATATTTTACTGTGATGTTACGCTTGTGAAAAATTATATTACAAGGAGTATCATCAACAGAGTTGACCCAGGATACTAACGACGAAACTCTACAGTTAAGAAGAACTGTTAAAATATATTTATAGGATTGACATTTCATATATAATAGTAATGATTTCCTTGGAAGCATATGTCCCATATTATTTGTACATAACACACAGACTGTTGAGTTAATAAATATCAAGTTAATTTGTGAATATAACGATGCCATGTTATAGCACATTAACCCATCAGTGTTCATCAAGCGGTATTGTGTATTACGCTGCTTGGTGGCTTAACGGTTAGGACGTTGCGACGAGAATGGCGCGGTTGGATGCCTGGACTCTACGTTCACTACTGCAGTGAAAGTCTGGTCACGTGTTTCACCGTGTACGCGGACATGGACAGTCTGTTGGTGATAACACTTCACAAACAAACAGGGAGGTGTCCTGATGCGCAGCTGTGTGTTTGCTTGTTCATGATTAGCCAGTCTTCAAACTAAGTATCACAGTCACCGAGTGACTGACGCTCACCTCCTGGCTACGGGCATAGGTTCGAATCTACTTTGGGGCTTATTTTTAAATATGACCTGGTCTCTCAGATGCTCCCATGTAAAAATTGATACTAGACAATGGTTTGGGAAGTAAAAGCGGCCGGTTTAATACTGTCCCACTATCAATCGAATGCCGATTGGTCTATGGAAATATATGGGTCGAGCAACATGTTCCCACTGCGGAGTAAGGCATCTAACAGGGCCCTTCACTTGCCTTCTTGATTTACTTCCATCTGATCAAAAGAGGTGTCCAACAACACAGGACCTCTTCAAGCATGGCGATACATGGAGAACAATGATTGACATTATAGCCAACAACCATTGCCATTACAGCCTACTACCACCATTGTCATTACACCCAACAACCACCGTTGCCATTACATCCAACAACCACCGTTGTCATTACAACCAACAACCACCATTGCCATTACAACAAGCAACATGCACACCACAACAACTATGTGCTCGCTGAGCGCCATATGGATCCCTCCATCCCTAGTTGTTAATTGTTAACTATTTGTGTGTGTGTGTGTGTGTGTGTGTGTGTGTGTGTGTGAGAGAGAGAGAGAGAGAGAGAGAGAGAGAGTAAACGTGTGTGTTCACGCGAGCATGCGTGTGTTTGCAAGAGAGTGAGTGAATGAGAAAAGGTGAGGGAATGTGTTTGTCCGTGTATACATGTGTGTGTGTATGTGTGAGAGCGACTGAGGGAGTGTGCGTGAGTTCATGGGTATGTGTGAGAGCGTGAGATTGAGAGAGTGAGTGAGAGTGTGTGTGTGAGGGATTGTTAGAGAAAATGTGAATTATGAACACATGTGCATTACTGTAGAGTGAGTGAGAGAGTTATTGAGTGTGAGTGAGAGAGTTAGTGAGTGTGAGTGTGTGTGTGTGTGTGTGTGTGTGTGTGTGTGTGTGTGTGTGTGTGTGTGTGGGTGTGTGTGTGTAAGAAAAAAAGAGACTGTAATTTTTTTTTTTTTTACGTTACACAATGTATATGTTCAATTTTTTCTCACATTGTTTACCACTTTTGTGAGAATACTCATGACAATCGTCAGTGTATGTGTGTTTGTGTGTGTAAAGTGTGGGAGTTTTTTCATACTAGTTTAAGTGATTATATGAGGCATCATGTATGTGTCTAGATGTGAGGAAGTGTGTGTGAGGAACGTATGTGTGAGGGGGATTTGTGTATAGGGGATGTATGTGTGAGGGAGTGTGTGTAGGATGACGTGTGCGAAAGTTAAGGGCTGAGTGGATGGGGATGTGTGTATGGGTAGGGGATGCATGTGTGGGTAGGGAGAAGTGTGTGGGTGAGGATGTGTGTGGGCGGGGATGCGGGTTTGAGTGAGGGATGCACCGGTAGGTGGGGGGGGGTGTATGGGTGGGTGGGGAGATGTGTAGGGGATGTGTGGGTGTCTGAAGGGATGTGTTGTGGGTGAGGGATGTGTGTGTGTGTGAGTGGAAGTGTCTGGGTGGATGGTAGGAAGTGTGTTCGTGTTGTTGGATGAGGGGGTTGTGTGTGTTTGTGGGTGGCAAATGTGTATGTGGGTGCGTGCGTGCGGAATGTGTTGATTGGCGAGGGGTGTTTTTGGGTGGAGGGAATGTGTGGTTGGGATATGAGTGTTTGGCTGGGTGGTTGAAGGTGGGTGGATATGGTTGGGTGGGTGAGTGTGTGCTGGCTGGGGGATGGGTGTGATTGTGGTGAGATTTGTGTGTGGGAATGTGTCTTAATAGGGAAGGGTGGGTTAGTGCGTGTTTGTTTGTGTGGGGTGTGGGGGTGGGGTGTGTGTTGCGTGTGTGTGTGTGGGGGGATGTGTGTGGGTGGATGGAGGTGTGTGTGTGTATGGGTAAGTGATATGTGTGGGTGGATGAGGTGTGTGTGGGTGGATGAGGTGTTTGTGGATGGGTAGGTGATGTGTGTGGGTCGAGGGGGATGTGTGGGTGGATGAGGGATGTGTCTAATAACATTGTAATATGCATTGTTTATGATTACAACATTTATTTGGCAATGTATTTTCCTATGTGAATGTATCATGCATTATTGAAGAATGAAAGATGAGTAATTGGAAGGGCCGAATGTAAGACAGACCTGCATGCGCAATTTGTAACACTTTTAAAATAAGCTCGAATTGAATAAGGGTCGAAATGAATCCTCATATAAACAAGATGATAAACCACCTTGCAGGATAAATTGTAACATCGAGAAACCTAGCCACACATGACTATTCAGAGATGTTGTGATGTTGTTATACACAAAGTTGGGTTCTCGCCGTGCTATGGAATTTGAGCAATGCGCTTAGATTTGTCTCGTGCATTCCGTGATAGGAGACTGCATCACTTGTGACTTGTTCGTGCCATCATCATCATCAGCCGAATCACCGTCATCAATATGTGCCGCTCCAGTTAGCTAAGTCGTACGTGCGTTCTAAATAAATGTTAGGACGAGATCATTTCATAGTATTGCTCCATGCCACATCCCCAGCCCATCCAGCATGATCTATCTCCGTTAGTCGCTGACATTTACCAATGACCAGCGCAGTTGCCATGATATTGTCAAGAGACACGATTTTCTCCCTCTGGCCACTGGAGTCGCCATGATGTTGTCTCACCATGGTGAGTCTCACTTTTCGGTATATGACCAAACACACAGTATGTGTACTAATTCAGGACAATGCTCACTCGGGTGATGTGATTATCTACACAGATGGTTCGGTGTCAAGAGGTGAGAGAAGTGGCTGGGGGTTCATAGCCAAAGCTAATGGTCGATGTTTGGGGCAGGAGAGCCTAGCATATGATACCACAACATCCAGCTTAAGAATAGAGGTGGAGGCAGTCACTGCGGCTCTCCGCTGGATGGAGAATACGACACACACGAACATCGTGATTGTAACTGACTCAGAAAGCATGCTGACGAGGTGAGGACGGGCAGGCTTCGTGCGGAGTGGCTTGCTTCGCTTCGGAGGTCACCGGTGACAAGCATCGCCTGGATCTTTTCTCCGGGGCAGCCAGTGTGCTGGGAAATGAACAGGCGGACAGATTGAATGGCTCTGCAAAACTTGGTGGAGTACTGATACATGACAAGGCAGACGTGGTTGCGGCCTTGTGGGAGCACGTGCACATCTCGGAGGAGCAAATGGATTACCATGGTCTGGCAAGAATGAGACAGCGAGGTGTGACGAGGGGATCTGGCCACCGCTCAACGCTCAGAGGAAAGGCGAGACGGACTTATAATCAGATTGCTACTGGTACTATTAGTGTTGGAACTCTTCGCTGGCTGCTGAGGATGGGGACGGAGCACTTATGGGGATGCCCCGAATGCTGTGATGTCGATTCCTAAATCAATCAATCAAATCAATCAATCACACACAGTATGTCCATAATTAGATTAGTTGATGCTGCTCTAATGTCATTCACTTTTCTTAGGTAAGGGCTGCTAGTTATTCTGGCAGTCTAAGCTATCCGCAACACACACCTCAGAAACCACATGTCCTTTGTCTACAAGTCCTGTCTAAGTTGTTCGCCCATATCCCATGATGTGCATCGCTATGGCAGAACAGGTTATAAGATAATATTGCTGTATATTCTGTCTAGTATTCAATAACAATGACTTATTAACGAACCATTTGTTTTAATGCTGCTTTTCAAGTACTCATTCTGTGTGCCATGTCCAGCACTATCTCCCACTGCTTGCTATTACTGCCCCTGGGTATTAGAATGTGGGAATTCCATTAAGTATCTTCCCTTCTATTGATGCCGGCTCTGTGGCAAAGTGGTTACGAATGCAATAAGCAATCCCATATACCGCGATCGAAACACAGCTGTGGGCGATTGGTAAACAGACCGCCTTGCGTTGGTGTCCACATAATAGTATGAGTGCCGGTTGTTTATAAAGCAACGGGAAACGACTGAAAGTAAACTTGCCAGAAATCACAAACAGACACACAATGCTGGAGTTGACTTCCACGTCCTGTACAGGATATGAAGCTATCTCCTGTTGATATTACACGTACCTTTACTCCAGCCACACGCAGCCATACAGCATGTATGTACACACCATGTATAGTAAAACGTTCACATGGCTTTCAGCATAGTGTGTACACGACACACATGGTGAAACATTCACATAATTATCAGCATAGTGTTTAAACAACATATATAGTGAAATATTCACATAGATAACAGCATAGTGTGTACACGACATACATAGTGAAACATTCACATAGCTATCAGCCTAGAGTGTACACGAAATAACAAGTGACACATTCACATAGTTATCAGCATAGTGTGTACACATAACAGCTTGTGTACTTTACGTCCACAGCACCGAACGAATCCGTCCCTTGGAAGTACTTCATCATACCACTACCAGTGTTCGCCATGCTCGTCTGCTTGTGCACAATGTTTTTGCTGCGCAGAAGGACGCCACGTGACACGGGTGAATCCATGGAGATGTCGATCGATGAAGACGCAGGCAACTCTGTAGGGCCACCTACGCCGGTTTCATTCGAGCGGTAGCACGCACGTCCTGACAGAACTTACCCGTGCTGCTAGACAACATCCATGCTGGCATGAAACACGGCTACAGTTTAAATGTCCAGGTAAACCACATTAGCGGCGTGTTGGCGTATATCAGTGGTTCTCACCCTTTTCTGGCCCATGTAACCTTCACCACATGTTCAGAACGTCACACCCCCCCCCCCCCCCATTCCCTTTCTAAGTTCTAACATGACTGATAAGGCATATTTTGGCTCGAAGTTTTCTTTGACAATGTGAACAGAGAATACTTGACGTTCCAGAGGAGGAACTCCTGAAGTGGTTTTTATGCCCAGCCTTTTGTTTACAGCTCTTGCAGTCCTGTTTGCTTCACAAGTGACAGCACCCTTGCGTAATCATGTACACCCCGAATTTCAGTCTTTAGCAGCAGTCTCACAAGTGTCATTATGAATTCCAAAAGCTTTCAGTGAGATCTTCAGTGTGTCTTTAAAGCGTTTCCACTGACCGCCTTGAGAGAGTTTACTACAACACAGCTCGCCGTAATAAATCTGTTTATGAAGCCTGTGGTCTGGCATGCGAGCCAAGTGACCAGCCCAGCGAATCTGGTTCTTGATTAGTAGGGTGTGGATACTGGGCATGGACGCTCTTTCTACGACTTCAGTGTCTGGGATCTTGTCTTGCCATTTAATCTTCAATAGCTTCCTAAGTCAGACTGTGTGGAAGTGGTTTAATTTCCTAGAGTGTCACTGATAAACAGTCCAGGGGTCACAAGCATATAGCAGTGTGGATAATACAACTGCTTTGTAGACTTTCAGCTTTGTTTGCAGGCTTATTCAATTTCTGTCCCACACATTCTTGTAGTCTGCCAAAGGCCGCACTGGCCTTGGAGATTCTTGCATTCACTTCGTCATCAATTGTGGCAGCTTGTGACACAGTGCTGCCAAGATGAGTGAATTTGTCCACAACACTTAGTCTATGACCATACACTTTGATATTCGTCACAGTGTGATTATTCCCTGGAGCTGGCTGGTACATAACTACAGTCTTCTCCAAGTTGATATTGAGCCCAAAGTTCGCATATTCATATGAGAAAGCTGAAACATTGTGTTGCATGTCTGCCTCTGAGTTGGCATATAGCGACCAGTCATCAGTAAACAGCAGTTCTCTGACGGTGTCGGTGTCGCTGTAAGTTTTTGTTTTGGCTTTCAGTCTTCTGAGATTGAACAACTTTCCATCCATGCGGTAATTAATGTCTATTCCAATATCGTTGTTCTCGAAGGCATTCGTCACCTTAGCTGAAAACATGAGGCTGAACAGCGTTGGTTCATGGACACATTCTTGATTTATAGTAGTATACTAGGGTCTCTACTAGCCCCCAAGGAGAATGAGCGCTCATCTTTTACTAAGAATAAAGAAGGAGGAGCGGGTGGTGCCGGGAGGAGCGGCCGTTTTTTAATAAGCGCAAAGAAGCAAGGACATAACTCATGAGTAAATAATCGTCTGTTTTTGTGATATTACCTCCCCTTTTTGAATAATTTTTTTTTTTTAAATTAAAATTTAATAATTACTGTTATCATGGGTTGTAGTCGGCGGGGCTTAGTGGCATTCGTTGTTAAGGGATGGGTGAGTGGCGGTGTAGCTAGGTAAATGCTTCCGAGCACTATCATCATATCTTTTTAGAGCTTCAAATGAAAACCTTACAAATGTCAAATGGCCAGTAGTATTGATTTTAATGGGTATGGCTTAGCGAAAGTCGGTGTTAAGGAGTGGGTAGCGGTTACTAGTGAGCCGTAGACGGTCGTAGTGGTTTAAACACTATCATCATAGGGTTACAAATGAAAGCTTTAAAAAGTAAAGATGGTGGTTAGCACTGGGTGTAGTGGATATGGCTAATTGATATTCGTTGTTAAGGGGTGGGATGAGTGGATGAGTAGCTAGAAAAACCCTTCCGAACACTATCATAGGGTTCGAATCCCAGTTGGGAATTCTAGTGGTAGAAGAAATATTGATGTTTTTGTTACTTAGTTGTGATGGAGAGCTCTGGTGTTATTAACCCGGCTATGTTTAGAAAAGAAGCTACGGTGTGCTGGTTGCGGAGTATGTTTAGGTTGTACCTCAGACACCGGGGAAGTCACAGGTTCGAATCTCGGTACTTTGTCGTTGGTAAAATTGACAGTCATAAACATGTGGGTCTCTAGTTTATCATACGGGTCAGGGTCGCTTTATCCGCCCGTGTCGCCGCAGCCACAAGTCCCACCACTGATGAAAAACACAGGCATCAAATTTCACCCTTGTACCTAGGTGTCACAAAATATAACATAACTAGCAGAATATGATATACCCACAGCCACAACAGGTGTTGCAAAAAATCAATACTTATCTTCATAACGGCTAATCCAGGGGATTATCATCATCGTAATGACCAAGTCAGGTTATTGATATAACTGATATCTTCATAACTGCAAATAGTTCGCGATATTAATAAAGATCCATAGAAATGTCGATAGGGGATTAAGAGCTTAACACCTATTGTCGGGATATCCAAAGAAATCAATAGCACTACTCTCGAGTTTTCTCATATGTGGCGGTTGGGGAGTATGGGTTAGATGTATGTGTCCTCATTCAGTTAAAACAGGTGGTATGAGTAGGAGCTAGCACAAACAGTATCGGCATGTGCCACTCTGATCTTAAAGATCAGTAGTTCGTTTTCTTGTAACATTGAAAATGCTTGGGCTTGAAAACAGATGGTGTACTATGTTATTGGGCGGTTTATATAGATTGAACAATATGTGATACATGTCACCCCTGTCAGTGCATCGTAGCTGTGTTGTGAGTTGTCGTCTATTACATCCAGGTGTGAAAATAATCAAACATATTTCATATCAAATTAAAAGCCATGCCTCTATATAGCTGCACTGCGAACTTGGCTAGAGTCTACTTTAGGAAAGTAGTGTATGGTTGTGTATGCGCATTTACCACGGCTTACAGATGTGTGTAGTATTATTGGAGAGCGGCCGTTAAGTATACATTATCAGAGTATGTTGCCTTAAAGGGCTGGTGTAGTGTCTATGTGTCTGTTACGCAGTATGTTTTGTTCTGTTGCCTTGTAGTATTTGAATGGAGTTTCATCTGGTTGTCTAGTTAATTTTTCCTCCAGTCAGAATCCACATCCACAGTGTCATTAGATGGTTTTTAACTTTTCTACCCATTGTCCTCGCTTCGCATTCATACAATAGTATAGGTTCTATGTAGTGATTAAACACTCTTTTTCTCCTTGTAATAGACGTCTTTTTATTAGTCATTATATTTTCCACTTTACCAAAGACTATCTTCAACATATCGAACCTTGGTCTATCCTCTTAAAGACAACTTCTTGTAGTCTCTTCGCTACATTTTTCCCGTGTCAAGCTTCATGTCTCTACTCGTCTGTATTAGAGTGTTAGAAGTAAACCAACATCACATAAGACAGCCATATATTACCACAATGTATACAAAAAAGAAGCAATACACATAGACACAGTATATAAATATAGTACTAAATAGACAGTAGTTGAAAGCATTCAACTGCATTATTACAAGGTAAATTAAATATAGTGATATGTATAACATATCACACACCCGTGTTACATTAGCAAATAAGTACAAAGCACAAGGGTATGAAGACGTTGGTGTATTAGTTACATACAAATGGGCCATACAATATACCGGCAAGTCCGCTATGGGACCTAACTCGTGTGAAGGTATGTCTATAACAAACATATTTGTGTGTGTGTGTGTGGTAATATCTACAATGTCTGTCTTTCAACATGTATCTGACCTGTTTGCATACCACTGCATTCCTTCGTTCACTTGTGGTATACAACCAATCAGGGTAATTGTCTTAGAATTGACCCACATTTTATGTTAGACAAGTATTGATTGGCTGTTCACTTGTGGTCTACAACCAATCAGGGTAATTGTTTTAGAATTGGTCCACATTTTATGTTAGACAAGCATTGATTGGCTGGCAATTATACGGTGGGCGGGGCTTACTGTATGTAATATATATCCAACTCACCACCTCTCACTCACTTTGTGATGTACGCAGGAACGACGAAAGATTTGGTCTTCAGTTTTGTGGCTATTAGGTGACTATTCGCCTTCAAGTTTAGAAAGTTTGCCAGTCACCGTTTTGTCTCAGTATCCACGGATTATCAGCCATATACGGACATACAGATTTAACGTCTCTTTCTTCCAGTTCGTAGACATTCACAACTGCCTTGGAAGAATTATCAACCAGAGTCTTACCCAGACGCATCCGAATTGTAAGCAACCTCATTATTCTGCCATAGGTTACAACGTCATCTGCAAAGAAGTCATCGCCGCTTGAAACAAAGACAGAGAGAAAGTGTTCGGGATTGATACAGTTTACTAGTGAATAATACATCTTGTTGTTTGAGTATTTGACTTACCTATCTAGCCAACATCGTGTCATCTACCTTCGGTGAAAGATAGAAACTAAATATATTCAACGCTATATTCATCGGCTCGCTGTGAACGTGTGTCAAGTCGACTGTTGCTTGTCTCAGTATCGAGTCGCAAGTGAACATGCCTAAAAATACAAAGATGCCAACAAGGCAATCATCTGAGAACCATTTATGTCCAACCTGTAGGAAAGGTTTCTCTGAAAAACGCATCTGCTTCGCCATACTCGGACCAGTCACAATACCAAGGATCAACTGTATTCATGTCACACTTGTGGTTATATATTTAACAGGAAAGACAATCTACAACGCCACATTACAAAGGAACACACTACACCAGGAGTATCACCCAGTGTAATACCAGCAGACGCTTCAACACCCGCTTCAGCAACACTACGTAAGAGACATGTGGCTACTAATAGTGATGTGACAGTCAGCGAGAAGAAGACTAAACAAGACAAAAACTCCCAGCCAGTCAGTGACACACAACCTACTGATGACGCGGCTTCTTTACACACTCTTCCAGATGTTATTAGACAAGTTTACACCGACAACTGGAGTAGTATTAAAACACATCACAAGATAAACAAATATATGTCTGTCTATACATTTTATATTAGCCCACACACAATCCACCCTAAAGAATGGGCATCTACCTTGGTCTGTCTATACATTTTATATTAGCCCACACACAATCCACCCTAAAGAATGGGCATCTACCTTGAACAAGATCTTTACCATTCAAAAGAGCATATTCAAAATCAACTTCATTTATCATATAGTCCTTAGGCACAGCGAAACAGACGCTCTTCGATTTTTCCACGCATCTTCCAATAATGCTTCTGTCTTAGAACTTCCACAACTAATCAAATATAGGCAAAACTTTGACCATTTTATCAAAACAGTACACGAACACGACGTTCTTACCTACGCTATGCAACAACGTCCAAATACCAAATACACTACAGAGACGTTTTCAGCTATATGTTTTTATGTCTATCATATCCCAGAATTCCAGCTTGGTTAATTAATAACGACCCTTTTATGACCCATGTTAGGCACCACTGTGCATGATCATACTAGATATAACATTCTATATTTAACCATCCGTTTTGTATATTGGTATTACGCTTGTTCCTTTTTGTGTGTGTAAACTTTGCTGGAAATACTGTAAAATAAACAGTTTTATGTATTATAAGTGCGTTTACTTTTTGGTTTTTAGTGTTGATGGTACATATGAGTGTCATGTGGTGAGCGGGTGTTACATGTTGATGGCCAAGTCAAGAAATATCTCAACCAAACTTATAAATATGTGGACCAAGTAGGACAATTTGTTAGCCAAAGGTGAAAAATGTCGTCCAAGTAAAGAAATATCTCATCTAAACTTATAAAGAGGTCGACCGATATAAGAAAATATGTTAGCCAAATTAGGAAAAATATTGGCCAAGTAAAGAAATATCTCATCCAAATTGATAAAGAGGTCGATCGATGTAAGAAAATATGTTAGCCAAATGGGAAAAATATTGACTAAGTGGAGAAATATCTCAACCATACTTATGAAAAGGAGAAAAATGTGTTAACCTAATGAGAAAAATATTGCCCAAGTGAAGAAAAATTTACACAAAACTTATAAAACTTAGGAAAATGTGTTAACCTAGTGAGAAAAATATTGCCCAAGTGAAGAAAAAATTTACACAAAACTTATAAAACTTAGGAAAATTTGTTAACTAAATGAGAAAAATATTGCCCAAGTGAAGAAAAATTTACATAAAACGTATAAAACTTAGGAAAATTTGTTAACCTAAGGAGAAAAATATTGACCAAGTAAAGACAAATTTACACCAAACTTATGAAAAGTAGGAACATTTGTTAACGAAAGGGTAAAAAATATGGGCTAAACTATGAAATATGTTGACCCAAGTAAGAAAATGTGTTAGCCAAAGGGGGGGGGGGGGGAAATGTTGGCCAAAACATAAAACATCTTAACCAAACTATAAATATCTCGTGTAAACTTTTAAATAAGTAGGAAAAAAAATATTGCTTCTGTAGTTATGTCAAAAGTATCTTGAACTTTTATCTGAACAGACATTTCACAAGACATAATCATCAACGTCAACACTTTCCCTCTTTTACA
Source organism: Cepaea hortensis (assembly GCA_963921405.1). Taxonomy (NCBI): domain Eukaryota; kingdom Metazoa; phylum Mollusca; class Gastropoda; order Stylommatophora; family Helicidae; genus Cepaea; species Cepaea hortensis. Next base: position 91,410,089 of record OY992892.1, read on the forward strand.
TTACCGAAAGTTTCAACTTACTATTCCAACGTATCTGCTAAAGAGGCACTTATACATACTAATCACACATCTCTTCACACTCTTTGTTCTTTCTTTCTAACACAAAGTGTCTCTGTCTTTCATAAATAACTTCACAACTTTTCCATGTCACATCACCAAGATACTCCAAACCTTCGTTGCACGTGAGTTCTAATGAAACAGTCATAACAACATTTATGGTAATGCAATCTGTGGCTCCACCTGGGATAGTTTCAATATCATCTGAGTATTCATCAGCAAAGAGCTATTGCCCATGGTTGACATCTTCAACTTTCTATACCACAATGACTTCTACAATAACCTTCCATTGTTCCATCTTTCAACAATACAAAGGGTGGTCTCGAAGTTTAGCTAACATAACATTTCGTACTTTGTCCACCGCTATTACACTTTGTCATTTCAAAGCTGCAATAGTGACAAGTCTGCAACCAACACTGTCTGTAATGAAATCAACCTTTCTTAAAACCACGTCTGCCTTAATGAACCCTTGAATACCCTCTACCACATCTTCTAACCGACTTCCAACGTTTCATACCAAATAATATTAACACTATCTTTTATTACAGAGCAGCCGATTTTCTGCTGACTGGGCAGATTTTCCAACCCAATGGAGATATATCATGTGTGTCCCCCCCCCCCCCCCTAACATACTAGGCGCTATTCTAGACAACGAATATGGTCATCAACCATCACCCCTAATTTTATTGCTCGCTTCACTTAATATACAGATATAGCCTTAGTATAGGTATAAGTTAGGTATAGGACGTATAAAAATCTTACCTCTCGCGCAATAAAATTGCGATTTATTAGTTTTAAATGTTAATTAAATTTTAACTTTTTCCATTTCTTACACTGGTTTGTATCTATGTCTCTTAAGACAGAGTTTGTTGTGTTTGCTGTATAGTTAGGGTTATGGTTTGGGTTAGTGTTAGGGTTAGATGATGTATAGCTAGGGTTAGGGTTAGGGGTTAGGGTTAGTGTTAGGGTTAGATGCTGTATAGTTAGGGTCAGGGTTAGTAAGAAAGAGTGTATTGTATTTTTATGTATATGATGCTCCATGTTTCTAAGGCTCTTTTAGGCGACCAACGTTAGGTTCTCTGGTAATCCAAGGCTTTTTGTCTCAGGAACACAATCTCTTGTGTTGTTTTCAAGTTCTTATTAGGTTGATTTCATAACAGACAGTGTTGGTTGCAGACTTGTCACTATTGCAGCTGTGAAATGACAAAGTGTGAAAGCGGTGGACAAAGTACGAAATGCTATGTTAGCTAAACTTCGAGACCACCCTTTGTATTGTTGAAAGATGGAAAAATGGAAGGTTAGTGTAGAAGTCATTGTGGTATAGAAAGTTGAAGATGTCAGCCATGGGCAATAGCTCTTTGCTGATGAATACTCAGATGATATTGAAACTATCCCAGGTGGAGCCACATATTGCATTACCATAAATGTTGTTATGACTGTTTCATTAGAACTCATTTGCAACGAAGGTTTGGAGTATCTTGGTGAAGTGACATGGAAAAGTTGTGAAGTTATCTATGAAAGACAGAGACACTTTGTGTTAGAAAGAAAGAACAAAGAGTGTGAAGAGATGGGTGATTAGTATGTATAAGTGCGTCTTTAGAAGATACGTTGGAACGGTAAGTTGAAACTTTCGGTAATGTAAAAGAAGGAAAGTGTTGACGTTGATGATTATGTCTTGTGAAATGTCTGTTCAGATAAAGGTTCAAGATACTTTTGACATAACTACAGAAGCTATATTTTTTTCCTACTTATTTAAAAGTTTACAAGAGATATTTATAAGTTTGGTTAAGATGTTTCATGTTTTGGCCAACATTTCCCCCCCCCCCCCCTTTGGCTAACATATTTTCTTACTTGGGTCAACATATTTCATAGTTAAGCCCATATTTTTTCCCCTTTGGTTAACAAATTTTCCTACTTTTCATACGTTTGGTGTAAATTTGACTTTACTTTGACAATATTTTTCTCCTTAGGTTAACAAATTTTCCTAAGTTTTATACGTTTTGTGTAAATTTTTCTTCACTTGGGCAATATTTTTCTCATTTAGTAAACAAATTTTCCTAAGTTTTATAAGTTTTGTGTAAATTTTTTCTTCACTTGGGCAATATTTTTCTCATTAGGTTAACACATTTTCCTAAGTTTTATAAGTTTTGTGTAAATTTTTCTTCACTTGGGCAATATTTTTCTCATTAGGTTAACACATTTTTCTCCTTTTCATAAGTATGGTTGAGATATTTCTCCACTTGGTCAATATTTTTCCCATTTGGCTAACATATTTTCTTATATCGATCGACCTCTTTATCAATTTGGATGAGATATTTCTTTACTTGGCCAATATTTTTCCTAATTTGGCTAACATATTTTCTTATATCGGTCGACCTCTTTATAAGTTTAGATGAGATATTTCTTTACTTGGCCGACATTAATCACCTTTGGCTAACAAATTGTCCTTCTTGGTCCACATATTTATAAGTTTGGTTGAGATATTTCTTGACTTGGCCATCAACATGTAACACCCGCTCACCACATGACACTCATATATACCGTCAACACTAAAAACCAACAAGTGAACGCACTTATAATAGATAAAACTGTTTATTTTACAGTATTTCCAGCAAAGTTTACACACACAAAAAGGAACAAGCGTAATACCAGTATACAAAACGGATGGTTAAATATAGAATGTTATATCTAGTATGATCATGCACAGTGGTGCCTAACATGGGTCATAAAAGGGTCGTTATTAATTAAACAAGCCTGAATTCTGGGATATGATAGACATAAAAACATATAGCTGAAAACGTCTCTGTAGTGTATTTGGTATTTGGACGTTGTTGCATAGCGTAAGTAAGAACGTCGTGTTCGTGTACTGTTTTGATAAAATCGTCAAAGTTTTGACTATATTTGATTAGTTGTGGAAGTTCTAAGACAGAAGAATTATTGGAAGATGCGTGGAAAAATCGAAGAGCGTCTGTTTCGCTGTGCCTAAGGACTATACGATAACTAAAGTTGATTTTGAATATGCTCTTTTAAATGGTAAAGATCTTGTTCAAGGTAGATGCCCAGTCTTTAGGGTTGATTGTGTGTGGGCTAATATAAAATGTATAGACAGACATATATTTGTTTATCTTGTGATGTGTTTTAATACTACTAGAGTTGTCGGTCCAAACTTGTCTAATATCATCTGGAAGAGTGCGTAAAGAAGCCGCTTCATCAGTAGGTTGTGTGTCACTGACTGGCTGAGAGTTTTCGTCTTGTTTAGTCTTCTTCTCGCTGACTGTCACATCACTATTAGTAGCCACATGTCTCTTACATAGTGATGCTGAAGCGGGTGTTAAAGCGTCTGCTGGTATTACACTGGGTGATACTCCTGGTGTAGTGTGTTCCTTTGTAATGTGACGTTGTAGATTGTCTTTCCTGTTAAATATATAACCACAAGTGTGACATGAATACACTTGATCCTTGGTATTGTGACTGGTCCGAGTATGGCGAAGCAGATTGCGCTTTTCAGAGAAACCTTTCCTACAGGTTGGACATAAATGGTTCTCAGATGATTGCCTTGTTGGCATCTTTGTATTTTTAGGCATGTTCACTAGCGACTCGATACTGAGACAAGCAACAGTCGACTTGACACACGTTCACAGCGAGCCGATGAATATAGCGTTGAATATATTTAGTTTCTATCTTTCACCGAAGGTAGATGACACGATGTTGGCTAGATAGGTAAGTCAAATACTCAAACAACAAGATGTATTATTCACTAGTAAACTGTATCAATCCCGAACACTTTTTCTCTGTCTTTGTTTCAAGCGGCGGTGACTTCTTTGCAGATGACGTTGTAACCTATGGCAGAATAATGAGGTTGCTTACACGTCGGATGCGCCTGGGTAAGACTCTGCTTGATAATTCTTCCAAGACAGTTGTGAATGTCTACGAACTGGAAGAAAGAGACGCTAAATCTGTATGTCCGTATATGGCTGATAATCTGTGGATACTGAGACAAAACGGTGACTGGCAAACTTTCTAAACTTGAAGGCAAATAGTCACCTAATAGCCACAAAACTGAAGACCTTATCTTTCGTCGTTCTTGCGTTAATCACAAAGTGAGTGAGAGGTGGTGAGTTGGATATATATTACATACAGTAAGCCCCGCCCACCGTATAATTGCCAGCCAATGAATGCTTGTCTAACATAAAATGTGGACCAATTCTAAGACAATTACCCTGATTGGTTGTAGACCACAAGTGAACAGCCAATCAATACTTGTCTAACATAAAATGTGGGTTAATTCTAAGACAATTACCATGATTTGTTGTATACCACAAGTGAACGAAGGAGTGTAGTGGTATGCAAACAGGTCAGATACATGTTGAAAGACAGACATCGTAGTTATTACCACACACACACAATTATGTTTGTTATAGACATACCTTCACACGAGTTAGGTCCCATAGCGGACTTGCCGGTATACTGTATGGCCCATTTGTATGTAACTAATACACCAACGTATTCATACCCTTGTGCTTTGTACTTATTTGCTAATGTAACACGGGTGTGTGATATTTTATACATATCACTATATTTAATTTACCTTGTAATAATGCAGTTGAATGCTTTTAACTACTGTCTATTTAGTACTATATTTATATACTGTGTCTATGTGTATTGCTTCTTTTTTGTATACATTGTGGTAATATATGGCTGTCTTATGTGATGTTGATTTACTTCTAACACTCTAATACAGACGAGTAGAGATACGAAGCTTGACACGGGAAAAATGTAGCCAAGAGACTACAAGAAGTTGTCTTTAAGAGGATAGACCAAGGTTCGATATGTTGAAGATAGTCTTTGGTAAGGTGGAAAACATAATGACTAATATAAAGACGTCAATTACAAGGAGAAAAAGAGTGTTTAATCACTACATAGAACCTATACAATTGTATGAATGTGAAGCGAGGACAATGGGTAGATAAATTAAAAACCATCTAATGACACTGTGGATGTGGATTCTGAGTGCGGGGAAAATTAACTAGACAACCACATGAAACTCCATTCAAATACTACAAGGCCACAGAACAAAACATACTGCGTAACAGACACATAGACACTACACCAGCCCTTTAAGGCAACATACTCTGATAATGTATACATAACGGCCGCTCTCCAATAATACTACACACATCTGTAAGCCGTGGTAAATGCGCATACACAACCATACAATACTTTCCTAAAGTAGACTCTAGCCAAGTTCGCAGTGCAGCTATATAGAGACATGGCTATTAATTTGATATGAAATATATTTGATTATTTTCACACCTGGATGTAATAGGCGTTAACTCACAACACAGCTACGATGCACTGACAAGGGTGACATGTATCACATATTGGTCAATCTATATAAACCGCCCAATAACATAGTACACCATCTGTTTTCAAGCCCAAGCATTTTCAATGTTACAAGAAAACGAACTACTGATCTTTAAGATCAGAGTAGCACATGCCGATACTGTTTGTGCTAGCTCCTACTCATACAACCTGTTTTAACTGAATGAGGACACACACATATAACCCATAATCCCCAACCGCCACATATGAGAAAACTCCAGAGTAGTGCTATTGATTTCTTTGGATATCCCGACAATAGGTGTTAAGCTCTTAATCCCCTATCGACATTTCTATGGATCTTTATTAATATCGCGAACTATTTGCAGTTATGAAGATATCAGTTATATCAATAACCTGACTTGGTCATTACGATGATGATAATCCCCTGGATTAGCAGTTATGAAGATAAGTATTGATTTTTTGCAACACCTGTTGTGACTGTGGGTATATCATATTCTGCTAGTTATGTTATATTTTGTGACGCCTAGGTAAAAGGGTGAAATTTGATGCCTGTGTTTTTCATCAGTGGTGGGACTTGTGGCTGCGGCGACACGGGCGGATAAAGCGACCCTGACCCGTATGATAAACTAGAGACCAACATGTTGATGACTGGCAATTTTACCAACGACAAAGTACCGAGATTCGAACCTGTGACTTCCCCGGTGTCTGAGGTACAACCTAAATATACTCTGCAACCAGCACACCGCAGATTCTTTTGTAAACATAGCCGGGGTAATAACACCAGAGCTCTCCATCACAACCAAGTAACAAAAACATCAATATTTCTTCTACCACTAGAATTCCCCACTGGGATTCGAACCCTATGATAGTGTTCAGAAGGGTTTTTCTAGCTACTCATCCACTCATCCAACCCCTTAACAACGAATATCACTAAGCCATATCCACTACATCCAGTGCTAACCACCATCTTTACTTTTTAAAGCTTACATTTGTAACCCTATGATGATAGTGTTTAAACCACTACGACCGTCTACGGCTCACTAGTAACCGCTACCCACTTCTTAACACCGACTTTCGCTAAGCCATACCCATTAAAATCAATACTACTGGCCATTTGACATTTGTAAGGTTTTCATTTGAAGCTCTAAAAAGATATGATGATAGTGCTCGGAAGCATTTACCTAGCTACACCGCCACTCACCCATCCCTTAACAACGAATGCCACTAAGCCCCACTGACTACAACCCATGATAACAGTAATAATGAAATTTTAATTTTTAAAAAAATATTCAAAAAGGGGAGATAATATCACAAAAACAAACGATTATTTACTCATGAGTTATGAAAGGCACTTGCTTCTTTGCGCTTACTAAAAAACGGCCGCTCCTCCCGGCACCACCCGCTCCTCCTTTATTCTTAGTAAAAGAGGAGTGCTCCTTCTCCTTGGGGGATAGTAGAGACCCTAGTATACTACTCTTTATTCCATTGGTTACAGGAAAGGGCTTAGAAAGTTTACCATTTTCCTGTAATCTTGTCTGCATACCATCATGAAATAGCCGCACAATTTGAACAAACTTTCGTGGACAGCTATATTTCGCCATAATCTTCCACAGTCCTTCTCTGTTGACTGTATCAAAAGCCTTAGTAAGGTCAATGCAAGTGGAGAACATGTTTCTGACATTTCTCTTGCAGCTGCCTTGCATCGAAAATCATGTCAACAGTTCCTCGTTCTTCTCTGAAGACACATTGTCTCTCATGAAGAAGACCTTGATCGAGATGGGCTGTGAGGCGATTGAGAAACATTCTTTCGAGTATCTTCCCTGCAACTGAGAGCAAGGAGATGCCTCGGTGGTTGCCACAGGATTGGCGGTTTCTTTACGTTTGTAAAGGTGGACTACTGACGCATCCTTGCCGCGATACTCATAACAACAGATAAACCCTTGAAAAACGGAAACAGACGTTCAACTTGGGCACAACAGTGCGTGCCTGAGATGATAGGCAACTTTCCTAGTATTGAGAAAAAGAGCATTCGGAATCAATTAGAAAGAAGAAACAGAACAATACAATACATAGAAAACTACAGATGGAGCAACAAAACATTTGTAATGTAAAGGAGTCCAACACAATATCCAGGATTTAGGAATGTCATTATCCACAGAGTCCAACTCTATGTCAAAGATTTAGGAATGTCATTGTCCCCAAAGTCCAACTAAATGTCCAGGATTTAGGAATGTCATTGTCACCAGAGCCCAACTCTATGTCCAGAATTTAGGAATGTCATTGTCCTGAGTCCAGTTCAATATCCCAAATAAGGGTTTTTCGATATACAGCATGCAGAGCGATGCGAAACCTTCTTGAATTTCCGACCATTTAACGATAGTTTTTGTTGCATAAGATACTTTTAATTTTCTGAAATACAGCTGTTGTTTGCATAAGGGACAGACGATTATCTCTATAGACGATTATATAACCTATCTCTAGTAGGTTGGAAATATGCCCAGTCAGCAGAAAACCGGTTGTGGTGTAATCAAAGAGAATGTTAGTGTTAAGTGATATGAAACGTTGAAAGTCGGTTAGAAGATGCGGTAGATAGTATTAAAGGGGTCAATAAGACATACGTGGTTTTAAGAAAAGGTCGACTTCATAACAGACACTGCTGTTTGTTCGGAGAATTGACGCTATTGCGGATGTGAAATATTTTTTCCCCTTTGGTTAAGAAATGTTCCTACTTTTTATAAGTTTTGATTGGGATATTTGAAATTTTCGTCGATATATTTCTGTATTTGGCCAACGTTTTGTCCCCTTTGGTCAACAGATTTTCCTATTTTTAATGAGTTTGGCTGTGATATGTTTAAGTTTGTTTGAAATGTGGCCAACATTTTTTCATATTTGTTTAACAAAGGTTCCTACTTTTTATAAGTTTGGTTGAACTTTGGCAAAACTTTTCACATTTTGGTTAAACAATTTTTTATACTTTTCATACTTTTGACTGAGATTTTTATAAGTTTGGTTGATGTCAGCGACTTGCTTGCGACAGGAATTTCAGGACTCCCCTACTTTTGCACCACACGAAATAATAACTCGTGTCGTTTGCAAAAGGTACAATTTATTTAGAGCTGATTACAAACAAGCTCTGCGAGCGGATTACTTCATTGACAATAAACATCATGGTACGTTACACAGATGCAATGAAGAGGTGATAATGATACTAATAATCACTGAATGGAATCTAAAGGGGTACAATCACTATTGTCTATAAACTTATAGTATTCATAAGGAACACGTCTGTTCTCTAGCTGTCTCAGTCCCCGTCTGTCCCACGCTTCTAGTTGCGTGTTCAAACACGGACGTTGGATCCTCCGTGCACTGACGAGTCTTGCGTGCGTGGTGTCCGAGCACGCTGGTCAGTTCACTCGAGTAACCTGTACTCCATGGTTACTCGTCGAGGCGGTTAGTTTCCTAGTGTTTTGGGAAACCCTCGCTCACTGGCACTCATTGCTCTCTTGGTTGACACAAGTGTGTCCCGTTGTGAAGCTATTATAGCGCTGGTGTCTCTCCTGTCTGGTGTCCTTTAATAGTCTCTGTCTTAGCTCTATTACTTATATTCTTAACTCTGTAAACTCCTATTTTAGATCTTTGACAGGCTCCTCCTCTCTCCGTGGAGTGTTGCAACCTTTTAACTCATTGCTTGTAACACGTTGTATGGTCACAAAAAAAAAATTTCTGTCCAATTTTGTCAAAAATCTTATAAGTTGAAAATCTCTCTTCTGGGGATAAAACAAACTCTTTTCTTTCCTTATTCACACTGATCTGTTAATTCACTCGGCTAATTGAGTAGCCCCTCGTATCAGTACAGTTGGTTATAGATCTTCTTGGGAATTGTTTTGATCCGGAACCGTTGTCTTATGACTTATGTCCTGACTTCCGTCTTATGACCCTATGTCTTCTGACTTCCGTCCGTTGACTTATGTCTTTTGACCTGTCCTCATATTGCCCAAAAATGATAACCCAATACAAGTTGACTCTGTTATGAGTACAACACATGAGCATAAAATGTTCATGTTCCCAATAATATCAACCCCAACTCGTATACATCAAGTTCTACTCTTCACCTTCTAGCTTCCGCTTGTGAAAAAAATATTTTCAATGTTACTTTAAGGTTTTTTTAAGAAGTTATTGTGTCCCCTGATGTGAGTTACTGTTCTTTGAAACAAATGGTGTATGCAACTTTTATGTGTTTGTTTTCCTGTTTGTTTGTGTGTTTTCTAATAAACTACAGTGTACTTAATTTGCTAACATGTGTATGCGTTTATATTCTACATGTGTGTATTCCTTCGAGCGCCGAAAACCGGTTTATTGTGGCTACAAATGTCTGTTATTCTTATTTATGACCACAATTCCGTTTCAAGATGCTCAAAGTATTTTCTCTATTTACTACTACTAAAGTATTGCAGTAACACACTTAACACTTGACAACACTTTGGTTACACAGATTGACACAGACAAGTCACCACATGACGTTTTAAGCGGTGAAAAAAAAATGTGCCGCTACCTCTCTCTCTATCTTTCTCTCTCGTTCAATGTTTACTATCGTATTCATTCTCTCCTCTCATTTACACATCTTTTATCCACTTTCATACCATCGTTCTTGTTAAAACATTCATTCGTCATTAAAATATGGTTCATAATATCAAGTAAATGCACATTACATATTTACACTAAATGATTGGCTGAATTAAACAAGTCTTCACGCCAAATGACTGTGTCGTTTCTTTGCACGTGTCATGCTTATGCAGAATGGGGTCCTGCCTTTACAAAATATACAAGTTTGTGAGGATGGTTTGTTACCGATCCTGTAATACTTAACTAATGTAATTTGGTGTGCTGTTCTAAATTTATTCTAAGGGAAATAATCTAACTAAATTAATTACATTTAAGCAAAATGGGTTACTTACCTTAAAGTTTTATTGGTACATGAAATGATCTTAATTCCTAAATGGTTGGGTTAGTTTAGAAATGATATTTTAATTAAATGAATTTATAAATGATTCTGTTTGCGCGGTAATAAGTAAAGTAATATTTAACAATTGCATTTCTAATATAGGTGTTAACTTAAATGGGTTATTAAGTAGCTGTAGGTGACTTAATTTTATCAAATGACATAAATAAAGTTATATATGCACTTGAACATTTTGCAATTCAATTATTAATGCAAAAATGAAGTTATGCGTCCTGTTTATAAAACAATGTTATGTACATATCACAATTACGTTTATATATAATTACACTAACTAATGTCGTCCTTTCGGGTGTGATGATGGAGCACTGTTCTTTGTAAACTATTTTCATAACATAGTTCATTTAGTCAAAGTCTTATATGCTCTCCTTCATGGATAGTGTATATATATATATATAGTTCCCTACCAATCTATGTAGGTTCACATCTAACACTTCAATGTAAATATGGCTTATATATGTGTTAGCGATGTAGACATACTACTTATGCGTCTGTTCGTTTCACTCATAATGGCAATGTCACTCTTACACAGTTTAATCGCTTGGCGATGATAACGCACTTACAGTGTAACTTATTCACCACATACGGCACTGATCTAATTAGCGATTACAGTGTCACTGTTTCTGGTGATCTCTGGTCGATCTCTTCCTGTACCTCAGGTATTTCAATGTTTGACGGTCGACTCAAAGTCTCTGCCAAAGAGTTCAAACTCCCCTTTAAATGCTGGATGGTAAATGCATAGTTCTGCAGTATCAAAGCCCATCTGTATACCCTATTGTTATAGGGAATGCCAGACTGCATCACAGAAAGCGAAGAATTGTCGGTCTGGATCACAAACTGTGCTCCTGCCAGACACCTATGAAGTTTTCTAACACAATAGATTATGCTGAGGCCCTCCAATTCTGATGCTGAGTATCTCGATTCAGCTGGGCTGATCTTACGACTTACGTACATCACTGGGTGGAACTTCCCTTCGTAAAACTGGCCTAGGATTCCTGATATGGAAATATCACTTGCGTCTGTACGTAAAAAGTAGGTAAGATTTTGGTTAGGCAAACGCAATATAGGTGGAACGCTGAATAAATATTTCAATTTTGATAATGCGCTAATTAACCGTGCATCTTGAATATCCAATTTTGCCGAAGCTGTCAAAATATTGGAAAAAACACTGGTGATTTCCGCCAGATTGGGAATAAATTTACTAAAATAATTCACAAGACCAAGTAGACTTCGGACCTGTTTTTTTGGTCGTTGGCATAGTCAAATTGAGAATCTTGGTCACAATCTTTTCATCTGTTCTAAGATGGTCCCTGCAGATGGTATGGCCTAGGAAGTCTATTTCTTCCATGCCCAACTCTACTTTAGTGGGCTTGACTGTAAGCCCGAATAATCGCAACCTCTCGAAGACATGTCGTAGTTTCTGTAGGTGTGATGTCCAGTCTACAGTTTAAATACATATGTCATCAATGTATGTAGATGTATTGGTCACCCCGTGAAGAAGATCCTTAGTTAGACGGACGAAAGTCGCGGGAGCATTACTGTCAAAGACTGGCACAGATAGGAAAGAGGTCTACCGCAAGATAGAAGACCACCGGGTAGAGTGGTCAACCTCAAGTAGATTAGAGGTTATATAGTGCCCCGATAATAGGGCAGGGTAAGTGATAGAAAGGGGGACTAGTAACTAGTTCTCTCATGAGACACGGAGGCATTGACCAGAGGGTTAGTACTCTGGTCACGACAGAATCACGCCTACGTGATAGCCACGGAGAAGAGTGCCACTCAATAGGAGAACGGCTGCTACAGGCGTGCTGAGTGAGACCGCACGCAAAAAGCCGAAGGACGCAACAAGGTCCTTCCGCGTGCTGTGTAGCGACGCGTGTAGGAAAGTGAGACTGGGGACTGACTTTGTAGAGAGCAGATCGTCTAGTGTCGATAGAAGTTTTGTGTAGCCAATTAGATAGAGATTAGCAATAGGGTTTAGGAAACTAGAGATAGGCAATTCTGTGGCTTTGTGTGTGATTTGATAGCGACTGTTTTTGTAAATGTAAAGAGCCAATGTCAATAAAATGTACCATTCATTTCCTCTCACACGACTTGCAAATTTCTTGTGTGGTGTGGGAGAAGTAATCCTATGATGCCTGACACTTTGGTTGTTGACAGGCTAGGATTTAATGTGGTGTCAGAAGTGTGGCTTGAACAAGTTCAAGCTATTACACTTACCCACGGCTCTAGACTAAGGTTGCTAGTAGTTTAATTTGTGTCAGTGACTGATGACGTGTGCAGACTAGAACGAGTTGCGAGCTAAACTGTGCCTATCGTGACGAAATAATGCTTATTTGTGCTTAGTAAAATATAATTTAGTTAAATCATGTGTTCTTCAAAGTTGTAAGTATTCATATTATTAATTTCTTTCATGGATTTATGTAATTATTTATTTATCAAATTTATTTATTATCAAATATGATTCATGGCGGAGCGATACACAGCCTGCAACATTATCGATTTTTGGCAAGCTAAAAATAGCGCTGCGCCTCTGACGTGGTGCGATTGACAAACAGTTGTTCTACGCCAGTCGCATTCAGCTTCTGATTGTTTACAAAATCGCCAAGCTGCTGTCCGCCTGAATATGTGCTTTATATTAATTATTATTTGGTTATTTCATTTAGTGAATAAATATATTTATTTATTTAAACATTATTATTATATTTTTATTCATTTAAAAGCATTTATTGAATGTTTTTCGTACTTTTTCCAGTGTTTACCGTGACGATGGCACTACTTTTGGTTATGCAAATTAGACTTGGTCTGCACAATTCTTCCATAGATTAAACTAGGTTAGGGACGAAAGGCAAAAACTGTAGAACGAAGACAGGACATTGACAATTTAATATTAATTAAACTATATTCTGTTTGCCCGTGGGCATGTCATTGTGATTGTACCAAGTTGTCAAATACTATATGTCGTTTACAATTTGTTAATTGTTGCTGCTCTGTAAACCAGGGTGAACAACAGTGGGTAGAAAACTCGTGTGTATGCCGAAGTGCTAAACGAGGTGACCTGTGTTACCGGATTGGTGTTCCTGATTCTCGGGAACATTAAGTTGAGTATAACCTACGTATTTGGCATGCTATGTGATTAATAGTGCATCTCTTTTTCAGCTTGTAATGCATTAGCATATTTTTTGTCCTCTGTTTTTCAGGATAAAAGTTTTTCCAGGTTATAAACTAAGAATCCAATTTGCATTGCTCAGATAGTAAGAAACATAACATATCGAAGATAAATAAGTGATTAAAGACTTCAGTGCGGGTCATTGCTAGCTAATAGGCCAACAAGATGGCAACTTTATCTGATTTCATAAAAGCTGGTAAAGAGTTACAATACACAGGAAAGGAGCTAGAACAATATGCTGATCAAAAATTTAAAGAAGCAAAAGATGCTGAAAGAGATGAACGCGCACGAGAAAGACAACACCAAAAGGAGATTGCTGAGATAACAAAACAAAAAGAATTACAAATTAAGCAACAACAGTTAGAACATGATAAGGAAATTAAACAACAACTGTTAGAACAAGATAAGGGAATTAAACAGAAAGAACTAGAATTAAAACAGAAGCATTTAGATCAGGAAAGAGAACTAAAGCAAAAAGAGATAGATGAAATGGCAAGAGTTAAGGAAAAACAAATTCAAGTAGAATCAGAGACACAATTAAAGATGAAAGGGATGGATGTAGACTCACACTCAGAAATCTCTGCTACTAAACTAAGAAGTCAACAAGAATAAAATAAGTTCAATAAATAGAAAAATATTATCAAACCTTATTGTAAAGAAGACTCCATATCAGCCTGGACAGAAAATGTCGAGTATCAATTTAAATACCACCAAGTTCCAATAGAGATGTGGGCTATGATTTATATGAAGAACCTGAGTGGTGAGCCCCTTAAAGTGATAGAATCTATACCAACTGATCTTATATCTAACTATCAGTACATCCATGATAGAATAATGCAACATTTTTTACTTGATGCCCCTGGGTATCAGGTTCAGTTCTCAAATTTAAAACCACAACCTAGTGAGACTTTCATTGATTACGTCTCAAATGTTCAAAGTGTCCTAGATAGGTGGCTTAAAGCAGCTAACATAGGTAAAGATTTTGACACACTTAAAAATCTAATAGCCATGGATAAAGTTATATCCACTATACCATCTCCTTTTGCTAAATTCCTGCAGCAGTCGGACATTGAGAACATAGAACAATTTGAAAAGAAAGGCTCTGCATATTTTTCCTCGAATAGAGATATTTTTAAGACTTCAAATGACTCTGAAATAGTTTCCTTTGTAAAAGACCAACCTAAAAACTATCAAGGTAATAGAAAACCATTTAATAAAGGTGATAAGAAAGATAGGAATGTGTCAAAATGTATCTACTGTCAACTCTTGCATGACACTTTTTCTATGTGTGATAAATAGCCAAACGATCCGGCGCATCTTGAAAATGTTATTAAGAAGCAACAAAACAAGCGATCTGCATACAGGCGTGCAATCAAATGCTTCTTTTGTTCCAGCTACGGCCATTTCTCAAATAAGTGCCTGGGCCGCCAACGTATGAAAGCCAACAATGCTATTTTGATTGATACATCTTCTGATAGTGGTAGTGAGACTGAGTGTGAGGTTGAAAATGTATTACCTGTTAACCAAGCTGAAGATGTGTGTTGTGTAAACGATATGTTAAGCTTTGACAGTTGTGAACGATGTCACCAATTTCGTGCTGACGGAAAATTAGAATGTGGACATACAGTACCATTCTCATCTGAGAGTGTAAATGCAGCATTAGCCTCCAGAGGCAATTTAGTGTTTCACAATGCAATGGTCAACGACAGACCATGCCCATGTTTGCTGGACAGCGGCAGCACCCTTATTGGTATTAGGAAGGAACTGGTGAGTCCAGATGATTATACAGGTGACTCTGTCAAATGCCGAACCTTTTCTGGTAACATTGAAATTTACCCTTTGGCCAAAGCCCGTATTAACACTACTTTCCTTTCTGGTACCTTTACTTGTGAAATACTTGACAACCCTTGTACTGACTTAATTTTAGGTTGCTTACCCCAATTAAAACAATGTACTAGCGATGAAATAGCTGCATAGGAAAATTTAAATGCAGCTAATGCAACAACTAGAGCAGACTCTATAAAACATCAAGACACACTACAAGATGAGAGACTACTGTTGCTATCACCAACTAGCACGGATGAGACCACCAGACAAAAATTTATAGAACAGCAAAAAGCTGATACTAGTGTGTCTCCATATTTAAAATTATTGACAGAAAGAGCCAAAGTGACAAAAAACGCATCATGGTTTTTTAGACTTAATAATGGCATTCTTACTAGGTATTATACAACTGGTAACCATGAGATTCAGAAAACGGTGTTACCTGTACAACACCGCTTAACTGTGCTAAAGATTGCACATGAGTCACCGTTTGCTGGTCACCTTGCATACGACAAAACCAGGGCCAGAATTCAGGCTCATTTTTATTGGCCAGGTTTTTGCAATGATATAACATTATTTTGTCGTTCTTGTAATGTCTGTCAACAATTAGTACGCAAGGGTAAACATCCTACAGCTGAAGTACAACCTTCTACACTGGCTTCTAGGCCATTTGAGAGTGTGGCGGTAGATATTGTTGGACCCCTGAATCAGGTGTCCAGCAAAGGAAATCGCTTCATATTAACGATGGTCGACCTATGTTCAAGGTGGGTTGAGGCAGTAGCTTTGAAATACATCACCTCCAAAGATGTTGCCAATGTATTTCTACACCTGTTCTCACGATTCGGATTTCCCCGTACAATCTTATCCGATCGTGGAACTCAATTCATATCGGCTGCAACGCAAGCCCTTACAAAAATGTTAGGGATTAAACAACATTTTACAACAGCGTACCATCCAGCCAGCAATGGTATAGTAGAAAAAATTAACGGAGATCTTAAGCATATGCTGGCTAAGGTAACAGCAGAAAACCCATCTGATTGGGATACACTTTACCAACAGTGCTGTACGCCTATCGGGAGATTCCCCATTCAACAACGGGGTTCTCACCGTTTGAACTAGTATACGGGGCTAACCCACGTGGACCTCTAACCATTTACCATCAGGTAATAACTAATTCCATTCAAATTCCCACCCCAAAAACACCTTATGAAATGGTGACAGAAACACGAGACAAAATCATGAAATCGTGTATTATAGCTAAGGCAGCTTTGGAGAGGAAGGGTCAAATCTACCGCCAATACGCAAACAAAGGTGCGAGAACAATTGATCTTGAACCAGATCAAGACATACTTTTGTTACTTCCAGACAAACAAAATTTATTATTGACCTCATGGCAAGGGCCATTCAAGGTGGTGCGTAAAATTTCAGATGTTGACTATGAAATATCGATAAACGGACACTTAAAGATATTCCATGTCAACATGTTGAAACCTTACTTTTCACGACAAGAGACAGAAGTAGAGACAGACGAACACAGTGCACCCACATCTAGTGATCAGACGACAGACGTACACAACGCAACTACACTAGTTAGCGAGACTGGCAAATCCGACGATATCCATACATCTAGTGAAAATACAGAATACGCACTTAGCACCACCACTGTACTGAATCAGGTAGACGACGACGGAATGGAACTACCTGTTCCTATTGTAGACAAGACTGCGACATTAGATAGCATACGTATAGAACAGGAACTAACAGACTGTCAACGGCGACAATTAATAGAATTAGTGACAGAGTATAAGGACATATTTTCTGACATTCCAGGTAGGACGGACAGAATCGAACACTCCATTCTTCTTTCGGACTCTAAGCCTGTTAAATGCAGACTGTACTCAATCCCACTTAGCTATAGGGAAAATCTAAATAAGGAAATTCTTAATTTAGAAGCTAGTGGGATCATTCAGAAGTCTACATCTGAGTACTCCTTTCCAATCGTCCTAGTTAAGAAAAAAGACTCCACAATTCGTCTGTGTGTGGACTATCGAAAACTTAACAACGTTACCAAGATCGACGCAGAGCCAATTCCTTCCTGCGAAGATCTGATTCTTGACATGTCCACCTCCAAAATCTTTTCTAAATTAGATCTTACTAAGGGATATTTGCAAGTCCCTATGCAGACTCAATCCATCCATCTTACTGCTTTTTCAACACCTTTAGGACTTTACGAGTGGCGTTTTCTTCCTTTCGGACTTCGAAACGCTATTGCCACTTTCGTACGTTTAACTAGAAATCTACTTCATGGAGTGACGAATACAGTGACCTATATAGATGATATATGTGTCCATACTGATGACTGGACAACACACCTACTGAAATTAAGACACGTCTTTGATAGGTTGCGACTCTTCGGTCTCACTGTCAAACCGAGCAAAGTCGAATTGGGCCTAAAAGAAATTGATTTTTTGGGTCATGTCATTTCACAAGGTTAACTAAAGACTGACAACAGAATCATTACCAAATTTATGAACCTGACCATGCCTACCACAAAGAAGCAGGTCAGAAGCCTTTTGGGATTAGTTAATTACTATAGCAAATTCATACCAAACTTAGCTGAAATTACAAGTGTATTTTCAAATGTTTTAAAAGCATCTGCAAAACTAGATGTCAAAGATGCATTATTAATTTCTGCATTGTCAAAATTAAAAATCCTTTTTAGTAATGTACCAATCCTCCGCTTGCCTAATCCTAGGCTCGTTTATTATCTTAGGACAGATGCCAGCAGAATCTCCATCGCTGCGGTGCTAGGCCAATTTTATGAGGGCATCTTCCATCCGATTTGCTACGTGAGCCGTAAGATCACACCTTCTGAGTCCAGATATTCCATATCAGAGTTGGAAGCCCTAAGCGTCATCTATGCGGTGAGGAAGCTCCATCGATTTCTAGCGGGTGTTCACTTCATTGTCCAGACTGACAACTCCCCAATCACGGTCATACAAAGTGGTGTCCATCGGAATAACCGTATATACAGGTGGTCGCTAATACTACAAAACTATACGTTTAGTATAGAACATATCAAGGGTAAGGACAACATTCTGGCTGATACCCTTAGTCGACCATCTGAGGTAGAAATACCGCAGATTCTGCATAAGAGTGTAGAGTAATAGATTATTAGTACATTAGAATATTCTATGAAAAATATTTTTTTCAAATACATAGACAGTATATGCGAAACTATGTACTAGGAACACCGATCTACCATGTGTCTGTAGACATCAAAAGAAGAACTGTGCTCTGATAACAAATATATCACCGTGTGAACTGGGACAGCTCATTACTAACTAAGCTCCATATCTGTTCCGGTGAATCATTTGCGTGAAGCAGAGAAAAACAGTGTCAGAACATTACATAAATCCAGACACGAAAATACTGGTCTACGACACAATCGAACTTTACAGGTGCAATACCCATAGGACACAAGTATGACTGTGTAAAGTGTTTAATATACCCAGGACAAGTGTGAATATACATTATGCCAATGAAAGCAATTTCTGAACATTAAGGCAACGACTAACCTGAGGTATTTAAATACTATGTATATATAAACTTATTGTGATATGTATTATAACATTTTAATATAGTGATAAATTATAGATAGAATAGATCACTTTAATTTATATTTAGAGTTAGATAATATAATAGTTTTCATTTTTTTAAGTAGTTTAGATAGGATTAATTAGATAGATCAGTAATTTACCCACTTACTTACCTTAAAAGTAGAATAGGATAGTAATTTAAACGTAATAACAGCTAATTATAAACTAGAATAAAAAGTTTAGATAGTTTTTAGTACCATTTAGATTTATTACATTTCACTTTGTTTCATTTCATTTGAGTTCTCCCATCTTAATGAACCAGTCCATTTAACAAACGTGATCATGTAGTATTAGGATTAATGTACATCATTGTCATAGGATAAAAAGATTATACAATTAAACATACATCATTTACACCATATAGATTAAAACTATCAATCATATATTTTTCCATTTAAAAACCTTAGTTATAATTTTGTTATATTTCACATTAACCATGTTAGAAAGGTACATAATTGATTACTTTTAACATTACCCATGTCATAAAGGTACATAACTCATCTCACATCAATTTCATTTTAGATAGTTAGATTACATCCCTTAAATTAGATAAACATTAGGATTAATGTGGTAAAATTAAATTAAAATAGGTAAAACATTAGATACATATTTATAGAACTAGTATGTCACTATTTAGAGTATTTTTTCAGTAGAATATAGCAGTTACTAATACCAGGGTACAAACCATCAACCCTTTTTCTTACATGTAAATATGTGTAAATACATGACTCGTGCAGCAATTTACGCACAGTCATTTAGCTCAACTTTGTCAAACTGAGCCAAACGTATACAGTGCCACTCCAAGGTTTTTAAATAATTATGAGGGTAAAAGAAGTATAACAGAAGTGAGGATAAAAGATGTGTGACAGAAGTGAGGGTAAAAGATGTGTGATAGAAGTGTGAAAGTGAGAGCGAATGTAAATGATACAGGAGAGGGTGAGATCAGCAGAGTTTTTTCTGCCGCTCAACGCGACTTTTTATTATTTGTCTGTGTCAAGTGTTTGTTTTCGATGTTGAGAGTGTACTGTCTTGAATGTGTTGTGTGTAGTTTAGTGTAGATCTTAGATAAAGTATTTTAGGTATCATAAGACGGAAATGTAGTCACAAGTTAGTGTTATACACTTGTTTGTGGCCACATTTAACCGAATTATGGCACTTGAAAACTAACTTACATACACATGATAGTTAGACACACATGTTAGAAGTTAGATTATACTATTAGGTAGATGCAAACACGCAAACAACAAGAAAAACAAACATATAAATTGCATACATTTTTTGTAGATCAAAGGGAGATAACTCCGGGTTAGGGGACATAATAGACAACGAAACACTACTTTAACAGTGAAAGATAACTTTACACGCGGAAGCGAGATAGGTAAAGCCTATCGCACACACCTTGTGTAATGGTTGTTTAATATTATATGGGGGACATGAAGCAATTCATGTGTTGACCCTAAGAAAGTCAACATTGTATGGGTAGTGAGTTAATTTACTATTTGAGGGCAGGTCTTATAAGACAACGGTCCGGTTCAGACATACCTCTAAATAATATAATATTGCGATTGAGAAGAGGGCTCACGCCAACCAGACAAGTTTGTGGCGATTGCCAGTAGCCAAGTAAAGTGATACTACATTGTGATAATAGTCAGTAGAAGTCTATTAGGTTACCCAAAGCCAGGTTATCAGCAGTCTTTGACAAAAATTAGATACACAAATTTTTTTTTACAAACCTCTTGCGTCACAACCAATGAGTCAAAGTTGATGACGCAACACAGGAGGGGAGGGTGTGTGTCAAAGACTGGCACAGATAGGAAAGAGGTCTACCGCAAGATAGAAGACCACCGGGAAGAGTGGTCAACCTCAAGTAGATTAGAGGTAATATAGTGCCCCGATAATAGGGCAGGGTAGGTGATAGAAAGGGGGACTAGTAACTAGTTCTCTCATGAGACACGGAGGCATTGACCAGAGGGTTAGTACTCTGGTCACGACAGAATCACGCCTACGTGATAGCCACGGAGAAGAGTGCCACTCAATAAGAGAACGGCTGCTACCGGCGTGCTGAGTGAGACCGCACGCAAAAAGCCGAAGGACGCAACAAGGTCCTTCCGCGTGCTGTGTAGCGACGCGTGTAGGAAAGTGAGACTGGGGACTGACTTTGTAGAGAGCAGATCGTCTAGTGTCGATAGAAGTTTTGTGTAGCCAATTAGATAGAGATTAGCAATAGGGTTTAGGAAACTAGAGATAGGCAATTCTGTGGCTTTGTGTGTGATTTGATAGCGACTGTTTTTGTAAATGTAAAGAGCCAATGTCAATAAAATGTACCATTCATTTCCTCTCACACGACTTGCAAGTTTCTTGTGTGGTGTGGGAGAAGTAATCCTATGATGCCTGACACTTTGGTTGTTGACAATTACGAAGGCCAAAAGGAAGGAATCGCCACTCATAGAGACCTAAAGGTGTGGAAAAAGCAGTTAAAGGAATTGAATTTTCTTGCATCGGAACTTGCCAATATCCTTTCGTGAGATCGAGTTTGGAAAAGATGCGAGATGTAGACATATCAAGGATCAAATCCTCGCATGCTGGGATTGGTTCAGCATCAATTTTGGTCACTCTGTTTAAACGCCGATAATCGACGCAGAGTAGAATTGTTGAGTCCTTTTTGGCGACAAGGACGATAGGGAAAGAATATTCTGACTGGGATTTCCGAATTATTCCACTCGACTCAAGAGATAGTAGTTCTTTGTCGAGATTAGCCCTATAATTCAGTGGGATGGAATAAGGTCGACACTTGATTGGGGTGTTATCAGTCAGAATAATGGAGTGCTCTATTCTGTCTGTCTTTCCTGGGATGTCGGAGAAAATGTCTTTGTACTCCGTGACTAATTCTGTCATCTGTCGTCGTTGATCGTCTGTAGGTTTGCTTTCTATCCGTATGCTCTCAATGGTCCCAGTCGTGACTACTGTAGGGACTGGTAGTTCTATTCCGTCATCATCTGTCTCGTTCAGTACTGTTGTTGTACTAGCTGTGTGTGCTGTTACCTGGCTAAGTGTGTTTGCGATGTCGTTGTCCTGCGTCGCCCTACCTAGTGTAGTTGTGTTGTGTACGTCTGTCGTCCGATTACTTGGTGGGGGTGCATCTTGTTCGTCTGTCGGTAGTTCTTGTCGTGAGAAGTATGGTTTCAACATGTTGATATGAAATATCTTTAATTTTCCCTTTATCGATATTTCATAATCGACATCTGATATTTTCCGTTCAACGTTGAATGGCCCTTGCCACGATGTTAGTAACAAATTACGTTTATCTGGTAGTAAAAGCAGAACCTTCTGATTCGGTTCAAGATGAATCGTTTTAGCACCCTTATTTGCATAGTCGCGGTACATCTGTCCTTTCCTCTCCAAAGATGATTTGGCTATTACACACGCTTTCATTATTCTATCGCGTGTCTCTGTTACCATTTCATACGGTGTTACTGATGTTGGGTTTTCTGGTAAGCTAGTGATTAGCTGATGGTAAATTGTTAGGGGTCCTCGAGGGTTTGCCCCATACACTAATTCAAAAGGTGAGAAACCCGTACTCGAGTGCGGAATTTCTCTATGGGCAAATAGCACTGCTGGCAATAGCGTATCCCAATCAGATGGGTTTTCTGCTGTTACCTTCGCCAGCATATGTTTGAGATCCCCGTTAATTTTTTCTATGATCCCGTTGCTCATTGGGTGGTACGGGGTACAGAAATGTTGTTCTATCCCTAACAATTTTGTTAAGGCTTGCGAGGCAGCCGAAATAAACTGCGTTCCGCGATCCGATAGAATAGTTCGCGGAAAGCCAAAGCGACAAAATAAGTGCAAAAATACATTTGCCACATCTTTGCAGAGAGATGCATTTTAGTGGAATAGCTTCGATCCACCTGGTACATAGATCCACGAGAGTAAGTATGAATCGGTTTCCTTTGCTCGACACCTGATTTAGGGGTCCAACAATATCGACCGCTACACACTCAAATGGTCTAGATGCTAATAATGACCGTTGAACTTCGGCCGTCACATGCTTTCCCTTTCTTTCAAGATGTTGACAAATAGTACATGAACGACAGAACAATTTTATATCAGTACAGATATTAGGCTAGTAGAAGTTTGACAAAATTCTGGCTCTGGTTTTGTCATAGGCCAAATGTCCAGCAAACGGTGACTCATGTGCGATCTTTAGCACATTTTGTCGGTATGTTACAGGTAACACCGTCTGCTGAATTTCATGGTTATTATTTGTGTAATAACGCATGAGAATTCCGTTGAATATTTTAAAATACCAAGATGCCTTTGTAGTCACTTTCGCTCGCTCCCCTAGCAATTTAAAATAAGGTGCGATAGTTTGATCTGTACGTTGTGCCTCGATAAATTTTTGTCGAGTATTGTTGTTATCGGCACCGCTGGGTGTTAACAGCTGTAACATCTCATTTTGTAGGTCAGTATAGTGTGTTTGAGTATCTGACCTTGTTACAGCATTAGCCATGTTTGTATGTTTCCAGGCTAATATGTCGTCGTCAGTACATTGTTTCAATGAAGCTAAACAGCCTAAAATCAGATCCGTGTAGGGATCTTGCAGGATTGCGCAAGTAAATGTGCCGGTAACGAACGGGGTATTAATATGCGCTTTTGCCAGTGGGTATTTCTCAATGGTTCCAGAGAAAGTACGGCATTTGACAAATTCACCCGTGTAATCTTCTGGTCTGACCAGCTCTTTTCTTAAACCAAGTAAAGTGCTGCCGCTATCCAGTAAACGATGGCATGGTTGATCATTGACCAGTGCATCGTAGAACTTCAGTTTACCTCTGGAGGCACTAGCTGCATTAGCATCTTCGTTTGAAAATGGTATAACGTGACCACATTTCAATTTTCCATCCACATGAAATTGGTGACATGTCTGACATCTCTTAAAGTCTAATATATCTGTAACTAATGCCACACTTTCACACTCACTCTCTGGTAAAACATTTACAAGTTCAGAGTCAATTTCGCTATCATCGTCTGATGACGTATAGATGAGCACTGCATTATTTGCCTTCATACGTTGCCTACCAAGACATTTTGCAGAATAATGGCCATAGCTAGAACAAAAATAACATTTAATAGCCCGTCTAAATGAATTTCGTCTACTTTCCTGCTTCTTTATTACTGTTTCTAAGTGTGAGGGATATGCCGGGTTCTTGTCGCACATAGAGTAGCTAGGATGAAACAATTTACAATATCCACACTGAGGTGGCTTCTGGTAAGGTTTGTCTTTCTTATGGTACTCTTTCTGATTATAAGATCTACTGGGTACGTTCTTTACAAAAGCAGTGATCTCTGTATCATGTGTGGTGGACTTAAATATGTCACGATTAGAAGAAAAATATGCTGACCCCCGTTTTTCTAGTTGCTCAATGGACTCTATATCTGATTGTTGGAGAAATTTCGCAAAAGGGGTAGGGACAGTGGATATCATCTTATCCATTACCATGAGATCTTGTAATTTATCAAAGTTTTTGCCCACTTTCGCTGCCTTAATCCATTTATTAAATGTACTTTGCACGTTAGAGATGTAATCTAGAAAGGTTTCAGTTGGCTTAGGGTTTATTTGGGAAAACTGAATTTGATACCCAGTGGCATCCAGAAGGAAATGCTGCATAATTCTATCGTGGATGTACTGATAATTATTCCTTAGTTCTGTAGGTATTGATTCTATAACCTTTAATGGCTCCCCACTGAGATTTCTCATGTAGATCATTGCCCAGTCATCCAAAGGTATTTTCTGAGTCTGAAGTTGAAACTCTATATTCTCAGTCCATGCTGAGATTGAATTGCCTACGCTATATGGTTTGATCAGGCCTTTATATTTGCTAAACTAATTTTGTTCTTCCTGGCTATTTTGTTTACTCGAGGCTATCTGTATGTTTGAATCTATCTCCATTTCTTTCATCTTTAATTTAGTTTCTGACTCTACCTGTATCTGCTGCTGTTTAGTGGCATGATCTAAGTCTAGCTGTTTTCGTTTGGTGGCTTCCTCGACTTCTTTCATCTCTTTTTGATGTTGCCTTTCTAATGCTCTTTCGTCTCTCTCTAGGGCAGCTTATCTCTCTATTTTCTCTCTTTGTCGAGCATTTACTTCTGTCTGTAGAGCAATTTTTCTCTCTGTTTCTTCCTTCAGTCGAGCTATTTCTTCTTTGTATCTTTGATTCGCCTATTTTTCTAATTTCTCTCCAGTATGGCCTATTTCTTTGCCCGCCTGGACACAATCATTTAATGATACCATTTTGTGGCTTTATGTTATTTTACAATGATATTACAATAGTTTTACACAATGGTTTGTAGTTATGTGTTAGTTATTTACATTCTCACTGAAAATAGAGATGCATGGTTAACATAGTGAATATAAAAATATTTCGAAAATATACTCACCTAATTCGTCGGAAAATACGGCCCTTGGGATGTTCCACCGCGGTTTCCCGGACACACCAAAAATGATCGACTTGACAACAGATCGGATGCTTCTGTTTAGTAGAGAATCAATACTTTAGAAACATGCGTATGATATAAATACATGTTCATATTTCATGTGGCTGATGAATCATAAATGTGATCTAGATAATGATGAATGATGTTAATAAAAGAATGTTTTGATAGTATCAATGATCGTCATGATTCGTAAGATGATTCGTCATGTGAAAGTCACTGTCGTCTTGTCTTCACTTTCCTATCTTGTTTGGTATAACTACGTTCTAAGGCTTCCGTTCAGTAGCTAATATCTTTTCTTTGTGCAAAAAGAACTTATTCTGCACAAATATCTAAATGAATGTGATGAATGGTGGCGTTAATGGCTGTATCACACAAAATGAAATGTACACGATGGTTTGCTTAATAATTTGAATTCATATTTGTATACATTTTCATTACCACAAATTCATACACATTTCCTATTAATTTCCGTAGAATAACACCACTCGTAAATTAATCTTTCTTCATTGTGGTTCAAGCTCCACAAATGGTAACATAATAATTATCACGTAGTAATGGTGTTAATCACTAACGTTATTAACAAAACAAAATTATTTCTGACATTGTATGGTAAATAATTCACGTTAATCTTATATATAAAAAAGGATCTCCGTCTGTCTGTCTGTCCGTATGTCCGTCTGTCCTTTATGCGCTCGCGAACGGCCCATCCGATTGAGATGAAATTTTCTACACGCCTTCCTTTCATTCCAGAGCAGCCAACTGTCGTAGTTTTTTTTCTTCTTCCTCCTCCTCCCTCCTCCCTCCTCCCCCTCCCAAAATACGTACGTCCAGGAAATGGTCTTCTACATAGACACTTCTCTCTGAGGTCCGCGATAACATATTAACCTGGTGGGATGGAATTATCAATCATCCTACTACCTCCTCCCTCCTCCTCCCTTCTCCTCCTCCTCCCTCTTCCTCCCTCCTCCTACCCTCTTCCTCTTCCCCTCCTCCCTCTCCCTCCTCTTCCTCCTCCATCCTCTTCCTCCCTCTTCCTCCTTTTCCTCCCTCTTCCTGCTCCTTCTTCCTCCCTCCTCCCCCTCCTCCTTCCTCCTCCTCCCTCTCCGCCTCCTCCCTCCTCCTCCTCCCTTCTCTTCCTCCTCCCTCCTCCTCCTCTCTCCTCCTCCCTCTACCTCCTCCCTCCTCCTCCCTTCACATTCCTCCTCCTCCCTCCTCTCTCTTCCTCCTCCCTCCTCCTCCCTCTTCCTCCTCCTCCTCCCTCCTCCTTCCTCCTGCTCCCTCATCCTCCTCCCTTCTCCTCCCTTCTCCTCCTCCCCCTCCTACCCCTCCCTCCTCCCCCTCATCCGTCTTCCTCCCTCCTCCTTCTTCCTCCCTCCTCCTCCCCCTCCTCCTCCCTCTCCTCCTTATCCCTCCTCCTCCATTCTCCTCCTCCCTCCTCCTCCTCTCTCTACCTCCTCCCTCCTCCTCCCTTCACATTCCTCCTCCTCCCTCTTCCTCCTCATCCCTCCTCCTCCTCTATCCTCCTCCCTCCTCCTCCTCCTCCCTCTACCTTCTCCCTCCTCCTCCCTTCACATTCCTCCTCCTCCCTCTTCCTCCTCCTCCCTCTCATCCTCTTCCCTCCTTCTCCTCCCTCCTCCTTCTCCCTCTTCCTCCTCCCTCTTCCTCCCTCCGCCTCCTCCCTCCTCCCACTCTCTACTCCTCCCTCCTCCTTCTCCTCCCTCCTCCTCCTCCCTCTTCCTCCCTCTTCCTGCTCCCTCCGCCTCCTCCCTCCGCCTACTCTCTCCTCCTCCTCCCTCCTCCTCCCTCTCCCTCCTCCTCCTCCCTCTCCTCTTCCTCCTCCTCCTGCGATCTCCTCCTCCCACCTTCTCCCTCTTCCTCCTCCCTCCTCCCCCCCCTCCTCCTCCACCCTACTCCTCCCTCCTCTTCCTAATCTCTCCTCCTCCCTCCTATTCCTCCTGTCTCCTCCTCCCTCCTCCTCCCTCCTCTTCCCTCCTCCACCTCCCTCTTCCTCCTCCCTCCTCCATTTACCCAAGACAGACAGACATACAGATAGTCGGGAACGGGATCTTATATGACTACTTATATGATTTAAATGAGATGCTCTCCACCATGGGCTGGGCCGGGTCAGACAGACAGACAGACAGACAGACAGACAGATAGATAGACAGACAGACAGACAGACAGTCGGGAACGGGAGCTTATATGACTACTTATATGAATTAAATGAGATGCTCCCCACCAGAGTCTGGGCGAAGCCGGGCCGTGTCAGCTAGTTTTCGATATTTTTAACACAGAAATAATGCCCAATGTTGCTGTTCACGTTGGTTCGGGGACTTCTGACACCAAATGGGGTCCTGCCTGTCAGCGACTTGATTGCGACAGGTATTTCAGGACTCCCCTACTTTTGCACCACACGAAATAATAACTGGTGTCGTTTGCAAAAGGTACAATTTATTTAGAGCTGATTACAAACAAGCTCTGCGAGCGGATTACTTCATTGACAATAAACATCATGGTACGTTACACAGATGCAATGAAGAGGTGATAATGATACTAATAATCACTGAATGGAATCTAAAGCCTAACAATCACTATTGTCTATAAACTTATAGTATTCATAAGCAACACGTCTGTTCTCTAGCTGTCTCAGTCCCCGTCTGTCCCACGCTTCTAGTTGCGTGTTCAAACACGGACGTTGGATCCTCCGTGCACTGACGAGTCTTGCGTACGTGGTGTCCCTGCACGCTGGTCAGTTCAATCGTGTAACCTGTACTCCATGGTTACTCATCGAGGCGGTTAGTTTCCTAGTGTTTTGGGAAACCCTCGCTCACTGGCACTCATTGCCCTCTTGGTTGACACAAGTGTGTCCCGTTGTGAAGCTATTTATAGCGCTGGTGTCTCTCCTGTCTGGTGTCCTTTAATAGTCTCTGTCTTAGCTCCTTTACTTATATTCTTAACTCTGTAAACTCCTATTTTAGATCTTTGACAGTTGAAATGTGGCCAACATCTTTCACTTTGGCTAGCAAATGTTCCTACTTTTCATAAGTTTGGTTGAAATTTGGTCAAACTTTTCACATTTGGTTAACAAAGTTTCTTATTTTCTATACGTTTGGTTGAAATTTGGCCAACATTTTTCACTTTGTTTCATAAATGTTCCTATTTTTTATACGTTTAGTTGAAATTTGGCTAACATTGGTTAATAAAAATTCCGATTTTCTTATAAATTTGTTTGAAATTTGGCCAAAATTTTCACCTTTGATTAACAAATTTTCCTACTTTTCATATGTTTGGTAGAGATTTTTATAAGTTTGGTTGAAATGTGGTCAACAGTTTTCCTACTTTGGTTAAACCGTTTCCTTAGGTTTGTTGAAACATTTATTGAGTTTGTCATCAATATGTATCATTCTCTTATCACATGACAAGTATATATACCGTAAACACTAAACATTCAACAACCAAGACGTTATATATATATATATATATATATATATATATATATATATATATATATATATATATATATATAACTGTGTATTTACAGTATTTCAGCAAGTTTGACAAGAATAAAATAATAAAAATGTCATTATACAAAATGGATGATGCAATATGAGCTGGTGTACATAGTATCATCATAACAGTTTAGTTTCACATACAGAGCTAAACACATTGTATGTTGTTTCTGGATTTCTTTACACCATTGTCTGAGTAGGTTGGTTTATTCGGTTGGTAGCCTTGTATATACATGTCACTTGACATGTAGTCATAAAACTGGTCTCCTGCTTGGTGGGCTGATATATTAGTATTGTAGACAACCGGGCATCAATCATCTGAGTGTCTGGCACATCATGTCATCATACAGTCTGAGGATTCTACGAAACGCCACGTATTTCACCATTATTCTAGGTCTGATCTCTTACGAACTCAAAAATGTAACGTCAGCACTACAGTCTCGGTAGTGAATGAGACCTTTGTGCCCGTATCAGTGGTTAGAAGTATCTCCACTGTATTGAATAAGTAACGACTAAGCGGTATGTAGTGAGGTTTGTCGTAGGCGCGAAACACTGAGGCCAAGCGCTGATTCCTGATGGAAACCGTCATTAGTAGTGGAACCATGACGTCTCCGACTGGTCTAGCCGCTATGAGATCGCTGTAGACGTAGACATTTTGCAGGTCGTTATTCAGGTCTATCGCCCCTTCACCTTCAATTGTATCTAGTATCTCTTGCAACTTCTCACTAAATGTAACAGTGGCCCGAGTTCAAGTATTTTTACGATGACTTTCTTTGATGCATTGTAGAAATTGAATAGAACACAGAGCTGTTCGTCCACCTTCCTATCTTTCGTTAATCGATTCAGTGCAGCAATAAACGCGTCTGATGAACTGCACAGGCCCGGAGGACACGCCTTTCTTATCACTCTACCGTTGGGTGGGATGTATCTTAGCCACACTTCATTATCTAGCACATTGCAGTAGTAGTTGGGAAATTGAATTTCGGCCAGACCTACTTCGAAATGTTGACTCACCTCAATAGTCTGCGGTAACTTGACGAAATAGTGACCTGGTGCGTTCTTGGAAAACAAGTTCAGCAAAGCATAACTCGGTAATGGTACGCAGAAACTCATATTTTAGGGTTTTGTAGCATGTAACACAGACAGCTGCTTAGAAGAGCAATCCACAGCTTGCCCTTGGCTGCGTCGACGCTGTCTCGAGACAGATTGAATAGCGATACGCCAATTACGGTGTATATAATGACAAGATGACAGAAGAAGACAATCTCTAGTCGCGGCACTCGCCGACCAAACATGCACCAGAACGAATTTCTTTCCCCTTCTGGGCTATTGTTGGTTTCTTCCATTAGTATCTGGTTAGGTCTGAGACCCAGCTGTTGAATGACTTGGGATAGCCAAAACAATTGAATAAATACTCTTTACCACACCTCGCCTGTGTCGTTCTTTTAAGACTGTTTCAACGCGTTACACTTGCTTGTCTCTCACGAGTTGCATTCCTTCTCGGTAAAATGAGCCTTGGAGTTCCTCCCCTGAATCATCCTTTAGCACATACGTCACCGGACTGATTTGGATTATACGACTTACGGTAAACAGTTCTTCTGTCCACGAGGGCATATACCCCTTTTTAAAAGGCTGTTTTGGCTGTGCCAATCGGACTCGATCGCCGGCTGTATTCCATGTCGTCCCAGCCTACCATAATATATAAAGAAATATCTTGTCTCTTCAGATATATGCGTCTAGCACCATATATTCCTTTATTATACTAGTATTGTTGGGTTAACTGTATGCCTACTTGGAGAACCACATCGAAAATGTGAAGGATTTATCAAAAAGCCAACTTACCATTAGTAGCTTGCCACATGTTTATCTGGTTGCTGCTCACAGAGACCGTTATTTCTATACGACGAATGCTGACCGTCTTATACACGCTATTTGCTGACATAGAATGACTGAGCATTACATTATGCATTGTCTGGTCGTGTGACTGCATTCGACTCCATCTTTGACCGGTTGAGTCATCAGCCACGTGTTCCATATGTATCGTTAGGCATGTCACTGGATGAATCGCCATCTTTGATTGGCTGTAGTCACATGTTTTGGTTGTGTCCCTTTAGACACGTGACCGGATGCAGCGCCATCTTTGACTATTTTTAGCCACGTTTCCGGCTGTAGTCCTCAGACACTAGGTCTGATTTTGCCATTACCACGGGTGATCGGATGCACCTCCATTTTGACCACTTGTAGCCAGTGAGCACGTCGTCTGGTTGTAGTCACTACACATACGACAGGAAGCATAACCATATTTGATCGGATATTACCATTACCCATGTGTACCGGATGCAGCGCCAACTTTGATTGGCTTTAGGCACGTGTCTCGGCTGCATTCCATTATGCGTGTGATCGGTTGCAACGCCATCTTTAACCGGCTGTAGCCAGTGAGCACGTGGTCTGCATGTAGCCATTACACATGCGACCGGATGCAGTGCCATATTTTATCGAATATGACCATTACCCATGTGTACCGAATGCAGCGCCATCTTCGATTGGCTTTAGCCACGTGTTTCGATTGTATCCCATTACACATGCGACGGAAGCAGCGACATATTTGACCTATTTTAGCCAGTGAGCCCGTGCTTTGGTTTTACCATTAACCCAGTGTGATTGGGTGTATTCCTTAGATAGTGCCCGTGTGACTGGCTATATACCATCACACAGCCCAATGGCAAGTCTTGTGTCTCTGCCACTTCGCCATTGGTATGATGACAGTGTTTAACTACCATCCACTACTGACAGTAATAAACGGTTACTTTAAAATTGATATAGCTGGGAAAAGCCGAGGTCTTATGAGGATCTGATCCGTAAATATGCATTGAAATGGTTAGTGGTAGACCTCCTACCCATGCCACCATCTTACTTTTCACTTTACAATTCAAAATAGACTATTTTTTAAATATTTCTTTTACTACATACAGTCTTACGTTTTTCACTACACAAAACCTGAAGTAGTTATGTATAATACCAAATGAGCTTTGAAAATTCAGCTTCTTAATACTTATTGTGTCGACACATAAGCGATATAAGAAATTATTTTGGGTTTTGGGTTAAGCCACCTTACGGCTCGATTGCCCCTTTACATACTACTTAAATTCACACATATGTGATGTTTCTGTCAAACTCACGGAATGGACTCTTGCACATGTGATTAAAGGCACGTCAGACCTCTTTTTTTACTTTTACAAGATACCCGGGTGGTGTGATATCATTGATGTCTGTATAATACGTCTCTTATCACTATCGAGTGCTTAAAAGTCGCTTAAAAGTCGACAGGGTCGACTTCATTTCAGCGGGTTTTATCCCATATGGCTCGGTCTATTTCCGCAGCACGGAAAGCGTCGCACAAAGCACGAACTCCGTAGCTTTTAGCGACGACCCACAGGAGTCTCCGAAACATTTAACTCGTAAACCGAAGGACACGGCCCGGAATTGAAACCACAACCTTCGGAGCTCGAGTCAAACGGCTTGACCACTTCGCCACGGAAACTCTCGGGCTTGCCGGTATCAAGGGACACAATTATTTTCAAAATACGCAAAGGAAATAACTTGCATTATTATTTTTTTAAGTATTTTTATGATTAGTTCGCAAACTTTAACAGATATGGTATTTTAATTGAATGTAGTATTTTGATACTGGTCTTTAATGATATTTTCTTAAGGATTAATCAATGTCGATATGTTATTAAATGTTTATTAATTGTGGAAATCTACTATTATATAGAATTAATAGCCGTAATCTGGCTTCAGTCTTTTTTTCTAAAGCTGAATATGTCCAAGCGTTCTTTTGGCTAGATCAAAGTGTAGTATATACTGCCTTTGATCTGGCCAGGACCTTGTTGCTCGCCATTCTTCGTTTCATCTCACTAGGTGTGGGTTGGTGGTCCCTTTGGGGGCAAAGGCTAATATCTGAGGTATGGGCCCATTTCCTCGCGCCCCTCACATCGGCCTGCAATTACACCCACACACACACACACACACACACACACACACACACACACACACACACACACACACACACACACACACACACACACACACACTGTGACTCGAACACGGATGCCCAGTGCATATTTGGTTTACCTAACTATATAAGTATTCCACATGCCCGTTGGTTTACCTAACTATATAAGTATTTGTCAGAGTCTTAAACTTGGCTCGCTTTCCTAACAAGTGTGAGACAGTACAAATACAACGTGATTTGACGTAAGACTCAACGATACACCATTCAATGGATTTATTAACATATCAAATACAGAATGATGATCACAACAATATATAATGGATACTTTACAACTTACATCCACAATACAGTTCACAAGTCTGACTCGCAAGATGTCCAGACACTCGCCTTTCAATACAGAAACCATACAACGCCTTTCTCTCAATCACACGTCCGTCCTGTACCGTGTCCCCAGAGCTGTCTGGACCTGGTTCGCAACTTGCCTCCTGCCTGACGTGGCGTCACGTGGCAGGCGTGCGTCTTGCGTTGGCGGCCTGACCGCTGGTCAGCCAGCGATCTCGCAGGCCGGTAACTCCTATTCGCCTGGCGGCGCAACGAAGTTGTTGCATCCCTTACTGGGAGCTAAGTCGCCTGGCGGTCGTAACGATGTCCCTGCATCGCTGTCCCCTGTTAGACTCTGACAGTATTCTACATGCCCGTGGCTTGCGTCGCTGTCTTCAAGCGGTTGCGGAGGCAGCCAGCGCCGCCGCCCGCGTGCCCCAGGAGACCCTACCACCCATGGACCAGAAGAAGTACCGGAAGTGACATCGGAAGTACCTAAGAAAATGCCCGCCAGTGTTTTCAAAAATATGGTCCGTTCTGGAGCAGTTTCTATGCGGAGCCGTTCTGGAGCCATATCCTTCACTTAGTAAAATATAACGTCACAAATCTCGATCGGCTCCAGTGTTCCGACTTAGAACATTGTATACTACTGAGAACCACGCAGCCAATGCTTTGTCTGGATTATTAACGGACCCTGCGCACATGCACAACTCAGCGACCCGTTTTAACTGATCGTCTGAAACAAAAATGTGGTCCTGACCAAACAGAAATTCATGGCAGATTGATTGATTGATTGATTGACTGATCTATGAACCGACATCACAGCACTCGAGGCATTTCCATGGGCGCTCCGTCCCCATCATCAGAGGCCAGCGAAGAGTTCCAACATCAATAGTACCAATAGCAATCTGATTATATGTCCGTCTCTCCTCTCCTCTGAGCGACGAGCGTCGGTCAGACGCCCTCGTCACTCCTCGCTGCCTCATTCTTGCCAGACCACAATGATCCATTTGCACCTCCGAGGTGAACACGTGCTCCCATAATGCCGCAACCACGTCTGCCTTGTCATGCATCAGTACTCCACCACGTTTTGCAGAGCCAGCCAATCTGTCCACCTCTTCATTTCCCAGCACACCAGCATGCCCCGGAGAAATGATCCAGGCAATGCTTGCCACCCGTGACCTCCGAAGCGAAGCAAGCCACTCTGCACGAAGCATGCATGTCCTCACTTTCCTCAGCATGCTTTCTAAATCAGTTACAATCACGATGTGTGTGTGTATCGTATTCTTGATCCAGCGGAAAGCTGCAGTGACCGCCTCCACCTCCATTCTTAAACTAGATGTTTTGGTATCATATGCCAGGCTCTCCTGTACCAAACATCGGCCAATAGCTTTTGCTATGAACCCCCAGGCAATTCTCTTATCTCTCGACACCGAACCATATGTGTAGATAAACACATCACCCGAGCGAGCATTATCCTGAATTAGTTGCTGGATTTCCACTTCCGTGGCCCCTACAGGCCAGTCCCTGCACTCCCGGCTCAATGTGATTATAACTCTGCACAAGTCTGCCTCCTCTCCTCGCCTAATGTTCTCTAAGATGCACGCATGTCTGATCGTATCCTCCGCCTGAGCCATCCTCGATTTCCCTCTGATCAGTCGCTGACCCTTAAATGCTTCCAGCGCCTCATGCAAAGGGTGATCTGTGTCTGCAGCTACTCTGAGGTATGCCTTCGCCTGCATCACCATGAGCCTACCTGCAACAGTCGGCAGACCAAGGATGTAACGCATACACACTACTGGGGTCTCTCTGGTGCATCCCAGCATGACCCGCATAGCTTCGTTCTGTATGCGCTTTAACTTCACATAGCAGAAAATGGAAATAGGGGTGTGTCACAATAATGTTTTTTTTTTTTTTTAAATGGTTCAATTGGCAGCAGATATATTGTAGTATATATCAAATTAACGAGGAATGCACAAGAAACATGACGGTGTTATTTATTAATTGATAGGTCAGAAATGGTATGACAATAACGAGAGGTTTAATAATAATAATAATAATCTTCCTCTTCTTCTTCTTCTTCTTCTTCTTCTTCTTCTTCTTCTTCTTCTTCTTCTTCTTCTTCTTCTTCTTCTTCTTCTTCTTCTTCTTCTTCTTCTTCTTCTTCTTCTTCAGCGTTCCGAGCCATTGAGGTTCTTTGCTGCAGATACAATCCGTCTCCATTCATCTCTCTGTTTATAATAATTCGTCTCTCTGTTTATAATAATAGGTTTAATAATAACAATTGAAATTAAAGAGGCAAAAATTATTTTAAAATGTCACTTACCAAGTCTTAATTTATAATCCTCTTTTGTTGATCCTGTTTGATTTACTGAATAATGTTACGCACAATACGTGTGTTCAAGAATATCACAAGAACTGCTCCATGAAACCAATAAAACACAATTAAAACATAATATCTGGAAGCACATATTTTTCACACAAAATGGAAACACACCAGCCAGATTGTACCGAGAAGAAGAATATAAACACTATTTTCTATTTAGTTGTACTTATTATACAGGCCTTAGGTTCATACCAGAATGTGATCGGCGTTGCCAGTAGTGGGTTGTGCTCAATATTTAAATTTCAAATCCCGAAACAACCACATAATCAAGTACTTATTATACTTTTAAATTTAATTATTTAAATACGCCTTAAATATTTTGTAATAGACAAAACAAATTTAGGGGCACAAATGTGGCGCATTAGCGCATTCATAATTCAATTATGTGCCATCATATTATGACATATTATGACGAACTTTCGCTTTCAGTGTTGCTTTAAACACTAGGAAATAATCGAACTGACTAATAAATACTGAACTTGGTCCTTTAAATCCATTTAAGTCCTTTAAAATTACAATAACTATAATATAAAATTATTAAAAACAAGTTTATTAAAATTATATTTAGACTGGCACACAGCAGAGAATCAGTTAAGGCCATTCGTAACACTGCGGAAAAAACTGTGCCTTTCCCTGCCCTGTCTGTACACCAGCACATTATCTGCAAATGTCAAGATTCTAAGAACATCTGGTGTCTCAATAGCGGCGACAGTGCTGGTGTAGGCATAAAAGAGCACTGTGGGGGATTGACAGATCCCTGTGGGGCTTGACAGATCCCTGTGGGGCTTGACAGATCCCTGTGGCAGTCCAGGTGTAATAGTACAGCGGTCAGTAGTCTAGCAAAATTGCACTGCGCATGGGTTTCTGTACTCTCTAGAGAAAGTGCGCACAATAAAACTTCTGCTGAACGCGTTACTCGGTGATTTGGTTATAACTTCCGTCCGACATGACGCTCACGGGCAACGCCCAACCAGGTCAAATCTTTAAGACAGGTTGTGTCTATTTGTTGTTGTTATTGTCTACGTCCTTTTGTCGGATGCAGTATTGTATCTGGATGTCAAATACAGTTGTAAATTGGATGTAAAAACTAAATAGCGTCTAAAGTTATTGATATTGATCAGGTTTGT
Organism: Cepaea hortensis; assembly: GCA_963921405.1. Taxonomy (NCBI): domain Eukaryota; kingdom Metazoa; phylum Mollusca; class Gastropoda; order Stylommatophora; family Helicidae; genus Cepaea; species Cepaea hortensis. Next base: position 91,447,008 of record OY992892.1, read on the forward strand.
AAATATCACTCACACACTGGCACATTGCCGTCTTGACAGACAATAGTTGGTACACTGTGCTGCAAACAGACATAACAACTACAGCCCATGGCGGAAAGGACAGCGATTTGGTTGCATAACCTATCCATAGCACACATCCTGGGCTGAACTGTGGAGGCCAAGAGTTGACCGTGCATTATAATCACTCTCTTGGCCTGCCTTGCATACTCTAGAGGTCAGCTAACACAATCATAGCTGGAACAAGATAAGCTGCAGAAGCTGCCGGATAAACAGAGTGTGCAAATATAAGTAAATTAGATCAATAACAGTGCAGCAAGAGGTGAAGAAGTCACTAGACCTGAACGTACAAACATGTAGACAACCTGAAAACAGTTGCAGTATTTCTTTGTCTGGAGTGGACAGCTGAGGTTATTGCGACGTGAAATAAGCTGGTGGAGGGTCAATCCCCTGCTTGGGTATACAGAACAAAAGAAGAGGAAACGCGCAGATAGATAAATAGATAGATAGGCTATATATGAATTGGCAATTAGGTAGACAGACATACAGGCATATATTATATACAGGGAGGGAGAGAGAGAGAAGGAGAGAGAGAGAGAGAGAGAGAGAGAGAGACAGACAGACAGAGAGACAGACAGAGAGACAGACAGAGAGAGAGGATGGGAAGACGAACAACCGACATATTAATAGATGGAAGGATAGAGCGATAGAAGTATGGACATTCAGACAATGAAATATAGAGCCAGGCATATGTACAGGCAGACAAAAACAGGCGGACACACAGTCATAAAGATGGATATAGTTAAAATAAGAAGATGGATGGCATTTCCAATTCAATTAATAACATACAAAGTATACACCATTAATGGGATAAGCAAAGATATTTTATCGTAGAGAAGACAACAATTGATTGATTGATTGATTGATTAATTTAGGAATCGACATCACAGCATTCGAAACATTCCCATAAGCGCTCCGTCACTATCCTCAGAAGCCAGCGAAGAGTTCCAACACCAATAGTACCAGTAGCAATCTGATTATATGTCCGTCTCGCCTTTCCTCTGAGCGTTGAGCGTAGGTCAGATCCCCTCGTCACTCCTCGCTGTCTCATTCTTGCCAGACCATGATAACCCATTTGATCCTCCGAGGTGTACACGTGCTCCCACAAGGCCGCAACCACGTCTGCCTTGTCATGTAGCAATACTCCACCAAGTTCTGCAGAGCCAGCCAATCTGTCCGCCTGTTCATTTAGAGAGAAGACAACAAATCGATGACTAAATAAATCTTGTTGATGGACAAAAGTAAACAGTAAAAACAGAAAAAGAACACTATAAGGGCAACAAAGAAAGAATAATAACGTCTTTAAGTTGTTAACTTGTTATCCACGATCATTCTGCAGGAAAATATTTGTGGAGCTGAGAGATGTTGTTTACCTGTCTGCGTGCCGCAAACCTGATAGTCTTCCTCGGCGCCACGTGGCAGGGGATCGCGGGTCCTCACGTGATTGCTGAAGGTAACGTCTACTCCTGTCATCTGATTACATAACCATCACTAACCGTTTTTGCATATAAATATATACACATACTGAAGCACATTAAACACGTGCAACCTGTATAATCCAGGAACACAGTGTGAAATCTACATACAAGAGTTAACACGTTTACATATTTGGAAAATTTAGCTATGCCCTTAGAATTAATGCTGCTAATTAATTTGTACATTTGATTGTTTTGAAATTCGATGGCCCCCTCTGACGAGTCTCCACCTTGCCGTGGTAGAGGGGCTTGCGTGTCCCTGTGACCCCAAGAGCTATGCCGACGGAAGCACCACTACATGTCAGACAGGTTTTGGGATAGGGACCAGACCAAGAGAGACACAATCTGCTGCCTTGCAGGTTGACTGAGGATAGGCAGTCGAAGTCCGAAACAGGCGCACGATG
>OY992892.1:91453943-91668943 GCA_963921405.1 Cepaea hortensis
TGGTTGTGAGAATGATGATGATGATGCCGACAAGTGTGAAGATGTGGCGATACTAACATGGTCATGATAGTGATAGTAATGATTATGTTGAGGACAGTGATGGCCTGGAGGTGACAGCGTGGGTAGAACAGTTAGCTGTATGTACTTTACATGATATTTGTGATTTACTAGGATAGCTGACGTTCAGTAGTTTGTGATTTACTAGTACAGCTGACGTTCAGTAGTTTGTGATTTACTAGGACAGGTGACGTTCAGTAGTTTGTGATTTACTAGGACAGGTGAAGTTCAGTAGTTTGTGATTTACTAGGAACATTGGCGTTCAGGAGTCTGTAATTTACTAGGACAGTTGAAGTTCAGTAGTTTGTGATTTACTAGGACAGTTGACGTTGAGTAGTTTGTGATTTACTAGTACAGATGAAGTTCAGTAGTTTGTGATTTACTAGGACAGTTGAAATTCAGTAGTTTGTGATTTACTAGGATAGCTGACGTTCAGTAGTTTGTGATTTACTAGGAAAGTTGAAGTTCAGTAGCTTGTGATTTACTAGGACAGTTGAAGTTCAGTAGTTTGTGATTTACTAGTACAGTTGACGTTGAGTAGTTTGTGATTTACTAGTACAGATGAAGTTCAGTAGTTTGTGATTTTTTAGGACAGTTGAAGTTCAGTAGTTTATGATTTACTAATACAGTTGAAGTTCAGTAGTTTTATGATTTACTAGGACAGATTATATTCAGTAATTTGTGATTGACTAAGACAGATTATGTTCAGTACGTTGTCATTGCTTCCTGAACGATCGACGCTCATACTAATGTTAACAATCAACACTAGGCGGCGGTCTACCAAATCGTCTGCAATTGATTTCCGACGCGGTTTGTGGGATTTAAAATTGCGTACACAACTCTTCGCCGCGGAGACCGACTGATAAAGATAAGTATGATGAAGTTAATGATGAATGTGCTGCAGACGACACGACCAATATGTTGATGTAAAGATATAACAGGAATATGATACAAGTAATGTTGATGATGTTGATGATGATTATTTTAGTTGGCGAGCAAAATTGCACCGAGAGATGGTTTGGAGAGAATTGTAGTTACCTGTGCCACTGCAGTGCAAACCCAGCCGTCTGTAACTACAACGGGGTATGTCGAGCTGGGACGTGTGAAAACGCACATTTTGGCCCTGGCTGTCAGTATGGTTCGTATGTTTTGTTCTTTCTAACTGTGTAATGGATATACGGGGTGTTTGTAAAGTCTCACTACACTTTATATATAGAACGAATTTGAAAAACGAAGTACATGGCGTCATCAAATAAGTGTGCTAAACATTCATTAAATTTGTTACAATAGTCCCTGCTATTGTCTACAGCGGTTTTGGGGAAGTTCACTGGCATATATCGATGGATGAGAAGGCAACCATTATAATACCCGTATAATGAAAGAGAGCCCATTGGCTGGCTATAGATAAGAAGGCATATTGGCAGTTATATTAAAATGGAAGAAAGTACAGTGGCATACATGGGGTCCGCTAACTTAAGTTTGGGGACCACACATTATAGCCCACAGACGAGTTTGGAGCACATTGGCACTTAATTGCCAGCAGTTATGACAGTACTTGAATTATACACTAATTATTGCAACAAAGAATGCCAACTGCAAGCTTTATCTAAGACAAAATCAAAAGGAAGTTATTGTCAACTTGGACAGACAGAGACCTTCTTTGTGAAATGCGGGACAACACACAGGTAAACCTCATTACGCCATGTCGAAAAAGAAAAAAAATGGAGATTCTAAATTAACGATATGTATATCTTGCGTGTGTTAAACAGTACTATTTGTGCGACGATTACATGTGAACAGAGATAAACATTTCAAGGAAATTACTATTAACTTAATGTATCAAGAGAATTGCCAGAAACCAGAACAGCTCAACTGGACAATAAACGTTGATAAGATGCATTGGTCAGCTGCGGCAGATTTCTAGGAGATCCCAACTAACGCGAAACCATGTGACGGAGATTCCCATAGTTAGTCATGCGTGGACAGTTGAGTTGAGTCAGGACGTGTCAAATTGAAGCATCGAAAACTGTGTTGTGAAATGTAGACTTTTAGTACTGAAGCTTTTGTAGTGTAAGCAGTGACAGTGTTAATCACAGAGGACTTGTGTTAATTGCGTAAATTCGGACTGTGTGATAGATCTTAGCTCCGTATCTACTGGAAATATATTTATTTACAAGCGAATAGTGTGGTTAACGTTTGTATTTCAACAAACAAAAACATTGAATTAATGTAAGTCTGCAACGTTGACCAGGCTGTTCGTTAAAAAAAAAAAAAAAAATAAAGTACATTTGTTATTTTCATTCTAAGAGTCATAGTTTGATATTTAATTTCAATATTGACATACTTGGCACCGTTGAGAAAAACTTAATCAATCAATGATTCTTAGATCACAAATATACAAATTCTTTCATTCCATTTATCATATGTAAATATTAGATACACAAAAATCAGTCACTCGGTCATTCATTCGTGACTATTCGTGGTATAGTCTGCTGTTTTTATAAGTTAGAAAATAATTAGAAAAGCAAGCGGAAGTACATAGCTAATGTGTTTAAACGTTGTAGCAGCACACACTTTTCTTGTAAACACACGCTTGGATTACACTGTTCCGGATGCTTTGGATTACTCTGCTGTCGTCTATCTAACACAGTCTGTTACTAAGTTAAAATGTTCGAACAATTCAATGCGCTTATCTAACTAGTATATATTCGCGCTGGTACTACCGGATGTTACCGAAAGCTGGAATACGGTAAGTCTTTACAGATATGTAGTACTGTTCTTTTAGAACTTGTTCGTGAGAATGATAATAACTGTTTAAGATCACTGTACTTTCACATTCTGGTTGTTCATTTACTCGGCACATTCACAAGTTAAAAATGTCTTTCGAATAAATCAAAGGCCTTAGTCCATATCGCAGTAACTAACTTTTCACAGCGTTATTTGTATAACTGTATATTGTCTGCTGGAATGTGATACTTGTCTGAGCGCCGTAGGTAAATAGTATTAATCATTGCGCCCAAGCGTGGTTAAACTGTCGCTCAACGTATCAAGTAGACTTATTGAGAGTAGGTCTGTAATGGTATTATCTGTCTCGCTGATGCGTCGTATTTCAAAGATGTAGTTCTGCAGTAGTTACGTTCATCTAGCGATTCTGTGGTTTGTTGGTATTCCTTTTGTTATGACGGTTAATGGGTTGTTATCTGTCTCAACAATGAAATGATTGCCAAGCAAATACTTAGATAATTTAGAAATAGAATAAATTAATGCGAGGCCTTCCAACTCTGGTTTAGACCATCTGCGTTCTCTTGGTGACAACTTACGGCTCACATAATACACTGGATGTAGAATGTCACCATAGGCCTGTAGCAAAACTCTAGCTACACCTATAGTACTCGCGTCAGTCCTTAATCTGAAAGGAATGTCCAGATCTGACAATTTTAATATCGGATTGGAGGAAAAATATGACAATACTTTTGTAAAGGCAGGTCTCAGGCCCTCTCTGTCTACAATTCTAGTAGGTTGGTTTTTTGTTAACAGATTTGTAAAAATTTCTGTCAAACTAGAGAAGTTAGGTATGAATCTTCTATAATAATTCAACAATCCTAACATACTTGTTCCTTCCTTTTTAGTAGTAGGAAGTGATAATTTCATAATTCTAGATACAATATTGTCATCAGTGGTAATATATCCATCACAAATTTTGTAGCCTAAAAAAGTAATTTCATGATAGGCAATTTCAACTTTTGCTGGCTTTACTGTCAGGCCATGTTGCCTGATGTGTTCAAAAGTTTGTCGTAGCGTCGCTAGGTGTTCTGTCATTGTCCTGTTGTGTACACAGATGTCGTCCACATATGACAGGATATTTGGTATGTCTGCTATTAACAGTCTTGTCATTCTCACAAATGTCGCTGGTGCATTGACTAGTCCAAATGGAAGTTTACACCATTCGTATAGTCCCCAAGGTGTTGCAAATGCTGTCAAATTGATATCGTCCTCAGTTATGGGAATTTGCCAGTACCCTTTTGTCATGTCGAGTTTCCGTGAAGTATTTGGCATCTGTCATTTCTGTCAGTATTTCCTCACAGTTAGACATTGGTTCTGAATCTAATTGCGTTACTGCGTTGAGTTTACGATAATCAACGCATAGACGTATTGAATCGTCCTTTTTTCTAACAATCACGATTGGAGAAAAATATTGTGATTGTGATCTCCTAATAATTTAGTTTTTCTCAAGGTCTAAGATTTCGTGGTGTAATTTGTCTTTGTAATGTATTGGTATTGAATGAGGTCTGCATTTTATTGGGTCTTGAGTTGTCAGTATGATCTGGTGTTCCACTAGATCCGTCTGTCCTGGATGGTTGAAGAAAATGGTTCTATAGTTTTGTAACAGTTGTATGCAGTTGTCTGTCTCAGTCTGAGAGAGATTGGGAGATAGTTTAATGTCTTGCAGTGTGTATGTTGTATTGAGTGATGGGACTGGTATTTCGTCTGCATCTTCTAGGTCTGTGTGGTCTACTATGGTTGTGCTGCTGTCTCGTCTTGGTCTTCGTCTCTGTTATAGTAGGGTTTCAACATGTTAATGTGGAATATTTTGTTTTTGTTATTTATTTCAACTTCGTAGTGTACTGTTGAAATATGTCTTAGTATTCTTTGGTTAATATACATGATTTCATGATTCTGTCACGAAATGTTGTAACATGCTGGTATGGTGACACTGGTTTTTGTTCATTGTTCACTTCAGTTAACAAATTCTTATAAACTGCTAAGAGGCCACTTGGTCTGGCTCCATATACTAACTCGAAAGGTGAAAACCCTGTGCTAGAGTGAGGCACTTCTCGATAGGCGAAAAGTGTAGCAGGTAAAAAGGTATCCCAGTCATTTGGGCATTCTTGGATGACTTTTGCTAACATGTGTTTCTTCAACGGCACGCATCATTTCTTGTGATGACCCCATTCCGTGCCACGACACAAGCCTGTTCAGAACGTTCTTTCACTGTCTTCCTCTCTCTAGCATTCCAAAAAAAATATATTTCGGGTTCTCAAAACATGTTATAGTGTTTGTCTTCGCTATTGAAGAATGAGCTCTACACAGTATAAATGAAGCTTAGGATTAGGGGGGACATGATGATGCGGCTGATGCTGTCTGGGGTGTGAAAATCGTGGGAAATTTTTTTGGAAAATCTATGTCGGGGAAAGTCGGTGAAATATTGTTTGGTGGCTGTGTGAAAAAAAAAAAATGTGGGTCGTGGTGGGAAAAACATATTATTTGGAAACGCGGGGCTGTGTGGGGAAAAAGTGTGTTTTTGAAAAGCGTAAAATAGAAAGTAATTAAGGTATTAAGGGAGGGCTTTACTAGTGGTCTGTAGAGGTGTAGGCGTTGTGTATGGATACTGAGTCTGATGGAATAAAGTAAAAGTGTCTAGTTGGTCATGCGTCGAAGTACACTTGTTCCTGCAGCGAGGTGCTTTCGGCAATTGGAGGTGGCAGGTTTGAATCCCCGGTCGGTAACTATAGCTTTTCAAATCTTATGTTGTCTAGTGCGTTCTCTAGTCTCTACTTCTTTCTTCTCTTTCTGTGAGCGCCAAACAATACTACGTGTGTTTATTTATAGTAGTGGAAATAGCATATGGGTTGTTCATAAATGAAAATCTTAAATGTGAGCGTGTGTTGATAAGAAGGCGGTTGCTGTTAGATAGTCTGGGACTCGAACCGGTGTTAGAAAAACAACTATTGGTGATGATCAAAGGGTGGTCAAGCAGTGGTCAAGCATTGGTTGCCATACACCTGGATCAGGCTATGGATTATTAAGTACATGTGGCTTAGAGTCTTGCACAGTTCTATGACAAGACGTGAACAGCGAGAGGATTGTAAGACCCACTTTGCACGGCATTAGTTACAAAAGAATGAAAAGTGTGCAAGGCGTTTTGGCGCAAGCACAAACCATCACCGTAGATCAGTTAGACTTGAGCTGGCGGCCACGTCGGACATGGTTTCTTGTCACTAGAGCATGGCTAATATTACAAAGACTTATTGAATAAATTGTTCCTCACTTGACACTGTACGCTTTATGCTTGGTCTATTCTGGTCTATATAACTGTAATACATTCGTCATCTGTTTTTCATGTGTCTAGATATTTGAATTCTTCCACTTGCCCGGAAATAACATAACATTCTTTAATTCTATATTGCGCAATTCCATGTATGCTTTCCAAATTCCTTGTAAATTATGTCACTACAAATGTCCTAATGTTTTTTCCGATCGATCACCGTTAGAGCATGGCTAATATTACAAAGACTTATTGAATAAATTGTTCCTCACTTGACACTGTACGCTTTATGCTTGGTCTATTCTGGTCTATATAACTGTAATACATTCGTCATCTGTTTTTCATGTGTCTAGATATTTGAATTCTTCCACTTGCCCGGAAATAACATAACATTCTTTAATTCTATATTGCACAATTCCATGTATGCTTTCCAAATTCCTTGTAAATTATGTCACTACAAATTTCCTAATGTTTTTTCCGATCGATCACCGTTACAGTCTTATCTCATCTCATCTTACCTCATCTCATCTCATCTCATCCCATCTCATCCCATCACATCTTGTTCCCTTGTACGTTGTGGTATCGAGGTGAAGCATAAACAGCGGGGGTTCCCGTTTATGATCTTCATATATCGAGATTCTCGTGGACTCTATTGACCCCTCTTTCTATCTTTTACGTGTTCGCATCTTCCTCTGCTTCCATCTGATCTGTGCATCACTGCTTGTTGTGGTATACTATCAGTTGGTAACTGGTTTCTATTCTATATTTTTCAGTGGACTTGCTGTCTTATTTCGGGACAAACACGAACCCCACGTATCTAACTGATGCGGATGACAGTACATGCATTCAGGACACGACAGCTACAACTGTCGGGGTGTCCCTTAACCATGCAATGACCTTCCTGTGGTTTAGGCTCACAGTAAAGGACCAATGTAATAATTTATTGTTGTATTACAGTGTGAATGTTTGCCCTCCGTACACAGTTCACATATGTGACTTACTGTTGTATTACAGTGTGCATTGTTTGCTACATCGTTCACATACATGTTGTGTTGTTGTATTATAGTGCGAATGTTTGCTACACAGTTCACATATATGGATTGTTGTTGTATTATAGGGTGAATGTTTCCTACATAGTTCACATGTATGGTTTGTTGTTGTGTTTTAAGAAATGAGGCTGTGCCACCGCCAAGTTATATACAATCACTGGTGGGCAACTTTAATTTGTCAGAAATTGACTCGGGACAAAATTAATGTGGCTGAAATGAAGATTAAGCCCCTGGACACTCAAGCGTACAATTGTCAATGGCTCGTTTAAAAGGTAACATTAGCTGGTATTACTATCCCAACGGAGTGGCAAGGGGAAGGCTAGACTACTTGACGGTGCAGGTCCCCCCCCCCCTCCCACAACATAACTCCCCTCCTGGTACATAATTAAGACCCCACCAAGGTAAAGAAAACAATTACTTCCCTTGGGAAAACAGTATAACTATTGAACAGTGAGTTTAAGCAAAGTAGAATCACTTTTATTGTCTATCATTAATCATTAAACATGCGATGGTTATCAGGATGATGATAGTGAAACTGTCGAGGTTTAGGCAATACAACAATCGCATATATGCAGTGATGTAATCCATGTTCATAACTCTAAAGTTACTTGTATCATGTCTGAATCTGTGGCCAGGTTACAGGTGAAGTGATGCCCCAATCGTCTCCCATCAAACTCTAATAGGATTAGCCAGGAGTCGCTATGTTTAGCCAAGAACCCTTATGGTCCGCTACGGACAGCTATAGTCAGATAAAGACATCCGGTCGGTTTTCGGAACGACCGTTCAGTCCTGACGCCATCTGGTCCCTCCTCGTTTTCAAAATCTATAATCTGCCATTTTTGTTGAGAGCTTGGAAGGCTTAATAAACAATGTGTATACACTAGTTCTACAATCTTAGGTACTACATACAATCTATCACCCAGAATACCCACACATAGAAATGTTTGGCTGTGTCTATTCCGGTTTTTCGCCTTCTCTCTCTCTCTCTCTCTCTCTCTCTCTCTCTCTCTCTCTCTCTCTCTCTCTCTCTCTCTCTCTCTCTCTCTCTCTCTCTCTCTTTGTTTGTCTGTCTGTCTGTCTGTCTGTCTGTCTCTCTCTCTCTCTCTCTCTTTTGTTTGTCTGTCTGTCTGTCTGTCTCTCTCTCTCTCGCTCTCTCTCTCTCTCTCTCTCTCTCTCTCTCTCTCTATATATATATATATATATATATATATATATATATATATATATATATATATATATATATATATATATATATATATATATATATATATATATATATGTCCTACTTTTCCAGTAGGCGAACTCGCCTGTAGCTATTCAGAATAAGCAGCGGCTGCAGCAGGATATAACAATATGAACTGGAAACAAATACTATATTAAGCTCCTGCGAGAAGAAACGTACTAAACATTATCACGTTGCACATACCTTACAAGGAAATCCATCTCGTATCCGAAATACAGGTGGAAATCCGAAATCAGAAGCACTCAATAAATATATAAAATGAATAATATAATAAAATAAAAAACACACAAACGCGTGCAATACGACACACAGAACGACGTTTCGATTCTCAGAATCTTTGTCAAGTACAAGACAACACGGATAGATACGACAACGAAATATAAAAAAGCACAAAACTAAAAATTACAACCACTATGTATCCATGTGGGAGCAGAAAAGATGGATTTGCCAGGTGAGAAGGCACTCTTGGCTGCAGAGTTTAAATATAGTTGCCAGATAGGATTGAAAAAAAAAATTACAAACAGTCTAATATGAAAATATAGGTATGTGGAGACAGTGGTATGGATATGGGGGGAGGGGGGAGGACAGCATAGTAATGGACAGTGTAAACAGTTGGAGAAGGTGGCACAGTTATACAGTGGCTTCCACAACAGTATTGATACCTGCTGGATGGACGCATCCCAGATTGTTAATTAGTTGGCATTCAATTTTTAACCTAACGGAGCTGTTTGAGTAGCAGGTTTTCAATACGATGACACATACATCGTCGACTCCATTATGGTTGGAGGAATTGAAATGGTTGGGGACAGGTTTGTCAGCGCCCTGATTGATGTCTCTGAGGTGTTCTCTAAAACGGTCCGCAAGACGTCTGCCTGTTTGACCAATGTACTTCATGCCACATCGTTTGCAGATGATAACATAAATCAGATTGCGGGATGTACAAGTGAAAGAATCTCTCAAGGAGAAGGTGCCTAGGGGAAATGTGATCTCCGGTGTCTGAACAACGTATGGGCATGTCAGACAGTTCTTACGATGGCATTCGAATGTGCCCACAGATGAAGTAACGGTGGGGAGGCGACTATGCACAAGGTGGTCTCTGAGGCGCTGGTTACGGCGGAAAATTACCCTAGGGCCATCGGAGAATACCTCACGAGTGGTTGGATCGGATTCCAAGATTGACCAGTGTCTCAGGAAAATATGCTTGATGGCATAGGCATGTGGATGGAAGGTGAGGATGAGCTTGGGTGCATTGTTAGGAGGTCGCGTTTGTTTGAAGAGGGACATTTCCCGCGAGACTTGGGTTTTGCGACAGAAAGCTGTGGACAAGACGTCCTCTGGGTATTACCGTTTTCGGAAAAAGTCAAGCATTTTATTTGCTCTCTCGAGGAAGTCATTATCATCCTGACAGATACGACGAAGGCGGAGTAGCTGGGAATATGGGATGGAATCTTTGCAGCTTTTGGGGTGGGATGAGCTGTACAGGAGGAAACCGTAAGCATCAGTAGGTTTGTAGTACACGGAGGTCGTGAGGCCTGTAGGGTTTAATTTAATAGTGGTGTCAAGGAAATTGACAGAGGTGGTGGATATTTCTGTGGTGAATTTGATCGATGGATGGAAGTCATTGACATAATTGATGAAGCGGTTCAGTTCCGCCTCTGCCATGTCGGTGAGACCTATGCCGTCATCGATGTAGCGTCGGTAAAAAGAAGGGAGAAGACCATCATAGCTGAGTTCAATCTGGTGTTCCAGATATCCCATAAATAAACATTTTCGTGCCCATGGCGACAACGCTGATTTGTTCAAAGTAGTGGCCATTGAATTCAAAGGAATTGTTGGTGAGAACAAATTCAGCGAGTCTCACAAGTGGGCGAGTAGGGATGGCTTGATCTGTGCGTTGAACCAGAAAGAAATGTAGCGCCCTGACGCCATCAGCGTAAGGAATGGAGGTATAGAGGGAACATACATCCATTAGGAATAGTCTGTATGTGTTCCCAGGAGTCAGTTAGAGAGAGTTGAATGAGAGTAACGCATGCGTTGTATCCTTGATGTATGACGGGAGATTCGCAACTAGAGGTGGGAAAATCCTGTAAAGAAACGCTGAGATCAGTTCAGTTGGGCATGAGCAGGCAGAAACTATCGGACGTCCAGGATTTTTGAGTTTATGTATTTTGGGCAGCATGTGGAAGGTGGGTTTGCCCAAGTCAGAGTCATGGATGTGAAGTGAAGAGGCACTGGGTGGTAAGGCATCCTCATGTATGAGCTGTTTGATGGTGTTCTGAATCTTCAGGAGAGAGTGGGGTCTCCGGCGCAGGGGGAATAATTGTCAGGTTTATTAAGTTGGGACATGGCTTCCTCCACATATAGATATTTCCACCAAACAACCACCGCACCACCTTTATGAGCATGTTTGATGACTATGTCCTGTCTGCGCTGTAGTTGGGATAGGGCACGCCATTCGGGAGGGGCTAGGTTGGAGCGTTTCAAGCGAGGGAAAGAAACTTGCTTAATCTCAGTGTTAGCTATGTAAAGGTCATGCGCGTTTGAAACTCCGGAAGGTGGGGTCCATGTGGAACGGGATTTGGTTGAAGATGGAACAATGTCAGGAGGTTGTGGGGTGGGACTGTGGACAGGCTTGTCTCTGTGGTGGTACTTGAGGCGGAGTCGTCTGTGGAAGTTGGAAACGTCTTCCAAAATAGCGCGACTGTCCATACGGGGGCGTAGAGGGACAAAACTGAAACCTTTCCCTAATCAATTATGTCAATGACTTCCATCCATCGATCAAATCCACCATAGAAATTTCCACCACTTCTGTCAATTTCCTTGACCCCACTATTAAATTAAACCCTACAGGCCTCACGACCCCTGTGTACTACAAACCTACTGATGCTCACGGTTTCCTCCTGTACAGCTCATCCCAACCAAAAAGCTGCAAAGATTCCATCCCATATTCCCAGCTACCCCGCCTTCGTCGGCTCTGTCAAAATGATAATGACTTCCTCGAGAGAGCCCATGAAATGCTTGACTTTTTTCGCAAACGGCCCTACCCAGAGGACGTCTTGTCCACAGCTTTCTGTCGCATAACCCAAGTCTCGCGGGAAATGTCCCTCGTCAAACAAACGCGACCTCCTAACAATGCACCCAAGCTCATCCTCACCTTCCATCCACATGCCTATGTCATCAAGCATATTTTCCTGAGACACTGGTCAATCTTGGAATCCGATCCAACCACTCGTGAGGTATTCTCCGATGGCCCTAGGGTAATTTTCCGCCGTAACCAGAGCCTCAGAGACCACCTTGTGCACAGTCGCCTCCCCACAGTTACTTCATCCGTGGGCACCTTCGAATGCCATCGTAGGAACTGTCTGACATGCCCATACGTTGTTCAGACACCGGAGATCACATTTCCCCTAGTCACCTTCTCCTTGAGAGATTCTTTCACTTGTACATCCCGCAATCTGATATATGTCATCATCTGCAAACGATGTGACATGAACTACATTGGACAAACAGGCAGACGTCTTGCGGACCGTGTTAGAGAACACCTCAGAGACATCAATCAGGGCGCTGACAAACCTGTCCCCAACCATTTCAATTCCTCCAACCATAATGGAGTCGACGATGTATGTGTCACCGCATTGAAAGCCTGCTACTCAAACAGCTCCGTTAGGTTAAAAATTAAATGCCAACTAATCAACAATCTGGGACGCGTCCATCCAGCAGGTAGCAATACTGTTGTGGAAGCCACTGAATAACTGTGCCACCTTCTCCAACTGTTTACACTGTCCATTACTATGCTGTCCTCCCCCCTCCCCCCATATCCATACCACTGTCTCCACATACCTATATTCTCATATTAGACTGTTCGTAATTTTTTTTTTCAATCCAATCTGGCAACTATATTTAAACTCTGCAGCCAAGAGTGCCTTCTCACCTAGCAAATCCATCTTTTCTGCTCCCACATGGATACATAGTGGTTGTGCTTTTAGTGTTGTGCTTTTTTATATTTCATTGTCGTAGCTATCCGTGTTGTCTTGTACTTGACAAATATTCTGAGAATCGAAACGTCGTTCTGTGTGTCGTATTGTACACGTTTGTGTGTTTTTATATTTTATTATATTATTCATTTTATATATTTATTGAGTGCTTCTGATTTCGGATTTTCACCTGTATTTCGGGATACGAGATGGATTTCCTTGTAAAGTATGTGCAACGTGTTGATGTTTAGTACGTTTCTTCTCGCAGGAGCTTAATATACCTATTTGTTTCCAGTTCATACTGTAGCTATTCAGACTCACGACTTCCCTTGTAATGGTCCCCGTCTTGAGAAATGAGATAATCTAAGTCCATGCCACTTAACCCTTTCCCTGCCATGCGCCCATACATCGCCGCAATAGACCGACAATGACGCCCGTGGGCCCTTTAATCTCCACAATTTAAACAATGGGTTATTTGTCCATTTCCTTATGTTTCCGAAATTTTTAGTTAACTTCGGTAACTTAAAATTGAAAGAGAAATATTTCGCAGTTTGAAACAGACCGCTGACAACCATATTTGTCCCTAGAAATCACTTGATTCTTGATTCGAAAAGATTGTTTTGATTTGAACTTCGAAATAACAACACCTTCTGATTTTGGACCTCATATATTTTAATAAAATTACCGTTTTAAACAATTGTATATTATAGTTATAGTGAGTTCAAGGACTTTGTGAAAGATTCCAAAACTTAAACCTCGTGCAGTATTCAGTTAGTCAGTTAGATTATTTCGTAATAATGGGAAACGACACTGAACGTGAAAATTTGTCATATTATGTCATAATATGCGGCACAAATCGAATTAGGACTGCGCTAATGGGCCACAGTTATGCCCCTAAATTTGTTTTGCCTATCACAAAGTATTTAAGGAGTATTTAAATAATTAAATTTAAAAGAATAATAATTATAACTAAATGGAAAATAGTATTTATATTCTTCTTCTCAGTATAATCTGAGTGATGTGCTACTGACATGTTCCATTTTGTGTGAAAATTATGTGCTTCAAAATATTATATTTTAGTTATGTTTTATTGGCGTTGTGGTGCAGTTCTTGTGACATTATTAAACATATGTGGTGTGTGTAACAGTATTCAGCAAATTTAACTGGATTAGCTTCAGTAGATTATAAACACTGCCTTGGTACGTGAATTATTTTTTATAATCTCTATCCCTTTAATTTTAATTGTTATTATTAAACCTCTCATTATTGTCATAATATTTCTAAGTTATCAATTAATTATTAACACTGTCGTGTGCCCCGTGCAATCCTGTTTAATTTGATATATAATACAATATATCTGCTACCATTTCAGCCATTTTAAAAGCATTTTTGTAACACACCCTACTTCTAATTTTCTGCCATGAACTTCTGTTTGGTCAGGACCCAAATTTTGTTTGCCACCGAATGAGTTAATCAGACACCCGGTTCTTTGCAGCCAATCTACCACAAGTTGTTTCAGCAGAGTAAATAATTGCTAGTGTTGTCATGTTATAGCGTATCCGATGTCCAAGCTTAAGTGCCGGTGATCAGTCTCTGTGCTAGGTCGCAGTGAGTTATGATGAACGCTCGGTCACCACACTCTGAAAGGGCTAAGCGCACCATATACATGTTACCGATTGTGTATAATGTCTGCACCGCTACACCTCTGCTTCAAACACAATCAGTAGACAATATGCCTATTTCCGCTGTGAATAAGAACACAATAGCACCGCATCCTATTAATCCTTGTGATTTACATATGACAATTGGTATCTCAAACATCAAATAAACACTATTCGTCTATTCATGTCAACATTAAAGTATGCATAGCAACAATTCAAAAACGGCATATAATGATTTTCCTTATAATTGCCAAACGAACGAAGTAGTAACACTATTATATTCAGCGAAATTAGACAGTAAATAGCCCTCATAGAAGTAACAACACTGGACAGCCGACATGAAGGTCGGCCTGAATCTGTCACAGCTTAGCCACTGCCATGGTAATTATTAAAAGAAATATAGCCAGTTGACAATATTTTGCTCAACAAAATGCACATAACAAAAGGAGAAAATGCTAGTTCTCTTAGGAGTGGCAAGCATCTACCTGACAAGACATATGAATATCTACGGTATTTCCAGAACAAAAGCAACATAATTAAGATCTTCCTAACCTAAGGTTCCAAATTGCGTAAGCAGAATAACAATATATATATATATATATATATATATATATATATATATATATATATATATATATATATATATATATATATATATATATATATATATATAAAAGGATGTATGTGTGGGTGGGGATGTGTTTTATTGCGTTCGATAACGGTCCATCCGATTGAGATGAAATTTTCTACATGTATTCTTTTCATTCCCGTGCAGGCAACTGTCATAGTTTTTTTTCCAGCTATTTACTTACTAAAATTTAATATTAAAATTTACATTATCATTTCCATATAGCAAGGGGACTTAACAAAAGAGAAGTTATTTCAAGGGCATAACTTTTAATAACATTGCTATTATGTTATATATAGGTTGTTGCATTATTTTCAAAGATTTATAAACTCTTTGTCTACAGTTATTTACAGGCATATGAGTTATAATAAATACTGATATAATCTTTAAGGCATTTTCATAGTTTTCATAAAAATAATGCATCTATTTAAATAGTGAAAATGTTCTAACTCATCTTTTCGACTCAAGAAGTTATCTACAGTCATATAGGTGATTGAAAATAGTTTTCATTAAAAATAATGGATGGTGTGTGGAAGAACATTCTTATGGTAATTTTTTTTGTTACATGAATTTAATGAGACGCTCCCCGCCAGAGGCTGGGCGAAGCCGCGCCGGGTCAGATAGATAGACAGATAGTCGGGAACGGGAGCTTATATGACTACTTATATGAATTAAATAAGATGCTCCCCGCCAGAGGCTGGGCCAAGCCTGGCCGGGTCAGACAGACAGACAGACAGACAGACAGATAGACAGACAGACAGACAGATAGTCGGGAACGGGAGCTTATATGACTACTTTTATGAATTAAATGAGATGCTCCCCACCGGAGGCTGGGCGAAGCCGGGCCGGGTCAGACAGACAGACAGAAAGATAGGCAGACAGATAGTCGGGAACGGGAGCTTATATGACTACTGATATGAATTAAATGAGATGCTCCCCACCAGGGACTGCGTGAAGCCGGGTCAGACAGACAGACAGACAGACAGACAGACAGACAGACAGATCCCCGCCAGGATCTGGGCGAAGCCGGGTCGGATCGTACTGACAGATAGACAGACAGACAGATAGACAGACAGACAGATAGTCGGGAACGGAAGCTTATATGACTACTTATATGAATTAAATAAATGAGATGCTCCCCCAGGGACTGGGTGAAGCCGGGACGGGTCAGACAAACAGACAGACAGACAGACAGACAGACAGACAGACAGACAGACAGACAAACACACAGACAGACAGATAGTCGGGAACGGGAGCTTATATGACTACTTATATGAATTAAATGAGATGCTCCCCACCAGGAGCTGGGCGAAGCCGGGCCGGGTCAGACAGACAGACAGACAGACAGACAGACAAGCAGACAGACAGACAGATAGATAGATTCCCGCCAGGGCCTGGGCGAAGCCAGGCCTTGTCAGCTAGTGTGTGTGTGTGTGTGTGTGTGTGTATATATATATATGTGTGTGTGTGTATATATATATATATATATATATATATATATATATATATATATATATATATATATATATATATATATATATCCATTGGCACCTTTCCGACTTGACAGGCGATAGTTTGGTACATCGTGCTTCAAAAAGGCTTAATAACTACGATCCATAGCGGTGGCGAGTGTGGCTGGTAAGGCCAATTCTTGCTGCAAATGTTTGCCCACAGTAGGTGCATGTGAAAGCATGGTCATTTCCACCATTTTGGACCATCTTACATCTCTCACGCTCTGTGTGTGCTTTATCTGCAATCATTTTCTCCTTTGTGTTTATTCCATTTCTGATAGTTGCCCTCCATGCAACACGTTTGTCCCTATGTGCATTATCAATGCCTGTATCAATCATGTCCCGCTTACACACATCTTTGTATCTTAGTAGAGGCCGACCCTGAGATCTCCTACCCGTCTGTAATGCACCAAAAAAGATGTCCTTTGGTATTCTACCATCATCCATCCTCCTAACGTGTCCTATCCATCTAAGTCTACGAAGACTGAGCATGGAATACACCGTCACACAACCTGATCTTTCCAATACTTCAGTATTTGTGATTTTGTCTTGCCACTTAATACCAAGTATTCTTCGCAGACACCGCATATGAAAGCTGTTTAAACGTTTCTCTTGGCGTGAGTAAGTTGTCCAGGTTTCACTGCCATAAAGAAGAGTACTAAGGACACAGGCTTGGTAGACGAGGACTTTTGTTTTGGCAGTAAGCTTCCTGTTCTCCCAGACTCTTTTTGCTAACATGTTCATTGTTGTTTCTGCCTTGCCAATCCTGATGTTGATTTCCTGATCGAGGAATAATTTGCTATTTACCTTTGATCCTAGATATGTAAACTGATCTACTATCTCCAGTTCGGCGTCGTCAATAAAGATTGATGGTACACCATGTGCACCTTGTGACATAATATGTGTCTTCTTTTTGTTAATTGTTAAACCAAATTCAGAAGAAGCATTGGAGAATGCAGATAGTAGATGTTGTAATTCTTCCTCAGAGTGGGTCGTAATCGCAGCATCATCCGCAAAAAGCAACTCTCTGATTAGTACCCTGCTAATTTTGGTCTTGGCCTTCAATCTCTGAGAATTATAGAGGCCACCATCTGAGCGTGAGTGAATGTATATACCTTCATCCTGATCACGAAAGGCATATTTCAGTAGAAGTGAAAAGTATATCCCAAAGAGGGTGGGGGATAGTACACAACCTTGCTTAACTCCACTCTTGATTTCAAACTCTTCTGAAGTTGAGCCATCAAACTTGATTATACCCTTCATGCCTGTGTGGAACTATTCCACAATGGACAGAAGAGTTGGTGGGCAGCCAATCTTCTTTAGTGCTTTGAACAGATCCTCACGACTGACCAAATCGAATGCCTTTGTGAGGTCGATGAAGGCAATAAACAGTGGCTGATTTTGTTCCCGGCATTTTTCTTGCATCTGTCGCAATGAGAATATCATATCAATGGTAGACCGGTTCTGACGGAAGCCGCACTGTGATTCGGGGTAGACTTGATTCTCCCAGGACTTGAAGTCTGTGCAGGACAATTCTGGCAAATACATTCCCAACAATACACAGAAGTGAGATACCCCTATAGTTGTTACAGTCGCTCCGATCTCCCTTGTACTTGTACAGCGTTATGATGTTTGAATCTTTGAAATCCTGTGGGACTTGTCCTTCTCGCTAGCATAGCTCTATTAGCTGGTGGATCTGTAGAGCGAGCGTGTCTTGCCCACTCCTGATCACCTCTATTGGAATCCTATCCTTACCTGGAGCCTTGCCAGATGCAAGCTCATTTATAGCACACTTAATTTCTGTTATAGTGGGAAGAGTGTCCAGGTGGTCAAGAGTTGGCTGGGCCTCTATGGCGTTGAGGGCATCATCCGCTAGCTTGGTCTCACTTGAGTAAAGCTCTAAATAGTGCTCGACCCATCTATCCATCTGCTGTTTCTTATCAGTGATGATTTCTCCAGTCAAGGTTTTCAGCGGTGCACTTCTTTTGATCATTGGACCACAGGCTTTCTTTATCCCTTCATACATGCTTCTGATGTTTCCCTTATCACTTGCGATTTGAATGGACTCACATAACTTGATACAATAGTCATTCGCACACTGCCTGGCAGCCTTTTGTACATCCTTCCTCGCTTGCTTCAGCTGACTCAGAGTGTTACGCGTTGGTCTTTCCTTGTTTCTTAAGAGAGCTATCTTCTTTTTATCAATCAAGGGCTGCAGTATCTGGCTGTTTCACAGTTGCCTCTCGCTTTGATTCCGAGACCGGTTAAGACCAGGGATGGAGTTATTGCCTCTCCATAGCACAAAGCCTGGGCTAAAATAAAGAAACCATGTGTTGCCCATGCAGCATGATCCCTCTCTCGGCCTGCCTAGTTCACTCCAGAGGAAAGTTAACACCTATAATCTGGAACAAGACAAGCTGCAGAAGCTGCCGGATCAGCAAAGCAATGCTCTAACTGTCCGCCTGTCGGAGCTTCGATCCTAGACCAGCTGCCAACCAAGGCTTAGGGCATTTTCTGCCCTGCCATGACTTATTTTGTCTTTGGGTTGCATTTCCTCGCACCAGGATAAGGCTAGTACCCTCCCAATTGCGCTCTTCCGCCCGAAGCCGTTGGCACAATGTGGGGTGTCGGGTTTGGTAAGCGCTGCCCAACATTCGGCGCTGACAGAAAGCAGGTAGTACCGTCTACTGTCATACGGTAGCTCAGTCATATCTGACTAAGACCTGACTTGAATATATATATATATATATATATATATATATATATATATATATATATATATATATATATATATATATATATATATATATATATATATATATATATATACAGAAAAATGAGAAAATCTACTTGTCGTTGAAATAACATAGATCAGACAGAGGAGATGCAAATCCGCTAATATAGAGCTTTGCTGAAAATTTTCTACAATAACCATTTACAGACAATACTAAACAGCATATAATCCATATTCAACGGTAAATGGCATATACATTTAATCGCTCCATACTGGGTCCTATTAAGGGCAAATCTGATTCCATGTCAGTTCACGCCTAGTGTCTAGAGTCAGTTGGGATTATCTTCCGCGCTGGTCAGCTCGCGTGTCTACCCTTCTGTATAGTGTTCTTGTCAGTCATTTGTGTGTCGACGGGTTACATGCTCAGTCTTGCATCATAAGTAGGTAGAGAGTGGCCTTGTACACTGGCGAGCGATTTGGTGTCATAGACAGATTGCCTCGAAAAACGTGATTTTTATCTGTTTTCCTCTACTATGTCCATCTCGATTTGTAGACCGAGATATCTTGCGGGATGGTAAAGCGGTAAAGCGACGTTCTATGACAGTATTACAGTGTGAATGTTTGCTGCATGGTTCACATACAATGTTCGTTGTTGTATTATAGTGTGAATGTTTCCTACACAGTTCACACACATGGTGTGTTGTTGTATTATAGTGTGAATGTTTCCTACACAGTTCACACACATGGTGTGTTGTTGTAGTATAGTGTGAATGTCTCTACATACTTTGCAGACATCGTGTGTTGTTATATTATAGTGTGCAGTGTTTGTTACATAGTTTACAAACATGGCTTACCCGTGTGCTATACTGTGTAGTGTGTGCTATATCGTTCACATGCATGGCTTAATCTTATGCTATAGTGTGCAGTGTTTGCTACATGGTTCGCCTACATGGCTTAATCTTGTGCTATAGTGTGCAGTTTTTGCTACACAGTTCGCCTACATGGCTTATTCTTGTGCTATATTGTGCAGTGATTGCTACATAGTTCACATAAATGTTTTATTATTGTGGTACAGTGTGCAGTGTTTGCTATATAGTTCATATACATGGCTTACTTTTGTAATGTGCTGTAATGTGCAGAGTTTTCTACATAGTTCATATACAAGGATTAATCTTATGCTATGGGGTGCAGAGTTTGCGAACTGTGTATACTTCACATACATGGTTTTTTGTGCAGTCTCTGCTTCGCGTACATAGTTCACATACATGGTATATTGTTGTTTTGTGGTTTATGCAATGTTAGCACCAAGCGTATAGTTCACATATACTGGTGATTATTGCGACGTAGTTTGCAGTGTTTCGGAATCGTGTATAGTTCGCATACAGAGTTCATTCTTGTACTACAGTGCGCAGTGTTGGAGTCCCTTGTATGTTCCACTTACTTCGTGTACTGCAATGGTATAGCCTGAAATACTTACGTCCTGTATATATTTGTAGAAAGTCATTATATTTAGGCAATGTATAAGTGCACATAGTTGTAAGAACTGTCTGACAAATGGCCAGGATATTGGAAAGAAAAGAGTGGAAGAGTAACCCGTTAATACTCAGGCCAGGCACGGGCACAAGAACATACCTGATCCGAGACTTGTCTTGTGTGAGATTGGAACCCTGATTGTCCGCACTTATAGGTAAGCACATGGTTGTGGTAGTACTCACCCCAGTGCCAAGTGATCAGCAAGACAGTCCACCTCATGAAGGATGTGAACCTTGGATTGGATACAGGACAGATATTTCCCTGTCTCAAAAAAAGCTGGATCGGGCATAATAGCGTATCTGACACAATGAATAAAGTATGATGAAAGGTGTAGACAAGCATTCTTTTGGCGGAGTGGAAGGCTTCTAGTCAACAATCAAACTTAGAGAGCATCAGCTGGATTTTCTACTCAGGTCATGCTAGTTTTGGGAAACGAGCAGATGGACAGACTGGCTGGATCTACACCACTCTCTGGGGTATTGGCGCCTGCTGAAGCAGATGTGACCGGGCCAATTTGAGATCGTGCGGATAGTGAAAACGAACGGGTTAGGTCATCGAGGCTAGCAGAGAATGGTGTTGTAGGCAGTGACCAGAGGGTCTGGCCGGCACATGGGACTCCGAGGAAAGGGCAGACGGGCGCATAATCAGGCTGCTACTGGTACCCGCTTGCTACTGGTACCTTTAGCGCCGGTACTCTTCGCTTGTTGTTACTGATGACGGCGCACGTGTAGAATTGTTCTTTGTGTTGTGTGCTAAGGTTCGTAACTCAACTAAATACGGCTTAGCTCAACTCAACTCATCTCACATCAGCTCAACTCATCTCAGCTTAATTAAACTCAACTCGGCTCAGCTCAACTCAACTCAGCTCATCTCAACAAGATGAAGACATATATCAGTCATCAGCGCATCAGGTTGGAATCTGTGGATAATGAAATACTTACCCCGATGAGAGGGCACGATCGCACTCTAGGCATCATCTCAGCCTGAATGTAATTCGTGTGCTCACTCGTTACCTGGCTACATCATTACATGTCTCTTAAGTTGGGAGTTCCAGTAACTACGGTCTTGGTCACTCCGTGGGTTTCTGAGTAAGAGAGGTCTAAAAGAGCTCCGCAACACATATCCCGTTACGTTGTAAAAGGTATCCCCATAAGCCCCACTTTGGTTGATACATAATCCTTCTCAGAAATAAAACACCCGAACCTCAGTGCAGGTAAGCATAGCTGTTCCAGAGGATTCTCCGACCGACCAACCAAGCAACTAACCAGTCACCCAACAACCAACTAACCAAACAGCTAACAAATCAACCAATCATTCAACTATTTAATTCAACAAGCTAAGCTACAACCAACATAGCAGCCAACCAACCAACCAATACTAACTTAACTTCCGGAAACCTCACACGTCTTCACAATGTAACCTATAAAATAATGATATATAACCACCCACAGCCGGTCTACTTGACTTTACATCAAAATAACCAATCACCGTTAACTTCACATCCACATTAGTCTACTCGACTTTACATTGAAACAACCAAACACCGTTAACTTCACATCCACAGCTAGTCTGCTCAACTTTACATTGAAACAACCAAACACCGTTCCCATCCACAGCTGGTCTGCTCAACTTTACAGTGAAACAACCAAACACCGTTAACTTCACATCCACAGCTAGTCTGCTCAACTTTACATTGAATCAACCAAACACCGTTAACTTCCCATCCACAGCTAGTCTGCTCAACTTTACATTGAAACAACCAAACACAGTTCCCATCCACAGCTAGTCTGCTCAACTTTACATTGAAACAACCAAACATCGTTCCCATCCACAGCTAGTCTGCTCAACTTTACAGTGACGCTGAACATAGTGGAGCCGTGTCACAATGAGAGACGCTACAGTCTCAGTGAGACTGAGATTGACGTCAGTTGCGACACAACCATCCTCCTACACACTCTGGAGCTGAGAGGGGAAATAGCACACTCACTCTGCTCTGTCAGGATCAGCGGAGGTTAGATGTTCCCGACTTTGTTGTGCATCGATTCATACACCCAGAATTATTTGATGTTTCATCGATTAACACACTCAGTAGTCTTTGATGTTTCATCGATTCACACACTCAGTAGTTTTTAATGTGTCGTCGATTCACACACTCAGTAGTCTTTGATGTTTCATCGATTCTCACACTCAGTATTCTTTGATGTTTCATCGATTCACACACCCAGTATACTGGGATGTGCATCAATTCACACTCTCAGTATTCAGTAACTACATGCGCGTTCACGGTATACCCTAAACAGCACATTTTCTATCAGATCCTCCATTGGAATGTATACCTTAATCAACTCACCCCAGGATCTCATATCCTTAGCCATTCTGGGCTGCCCCGTTCGTGTCGTCCCTTAATGTTCACTTCTGTTTCTACGAGAGGGCTCCAAATGAAAACCTAATTTGTGTCTGTGTGAGTGTGGGTGTGTGTGGGTGTGTGTGTGTGTGTGGGTATGTGTGGATGGGTGTGTGTGTGAGTGGGTGGGTGTGTGTGTTGGTGTGTGAGTGGTGGGTGGGTGTGTGGGTGAGTGGGTGGGTGGATGTGTGTATGTGGATGGGTGGGTATGTGTGTGTGGGTGGGTGGGTGCGGGGTAGGTGGGTATATGTGTGTGTGTATGTTGTGTGTGTGTGTGTGGGTGGGTAGGTGGGTGTATGTGTCTGTGTATGTGTGTGTATTTGTGTGTGAATATATTCTGAAAATGTAAAGAACACATGTATCATGTTTCGATGTAGTCGCCACTGCGCTCAATGCAAGTCCTCCAGTGCCGATAAAGTGCTTCGGTTCCTGAAGAAAAATCGTTTCTGTGGTCACTAATCGGTGTCCCCACGGGTCATAACCAGTTTGTCAAAGAAGTCACGCTTTTTTAAAACTTCCTACTGCACTCAAACACTTGCTGCACCTGGAGGCATGCATCGCCATCACGGACCTGTATTTGCCGATGAATCCCTTTAAGTTTCACCCTTCACTGATAAAAAAATGTTTAAAAGAATGATGCGCCTCTTTGTGTCATTCCAAAGAGGTGCGGTCACCTGTAAATTGTCCTTATGATGTCACCGTGTTCGTCTGTACACTCTTGACATCCTGAACAACAACATTGACAGATTACAAGACAATGACATGGTTATTGTGATTTCTATGACACTTATATTGTTAGCATTTGAAGCTCCCTCGTACTACCCAATCTCAATGCGTTTATAGGCCCTCTATTCGTTTGCCTTGTGGACACAAAACATTTCTGTTTATTTTATTCTCAAGTTTTCTCAATAGGTGTTGTTTCAGCGCCAGCCTTGTTTTTTTTTTTTATACCTCGTGGCTAACTGGTAACTATCAAGTTCTATCTATGAGATTCACATTGGTCATTCTGTTATACCATTTTATTTCTCGTATTTTGAAGGCACCAGGTAGTTAGTTTTTCAGCCACGTCTAACCCCATCCTTATTGCACCAGGCATTCCAATTCCAATTCCATTTTCAAAACAAAAATTCCAAATTCGGTCTAGTCTAACCTGCTTCCTCAGCGGTGGTTATTGTTGAGAGCCGTGGTTTTTGTCGATTTATTCACCCTGATTCTTGTCTTGTGCGCTCTTTCGCCAGGCATTAACAAATTATCCATGTTATATTAGAGTGAACAATAGGGACGGCAGTGTCCGTACAACAACAACATCAACGAACGAAAGAACGAACTTTATTTTCAAAGTTTCACAAATTGGACACGCAGGCCTGTCTTACATTCGGCCCTTTCAATCACTCATCTTACGTTCATTCTTGTGCACATTACATTCCCATAAGAAAATAGAAGAATCATTGTTAAATGAATATTGTAAACATAAACAATGCCTATTACAATGTTATGAGACAGGCAGGCAGGCAGACACACGTACACACGCACATTCATAAAAAAGATACATACTTGTACATTCCTGCATACATAGTTACATTATTTACCCAAATTCACACAATTATGCACCCTCCCAAAAACACACAAATATACACTACCTCGCATACACATACACTTTCTCACAATAACAAACTGACACATAAACACACGCACGAACGCATGCACACAGGTAACAACAACAACAACAATAACAACAACACCAAAAATAACATCATCATGACTGTGTATTTCAGTGTTATGATCTTCTTCGTTTGCCCAACATGTTTGGTGTGGACGTAAATGCATTATGCCTGTGTATACACTTTTCGACCGACTTCTAATTCTAAACATAATAACGACTAATAATGAACAGACTGATAGGCTAGCAGGGAATGCACGTCTTGGTGGTATCTTGCCTATGGACAAGGGGGAGGTGGTCGTACGCTTGTGGGGCCATGGGGAGAAGGCGGAGGAACAGATTGAGAACCCATGTGTGGAAAGAATGAGATTGTGGGGGATCGGCAGGGGTTCTGGAAGAATCTCAAAACTGAGAGGGAAGACCAGGAGAACATTTAATCAGATAGCGGTGGGAACGATTAGTAGTATGACTCTTCGGTGGCTGTTGAACGAGGGGACTGAACACGTATGGGAATGTCCTGAGTGCAGTGATGTCTGTTCATGACTCACCTCAACTCAACTCTAATTCTCCAGGCAGCGTTATCCTATTTTTTAAAAGTTTTTATTGAGTGGGAAGTAACATATAGCTGTTAGAATTGGAAGTCGTGTATGGCTGTTGGAATAGGAATTCGATAATGTTTGTTGGAGTGGCAAGTCGAGGAATGGCTTTCAGTGAGAGAAGTGAAACATTGCGTGTGAGTGTGAAATACTGTATTGACATATGCCTGGGTCATTGACAGTAAGGTGAGTGACCTGGCTACGAGAAAAACAATCAACCCTGAGAAATAATGGGACGTGTGTGAGTGGAAGACCCCAGGGTGAATGGGGAGAAAGACAGTTTTAGGCTGGGGTGTAATGTTGTTGGGAACCCAGGGAGGGGCTACACAGCAGGGTTAAAAGACAGTGGAAAAACTTTGGCTAGTGAGTGGAAGCTGAAACCGACTGAGGTTCGGTTCGTGTGAAGTCAAGGGACTTCAGAGAGTGGATAGTTTAGCGCCGAAAGGATCGGTTGTCGAGGAAGTGGAAGTTTAGGCTGATGGTGGGTCAGTTCTTGTGTTGTGTTGTGCTCCCAGTGGTGAAGACAGGCTTGGAAACCCAGTGGGGGTCGGATAGTGAATAGAGGCCTGAAACCAGAGTGGGTTGGATAGTTAGTGGAGACTTGACCCATTGTGTGGGTGTATTGTGTTAGGTCCAGCTGTGGATAGTAGCTGGATTACCAGTCGCGTGGATTGATTAAGCAGACCGTGAGAAGACAGTGATGTGTGCGTGAGGAGGATATGGATATTCTATGGATTATATATATTGTTTCTGGATATATAAATATGTTCTGTGGGTTTGTGTTATTTCTGTATTAAAGGATTATGTGCGCCAAAATCGATCTTGTTTACTGACTGGTGAATGTGCACTGCGGGGGTGAGTCATAGTGTAAGACAGTGAGAGAGCTCAATTGACACACCAGGAGTATCGTTACCTAGACAACGACCCTATCACGAACTTATCATAAAGAACGTCGTGTGATATATGTGGGCTCTCCGGTCAAGGGCGACGGGGATATATTGAGATATCTTTATGGCTCGTCCTGTCAAGAAACCCAGTGTATTAACTGAGAGCTCGTCGCTTAGTAAAGATTTTCTGACAGCTACATTTGGTCAAGGAACACAGTGCAATATTGAGATATCTGTGTGCTCTTCGCTGAGAGAGGAGTTATTATCTGGTGACTTCGTTCCATCAAACTAACAAACCCTTGACAAATTGGATATTATTGCTTAAAGAAATTAATGTGAACTCTTCGGTGTGTGCGCCAAATAATTCACACAGACAGACGGGAGTAAACACGCAAGCTAGCAGTCGGGGCACGGAAAAACCAGTGTTGAATACAGAGTGTGGCGAGGGCAGCGTGCGTATGTGTCAAGGACAGAGTTCACGAGAAACCAGGTAAAATTGATACCAGGCAGTAGTGCTGAAGATAACAGACAGTTTGCGAGAAGGTCACACTACAGGTAAATTACTGGACAGTCAGCGCGCATGAAGACACGGCACAGGTCAACGGAGAGTGTGAGGTGACGGGTTAGTCATTAGTCACAAACAGCGCGTTGGTGAAGACGCGGCACAAAAAGTCGGCGCGGCGATACTGGCTGGCACATAATCGCAGTTGGTGATAAAGACAGGATTGAAAATCAAAGATACTGACAGGTGGTTGTGGGTGTGACAGGACAGGATTTAAGTCAGTGAGCAATTTCGTCGCGAAGTCTTGTGTGTGGTGAGACATTTTGTGTGTGTGTGCTGAGGCAACGCACTGTGTTGGTCACGGGTCGACAAGTGAAGAATTTCAGCACAGCTAACACGACGGGGGGAGGACGGTGGAAATTGTGAGTTTCCACGGACAAATCGGGTTAGCGCTGTTGATATGGACAGGTGACCGAAGGGGTAGTAACAGTACCCCACCGCAGCCAGAGTTGGGGCGGGTTAACGGTGTAAAGTGTGCATTATTGTGACAAAGAGTACTGAGGTACTAACTTGAGGTGTCCGGCAATGTCAAGGCCAATAAGGTGGAAATTTACCAAAACTTTCCAGAGGAGAACTGGATAAACAAGGTGTTTGTGAACGAAAACCAGACTTTATGTTCGTCTTTGTGAATCCCTTTGTGACCATTACTCTGTTATGAGCAAACATTTTACAGCGAAGTGTCATCACCGCAAACAAGGGTGCATACAGTTGCCAAAAAGAACTGACGGTATTGTGTTAAAGAGCTGGACATTTGCTGCAATTTTTTGTGTTGAACTTTGTCTTTAAACGTGAGTCTTTCACATAATTGATACAACTACGGACCATCTCCACAACCAAGGTAGAATAACGTTACCGACTGTGTCGAGACAGAACATTTTGGATAATCAATCATCATCTGCAATTTTTTCGACAGTTGGAACTTGTGATCACAACGTGAATTCAGTAACCACTCAACAAAACAATAAGTCGCTTTGGAAACTAGCGTCGTAGACATCTTCAGCATATTGTGAAAAATTAATAAAAACGAACTTGTGGCGACGGATTAATAGGCTCATATCTGTCGGCCAACCAGTTGGACATTTTGGTTGCTCTCATCGCCTTAACTGTCGTTATCGTCTGTCTACTTATATATATATGGATATTTTATTACATGTAGTTGTTGGATAGGCACTTTTTGCGATCTCTATATACATCAGGTTAGGCCTTGCAAAACGTGGGTATTTCTGGTGCTTAAGATATTTTTTGTAAGGAAAACGCTAATGAGTTACCGTTTCGTGCAGTGGCATTGGAGTCCTAACCAATATCTAGAGCCGAGTTGTCTGACGTCAGATTTGTGTATATTTTGATGCTATAATTTTTTTTCTCTCTTTCTCTCTTTTCGTTATATTTACATATGATATTTGTTGTGTTCGGATATATGTTATTATTGTGATCTTTCGTCATTTCTGCTGTCTAGTGGTCTTTGTCAGTTTATATATTACGCGCACTGTGGGTGTCCCTACACAAGCTTGTTGTTGTTACTGTACTTTATTTCTTTGTGATCACCGGCTCCGTGTTCTTGGCTTGTGAGTCTAACGTTTTATAGACAACACTTACTGTTATCATTCGTTCGTTTTGTATATGTATTTATATGTATGTTTAACAATATTTCCAGAAATGTTATACAACTATTTGTTATAGATATATGCGAGGGAGAATAGGTGATATT
The DNA here is from genome assembly GCA_963921405.1 of Cepaea hortensis. NCBI lineage: Eukaryota > Metazoa > Mollusca > Gastropoda > Stylommatophora > Helicidae > Cepaea > Cepaea hortensis. The sequence goes on from OY992892.1 coordinate 91,482,197, forward strand.
TCCCCTCACTACCTAGTGCTTATAGAGTGACTGGGTGAGTACAGAGTAATATTTTAGCACTACGAATTTACGTACACAGGGAGTGGTGGTGTACTTAAGGAGGGCACACAAAGACTAGTAGCAGAGTCTTTACATTTATAATTGGCTGACAGACAGCAACGTGTCCACAAGTACAAGATGCCTACTTTAATGGAATATATTGAAGCAGGTGAACGGTTAGGCCTGAAAGGTAAAGAGTTACAGGAGTATGCCGAAGCAAAAGAACAAAAACAGATTGAAAGAGAGGAGAGGCATAATGAACGCGAGGCAAAACGCCTACATGAAGAAAAGGTAGCTGAAGACAAGCGTCTACAGGAAGAGAGAGAGACACACACAAATGAAAATAGAAAGTGAGAAAGAAAAGCTCAAAAGGGAAACTGAAATTGAGTTAAGAAAATTAGAACTGTCTTCTAAGGGGCAAAGTGAGGAAATCAGAAGACCTTCGCAGTCGTCACGGAGACTAAAACTGCCATATTTTACGGACCAGGATTGTCTTGAATCTTATCTTTCAAGATTCGAATCGTCTGTGAAAACTCTAGGCATTCCAGAAGGGGAGTATGCCATGCTGCTGGGCGAGTTTGTTACGGGTAAGGCCCTAGATACAATGTTTAATTTACCTGTGGAAGAAAGAAACAACTATACTATTTTGCGTCAACGTCTGCTTACGAAGTTCCAACTAACTGAGCATGGATACAGAACAAAGTTTAGACAGTTAGGGCCAGAGACAAATCAAGATTTCACAGATTTTGTTAATACAGTAAAGATCACATTTAACAAATGGATGGAGCTTGCAGAAGAGGGGAAAGATTTTAATAAATTAGTGGATTTAATGTTAAGAGACAAGGTAGTATCTGCATGCAATACAAACTTAGTAGCTTTCTTTGAGGAACGTAAGCCAAAGGACATAGACACAATGTCACAGTTAGGGGAAAACTACCTGACTGCACATCCAAACAGTTCTATTGGTAGACTAATTAGTGAGGAAATAGTCTGTGCAGTGTACACTAAACAGGACCAGAATCAAGTTATTAGACCAAGATCGAAAAGTGTGGATTCAGCACAGAAGTATGAACAACAAGAGTCTCAAGATAATGGTTTCCGCGGCAGTGCAGGACGGTACCCATACACAAGGGGAAATTTCCAGAGGGGTCCAAATAGTTATGCCGGATGCTGGAATTGTGGGAGCTGGAGACACAAAATGGCAGAGTGTGATGCACAACCATCAGATGGACCAACGAACAACAGTAAAAGGGAGATCACTTGTTTCAAATGTGGAAGAAAGGGGCATGTCAGCTATCATTGTACGATGAGGGAAACGGAGCATTCTAATGCAGCACAAGTTATTGAGACTATTAACAATGACGATTGTAGTGGGTGCAAACCTCTTTTTGAAAAAGACGGTCAGCCAGTCTTAGTGTGTGGCCATACATTGAATGCAGGATCAGCAGTCCATGAAGGTGGAAGCATGCCAGATGCACCATGGTTTCGTTAATGATAGGCCAGCATTAACAATTAGAGATTCCGTGTGTACGTCTATCGGAGTTAGAAAAAAGTGAGTGAACCCCTCGGATTATACAGGGGAAAAGATTAGATGCATAATATTCAACGGCACAGTAGAGTTCTACCCATTAGCCGTGATAGCAGTAAAAACACCATATATCACAGGAAGAGTGGTAGCGTGTGTTTTGGACTCACCAGTGGCTGATCTCATCATAGGAAATGTTATAGGAGTTAAAGATTGTACAGAAGAGGAAGTAGCTTATTGGGACCAATAACATAATGTAAGCAGTAACGAGGTAGGTACCAAATGAAAACCGAAATTAGAGAGTATAGCTGAAGTAGAAGAGGCACTTGCAGTAGACATAGAGAGTGAGAAAAAGGGTAGTACAGCTGAGCAGGTGAGAATGGATCTCAAATATAGCTGTAGGGAATCCCAGAGACAAGATACTACTCTCGACAAATGGTTCCAAGGATGTAGTAAAGTGAGACATAGACAATCAAAGAAGGGTAGATGGTGCTTCGAAATGAAGAACAATGGTCTCACTCGCAGGTTTTCAGATGGCGGAACTGCATGTGGGCAAGTAGTATTACCGTTAACACATAGAGACCGATATACTAGAACAGCTCAGGATAGGGCATGTGCAGGGCACATAGGATTAAGGATTAAGCATAGAGTAGGATGCCAGGTATATTGGCCAGGATTTAATAAAGAGGTCAGACTAAACAGAGACTCCAGTGTAACAGTACAATATGCAGATAGCAATGTTAACGCAGTTCAAAAGAGTGTTAACGACATCACTGAACCAGTATTAGCAAACAGATGTTTTAAAGATATAGGAAACATGAGGCATGGGTATATGAAGGGTAGACACAGCATCGAAAGGAATCATAGGTGGAGGTTTGAGGCAAGAAAAGAACCACCTGATATAGTGTCGGTACACAAATAGTTTGTGTCTTTTTGAGGATGTTAATAGATCTGCAGATACACAGATATGATGTTTCTTATTATGTATTATTATTATTATGTGATGTATGAGTTCATGCATTGGTACACAAGATAGTAAGTTGGATGTATTGATGTGTGGGGAATAGGGGAGTGTACTATGAGCATTTGATGTATTATTTAGTGTGGTAGCTAGAGTAAGTTGGATTTATACTTACGACTACCCAGGCAATATGTCTGGGTCACATATTTGATAAGTATTAGTCTCCCAACATTTGAAAACGATGTTTTCTTTTAAGGGGGGGGGGGATAATGACATATGTCTGGGTCATTGACAGTAAGGTGAGTGACCTGGCTACGAGAAAAACAATCAACCCTGAGAAATAATGGGGCGGGTGTGAGTGGAAGACCCCAAGGTGAATGGGGAGAAAGACAGTTTTAGGCTGGGGTGTAATGTTGTTGGGAGCCCAGGGAGGGGCTACACAGCAGGGTTAAAAGACAGTGGAAAAACTTTGGCTAGTGAGTGGAAGCTAAAACCGACTGAGGTTCGGTTCGTGTGAAGTCAAGGGACTTCAGAGAGTGGATGTTGTAGCGCCGAACGGATCGGTTGTCGAGGAAGTGGGAGTTTAGGCTGACGGTGGGTCAGTTCTTGTGTTGTGTTGTGCTCCCAGTGGTGAAGACAGGCTTGCAAACCCAGTGGGGGTTGAATAGTGAATAGAGGCCTGAACCCAGAGTGGGTTGGATAGTTAGTGGAGACTAGACCCATTGTGTGGGTGTTTTGTGTGAGGTCCAGCTGTGGATAGTAGCTGGATTACCAGTCGCGTGGATTGATTAAGCAGACCGTGAGAAGACAGTGATGTGTGCGTGAGGAGGATATGGATATTCTATGGATTATATATATTGTTTCTGGATGTATAAATATGTTCCGTGGGTTTGTGTTATTTCTGTATTAAAGGATTATGTGCGCCAAAATCGATCTTGTTTACTGACTGGTGAATGTGCACTGCGGGGGTGAGTCATAGTGTAAGACAGTGAGAGAGCTCAATTGACACACCAGGAGTATCGTTACCTAGACAGTTAGTTAGTTAGTCGACAGATCATCCTCGTTGCACATCGGACCATTCAGTCCATAAGTGCTCGGATCCCCTCCTCAGCAAATCCCGCAGCGTGTAGCGGCTAACGACGCCAGTTCTGTGTTGGTTTATCAATCTTCTTTGGCTTCCTGCGTAGTGTTCTTGTTTGGCCACCCCTCTTTTAATTTGCTGCTCTCGCAGTCTGGCCATTGTTGTAGATTCACAGTCATCACTTGGTTCTTGCAAAAGTCTCACTTCTCGTAGAGCATTCAGAATGTCAGCCTGGTCCATGGCGCGTCCGCCCTCCACAGTAGCCTCACCTGCGAGCTTGTCAGCCCGCTCATTTCCTTGTACTCCCGCATGCCCTGGCACGAAGATGAAACTAATCTTTGCCAGCCGAGACCGCTTCAGAGGCAGCAACCATTCTCTTCGGATCGACCCCTCCTCTATCCTCTTGATCATGTTCATTGAGTCGCTAAGGAAACAAGCCCTAGTGAATGTCTGTGTCTCGAGCCATGTTATTGCTTTACTTACTGCCATGACTTCCATGGTCAGGCTACTTGTGGTTTCAGTGAAAGCACCAGAGTCCTCCTTCACAATTCTCCCTCCGGCCCGAGCTGTAAAGGCCCATGAGCTTCTCACATGTCGGACGACCGACCCATCTGTGTAGATGACCGCGTCACTGTCTAGCGAATTCTCGAAAATCAACGCTTGTACTTCAGCCTCCACAGCAGCCGGATTTTCTTGTCTGCATTTTCTATCTAGTTGGATGCAAACTGAAAAGGATGTGCAGAAGTCTGTTGGCACTTGCACCCACTCCTCGCCAGGTTCTAAGTCCTCAAGTGAACACACCTGTTGAAGAATGTCTTCGGCTTGACCCATCCACGACCGTCCTCTTTTTAACCTGCTGCCCTTCACCTTCCTAATTTCACTATGCAGTGGATGCTGTGTGTTTGCGTTAATTCTGAGGTAGGCGCGTGCCCTGCAAACTTGCATTCTCTCTTCAATGGTTGGAAAATCAAGAAGGTAGCGCATCGCCCTGCATGCTGTATCTCTTGTACATCCAAGAATAATGCGCATAGCTTCATTCTGTATCCTTTCCATCCTTTCTATCTGCTTATGGCTGAGAGTCAGGATTGCCATTGCATACTCCAAAACAGACATGACCAGCCCCTCGTACAGAAGACATAGATGGCGCTGCTCACAGTTTGCTGCCGCCATCACCCGCATCGCTGCCAAACCCCGCTTGGCCTTTGTTATCACCTGGTCTATGTGCACATTATAAGCAAGGCTTCGATCAAACCGTATCCCCAGGTAATTCATTGCCTGCGTTCTTTCCACCGTCTCTGAACACAGCATTACAGTTGGTGTTGGATTGTTGACAATATGATTATTCAACGAGAACCAAGTCACTGTTGCCTTTGTTGGGTTGACCATTGCCCCAGCTTCATCACACCAAGTACTTATGCGATTGAGTTCGGTTTGTAGTTCCACAGCAACCTCCTCTCTATCCTTACCCTGACGATACACTAAAACATCATCGGCATATGACAATGTCCTGCCAGGTCCAGTGATCTGCTCACTGGTGATTCTCACTGTGTAGGCGTTGAACAGTACCGGAGATAATGGTGATCCCTGTGGTAGGCCAGGATATATTGTTGTTGGTTCCGAAGTCCAACTGCCACATCTAAAAACTACTTTCCGTTGGAAGAGGGCTGCAGCGATCCAACTAAGGAGGAATGGACTTACGTTTAGTTCAAAAAGCTGAAACATTAAAAAAATTTTTAATGTTTTAATGTTACCTAGACAACGACCCTATCACGAACTTATCATAAAGTACGTCGTGTGATATGTATGGTGTGGTGTATGAAGTCAAATATGACGTTTGGAGTGGGGGAACGGCATATTGCTGTTTCAGTGTTCTCTTACCGGTCTTCCTGGCCTAGGAGTTAACATCTTTCTCTTTAATCCCGTATATTCTCGTGAGTAACGTAATCTGCCGAGAATCGGTAGCGGTTCTCGCCGCGTTGGTAACTATGCGGTATGTGAGCGAGTCGCTCAGAAAGCAATGGCAAACTACTGAGCGTTATCTTGCCTGGTACATCAACAGCAGCTGAAAAATGCTGATGTTGACTGCAACGTCCTGTAAGATATATGCAAAAAAGTGTTTTCTTATCCATTTGATAATGTCTGTGCCGCTTTAACACGCCACATCTCAGCCAAATATTAATGTAACACAGGGGACTAGATACAAGAGATTAACGTATCTAGGTCTGCAAGGCCCATAGTTCCCCAGACCAGCAGGCCAGTACCTTCGGGTCTGGTCGAAGATCTAGTAACAAACGGGCGGTTGGGTATGAGAGTTCATGACGTCAAACTGTTTACTATCAGCAATAAATACGTAAGTGGGATACCCAGCAGAGCGTGAGTGGCGAACTCCTGCTGCCAGTCTTGTCATAAACATGACAGGTTTCAGAAGTCATTTCGATTCTGGAATATTCTAGAAGAGGGGAGTTGAATAAGTCACATTCCATCGCTAAGGATGACGGGATGACGTCATGGGGTTGGGTCAAAGAGAAGAGCGGAGACGACTATTGGAGGTAAGTAAACAAAGTAATCAATAATGAACAGTGGAGGAGAAGAGACTTGTTGTGTGACTGCCACTCTGACGGTGACTATAGACGCCAAAACCAGATCTAGATCGTACCCAATGATCAGTCACTAACAAATCACTGAACTGACGCTCATATTTCTATAAGCCACAGACGTCATGATGACTGTATTTGTTGTGTTGAATCAACTGAGTACCATCGAATTTACTTATTTAGTTAATAGAGATTGTTGCAAAACAACGTGTAGCTTCCACCTGTTGGATACTCGTAGCCAACCGTGGATCATTCGTGGATGTTGGTGTAGCGTATGTCCACACATTAGGTTGACTCTTGTACAATGACACATTGTGTATTATCTCATAAACCGTTCAGCATTACCATGCAGGTCGCAATGTCGCCATGAGACAGCAAACAAATCAGTCCAGCACCAGGAATGTTAGGATGGACATCAGTGGGCCGGAACTGGCCGTGGATGGCAATGTCGACCAGGACTACTACCGCGGCTCGTGTAGCCACTCCTCCCTGGAGACATATGGGCCATCGTGGCGACTGTTGTTCAACCGGCCGCAGATTCTGATCAGGGCAGTGATTTACAACAGAGCTAATGGTAAGCGTACAAACACACAGGTGGCAATAGCATTATGCAGCTGGATATTACACATACAATATCATAGCAGCATTGTACCGCCAGTTATGCTAAGTGAAATAACTTAACAGCAATTACAAAAGACATAGCTCAGCATATATTGCGATTGAAATCAACATATATTAAATATGAAATGGTGTATATCGCAACAGAAATAACTCAACATATTCTACACATGACATAACTGAACATATACTACACATGAAATAACTCAAAATATATATTATGCATGAAAAATTCAACATATGTTACAAATGAAATAACTTAATTCATTGGAGCATACGTCTGAAAAATTACTATGTGGAAAGGTCTTGCCTTAATTTTGAGTAGTATCATACAAATACGTCGGTACAATCTTCAACTGCTCCAACATAATAAGGGAAGAAATACAAGCTAGAATAAACTCTGGAAATAAGATATACTATGCACTACAACATCTGCTAAAATAAAATGCGCTAGCTCGTAACACCAAGATCACAATATATAAAACACTGATGAGACCAGTTGTGCTGCATGGCTCTGAAACCTGGAGTACAACTAAAGGAGACGAAGCCTTGCTACAAACCTTTGAGAATAAAGTCGTAAGACGCATCTTTGGGCCCATTAGGGATACACAAAGTGGAGAGTGGAAAAGAAGAAGGACCAAAGACATTTATGATCTGTTTAAGTCCCCGCTAATCACTGGTATCACGAAGGCTAATAGACAGCAATGGCTTGGGCATATAGAAAGAATGGAAGATGATAGGGAAACAAAACTCGCTTACACTCGGACATAAATGACCGTAGACCCCGAGATAGACCAAGAAGACGGTGGGGAGATAATATTGATACTATACATACAGACCTACAAGCACTTGGAATCAGCAACTGGCAAGAGAAGGTCAACCAGAGAGACGAATGGAGACGGCTTGTATCTGCAGCAAAGAACCTCAATGGCTCGGAATGCTGAAGAAGAAGAAGATGCATTCTATCTTTATGAGCCCAGAATTCACTAATAGCTTTCTCTAAGTCCCCCTTCCACCCCCCTCCCGCATATTCTTTACAGGGCATCGCTGTCAACAACAGCATCTTTCAGCTGATTGTTGATTTCTCGGCAAGATTACGCTCAGTAGTTTTCTATTGCTTTCTGAGCGGCCGGCTCACATACCCCGTAAGTTACCAATGCGGTGTGAACTGTTAACGATTCTCGCAAAAGTGACGTTCCTCACGTGGATATATGGGATTACGGAGAAAGTCCTAAAACCTGAGCCAGGGAGACCGTCTAAGTTTCTGTTAACTAACATCCCTACATCTCTCTCGTGGTGATCTCCTCCCGAGTTGATGATATGTATTTGTCTATCCTTATGTAACTAGCATCTGTCCATCTGGTTTGAGACACACCTACATTAGCTTAATCCATGCATTTGGCTTCCGAAATAAGGTTGTCAAATGTTCCTGCTTGATACAGAGTGCGTTCGTTCAACGTGTGCATTCTAAGACTACTCCTTCTACTTTTCAGGTAGATATTGTCAGAATGAACCCTTTCAACATAATGTGGTATTCATTCGTCATTATGCACTTCCGTACTCACAATAGGAGTTGTCTCTTCCCTGAGCGTATTTACAAAAGCTCATCTTCAGGGGGGTGGGGGGGGGGGGCAAGAATTACCCATATCGCGGTTTTCTTTCTGTTGTGATCGCATTGCTGTCTGTGGGATGCTATGTGGTGAGGTCCCAATCTCTTCCACAATGGCCATCTATGTTAATTATTGTGTCCTGAACACGCCTCATGTGTGCGACATACTCTGCCGTTTCGCTTCCATCCATCCATCCATTGTGCGGAAAAAAAAAATCTTTCCACCTTGTCAACTAGCCTCTATGGCATCGGTTATAATAGTGGTGGTTCATGGTGCGGAAGGAGGTTGTTAAGTTTCTTTGCGCAAGTGTTACCTGGCTTATCGGTTTGCAGAGTTTGTGCATGTGACGTCAGCTGGGGTATTGGTTGGCCGGCAGGTTTTTCTGTGAGTCCGTTTCCTCTGGTGACTTCGTTTGTCAGTGTTGGCTTGGGTAGTTCGAGTCGCCTGGATAGATACGTTTGGTGCTGAATTTGATTCGTAGATCCATAAACGGCGTCGTAATCTTCATTGGCGTTTCCTCGTGTCGTATCTATCCGCCTACTCAAATTCGGAGGTTCTATACGTCCACTCCTGTTCGGCAGCTATGGTTGCTCTGTCTTTCTCTTCTTGGCTCTGGTTGTCTTCACATGTGTCGATAACATGCTTTGGGTTTTCTTCGGGTGTCTGGCGGGATTCTGGTTTTTCCTTCAGCTGTTTGTGCATCCTGGCTAGACTACTGACTTCAGCTTGCTGTTTTTGATTGGTCTGTGGCTTGGCTCCATCATGCATTTTTTTTCCTCCATTTGATGTTGTTATTGTTGTTGTTTTTTTTGTTTTTTTGGTCTTTAGAAGTGTTTCGATGTTTTCTTATTGGGTTTCATCTTGCGGAATTTTTTTTCTGAGATCTTTTTCGTGTCTTCTGCTGGTTTGATTTGGCTTGATCCCCTTTCGGTTTTTAGCCTTTCTCTCTCCGCCGTGATGTCTCGTAGGACCTCTTCATTCTTCTTTCTCGTCTGGATCATGTGCTTCACCCCTTGTTTGATGTTTTTCTGTATCTCCATTATTTCAGCTAGCAGTTTTTTTTTATATTCGCTGGTTTGTGCCGGTGTTTGATGTAGCTTGATTTGATTTCTTAGCTTGTTTATCTGGATTTGTAAATGCGATCTTTCCCCTTGCGAGATGCACTTGGCTGTCTCGCACCTCCGCATTGCGTCCGTATATGGTGTCTTTGTGGTAATGGCGATCTTTAATACGTCTCTGCGTCTTTGCAGATACGGGTAGCCCAGGTATCTTGCTCCATGCTTGCCCAGGCAGTTCGCGCACTTTCTTTTGTTGCTGCATGCTCGCAAGTCCGTGTCCAGCGTGGCCAGCGGACACTTCTTGAAGGCGTGGTGATCGGTGCAGTATCGGTAGATTTCTGTCTTACTGCAACTTGTTGCTCTGCTGTGGTCGGCCCTTTGGCATCTGAAACATTGAGTTATTCTTGGAATGAATCCTTCAGTCTGTTGTATATTCTTGTGTATCGATACATGGCGTGGTATCTCGCTGCTCAGTCGTCACCACCGCTAGCCTCGCCTTCAAGATTCGGATGTTGAGATTCTCTTCTTGTAGCTGCTTTAGGTTTTATTCGTCTGACAGCTTCACTTGAATACATTTGACAACCCATCTGAGTGTCTTTGAGTCTGTGTTTCCGACTCTGGTGTCTTTCTCCTCCTCCTTCTCAGCTGTCGTGGCTCTTATCTGTGGTGGGTTGTCGTCAATCTTCCTCGAGGTGCCTACAGTAATAGCTGTAGTTTCAGGTTCTTTGTTGCAGGTTAGATGTAAGTTCTCTCCGCTGGTCTTCTTACTGTTTTAGCGGCTCCCAAGCTGCACATCTTGTGAGTCTGGTGTTACTTGGTGCTGGTCTTGCGATGTGCCATTTTCCTGCCCGGTATTAGGATTCTTCAACTGTTCAGGTAACTTGTTCTTGATAGCCCTCCGCAAGTGCAAATGACAAATTTATTGTGCAAACGTGTCTCTCTTTCAAAGCCGTTGATCTATATAGTTTCATCCGCCTTGTTTACCGTCCCAGTCTTTTGTGTACTAGAATATTACCACTACTTTGGGTGTCAGGTGGTAGTCAGATATGACTGAGCTACCGTATGACAGTAGACGGTACTACCTGCTTTCTGCTAGCGCCGAATGTTGGGCGGTGCTTACCAAACTCGACACCTCACATTGTGCGAACGGCTGCGGGCGGAAGAGTGCAATTGGGAGGATACAAGCCTTACGCTGGTGCGAGGAAATGTAAGACAAAGAGAAAATGTCATGGCTGGACACACCAGGCAGTAACACTTGGCTGGCAGCTGGCCTAGGATCGATGTTCCGACAGGCGGACAGTTGGAGCATTGCTTTGTTGATCCGGCAGCGTCTGCAGCTTGTTTGTTCCAGGTGTACTGGTGTTACCACATCTCTTGCGTGAACTAGGCAGACCCAGAGAGGGATCATGCTGCATGGGCAAAACATTGTCTCTATATTTTAGCCCAGGCTTTGTGCTATGGAGAGGTGTAACTCCATCCCTGGTCTTAACAGGTCTAAGAATCAAAGCGAAATGTAGCAGTTACGGGTTAGAAGTCCTTGTCAATTGGCCCTAGACACGGGGCGCCATGGGTTGCCTCTGACGGTAGGAGACACCTACAGATGTCACTGATCAGCTACCGCCCGCCTCAAGCTGGGCAGTCCCTGGCCAGCTTGGTGCTGATCCTCCACAGCCTGCCTGCTTCAATGGGTGCTTGGGGCTAGGACAAAATCTGCATTTCAGGCTGTAAAACCAATGCACCAGGTACTTCTAAAAATAGTAACATCAAGCTACCGCTTGCAACCTGGAACGTAAGAACTGTGTGTCCATAATTTTCCACTGACCTGACAAATATTGACGATGTTAGAAAAAAAGCTGTAATTGATGCCAATCTCATTGACATTAACATTGATATTGCTGGCCTGCAGGAGAATCGCCTCGCTAAGGAATGTCACTCAGGGTACACAAATTTTTTTTTTTAAACGGTAGAAGGTGGGCAGAAAAAAAAGCAACTTGATGCGGTCTTTGCAGTGAAGAATTCGCTACTGGGAATGATTGAAATTCCAGCTGGAGGTAATGAAAGACTAGTATCCCTTCGCTTGGCGACATCTTGTGGTTGTGCCACCATTATCACTGCATATGCACCGACACTCGATTCCTCTGATGATGTGAAGGATTCGTGTTATGAGGAGTTAGACTCTGTGATCAAGGCAGTTCCAAAATCGGCTATAATTTATATGCTCAGTGATTTCAATGCTCGTGTGGGCATGGACTCGAGTTCATCGCCAGTGTGCCATAGAAAGTACAACACCGGTCGCATGAATGATAATGGACAAAGGCTGCTGGAGCATTGCACCAGAAATAATTTATGTATTACAAATACCTGTTTTAAAACAAAAGAGCTGCATAAGGTCACATGGAAACATCCAAGATCCGTTCATTGACATAAGCTGGACTTCATCATCACACGGAGACAACATCTGAACCAAACATCATTAACTCGTAGTTACCAGAGTGCTGACTGTGATACAGATAATTCTTTGGTTGTTGCAAGGGTTAGACTGAACCCAAAGAGAATTTCCACAGTTAAACACAAATCTAGCCCCATGATTGACATTATTAACACCCCTGATCCTGATAAGTGATTTGATTTCGAAAAGTAACTGGTGAGTGCGTGGCGCGACACTCTGAGCTGTGAGTTTCGTGTGAAATGCTTTTGAATCTGCCCGAGGTTTTCTGGAACGTGACTACATGTTCTGAGCGATGGCAGATGGCTATGTCCCAGAATTGACCGGTTCTTGCCTTATGCAGAAATGCGTGGCTGCTGGGCTTCTGGTTGACTGCCTCTGCCATCGACGATGAACTGCATTTCGTTAAATGTGTGGGTGAACATCTAGGAAACATCCAGTTGGGAAAATTACTGCCGATTCCATCAGAAATGAACTGGGTGTTTTGTGTGGGACTATTGTGTTGACATTCTGGCGGCGGCATTATGCACAGTGTATCTGTGCGGGCTGTTGTTTGTCAAGAGTCTTTTCATATTGGCCAGTGGGGAGCATTTTGTGTGATATTCACTGGCACAGGAACGGGGCATAATGGGGATGACCCGTTGCTGTGAAGTTGGAACTGCGACTAACTAACTAACTAAGTAACTTGAAGACGCTTTCACTGATACATCAGAAAATTGTACAGCAAGTGAAAAGTGGGTAAACTTAAGGAAACTCTTTATAAAACATCGGTAGGGGTTTACGGCACTGTGGATCATAAGGGGCAGGACACTGCAGCCCTTGATGGATAAAAAGAAGATAGCTCTCTTAAGAAACAAGGAAATAACAACGCGTAACACTTTCAGTAAGCTGAAGCAAGCTAGGAAGGATGTTCGAAAGGCTTCCAGGCAGTGAGCAAATGACTGTTGGAGTCCATTCAAAATGCAAATGATAAGGGAATCATCAGAAGCATGTATAAAGGGATAAAGAAAGCCTGTTGTTCAATGATCAAAAGAAGTGCATCACTGAAAACCTTGACTGGGGAAATCATCACTGATAAGAAACAGCAGATGGACAGATGGGTAAAGCACTACTTGGAGCTTTACTCAAGTGAGACCAAACTAGCGGATGATGTCCTCAACGCCATAGAGGCCCTGCCAACTCTTGACCACCTGGATACACTTCCCAACATAACAGAAGTTAAGTATACCATAAATGAACTTGCATCTGGCAAAGCTCCAGGTAAGGATAAGATTTCAATAGAGGTTATCAGAAGTGGGCACTCTACAGATACACCAGCTAATAGAGCTATGCTTGCGAGAAGGACAAGTCCCACAGCATTTCAAAGACTCAAGCATCATAACATTGTTCAAGAGCAAGGGCGATTACAGAGACAGTAACAACTATAGGGGTATCTCACTTATGTGTATTGTTGGGAAAGTATTTGCCAGAATTGTTCTGCGCAGACTTCCTGGGAGATCAAGTCTACCCCGAATCACAGTGTGGTTTCTGACAGAACCGGTCTACCATTGATATGATATTCTCATTGCGATAATTGCAAGACAAATTACGTAAACAGAATCAACCACTGTTTATTGCTTTCATCGACTTCCAACGGCATTTGATTTGGTCAGTCGTGAGGGTCTGTTCAAGACACTAAAGAGGATTGGCTGCCCACCATCTCTTCTGTCCATTGTGGAATCGTTCCACACAGGCATAAAGGGTATAATCAATTTAATGGTGCAACTTCAGAAGAGTTTGAAATCAAGAGTGGAGTTAAGCAAGGTTGTGTACTAGCCCCCACCCTCTTTGGGATATACTGAAATATGCCTTTCGTGATCAGGATGGTTAAATACACTTTTACTCACGCTCAGATGGCGGCCTCTACAATGATCAGAGATTGAAGGCTAAGACCAAAATAAGGAGTGTACTGATCAGAGAGTTGCTTTTTGCAGATGATGCTGCAATTACGACTCACTCTGAGGAAGAAATAGTCTACTATCTGCATTCACACCAATGCCTGTTCTGAATTTGGTTTAACACTTAGCAACAAAAAATAAAAAAAAAATAAAAAAAATACCACATGTTGACAAGTTGACTTCTTGTGGACGTAAATTACAAGTACCTCAGAAGTGGCAATGGCTTCGCCTGATAGCGAGGAGCATGGGTAATATGGAAATACTCAAAATATGGAATACGCAAAGGCCAGTCGTAGCACGTGTATAGACTACAGTTGAGTTAAATAATTGGCTTTCTTTGTTTCAGGAAACGATCGTAACTTCGTTGGCAACACTTTGGAGACGTTTGACAGATCCTACAACCTGAGCAGTAGTTTTAGGATCACCAGCTCTGTTGCCAGCGCGATATACGAGATCATGATGCTCTCCCGGGTCCCGGTTACTTCATTCGTTATACACAGACCTCCTACTGTTGACTTTTACTATCGTTTATTAAACCTGTGCGAGGTGGAATTATATGGGGGTAAGCTTATGCCTCTCTCTCACTCTCGCTCTCTCTCTCTCTCTCTCTCTCTCTCTCTCTCTCTCTCTCTCTCTCTCTAGATGTATGTGTTGATGAGTTGGTGAGGGATGTGTGGGTGTTAGTGGTTGAGGGATAAGTACGTGTGTGGAGGGATGTGTGAAGAGGATCAGTGTATGGGTGAGGGATGTGTGTGTGTGGGCGGGGTGTGCGTGGATGGGAGGTGTGTTTTTGTGAATGGGGGATATGTTGGTGGGTGGGGATGTATGTGAGGGATGTGTGTGTTTGTGAATGGCGGATGTGTTGGTGGGTGGAGATGTGTGTGAGGGATGTGTGTATGGGTGGGGAGATGTGTGAGTGGGTGGGGATATGTGTGTATACGGGTAGGGGTGTATGGTTAAGAGATGTGTGGCTGGAGGATGGGTGGATGGGTAGATTATGGGTGGGTGGGTGATTGTATATGGGTACGGGTGTGTGGTTAAGGGATGTGTGGTTAAGGGATGTTTGATTGCGGGATGGGTGGGTGGACAATGTGTGGATGGGTAGAGGATATGTGGGTGGGTGTGTGTGTGTAGGTTAGGATATTATGGGGGATGTTTGTATGGGTGGGCTCGAGATCTGTGAGTGGGCTATGGGAGATGTGAGATTATGTGGGTGGTGCGGAATTTGTGTGTGGGTAGGTGCGGGATATGTGAGATGGCGGGGAGATGTGTGTGTGAGTGGGGGATGTGTAGTTGACGGATGTGTGTTTGGCTGGGGTGGTTGGAGGTGTGTGGGTGGAGGAGGATATGTGGGTGGGTGATTGTTTGTGGGTAATGGGACGGGTGGAGGATATGTGAGTGAGTGGGGAGATGTGTGTGGGTTGGGGATGTGTGGGTTGGGGAATGTATGTATGCTTGGGGTGTGGGTGGAGGGGATGTGTGGTTGGTGGGAGTGTGTGTGAGGTGGGGAGATGTGTAGGTGTGCGGATGTGGTGGATGGGTGGAGGAATGTATGTGTGCCTGGGGTTTGTGTGTGTGGTTGGGTGGGGGATGTGTGGGTGGGTGGTGTCTCATAACATGGTAATATGCACTTTTTATTTTTACAAAATACATTTGACAATGTTTTTCCTATGCATTATTGATGAATGAAAGATGAGTGATTGGAAGGGCCGAATGTAAGACGGGCGTGCGTGCCAGATTTGTTACCCATTGAAAATAAAGTACGTTCGTTCGTTCGTTCTCTCGCTCGCTCTCTCCCTCCCTCTCTCTCTCTCTCTCTCTCTCTCTCTCTCTCTCTCTCTCTCTCTCTCTCTCTCTCTCTGTGCGTATGCGTGTTTGTGTTGGGGGGTGGGGGGGGGGAAGAGCTGCTTAGTTAGGCTTCATTTCATTCTTACTGCACGGTGAAGACATTTATAGATGCCCACATCGCATGCTCATTATCTTCACTAGCAAACAGCCAAAGGCAACGCTCAGAAAGCAATGGCAAACTACTGAGCGTAATCTTGCCAAGAGATCAACCTACAGCTGAAAGATGCTGGTGTTGACAGCTAAGCCCTGTAAAGGATATGCTACAAATAAAATGTGTTAATGTATTCAGCTGTTGACGATAGTGAAATCCCCGCAAGATGGTGCAGCGACAGAAACAAGAAGATGCCGGCACACTGTTTAGATTGCAGGGAAAGAGAAATGACGAATTTTATTTTCAAAGTTTTACAAATTGGGCACGCAGGACCGCTCTTACATTCGGCCTCTATTACCACTAATCGTTCGTACATCAGTTATGTATTCGGCATGTTACATTCACATGGGAAAAGAAACATTGTCAAAAAGAGGCAGGATGAGACTAAGAGAGAAGGTTCTGGACAGTTTGACATTATGACATGGAATAATGCCGGTATCAGAATTGATTCTCAGCATAAGAGATAGAAGGCAGTGGGCATACATGATCATTTAATCTATACGACATGGACTATAAGATTGGCAGTACCAGAGACAGAAGGCAGTGGACAGACATGTCGGAGTTCCATGTACTTCTCAACTCTTGCCACACGTCTGCTCAGTTTGCCCCACAGTGTTGAATAGGCTAGAAACGGAACATTAACACGCACTGACGCTCCTTGTCTATACAACTCTAGTCCAATGTTGTAAATACCAATCTGCACTCCGAATGTTGTATACAACCCCAGTCCCACGCTGTACATACCAATCTGTACTCGATATTTTGTATACAACCCTAGGTAAATGTTGTACATACCAATCTGTACTGATATGTTGTAAGCAACACAAGGTAAATGTTGTATATACCAATCTGCACTCCGAATGTTGTATACAACCCCAGTCCCACGCTGTACATACCAATCTGTACTCGATATTTTGTATACAACACTGGTAAATGTTGTACATACCAATCTGCTCTCGATATGTTGTAAACAACCCGAGGTAAATGGTGAACATACCAAGCTGTACTCGATATGTTGTATGCAACACTAGTTAGATGTTGTACATACCAATCTGTACTCGATATTTGTATGCAACACTAGGTAAATGTTGTACATACCAATCTGCTCTCGATATGTTGTAAACAACCCGAGGTAAAGGGTGTACATACCAAGCTGTAATCGATATGTTGTATGCAACACTAGTTAGATGTTGTACATACCAATCTGTACTCGATATTTGTATGCAACACTAGGTAAATGTTGTACATACCAATCTGCACTCCGTATGTTGTATACAACCCCAGTCCCATGCTGTACATACCAATCTGCACTCGATATTTCGTATACAACCCTAGGTACATGTTGTACATACCAATCTGTACTCGATATGTTGTATGCAACACTAGATAAATGTTGTACATACCAATCTGCACTCGATATGGTCTCCCGTGTGTTGCCGGGGCCCATAAGGGAAGCAAAGAAAAGCAACACTGCAGCCTACCACGCATGTCGTAAGAGGCGACTAAGGAGGCTTTGATGGTTCCGTCGCCCTGCTACTGAGTGAGTGCGTGGCGCGACACTGTGAGCTGTGAGTTTCGTGTGAAATGCTTTTGAATCTGCCCGAGGTCTTTTGGAACGTGACTGCATGTTCGGAGCGATGGCAGATGGCTATGTCCCAGAGTTGACCTGTTTTTGCCTTATGCAGAAATGCGTGGCTGCTGGGCTTCTGGTTGTCTGCCACTGCCATCGACGATGAAATGTATTTCGTGGACTGCGTGGGTGAACATCTAGGAAACATCCAGATGGGAAACTGACTGCCGATTCCATCAGAAATGAACTGGGTGTTTTGTGGGGGACTATTGTGTTGACATTCTGTCGGCGGCATTATGCACAGTGCATCTGTGCGGGCTGTTGTTTGTCGAGACTCCTGTCTTTTCCACTTTTCACATTGGGCAGTGGGGAGCGTATTGTATGATTTTCACTGGCACAGGAACGGAGCATAATGGGGACGACCCGTTGCTGTGAAGTTGGAACTGCGATTAACTAACTAACTAACTAACTCGATATGGTGTTTTCAACCCTAACCCCATGTTGTACATACCAATCTGCACTTTATATGTTTAATACAACACACTTGCCTTTACTCCCCGGAACAGGTGGTAGTGCCCATTTAGCTGAAATAGACTCAGCCGTATGTGCTTTATGTGCTTTACCTGCCGCAATGAAGTCGATCCTTCCGTGTGTCAACTTGTAGCCACTTTATGTCTGTGTTACAGAGACCTTGTGCCCAGAAGGCACATACGGACTGTTTTGTAACAAAATCTGCAGCTGTGGCACCCTGGAGATATGTAACCTGGTTACTGGTTTGTGCGCTCCTGGTTGTGGTGAGGGCAAGTACGGATTCAACTGCTCACGGAAGTGCAGTGAGACGTGCTCCGAACGAAAATGCCGAAATCGCCATGGGGAGTGCTTACAGTGTATGCCGGGATATACTGGTGAATATTGTGACACAGGTGAGAGATCATCCCAGAATGTCTTTGAGTGTAGATATTACGAGCATATTGTCCTGTTCTTCCCCGAGAGGAGAGTGGGAATCAACAAGTACATCTTCAACTTATTATCTGTTGGGATTATTGCCTGACTTTAGTCTACCCTCCTCTCTTCTGTCTTCCCTTCCATATATCTAGTGGTTTCACTCTCTCTCTGTTATTCTCTCAACACATACTCCGACAACAGTTTCTTTCAACAATAAACAAAAGATTTATTAATAAAACTATGTCTGGTGTATGCATGGATTTTGTAAGTGTAGTTGATAGGGTGTTCTATGGTTGGTGTTAGAAAGAACTCTGCATGTCTATCAGCGGTGTGGCTTCTCGCCCATACATTCTTCAAGATCACAGGACAGCACATCAAACAGGACAGAGCTCACCCGGGATTATCCGTATGCTTGAATCTGATGGTAAATCCGTTATTGAATGAAACAAAAAACTGTTCACCACTGAGTCACTGTACCGTAATAAAAGTCCCGTAAGTTTATGACTGCGCTCGAGTCTGTTTCATGACGGTGCATATCCAACATCGAAAAAACCACCACCTCGTCACAGTTATTCCTATTGTCTATAGATTAATATCAATGTCTCTAATTGTCTATTCTTTCTTCCTTTATTTGTACAATACGTATGTAGTTGTACATATCCCTGCCTACCGCAGTTTAACCTCTTTTCCTTTTTAAGGGTTTTAGTGGTATGTTCGTTTGAGCATACAGTGTTCTGTATTTTTTCTTTATTTTATTCTTTCTTCATCTTAACCTTTTTTCTCAGGTTTGTTTGGTTCTCCGTATGTACTTTAGTTGTTTAATGTAGTACTCTTCATCATGTCTCTGCTTTCACTAGGAGAGTAGCACCTTATTTAGGCATCTATGTTCCTGGAATTGAAAAAACCCTTAGCGAATAACACACTATTATCCCCTCTTTCCATCATTAGGGACGTGTATTTCTATTCCCACTCAAGAACATATCTCCTTCAGGTCAGTTTGGAACACACACTCTCTCGACACAAAGACGTAGCCACTCTTTTATAGGTCATCTTTGCCGCATAGTCCTTGACATTGCTGGACACCTCACATCCAGACTGCATTATCATCGTTAGTGGAAAAATTACAGCTCTGAACCGTGTCACATCCATACCGCAATGTGCTGTCCAATTATCTCTCTGCTTTAGTCGCAAACCAATTTTTTCACTCGACATTTTACCTGCGCCGTTAGCCGGCCCCTTCTGTGTCTTGACCTATAAACACCTGCCTGGTCAACCCGTTGTTGTTAACCCTTCTCCTACCTGGGCAGTCGGTTTATACAGTCGTCTATCTGGGAATCATTAACTCTCAGTATTTCACGACATAGGCCCCCTCTTAAGAGATTAGACCGCGTCGAATCTTTCTCACTGTAGGTTTGATTCCCATGATCCACAACCCTAGTCTTCTTCCTCCGGAGCTGGATGTCTGGATAAGAAATCTGCTCATATCTTCTCCTTACCAAGGATGTATTCCATTGTGAAGTCCAGTTGCAGCAACAACGTCCATCACATCCACCGTGCGCTGAGCTTCTGCGAAGTAGCTATTAACATCACGTGTTGATGATATGATTGGATCCTCACATGGCTCCCCTCATTATCCAGTAGGCGCTCTAATTGACACCCTACTATACTACTCACGACTGAAACTAGTGTTGGCTCCTCGCTCCTGTACGTCCGGTCGACCTACTTTCGACTTGCGTCAGCGACGGCTCACAATACAGACGGATTGTCCCATCCTGATTGTAACACTGCTTCCATGTCCTCTTGGTTTCCCCCGGCTTTGCCTCTGGGGATGTTCCACCTCGTCCTCGATGGACCGAGTCGTCTTTCCCAAATCTCCTGGACTTTTGCTTCCAGGACCATCTTGGGCGATATTGTATCTGGTCAGCCCATCGTCGGTTAGAGTCCTGGGTAATTCTCGCCTTTCCCGACGTTACCCACCCCTTCTGAACTTCTTTACCGGTGAAACTTTCACTCTTGTCCTTTCCCTGACTGGTGATTTCCCTCCTCCTGTCGTTGGGTAAATCTGACCTATCACGTACTGTCCCATAGGCCCTCCTATGTTGTACTGGCGATCTCTGGTCTTCGTCTGGACTGGTAACCTTTGTCCCAATGGCTGCCATCACCATAAAGTGCGAAGCTTTGCTCCCGGATCTCTCTTCATATTTCCTAATGAGATGTCTAGGGAGATTTTTCTTCTCTTCCCCGATCCGTATTTTGTAGATGTTCTTGGACACCACCTTTTCCACAGGATAAGGTCCTTTCCATCCTACTTGGAGTATATTGGTCTCTGCTGGACTCCACACTTCCACTTTGTCTTCCACTTTAAGAGCTAGTTTCCTCTTAATTCGCTTGTTGGGTGGTGCTTTCTGGCACTCCGAACAAGACTTCACCCACCGGCGTACATCTCCGGTCATTCCTGGCCAGCAATAATGGCCGGATATTTGCTGCAAGGTCTCTCTGACACCCATATGTCGATTCTCGCCTATGATGTGTCCACTCTGAAGAATGTGAGGACGGTGGGTCTCTGGAACCACCCACTGCTCATGCAGGTTATCTCCCCTCCCAGCTCTCCGATAGAGTAGTCGATTCTTCAGAAAGTACTGTCCCCGTTCTGGTGGCTCAGCACTCCTTTGCAGCTTCCTGTAGCAAGGATGCAACGTAGTATCCTTCCTCTGGGCAGTATGCAATTCTCCTATCCCTGAGTTGTCGCATAGTGTCTCTGCCTCGTTTTCCTTCCCTTTAGATCCACTGACTACTGTTCCCTTGTGGGTTGGCTGTTTGGGCATCCCCAAAAAGACATATTTCGTGCCAATGATCATTGGGAATAGGGAGTCAGCTAATACAGCCGCAGGAATAATTCCCGTGACGTACCTGGATTTAATCTCCACCTTGGCGATTGGCAGCGTCATGGAAACAGCACTCCTCATTGCCGGCTGTATCTCTATGGTCTCCCCTGTAAGTTGGTCTGGGCTTACCAAGCTGGCGTCCACCACCGCTTCCCCATCCAAACCTGTATCGTAGAGACAAGCAACCTGTTGGCCATTGACTTCAATCAGTTCAACCACAGGTGGTCTCTCTTGGTCCTGAGTGTCTTTCATCTCCTTGACCGTTTCCTTGCCTTCCTCTTTTAATTCCTCGAGGTTGGTTATGCAATTGGCGTCGTTTGCCTTGCATCTGCAGTCCACAGTATTATGTGTTATCGACTGGCAGTGTGTGTACCCTGTTCCTTTCCTAGGTTTCCGTGTGTCCTTTTTGTTCCTTTCTCCTTCGCCGACCTCAGCCTTGTCTGTGATCACCGATGTAGGAATCACTTTGCATGCTGCGAAGTAAGAACTTTTAGGTTTCGATCTGCAGTCTTTGGTGTTGTGAGAAGTCGCCTTGCAAAATGAACACCACTTCTCAGACCACTGTCGTTTCGATTGAGAATTCGAGGTGCTCTGGTTTCCTACCTTCACCTTCTCTGAACACTCCTCTGTGTGCTTTATATAAGGTTCCCCTTTTTCTCCTTCCCAGTTTTTAGGTTTCTTTTTCTCTGGTTTCTCCTGACCTTTGGTTTGTGTACTTAGTTCCTCAGTTTCCCCATGTACTTCCACAAACCGTTCCGCCAGCTTATTCACAACATCAATCCGTTCCGCCCCTTGTTCTCCCAAGAAGGTTCTGAGAGGTTTCGACATTTGCTTTCGCATCTGGTCGACCACCATCATCTCTTCGAGACTCTCATAATCCCTCTTGAATTCTGCCAAGTCCATCCATTTCTGGAGATAGGATTTCAGCCTTAGACTGTAGGCGGCGAATAGTTCTCCCGGCTCTCGTCTAGACGATCTAAACTTCTTCCTATACGTTTGTGCTGTGACTTCATAATGTTTCATCAAAGCGGCTTTCAATTCCTCATACTGATTTTCCTGTCCTGGTGGTAGGCGTGTGTAGACCTCGTACCCCGAACCACGTAAAGACTGGGATAATTTAAGAGCCCATCTGGTTCTATCCAGTCCCATAGCGACTGCCATAGCCTCGAACCGATCCAAAAACTGGTATATCTTCTCTTTACTTTCATCAAAGACCGCCAAGGGAAACTTCATGGCATGGTAACCCTGTCCACTCATGTGGGTTGCCCCAGGTGAAGATGAACTTCCTTCTGCTGCATCTACTTCACCCTTAGTTTGTGTCTTGAGTTCTAACTCTTTCAAGCGGTATTCATGTTCCATTTCTTGTCTCCTGGCAGTCTGTTCCATTTCCAGTTTCTTGGTCTCCTGGTCTATTTTCTTGGCCTCTTGTTCCATTTCCAATCGCTTGGTCTCCTGGTCCATTTTCTTGGCCTCTTGTTCCATTTCCAGTCGCTTGGTCTCCTGGTCCATTTTCTTGGCCTCTTGTTCCATTTCCAGTCGCTTGGTCTCCTGGTCCATTTCTAGTCGCTTGGTCTCCACCTCTATTCTTCTCACTTCCCACTCTGTCTTGCGATCTTCTCGTTCCGCTTGACGAATCTCTCGCTCTCTTTCCTGGATGTAATCAGTTAAGTCTGAACCAGCCAACCCAATTTCTTCTCCGTTGGCCCTAAGTTCTGCTGTAGTTAGTTTGGGAGTGGCCATAGTTAAAGCAGGTAAGTCAGCCCGTTGAGTAAAGACACCTCAAGGCAGTAAAGAATACTCACTATAAACAGATAATCTACCTAGAACCTATATCCTTAATCTATGCCTATCTACTATTATTAATCTACAACACCACACCGTACATCACAACCACTCTCTCATCCACAAGAGGAGATATAGGATAAAGACTTATGTAGACGTGTGACCGTGTGACTAGGTATGTAATGTGTCTTACCACCTATCCACATTCACTCTGTCTGGAACTTTCTCACTGTAAAGTCACCAGCATTAATGAACTGTTTCTACCATAAATGTAATGGCACCATATATCCAATGGACGTCCTTCCATTAAAAGTCATCAATATATACTTCTTTTTCTTTTATTCCAATCAGTATGTCCCAACATGCAGGTACTCCGCTATGCCTGTGCCAATATGCAGGTACCCCTCTATGTATATGCCCTGTTATGCCTCCAGGTCATATGGGTATTTTTCCTACCCCGCTGCTCCACCAATTATGTCCTGTTCTTCCCCGAGAGGAGAGTGGGAATCAACAAGTACATCTTCAACTTATTATCTGTTGGGATTATTGCCTGACTTTAGTCTACCCTCCTCTCTTCTGTCTTCCCTTCCATATATCTAGTGGTTTCACTCTCTCTCTGTTATTCTCTCAACACATACTCCGACAACAGTTTCTTTCAACAATAAACAAAAGATTTATTAATAAAACTATGTCTGGTGTATGTATTGATTTTGTAAGTGTAGTTGATAGGGTGTTCTATGGTTGGTGTTAGAAAGAACTCTGCATGTCTATCAGCGGTGTGGCTTCTCGCCCATACATTCTTCAAGATCACAGGACAGCACATCAAACAGGACAGAGCTCACCCGGGATTATCCGTATGCTTGAATCTGATGGTAAATCCGTTATTGAATGAAACAAAAAACTGTTCACCACTGAGTCACTGTACCGTAATAAAAGTCCCGTAAGTTTATGACTGCGCTCGAGTCTGTTTCATGACGGTGCATATCCAACATCGAAAAAACCACCACCTCGTCACAGTTATTCCTATTGTCTATAGATTAATATCAATGTCTCTAATTGTCTATTCTTTCTTCCTTTATTTGTACAATACGTATGTAGTTGTACATATCCCTGCCTGCCGCAGTTTAACCTCTTTTCCTTTTTAAGGGTTTTAGTGGTATGTTCGTTTGAGCATACAGTGTTCTGTATTTTTTCTTTATTTTATTCTTTCTTCATCTTAACCTTTTTTCTCAGGTTTGTTTGGTTCTCCGTATGTACTTTAGTTGTTTAATGTAGTACTCTTCATCATGTCTCTGCTTTCACTAGGAGAGTAGCACCTTATTTAGGCATCTATGTTCCTGGAATTGAAAAAACCCTTAGCGAATAACACACTATTATCCCCTCTTTCCATCATTAGGGACGTGTATTTCTATTCCCACTCAAGAACATATCTCCTTCAGGTCAGTTTGGAACACACACTCTCTCGACACAAAGACGTAGCCACTCTTTTATAGGTCATCTTTGCCGCATAGTCCTTGACATTGCTGGACACCTCACATCCAGACTGCATTATCATCGTTAGTGGAAAAATTACAGCTCTGAACCGTGTCACATCCATACCGCAATGTGCTGTCCAATTATCTCTCTGCTTTAGTCGCAAACCAATTTTTTCACTCGACATTTTACCTGCGCCGTTAGCCGGCCCCTTCTGTGTCTTGACCTATAAACACCTGCCTGGTCAACCCGTTGTTGTTAACCCTTCTCCTACCTGGGCAGTCGGTTTATACAGTCGTCTATCTGGGAATCATTAACTCTCAGTATTTCACGACACATATGTGTAACGTTCTAAACACTTCCATAGCTTGTCTGTTGTAATTATAGTCACTAAACAATCTAGTTGTGTGATAACGTAATATATATATACATCATATTATATTGCTGCATAAGGTATTATATGTCAAATGTTGTTGCTTCATAATGTACTAAGCTCCGTATCTAGTTGCTTCTTGGGGTATTACACAGTATATCTTGTTGTCTTGTTGCTTCGTGGAATATTATAGATCCTATGTTTGCGTCTTGGAGTGCTGCAAATTCAGTATAGTTGATTTGCGTTGCTTCTTGAAGTGTTGCACATCCAGTATAGTTTAATCTTATTGTTTCTTGTAATATTATACATCCTATGTTGTTGCTTCATGTAATATTATACATTCTATGTTGTTGCTTCATGTAATATTATACATTCTATGTTGTTGCTTCATGTAATATTATACATCCTATGTTGTTGCTTCATGTAATATTATACATCCTATCTTGTTGCTTCATGGAGTGTTGTACACCCAGTCTCGTTGGATCTTCTTGTTCCACGGAGTGTTGAACACCCGGTCTCGTTGGATCTTGTTGTTCCATGGAGTGTTGCACATCCGGTCTCGTTGGATCTTGTTGTTCCATGGAGTGTTGTACACCCAGTCTCGTTGGATCTTCTTGTTCCACGGAGTGTTGAACATCCGGTCTCGTTGGATCTTGTTGTTCCATGTAGTGCTGTACATCTGGTCTCGATTGATCTTGTTGTTCCATGGAGTGTTGTACATCCGGTCTCGTTGGATCTTCTTGTTCCATGGAGTGTTGTACATACGGTCTCGTTGGATCTTGTTGTTTCGTGGAGTGTTGTACATCCGGTCTCGTTGGATCTTGTTGTTCCATGGAGTGTTGTACATACGGTCTCGTTGGATCTTGTTGTTTCATGGAGTGTTGTACATCCGGTCTCGTTGGATCTTGTTGTTTCATGGAGTGTTGTACATACGGTCTCGTTGGATCTTGTTGTTTCATGGAGTGTTGCACATTCGGTTTCGTTGAATTGTGTTGTTCCATGGAGTGTTGCACATTCGGTTTTGTTGAATCGTGTTGTTCCATGGAGTGCTGTACATCTGGTCTCGATTGATCTTGTTGTTCCATGGAGTGCTGTACATCCGGTCTCGTTGAATCTTGTTGTTCCATGGAGTTTTGTATATATGGTCTCGTTGAATCTTGTTGTTCCTTGGAGTGTTGCACATTCGGGTCGGTTGAATTTTGTTGCTGCTCTAATTATTATACTTCCAATCGTGTTGTTTTTTGGAGTGCTGTAATCCGATCTCACCAAGACTTGTTGTTTCTTGGAGTCTTGTATGTCCAGTCTCGTTAAATTATGTTGCTTTTTGCAATGTTGTGCATCATGCCTTGATGTTTCATGGATGATATGCTGTTTGACAAAATAAAGTAAGGAGATTGACACGTATGTATTTCGTCACGCAATATCTTTTCTCTATATGCACGTCGAAATAACAACGAGAGAAGTCACAAATAGACCAGAAATACGAATGCTAGGGTCTAATATGTGCTTAGCGGCATTAAGTGCATTCTTTCTCTTCCACTTTAATGGTTATTTATTGATTAAAATAACTATGCTTTTTGTTATTAGTTTCGAATATTTCCTCTGCTTTGTAATACCGTCTAAAATTGTGGTAATTACGTCGTGTTGTACTTTATCAAATGCGTTAGCGTAATCTACATTATGAGGATGGCACTGTATCGATAGACAACGCACAGGATCTGCAACAGTAGTTAGTCGGTGCAGCAGCTGAGAGTGCAGACGTGAACACTTTGATATTACACACAAGATTCCACCTAATGCCGACTGGTCTGACAATGTGGGGCTACCATCGTATACCTAGTTTAGTTTAGTTTACTTTAGTCGACGGGTCAACATCACGGCACACGGGTGTAAACAATATGTGCTCCGTGCTACTCCTTACTCAAGCCTGGGTCCGGAGAATCACAGCTCAGTGCACGAACTCCGTAGCACCGGTGAGAATCCTAATATACTTTGGGTTGATTTTTAACTAGTAAGTATGCCCGGGCAGCGCCGTTAGGCTACTCTTTTTTTTCTATTTCCAACTGCCAAGGGAATTTTTACGTGCGTAACAATACACACGAGCGTTCGATCTAACTGCCCAGAGACCAGGGGAAATGTTACTAGAAGTCCACGTGAAACAATCCCGGCCCTCACCGGGGCTTGAACCCGGGACCTCCAGCACCCCAGGCGGACACCATACCTCGAAACCACTCATACATAGTGCCAAGCATCTCCTTTAAGGCTCGTTGTAGATAACCTGACACTCTTCACGACAACGAGATGTAGTACTGTAGAGTAGAACGAACTCCAGAGTCCTAGAGCAGACACTTTTTATTGTTGACAGTATACATTCATGTAGCCGTCCACTGTCTCAGCATTCTTGCATTATGTCGAAGGATAGCATGACGTAATATATATTTGTGTGCGAGGACTGCTGTAATAAATATTAGTCTCTAGTGTCTGCTACTATCGTCTAGGGAGCAGCTATCTCTTCACAACCACCACAGGGTAATATTATGTAAAGGTCAACCTACAGCGCTGGCTGGCCATCTTAGGCGAGTGCACAACAGACCTTGACTGTGGAAACACCGTTGTATTTGTGCTGAATTCGTCATAACAATTTGGTTTAATGTTCTAGTCTGTCGCAGGACATATTAACAGTCTTGATGGTGATAATAATATGACTTGCTCGATGTTTTCAAACAGCTGGATGCCTTTACAACCTTCCACACGCACTGTCCTGGCCTAACTGACTTTCTGGTTCTTCTTTGTGCTTGACGTCAACTCCGTCCGGTCACGTGGTGTTTAGAGGTCGTGGTCTCTTCGGTGCTTTCCTTTTCTTCGCTCGTCGTGCTACAGCTGAACTGTCATCACTATTATACGTGTCTTATATTATATCACGCTTTCGTAGTGATTATCGCTTTCTATTGTTAACTCTTATCTAGGATATTCTTATCGACTGTCACCTGTACCGTAGACCCTATTTTGGTACATGGCACATAGTACACCTCCAGGCTATGGCAACAAGCCAGCTATCTTCGGCTACCGTTTGGTATTTCTAGCATGTAAACACTGAAGCAGAAAATTGTAGGTGCATCATTTATTGCCTGGCATATTTCACTGTATCTCGTCTAGTGCATTTTGCAGAATTGTATATCATGTGAACTAAATAGATGAATCACAGTATGACTGAAATTCATAACACCCAGTCTCCAGTACTATTAGAATGTGGAGAATTGTTATCTCCACGATCATCGCAGTCACAGGGAAAACTTTCGGTCGGCATATCCCAACAACGTCTGTATGCCTAATTGCTATGGCCCTGATGTATTTGAGTAATCGATTATTGTTAGTCGAAAACAGTATACGTAATGTCGTTTCCTTGTTAACTACAGTGGCCGCAGTTTAGCAATGTTCGAGAGATAGCTGATGTTGGACTTGTATAGCCTTTTGACCGCACGAAGTCTCCTGATTTCATCTATTTGGGTCATATGATACATGGCACTGCATGCGGTATTACTTAGCTAGATACAGCGACATATGATACATGGTACTGCATGCAGTATTACTTAGCTAGATACAGGGACATATGATACATGGTACTGCAGTATTACCTAGCTAGATACAGCGACATATGATACATGGTACTGCAGTATGACCTAGCTAGATACAGGGACATATGATACATGGTACTGCAGTATTACCTAGATAGATACAGGGACATATGATACATGGTACTGCAGTATTACCTAGCTAGATACAGCGACATATGATACATGGTACTGCAGTATTACCTAGCTAGATACAGCGACATATGATACATGGTACTGCAGAATGGCCTAGCTAGATACAGCGACATATGATACATGGTACTGCAGTATTACCTAGCTATATACAGCGACATATGATACATGGTACTGCAGTATTACATATCTAGATACAGCGACATATGATACATGGTACTGCAGTATTACCTAGCTAGATACAGCGACATATGATACATGGTACTGCAGTATTACCTAGCTAGATTCAGCGACATATGATACATGGTACTGCATTATTACCTAGCTAGATACAGCGACATATGATACATGGTACTGCAGTATTACCTAGCTAGATACAGCGACATATGATACATGGTACTGGATTATGACCTAGCTAGATACAGCGACATATGATACATGGTACTGGAGTATGACCTAGCTAGATACAGCGACATATGATACATGGTACTGCAGTATTACCTAGCTAGATAAAGCGACATATGATACATGGTACTGCAGTATGACCTAGCGAGATACAGCGACATATGATACATGGTACTGCAGTATGACCTAGCTAGATACAGCGACATATGATACATGGTACTGCAGTATGACCTAGCTAGTTACAGCGACATATAATACATGGTACTGCGGTATTACCTAGCTAGATACAGCGACATATGATACATAGTACTGCAGTATGACCTAGCTAGATACACCGACATATGATACATGGTACTGCAGTACTACCTAGCTAGATACAGCGACATATGATACATGGTACTGGAGTATTACCTAGCTAGATACAGCGACATATGATACATGGTACTGCAGTATTACCTAGCTAGATACAGCGACATATGATACATGGTACTGCAGTATTACCTAGCTAGATACAGCGACATATGATACATGGTACTGCAGTATTACCTAGCTAGATACAGCGACATATGATACATGGTACTGCAGTATAACCTAGCTAGATACAGCGACATATGATACATGGTACTGCAGTATTACCTAGCTGGATACAGCGACATATGATACATGCTACTGGAGTATGGCCTAGCTAGATACAGCGACATATGATACATGGTACTGCAGTATTACATAGCTAGATACATCGACATATGATACATGGTACTGCAGTATTACCTAGCTAGATACAGCGACATGTGATACATGGTACTGCAGTATGAACTAGCTAGATACAGCGACATATGATACATGGTACTGCAGTATTACCTAGCTAGATACAGCGACATATGATACATGCTACTGGAGTATGACCAAGCTAGATACAGCGACATATGATACATAGTACTGCAGTATTACCTAGCTAGATACAGCGACATATGATACATGGTACTGCAGTATGATCTAGCTAGATACAGCGACATATGATACATGGTACTGCAGTATTACCTAGCGAGATACAGCGACATATGATACATGGTACTGCAGTATTACCTAGCGAGATACAGCGACATATGATACATGGTACTGGAGTATTACCTAACTAGATACAGCGACATATGATACATGGTACTGGAGTATTACCTAGCTAGATACAGCGACATATGATACATGGTACTGGAGTATGCACCTAGCGAGATACAGCGACATATGATATATGGTACTGCAGTATTACCTAGCTAGATACAGTGACATATGATACACGGTACTGGAGTATGACCTAGCTAGATACAGCGACATATGATACATGATACTGGAGTATGCACCTAGCTAGATACAGCGACATATGATACATGCTACTGCAGTATGATCTAGCGAGATTGTTGAGTTGAGTTGAGTTAAGAACCGACATCACTTCACTCAGGACACTCCCATATGTGATCCGTCCCCTCAGTCAACGGCCATCGAAGAGTCATACTAATAATCGTTCCCTTACTATCTGATTTAAAGTTCTGGGCTTCCCTGTCAGTTTTGATATTCTTCCATATTTCCTACCGATCCCCGCAATCTTTCCACATACGGGTTCTCAATCTGTTCCCCCGCCTTCTCCACCTAGTCCCACAAACGCATGACCACACCCCCTTCTTGTCTATGACCAGGGCAAAATATCCATACAATTTTCACAATCTTTGACCTCTAAAGCGAAGATAGCCATTCTACACGAAACGATACATTGGCACCTTGCCGTCTTGACAGACGATAGTTTGTGCTTTAAAAAGGCATAATAACTTTTATTTATGGCGGTAGCGAATGTGACTGATAAGGCCAATTCGCGCTGTAAATGTTTGTTCACAGTGGGTGCATGTGAACACGTGGTCATTTCCACCATCATGCAGCATCTTACGTCTCACACGCTCGGTGTTTGACTTATCAGCAATAATTTTCTCCTTTGCCTTTATTCCATTTCTGATGTTTGCCCTCCATGCAACACGTTCAGCGGCGACTTGCTCCCACTGTGCATTATCAATGCCTTTATCAATCATGTTCCGCTTACACACACCTTTGTATCGTAGTAGAGGCCGACCCTGAGATCTCTTACCCACCTGTAATTCACTTACAAAGATGTCCTTTGGTATTCTACCATCATCCATCCTCCTAAGATGTCCTATCCATCAAAGCCTACGAAGACTGAGCATGGAATAAACCGTCACACAACCTGATATTTCCAATACTTCAGTATTTGTGATTTTGTCTTGCCACTTAATACTAAGAATTCTTCGCAGACACCGCATATGAAAGTTATTTAAACGTTTCTCTTGGTGTGAGTAAGTTGTCCAGGTTTCACTGCCTTAAAGAAGAGTACTAAGGACACAGGCTTGATAGACAAGGACTTTTGTTTAGGCAGTAAAGCCAAGACTCTTTTTCTTAACCTGTTCATTGTTGTTGCTGCCTTACCAATCCGAATGTTGATTTCCTGATCTAGGGATAATTTGATATCTACCACTGATACTAGATATGTAAAATGGTCTACCATCTCTAGTTCGGCGTCGTCAATAAAGATTGTTGGTGTCTATTGTGCACCATGTGACATAATCTGTGTCTTCTTTTTGCTAATTGGTAAACCAAAATCAGAAAATGCAGGTAGTAGACATTGCAATTCTTCCTCAGAGTGGGTTGTAATTGCAACCCTCTGATCAGTACCCTCCTAATTTTGGTCTTGGCCATCAATCTCTGAGCATTGTAGAGGCCGCCATCAGAGCTTGAGTGAATGTATATACCACCATCCTGATCACGATAGGCATATTTCAGTAGAAGTGAAAAGTCTATTCCAAAGAGGGTGGGAGCTAGTACACAACCTTGCTTAACTCAACTCTTGATTTCAAACTCTTCAGAAGTTGCACCATCAAACTTGATTATATCCTTCATGCCTGTGTGGAACGATTCCACAATTGACAGAAGAGTTGGTGGGCAGCCAAACTTCTTTAGTGCCTTGAACAGACCCTCACGACTGACCAAATCAAATGCCTCTGTGAGGCCAACGAAGGCAATAAACAGTGGTTGATTCTATTCACGGCATTTTTCTTACATTTGTCGCAATGAGAATATCATATCAGTGGTAGACCGCTTCTGTCGAAAGCCACACTGTGAATCGGGGTGGACTTGATCTCCTAGGACTTGAAGTCTGCGCAGAACAATTCTGGCAAATACTCTTCCAACTATACACAGGAGTGAGATACCCCTATAGTTGTTGCAGTCGCTCCGATCTCCCATGTTCTTGTACAGCGTTATGATGCTTGAATCTTTGAAATCCTGTGGGACTTGTCCTTCTCGCCAGCATAGCTCTATTAGCTGGTGGATCTGAAGAGTGAGTGTGTCCTGCCAATTCCTGATAATCTCTATTGGATTCCCATCCTTACTAGGAGCCTTACAAGATGCAAGTTCATTTATAGCACACTTAACTTCTGTTATGGTGGGAAGTGTGTCTAGGTGGTCAAGAGTTGGTAGAGCCTCTATGGCGTTGAGGGCATCATCCGCTAGTTTGGTCTCACTTGAATAAAGCTCCAAATAGTGCTTTACCCATCTGTCCATCTGCTGTTTCTTATCAGTGATGATTTCTCCAGTCAAGGTTTTCAATGGTGCACTTCTTTTGATCATTGGACAACAGGCTTTCTTTATTCCTTCATCCATGCTTCTTATGTTTCCCTTATCACTTGCGATGTGAATTTACTCACATAACATGATCCAATAATCATTTGCACACTGCCTGGCAGCCGTTTGCACATCCTTCCTAGCTTGATTTAGCTCACTCAGAGTGTTACACGTTGGTCTTTCCTTGTTTCTTAAGAGAGCTATCTTTTTCTTATCAATCAAGGACTGCAGAGTCTGGCTGTTTGCCGCAAACCAGTCCTGCCTCTTATGATCCATAGTACCGTAAACCCCTTCAGCAGTTTTATAAAGAGTTTCCTTAAGTTGACCCCACTTTTCATTTACTGTACAATTTTCTGGTGTATCAGTGAAAGCGTCTTCAAGTTGCTTTTGAAACTGAAAGCACTTTTCAGGATCGTGAGTGTTAATAATATTAATCCTGGGGATAGATTTGTGTTTAGCTGTGTAGATTCTCTTTGGTCTCAGTCTAACCTTTGCAACAACCATAGAATGATCCGTATCACAGTCAGCACTGTGGTAACTTCGAGTCAATGATATATGGTTCAGATGTTGTCTCCGTGTGATGATGATGTCCAGCTGGTGCCAATGGCCGGATCTTGGATGTTTCCATGTGACTTTATGCAGCTCTTTTGTTTTAAAAAAGGAGTTTGTAATACATAAGTTATTTCTGGTGCAATGCTCCAGCAGCATTTGACCATTTTCATTCATGCGACCGATGTTGTATTTTCCAACGCACACTGGCCATGAACTCGAGGCATTGCCCACACGAGCATTGAAATCACCGAGCATATAAATGTAGTCAGATTTTGGAACTGCCTTGATCACGGAGTATAACTCCTCATAGGACAAATCCTTCACATCATCAGAGGAATCGAGTGTCGGTGCATATGCAGTAATAATGGTGGCAAAACCACAAGAGGTTACCAAGCGCAAAGTCTTTCATTTC
This sequence comes from Cepaea hortensis, assembly GCA_963921405.1. Lineage (NCBI taxonomy): Eukaryota > Metazoa > Mollusca > Gastropoda > Stylommatophora > Helicidae > Cepaea > Cepaea hortensis. Next base: position 91,515,907 of record OY992892.1, read on the forward strand.
CTCCTGCTGGAATTTCAATCATCCCCAGCAGCGAATTCTTCACTGCATAGCCCACACGAAAAATAATAACAATAATAAATACAAATAAATAATAGCAAGATGCAGCGACATATGCCAGGCAATAAACTGTGCAACCTTACGTCAGTGGCTTCTGTATTTTAAATTTATTAAAGGGATACATTGTTGTATATTTCTAGAATGTTTGCCTGGCACGTATGGGATACAGTGCAACCAGACCTGCTCGGTGCACTGCGAAAATGTGTGTAACTACAGGACCGGGGCATGCACTTGCGTGGGCAATTTCTCCGGGTCACTGTGCAATGGTATGCATTCCACTTCAGTGTGTGTGAGTGTGTGTGTGAGTATGTGTGTTTGTGTGACAGTGAGTGTGTGAGTGTGCGCGTGTGTGTGTTTCAGTGAGTGTGTGAGTGTGTGTGTGTGAGTGAGTGAGTGTGTGTGTGTGATTGTGATTTTCTGTGTGGGCGCGGGCTTTCTCTCCCCCCTCCCCCACTTATTCCACGAATCCCATACTAGCAGATATATATCTGTGCATTGTTTATTTTCACAGCATTCAATTGATAATATTTTGGTGTGTTGCCTATGAATGTAGCAATCACAATAGTTAATTGGTGTATGCAAGGTGAATGATTGTAAGGGCCAAATGTAAGACGGGCCTGCGTCTTTTTATTTTGAAAATAAAATTCGTGTGCGCTTTCCTTCACTGTATTTCATTATGAAACCACCGTAACTAGTATTACTAGTAGTATGTCAGAGCCAGCACGACAGAAGGCGTCAGGTCATCAGAAGTGTTTCCCCCTCGTCGAGTGTTTCCACAACTTTACTGTCCTTAGAAGGAACATAAATATACCATTATAAGCACTTTCACAGGTAATCATTTCCATTTATAGCTGTCGACGAACAGTGTACAGATCAGAGGATACTAGACATATCACACTGAAAGCTACATTCACCGAGACAAGAACACCGGCGATAGCTCAGCAACTTAAGTACAATTGTGACACCAGTTAAGAATTTAAAATGTATGCATGTCTCGAGTTCCATACTTGATTGGTCGGTGTTTAGGTCGTTTCGACCAGTCGATCTAATGTAGATGAGAACATCTGAAGTAACTCTATAATGGTTTCCTACATAGGGGCCAGAGGGCGAGTTAGGGTAGTTGAAAGGGAGCTACACGCGGGCGAGTTAGCGCAGATGAACAGGAGCACCACAGAGGTGAGTTAGCGTAGTTGAACGGGAGCTACACACGGACTTGCGGGCCTGTTATCGTAGTTGAACTGGAGCTACACACCAATTGGCGGACGAGTTAGTGTAGTTAAACAAGAGCAACTCACCGGCGAGTTAGCGTAGTTGAACGGGAGCAACACACTTACTGGCGGAGAGTTAGTGTAGATGAACAAAGCTACACACGTACTGGCGGGTCAGTTAGCGTAGTTGACAGTGCCGTGAGCTGCGATCGGACGAGGGTTCGGCGCCTGCGATTGTCGTCTCGCTAAGTGAGAGGAACAGTCACCTATCCCTCCGTGCATCCAGACCTAGAAAATGAGATGACCCCAGAAGCCCATACACACACGACCGGTTCCTGTTTCGGTACGCTGTTTCTGTTTTATCCCAAGAGGCCAGATTTATAGCTGTATATCGCCACGGCAAGAACATTTTAAACGGCCGTAATATTTACTTCGGCTCCGTGGCTGTCACAGAATACTGACAGGTTAACGATCCCATGATATATCAAAACACAAAATGTTTTATATTACACGAGGATGGAAAGTTATTGACCTTAAGATCAGGAAAACGAGCGATCGCTTCGGTCCTGAAGTGAGTACAGGTTATTGACTCCAAGATCAAAACAGATACCACGTGTTTGGTGGGAGAACGGCCGACGGAGAACGACTACCTTAGACCCTTTGAACACAGGAGAGGGAATCACGATAAAACAATTTCACAAACCTTTGAAATGGACAACCGAGAGTCACGATCACGCGATCACGCCGTTTCACAACCCTTTGAACAACGAAGACGTAGTTGCGATAAAAACTATCAGATGTCTTTTGAAGTAACGGAAACGAATATCCGTGGTCCGAAGAAACGAGTGGATAATCATTGATGATATGGTATATTTATGTTCCTTCTAAGGACAATAAATGACCGTTTATCAAAGGAGAATTTCGGTTGTTGTTGTAGAAAGATAAAAAGACAGGAGAAGATTACAGGGGGGAAATTTGTGGAATAGGCCAGTATAGTCGTACAGAGCCAAAGTATTAATAGCCTGGATATTCTAGTTTAATTTAGAGTGCTACGAGTCTTCCACGAGAGAAAGTGGTGATTTATTCTTGAGCTATTATGGAAATGGATGTACAGTGTTTCAAGTTGGATGAAACCGACGAGCATTTGTATTGATGTGCAATAGTATTCCCGATTCAGCCGAGAATAGTTATAAGGTAGTTGTGGTGTAGAGTAGAACTCTAGCATAGTGTATTTCAGTGTGTGACCGTAATATTGAGTGTCGGCCGAATTTAGCTGATAAGTGACTTAGTGGATTGAGTAAGGTGTCAGGGCACTCGATAGTATAAGTACGATTAAAATTGAAGATAGGCTGTAATGGGGAGATAAGGATAGGTCTATGATAGGAGATTCTAGTATAGGTGGTTACTGGGATTTCTAAAAGTTTCCTATGACTTTTTCTTCTTTTACCTTGTCTTAAGTTATGTGTAGAACAACTATCTCTTATGTCAGAGATCATTTCTCTGAATCTATAGAAGTTAATAACTGATAACCGCCATAAGCCTACTCTCACCTCTAATGAGTTTGAGTTAGGTTGATAGCACCTGATATTATCTTTTCGACAGGTTCCAGTGAACAAAGCAATAGCAACACTCCTTAAAAGAAAGAATGGACCCTAGTCTGGTTCAGTGATAAATATCAGCCAGATTGAAGTCTGATATCATACATACATGTCAGCAAGTTCTAGAATTAACGGATACCTATAAGGCAGTCTGGCTAAGAGACTTACAGCAGAATAAAGTGCAACTAAACATAGATCGGAAGCTCAATATTGATCACATGAACTACATTTCAAATGAAGAGGATGTAAGGCCAGAATTTAGTATTGGATAAACAGAACAGTAACGAATAAGATGAACACCGTGAATCAGTGATATTATATAGACAATGTTTTTGTAATTATGCATCCATATAGAGACGATAAGTCATTCAATGGTATCGGAGGTATAAACATTACCTGGACTATCATATCGTTCATGTTATTTGATATTTCACAATGAAAGACATTATCTACTAAAAACAAGCCGTGGTGAACAAACTGTTTAATTCTAACGTTGTCACGGATATTTTGAAGACATCAACATCATTCAGAGAGACACTACCCTAGGTGAGCTTAATCCAATTCTGTGCTGTGGTGACAATATATGCCTTTGAGTGATGAGAACTGTGATGTGGATCTTAGACTGTCAATACTATCTCACCTACACGATAGAATACACCAAAAACTTCGTTACCCATACACTATACACACCCATGACACTTTTTATTCATTAAATAAGTTTAGTATTTATTGGAGAACAGTGTTGTGTGGGTATGGTCTGGGGGAATATGAAGAGGGGTATGGTCGTGTAGCAATAGAGATAGAGAAAGAGAGATAGTGAATAGAAGACTGAAAAAGGGGTGTGTAGACAAAGGTCCAGCAATAGACCCAACACTGGAAAAAGGGAAATTGAAGTGTGCTTGTTGATTCTACTGACACCCCAGAGACGACAAGCGACAGTGGATAACGGGTTTCCGACGCAGTTAGTAATCTCGCATACCACGTTCGAAATACAGTTGTTGGCAATTTGGCAGCTGATGCGTCTGATGTTGATTTTTGTGTGAAATGTTATGGGTGCCGGTTGTTCAGAAAGCAATGGCAGCCTACTGAATGTAACCTAGCGCAGAAATCACGAACAACTAATAAATGCTGGGGTTGACTGCTACGCCATGTGAATGATATAAAACTTTAAAGAAAATATTTACTCTGTGATTTGATACGCAAATTCAACGGTTTTCATGTGGACTTGTGAAAGTTGATGACTGATGTCGAGATTAAAGAATGTCTACCAGACTCCTTCTTCTTCTCTCGTTCGCTTGAAATATGTCTATAACTGCAATGCTGTCTCTTGTATGAATTGAACTGTCTTTTTCAGTTCACACAGAGGTCCATAGAATTTATCTTCCACTGTCGTCTCTCTAGGCCAGATGGTTTGCCTAGATATGTTATATTTTGGGCAGTCTTGGAGTATGTGCTCTGCTTTCTGCGACGCCAATCCACATGTGCACATGGCTGTTTCATCAATCTTCAATTTTGTATACATGTGGTTGCGTAATCTATTATGTCCTGTTCTGAGGCGTAGAATAATGACTTATTCTGATCTGTCCATAACGTGGTAGTCATCTTGAGCAGGTGTTGGTGGCTTTCTGACTGATTTGATCATTCTTTTCTTTTGGTGGTATGTAACGGGCACATCAGGCTGTTCTTCTTTGGCTCCTTCCTTAGCCAATTGATCAGCTCTGTCGTTTCCGGGTACTCCGCAGTGGGATGGTGTGCACTATAAGGTGACCTTATGCTGACTGCTAAGTTCAGAAAGTAGTGTCTACCAGACTTGACCGGCACAGTGAAAGCTATAATCTTAGCGGGATTCGAACCAGGTGATAGCGTCGCAATCAAGGTACAGTTGTGGCACCGACTAAGCCTGAAACAACTGCGAATTCCAGGAAAGCAATACTGGATTGGTTGGTGCGTAGGTCAGATGTGAACAACTCATGGACACACGCAGTAGTCCCACATGCACGGTCTTTGGGTAGATTTACTCCTCAAAGGACTGGGACGCAACTGCGGCCGACGTGATTTCGATCACCCGTGAATCTAGTGCAGTGGGTATAGCACCATATACCTGTCCCGATTCCCGAGGGTTTGAAGTCCACCACGGGTGATTTGGAGGTAGACTACTTGGCGTTGATTTCAATGGAATAAGACGCTGGCAGTTCAGAAAGCAATGGCAAACAATGTTATTAAGTTTTTTATTTTTTATTTTTATTTTGCATATCCCTTACAGGACGTTGCAGTCAACACCAGCATTATTCAGCTGCTGTTGATGTACTAGGTAAATGTTTCGTTCAGTAGTTTTCCATTGCTTTCTGAACGACCGACTCACATACCCCAGTAAGTTACAAACGCGGCGCGAACCGCTGCCGATTCTCACAGCTGCTGTTTTCCCCACATGGATATACGGGATTACGAACAATGTCGTTAACCCTTGGCCAGGGAGACCGACAATGGCAAACTACTGAGTGTAAAATTGTCTAGAAAAATCAACGTGGAAATAGTTTGAGAATGAACTGATTGACACTATATTGCAGATTGTTTCCGTGGCTTTCACGGCGAGAATTGTACCAATGAGTGCCCAAAGCAATGCCAACACAACATCTGTGACAGGACAAGTGGCTTCTGTGAGCGCTGTCAGGGTCTTCGTACAGGCCCTCTTTGTGAAGGTAGACTAGTCTTGGTTGTTTGACTGTTTGGTTGGTTGGTTGGCTGGTTGGTTGTTCGGTTAATTGTTTGGATGGTTCTAGGATTGTTAAATGCTTGACTGGTTGGTTGGTAATTTAGTTGGTTGATTTTGTTACTGCCTGCTAGCGATCCAACTGGAAACTCTCTCTCTCTCTCTCTCTCTCTCTCTCTCTCTCTCTCTCTCTCTCTCTCTCCATCTCTCTCTCTCTCTCTCTCCCTCTCTCTCTCTCTCTCTCTCTTTCTCTCTCTCTCTCGTTATCTCTCTATGTGCATATATATATGTGTGTGTGTGTGTGTGTGTGTGTGTGTGTGTGTGTGTGTGTGTGTGTGCGTGTGTGTTTTAACTCTCAAGTTCCACACATTGAGTTTCATGGCGGGTGGGGCCTAAAAATGACCGGCATCTGTAGAACATTTCCTGCCCATCATATCCGGCGCCAAAGCTCATTCTACGCTAGGATTGTGTTGCAATGATCTACTTCCCATCTGCAGGTTTATATATATATATATATGTATATATATATATATAATGTATTGCTCTGCGACAGGTGGGTGATGTATCTTGTCAGACATGTGTCTGTTGTCTAGTCGCAAGTGGCTGATCTATCTGTGCACGTATAACGAGCAACATTGTTATATGATGTCATGCTGTCACGATTGACATCTGCGTGTATTAGATAGTCTTCTCTGTGCTCCTGTGCAACAGCCATCTTAAAGTATCCCCATGAAATGTTTCCTTGAGCAAACCGACATTGCTTGCTTGGCCTGGCTTCACTCCTTGTTCGTGTGGAGGTTCGACTCTATAGGATGGTGGCTCCGTACTTCAAAAACGATTTTGGTCCTGCCCATTCTTCTTCATGTTTGTATTGATGTGTTATTTTTCATGTGGTCCGAGTGTTCCATTGACCAGTATGCTGTCGTGTCTGGGTGCATACTCTTGGGAGAGTGGTGTCAGGCCTGACTTTAGAATGCTGACTACTCATTCACCACGGAGACTATCCCTGCAATTCTCTGCAGCAGGTTGATGGTATAATTGAGACTGATATGGAGACTGATATGGTGATCACGTGCATGGCTTCTTGTCCGGTTGCCCATGCGAGTGTTCTATAGGCAGCTGAGATCTCCGTAGACTTGCTTGCTGTAGTTGAAGGTATGCTCCGCTCCCATCTTTGACTGTTTACCCATCCTGCGTATGCCCACTCTGACCTTGACCGGTTCTTCACTGACCAGTCCGTGTAGGTGATGACGTCTCTGGCGTTATTTCAGTGTCGCCCTCGGTGGGAACCCGGTATCTGCAGTATCCCCTTGTTGTGATGACCTTGGTGTGACTACGCATATCTACAGGATTGTTTGTATATACTTCTCATGTTGGAGCTGATCCGTGCGGCAGGTCTATTTAACTAAAGGGCATAACGTCGATGACGTAATCAGTAGAATGCCCGTGTATAGTCATTCGTGCCTCCATAGTCAAACACATATACACACACAAGCGGATTCAAGACATGCTTAAACAATCAGTATGATCATCTCCATAAGCAAACAGAATCCACATCTTCATATACAAACATTTAACTTCCATACCCCTATCCCTCCCATCCCCGCAGTTGTATAGTCCACTATAACAGTTAGTTGCATGTCCTTCACAGGAAGTCGCAGTCAGCCCCACTATTAGTTTTGTTGTTTGTGATTTCTTGGCAAGTTTGCGTTCAGTGGTCTGTTCTCGCTTTCTGAGCGACAGGCACTCATTCTATTTTATGAGAGCCAACTCGGGGTGGTCTAATCCAAATCGCCCGCGCCTGTGTTTAGAGCGCGGGTTGCGGAATTGCGAACTGCGCCTGCGACACCTCCACCATAGAGCCGACTATAGTGTTCTACCGAACCCGATTTCACCTTTCTCTCATATGGGCGTCTCCCTATCCCCATAGCGGGTGTCCCCCACCGGGCGGCTTAGCCAATACTTGAGCTTCTGGCGGTACTGACCATTAGTCCTGACCACCTATCCCACACATCCGGTTAATTCAATCCACTTACAGTCGCTCAAGACGTATTCAGCTAAGTAACCATAATATTTTCATGTAGTGTTTTCGTGTAGTTTTGTGTGTTTGTTCTTTACTGACGAAGGCTTTAGCCGCAACGTCCATTTCGTTTCTTGTAATCGTGGTCTAGTAAAGCTCACAATCTATTTCTCGTTTTTTTTTTTTTTTTTTGTGATTCATTCATATACAAACAGCATATTTGCACAAACACAGCCGGTGCACACGTCAATAATCAGCGCGGACATGTGATTTCAGACTGCCCGGAGTCCTTGTACGGGTATCTGTGCTACACAAAATGTTCGGAGTATTGTGGGAACAAATCTTGTGACAAGGACGACGGTTCTTGCTCCGAGTGTAGAGAAGGCTACCGCGGACCTCTCTGTGCCATAGGTAAGTATGCAGTGAGGAAAAACACACGTAATATATTTAATCACTCCTTGAATATCAAGAAAGCTGTAACAATAGTGATATCAATGAAACTTAGTGAAACAAATTGTAAAATGAAAATAGAAGGGAATATTCTTAATTAGGTGGATAATTTTAAATACAGAGGAGAAATTATACCATCCAATAGATAATGCACAACGTAGATTAAGAGCAGAATAGGGCATGCAAAAGCCGCATTTAAGAAAATGAAAAGTAGCTTATGTAATAAGTCGCTATCATTGACTGTTAAAACTAGGGTGCTGAAATGCTATATAGAACCTGTTTTGTTGTATGGCAGTGAATCTTAGAATGCAAATTAACAAACTGAGGAAGAACTTGGAAGCAACAGAGGTATGGTTCCTGAGACGAATGTTGCGATTTCCTTGTACTGCCAGCTTAACCAACAACGACTGCCTGAAAGAGGCTAATGAAACTAGAGCATTACATACAACAATAAGAAAGAGATACACACCTTTCTTTGGTGGAACAGTTGATATATAATTGTAGTGATGTCTTTGGAAGCATATGTCTCATATGATTTGTACATAACACGCTGGCAGTTTAGCAAATAAATATTCGGTTATTTTCTTGTATATAACGACACTCTGTTGTAACCAACTAACCGCCCGTTGTTCATCATGCGTTATTATTGATTTCAAGGGCTTGGAGGTTTAAGGGTTAGGAAGTTGCAACGAGAATGGGGCGGTAGGATGCCTGGACTGGATGTTCACTACTGCAGGGAAAGTCTGGTCACGTGTTTCACCGTGTACGCGGACCTGGACAGTTTGATGGTCCTAACACTTCACATAACCACAAAGGGGGCGGGGGGGGGGGGGGGGAGGAATGTCCTGATGCGAGACTTCAAACTAAGTGTCGCAGTCACCGACACGGCAGTGATTGACGCTCACCTGTCGGCTACGGGCATAGATTTGAATCTACTTTAGGGCATATTTATAAATATGACCTGGTCTCACAGATGCTCTCGGGCAAACATTGATATCAGGAAATGGTTTGGGCAGTAAAAGCAGCCGGAGTAATACTGTCCCACTATCAATCTAATGCCGATTGGTCTATGGAAATATATGGGTCGAGCACCATGTTCCCACTGCGGAGTAAGGCGTCTAACAGGGCCCTTCACTTGCATACTTGATTTACTTCCATCTGATCATCAGAGGTGTCCCACAACACATTACCTCTACACGTAAGGCGTCTAACAGGGCCCTTCACTTGCATACTTGATTTACTTCCATTTGATCATCAGAGGTGTCCCACAACACATTACCTCTTCACGTAAGGCGTCTAACAGGGCCCTTCACTTGCATGCTTGATTTACTTCCATCTGATCATTACAGTTGTCCCACAACAAAGGACCTCTTCACGCAAGGCGTCTAACAGAGTCCTTCACTTGCATACTTGATTAACTTCCATCTGATCATTAGAGCTGTCCCAAAATATAGGAAATCTTCACGTAAGGCGTCTAACAGGGCCCTTCACTTGCATACTTGATTTACTTCCATTTGATCATCAGAGGTGTCCCACAACACATTACCTCTTCACGTAAGGCGTCTAACAGGGCCCTTCACTTGCATACATCATTTACTTCCATCTGATCATCAGAGGTGTCCCACAACACATTACCTCTACACGTAAGGCGTCTAACAGGGCCCTTCACTTGCATACTTGATTTACTTCCATTTGATCATCAGAGGTGTCCCACAACACATTACCTCTTCACGTAAGGCGTCTAACAGGGCCCTTCACTTGCATACTTCATTTACTTCCATCTGATCATCAGAGGTGTCCCACAACACATTACCTCTACACGTAAGGCGTCTAACAGGACCCTTCACTTGCATACTTGATTTACTTCCATTTGATCATCAGAGGTGTCCCACAACACATTACCTCTTCACGTAAGGCGTCTAACAGGGCCCTTCACTTGCTTACTTGATTTACTTTTATCTGATCAATAGAGCTGTCCCACAACACAAGACATCTTCCCATAAGGCGTCTAACAGGGCCCTTCACTTGCATACTTTATTTACTTCCATCTGATAATCAGAGGTGTCCCACAACACCTGACCTCTTCACGCATGGTGATACACGGAGATTAATCATTGACATTACTACCAACAACCACCATTGCCTTTACAACCAACTACCATATTTGCAATTACAACCAACAACCACCATTGCCATTGCAACCAACAACCACTGTTGCCATTACAACCAACAACAACCATCGCCATTACAACCAAATACCACCTTGTTATACAACCAACAACCATCATCGCCATTACAACCAACAACCGCCATTGCCATTACAACCAGCATTCACCGTTGCAATTACAACTAACAACCGCCATTGCTATTACAACCATCAGCCATCGTTGCCATTACAACCAACAACCAGCATTGCCATTACAACCAACAACCAGCATTGCCATTACAACCAACAATCACAGTTGCCATTACAACAAGCAACATACACACCACAACAACTATGTGCTAGCTAAGCGCCATGTGGATCCCTCCTCATTCAAACAAGAAGATGGGCCACCTTTCAGTATAAATTATAACATTGAGAAACCTACCCTCATCTCATCTCATCTCATCATGTTCCTCTTGTACCTTGCGGTGTCGAGGTGAATTATAAACATCGTGTGACAGGATCGCCTCGGTTGTGGTGATTGAACCCAAGCCCCGAGGTGTCCATAGCACTCCCGTGTATTCTGACCCCAGGGGCTGGACAGGTAGATACACTGTTTCACGCCGCTGTTGACCTCGGTTAAGTTTAATTAGTCTACACGACCCTCTCAGATTCTAGACCTCTACTATCTACCCTCTACCTTGGGACAATGAACACTTAGGCATCGTTCGAGACCACACTCAATAACTGTAGAAAGAATAAGTCAACATAAATAAAGTTTATTCTACCCTAAAGACAAAGGAAGGAAATGAACACCCTGATAGAATATAATCTATGTACAATAAAGAGGATAGAGTAGAGCAGAATCAGAGAATCAGAGAATCAGCCATCTTCGTCATCGGCTGAAAGGTAGATTTGCCGTGTGTGTTCAGTCAAGTCCGTCCGGCACTCACCCGGCTCCCTCCCAGTATGCTTGACTGGAACCTTGGAGACCACTCAGTCCCAAGAGCTCGGATCGGCGATAAAATGGACTTAACCACTCAGACCTCCGCTGACTAGAAGAACTATAACTCAGCACTGTCCCTATGAGTCACTGTCGAATGACACACCGACAGTTCCTATTCAGCCTGGCTGGGAGACCCTCTACTCTGAGGTGTCCCCGGGAAAATAATCTTGACATCCTTCGTTGACCAGAAGACCAATCTCATGCTCATGGAATACGGTCGATTACCCCTGGTTGGATAACAGATAGTTGCGGTATCAAGTTGACAACCTGTCATACGCTGCTTGCGTATAATCTCTGTCAGAAGATGTTAGAACACAGCTACACAGTCACAATTGACCTGACTCCCTCGGAGTCGAGTCCCACAATATAATAATGTTATGGAAACCTTGGTTACCGAAAATATTAACAATGTTCATTACGCATCAGCAAACAAGTTTGGTAACACCACTAAGTGTGAGCTGAACACAGCAATGGTCTTTACGCAGCTGGCAAACAAGTGTGGTAACACCACTAGGATTGATCTGAGCACAATAATGTTCCTTAGGTCAGGGATGAGTTGACCATAGTCTACCTGAAAATGATCAGTAACGTTTATACGCCCAACTGGTGTTTGTCTAGTGTTGACCGGGCCCAATTGCAGACGTAGTTACAGCACAGTGATTCGTGCCAATCTATACCTGGTAGCTCCGACGGTTAGGCGGCTCAATAAATTCAGTGGAACTGATGTGCTCCCAGAGCTGTGACTCTACCCCAACTTGGTAAGTCTCCCCGGCGTGAGCATATCATCACTTTTCCAAAGTACTTCATTTCTAAATTAACATACACATTCATGATTGTCCAGGTGGATGAACATTTCACTTGCCAGATAGTGGTTATCAAGCGTCGATGAGAAAAATAGACCCGTCGAACAAAGTGCTGCCTCGGGGTTCACGAACCAACCTGGTGGTTCTGATTCAGCTTAATGATTCACCCTGTAGCATGGTGTTGCGCAGTCAGACGTGGTAGGTGTGTATCTCAATCACTCGCCCTTCCAGACGCAGTGGTTTCCGTAAACAAAATCCTGGTTCATAACCTGGCAACCTAGTTCACCAACAGGCAACTTAGTTCACCAAACACAGGCACTTTGATTCCCAGAACACAGGCTTTGGTTCACAAAACAGGCAACACCTGAAAGGAAGAGCGGTAGGTGAGAGTATTCGGCCCCACATTGGAACACATGAATCAAATCATGGAATACACAGTCATCCGGTATACTAATTGGTTTACATCTAATTAGGGCATCATCTCTATATTATAGATTAGAAGCATGGATAGCCGTCCAATGTCAGATGGCCTACAGAACAGCCCGTCGGATAGATTGAGTTCCGAGAATGTCGGGTCTGATCAGATGTCTCGCCTACCCCTATTCATACGTCGCTGTTGCTAAATGAATAGCTATCCATCCATCCATCATGTGCCATGCCGGTAAGCGTGGGCGGTCATGTTCTGCCATCTCACTCGATCAACAGAGTCGTGGATCAGTTCCGTGTTTCTGTCTCGACCATGCCACAAGGCCAAGCCATCCAGATACTTGTTTCTAGGTCTTCCCCTTGGTCTGTTCCCCTCGATCTTACCAGTTGTCACCAAGTTCTCCAAATCATTTCTTCTCATAACATGCCCAAAAAATTGTGACTGTCTACGTCTAATGTCTCTGATCAGTTTACGATCTTCATTTGTTTCTTGAAGGACTTGTTCATTGGTCTTTCTGGCTGTCCATGGTATTCTTTGCATTTTCCTCAGAAACCACATTTCTACAGCCATCAGATGTTTTTCAGCCTGGCTGCTCATTGTCCAAGCTTCACATCCATATAAAAGTACAGGTTCTATGTAGCATCTCAACACTCTTTTTCTCGTTTCAATTGACATCTTTTTATTGGTCAGTATGTTTTTCATCTTGCTAAAGGCTACTTTTGCCATGGCGATCCTTGTTCTAATCTCTTCAAGGCATCTCCCATCAGATGTTATTACTGTTCCGAGATAATTGTACCTATTCACTTGTTGAAGAATATTCCCATTTACTTGTATATTACACTGTGGTATTTCGTTCTTCCTAGTGACGACCATAATCACTATACTAGTTCTATTATTTAGATAGAAACTAAACAAGGAAAGGAGGTCCCTGGACCCCTCCCTTACATCGTATATGTACTATTGAGTAACATCTCAATCAAGGTATTAATTAACTAAAGAACCCCTCAACATATTATATGTACACACTCCCGTTCGCAAGTGGGATCTCCTGCTCACTGGCAGCGAACCTCTTCTGGTTCCCTCTTATCTAGAGGCCAGAAGTCATCCTGACGAAAACATGTAATCTCCTACACGTTTACAGGTAACGCTCCGGTTCTGATCTCTTCCCAAGCGAATTAGCCTTGGGCTATGACCGAACTTCCCGGCTGGCCTGGTTTGCCAGTCATATACTTGAGCAACTTGCACTCAGTTCCCATATCCCATTTGTCCCCGTGCCTCTTTCATCCTTCATGCATCCTTCCATGCATCCCTTGCATTCGCACTCTCTTACTCATGCCAGTATGGAAAGAACAGGACAGAAAAGAGAAGCATTTAGAACGCAGTATTACATCGCGACGGTGACGCATCTCTATGTCGCCTCGAACCTAATCCGGCGGTCGGTATTTCGCTCAACAAGTATCACAATACATGACCTAATATATATACCACAACAATAGCGTATATATATATCTAGCACAACATGATATCACTACTTACCTGAATTCCCCCTTTCCCCGAAATTAAATCACTTATAAGTTAACACAAACTAGCTACATCACTTCTTATGGCTTAGCAGTACGTGCTCTATTTTCTAAGCAACTAGGCACTTCACTGTATGAATTCCGCACACTATCAACTTACCTGTATATTCCGAAGGCTCCACTAACAGCAGATCTTAACTGACATACGTCTAGTTCACAAAATACATCAATAAACTATTCCCTAGAATTGCATAGCAAACATAATATATGCAAATACTTACCATACGTAATTAATGACAATTAAGCACAGTTCTGCTGATATAACAGACTTGTATTTAAAGTAGAAGCAACACACAGTTACAACTAAGCTTTGTCAACATTCCGTACACAGCTGAACGATGTCCTAGTTACGACACGGCGTTATCGATCGGCAAGTAATTAGTTATGCAGAATCGGTCGCATATTTAATATATTGCAGTACGCTCGCGTTTACGCTCAATTACAAGGGTAAAATGATTAAAGAAGTATTTACCTGAACCAGTGAGTGGACCACAAGTCAGCTAACAATACTGTCTGCTGGCCATTACGCCTTTCTAGATGACAGTCTGCTGAAGTTGGATTGTGCGTCTGCACACCTCGAAAAGTCGACTGTGAATGACTCTGACTGCCGAATTTCTCCTACGTGCGTCTCATCGCGCACGAGAATTTAGTGCTCCATGTTGAGTCCCAATTTCTCGAGAACCATGCATTCTACGCACTGGAGACTCTATTTTCTCCCTGCAGGTGATAATGTGACTGCACCTGGTCAGCCAAGTCTAGATGTTTCGCGAACTTTCTTGACTTAGAAACTGCCTCGGCTATCCCCAGTCTATTAATAACTGGGAAATTCACTGATGACGCGGCGAGGTCACGCGAAACCCCCACGACGATGCACAGATACTGCATCGTTTCGTCAAACATCGTGAGAGTGCCCGATTATGGGCTTCATGTATAAATATTCCCATGGACTCTGCTATTCCTTCCGTCCATTGTTTACGTGGTCGGCTCTTCCTCTGTTTCCATCTGGTCTGTACATCATTGCTTGTTGTGGTATGCTGTTGAATGATAACCTTTTTGCATGGCCAAACCATTTGATTGCTGCTTTCTAATAAAATCTAGTGATGCTATAACCCCGACTTTGGTCCTGATGTCTTCATTTCTGATCTTATCTCTTCTTGATACGTTGAGTATTCTTCTCAGGTATCACATTTCTGTTGTTGTGATTTTTCTTTTCTCTTGTTCTGTCATTGTCCAGATTTGGCATTGAAACCTACCCACACATAAATATTCAGAGAAGATCGTATGTTGCTATACGCATAGTTGGGTTCTTGCGGTGCTACGGAATTCGAGCAATGTGCTTAGATTCGTCTCGTGCATCCTGTGATAGGGGGCTGCATGACATGTGACATGTTCATGGAATCATCATCATCAGCCTAATCATCGTGGTCAACATATGCCGCACCAACTAGCTTTGTCGTACGTGCGTTCTAAATAGATGTTAGTATGACATCAATTGATAGTATTGCTCCATGTCACCGCCCCAGCCCATCCAGCATGATCTACCTCGGTCAGTCGCAGACATTTACCTATGACCAGTGCAACGCCATGCTATTGTCAAGAGACACGCTCTTCTCCCGCTGACCAGTAGAGTCTTCATGGTGTTGTCCAGAGCCTCGCTTCTCAGTATATGAGCAAACACACATTATGTCCATACTTAGATTAGTTGATGCTGTTCTAATGTCATTCACCTTTCCTAGGTAAGAGTTGCTAGTTACTCAGACAGTCTAAGATATCTGCAACACACGCCTCAGTAACCACATGTCATTTGTCTACAAGTCCTGTCTAAGTTGTTCGCTTACATCCTATGATGTACACCCATATGGCTGAACAGGTTAAAAGATAACATTGCAGCATACTCTGTCTAATATTCAATGACAATGACTTATTACATAAGATACGAATCATTTGGATTTTAATACTGCTTTTCAAGTACTCATTCTGTGTGTCATGTCCAGCACGTATCTCCCACTGCATGCTATTACTGCCCCTGGGTACTTGAATATCGGTATTCCATTAAGCATCTCCCTTTCTGTTGATGCCGACTCTGTGGCAAAGTGGTTACGAATGCAATCAGTAATTCCGCATACCGCGATCGAAACACAGCTATGGGCGATTGGTAAACAGACCGCCTTGCGTTGGTTTCCGTATAATGGTATGAGTGCCGGTTGTTTATAAAGCAATGGGAAACGACAGAAAGTAAACTTGTCCAGAAATCACAAACAGACAAACAATGCTGGAATTGATTGCCACGTCCTGTACAGGAAATGTAGCTAACTTCTGTTGATATTACACGCCCCTTTACTCCAGCCACAACACAACATATGTAGTGAATATATATATATATATATATATATATATATATATATATATATATATATATATATATATATATATATATATATATATATTGCCAAGTAGCTGATTACCGGCTCGTCTATTCAGCCACAAGGAGAGTTATAAGCAGGAACACGTAACAACGGAGAATATCGAACAAACCAATGACCTCGCCATTGTGGTCAGTGTTTATTCTTGAAAGTCATCGCCGCCATTATACAATCAATTACCAACAGGTGTGGGCTGACATGCGATGATTCTAAATCAAGTTACCTAAAGTTTAACGCTGTAAACTATCTCCTGACTTTGTCCAAGTTTCTCTTGCTATGTCAGATTTGGTGTAGCATACATCAGGTATTTTCGGTGGAGTTTTATTCTGCCATCCTAATTGAGTATAGTCAATCTTATCAATTTGTCGAGGTTTTACCATATTTCTTACTTTACTGGTCGATGTATCGTTTCTTCTTCATCCGAGGATGAAGTAGATATATATCCTAAGTGTGGAGAATATTTTTCTGCAGCATTTGCAATTGTTTTTGTCTTTCTACATTTGTTTGTCTTTTCTTTTAGATATGGACCTAAGATCTGTTTTACTGTTACTGTGCTTTCACTAAACGATGAACTTTTCTATTGCGAAGGTTGCTTTGTCTTTTTCTTTTTTGCTTAAATTTTCTCGGAGGGATAGTGATTTCCAGTCCATGTTTTTATCTGTTAGCCATCTGGGTAGATTACCTGTGTCTGAGCTGTTATCATCATTAGTTGCTAAGTTGTTACCTAGCTTTTCATCTATCTTACACATCGAATTGGCTTCGTATATGCACGCCTCATTGTCTGTATCTTTATCACTGTCGTTTCTTCCAGTTTGTATTTTTACTTCGTTTGTCTGTTCACATTCGTTTGGTGAACTACTAGTAAATAGGAATGCTGCACTGGCTTCTTTCCAAATTGTCCTAACCTGGCAGTCTCTACTTACATGTCCGTACGTATTACATACATAACATTTTACTTTCTTCTTGTAAGCAGTGTACTTGCTAGTTGTTTGTGATATCCAGTTCTGAAGATATGTGTCATAATCCGGGTTCTTGTCACACATTTCCAGGGAGCCGTGTTGTATCTTGCAATAAGGACATTGTATCCAGTATTCTTTTTTGGCGCTCTCTGGTTCTCTTTGTGCGTTCTCATTCTTGTAATATGGTCCTCTTCCTCGATATTGTGGGCCATATTGTTGGAATTTATTTGGTTTTGTATCATATATTTGGTTGGACCCATTGGCTGCTGCCCCTATCACTAAGTCTGGCTGCGCCCCTTCTGCGAAAATATCCCTATGGGCGTTGTAGAATGCTTCGCCTTTGGCTTCCATTTCTGCTAGCGTTGTACATTTATTCTCTACTAGGAATGTTGCCATTTCTTCTGGAACTGAGGAAATTAGTTTGTCTCGAACAATGAGATCGCGTAGTTTATTGAAGTCCGACCCTATGTCGGCAGCTTTGGGCCATTTATCAAAGAGTGACGTCGTCTCTGCTACGTAATCTAGAAAATTTTGATTGGCTTTTGGTGCTAAGGTTCTAAATTTGGTTCGTAATCCTGCTTTACTATATTCGAGCCTCCCACTTGCCAAGTAGCTGATTACCGGCTCGTCTATTCAGCCACAAGGAAGGTTGTAAGCAGGAACATGTAACAACGGAGAATATCAAACAAACCAATGTCCTTGCCATTGTGGTCAGTGTTTATTCTTGAAAGTCATCGCCGCCGTTATACAATCAATTACTAACAGGTGTGGGCTGACATGCGATGATTCTAAATCAAGTTACCTAAAGTTTAACGCTGTAAACTATCTCCTACACAATAGATAGTTATCGCTAATCTTACGGCCTGGCTTGACATGGCGTGTGCTGAGCTCAACTGCCGTTCGCGTACCGATTGTCGAGCGTGACAGGCTTGTATAATCAGCCTCTCAACTTGGGCGACGCACTCTGGCCTCATGTTGAAGTATCTTTGCAACCCTGGAGTAATGTCGACTTCATGTCGCTTGACTTCTGCACTCGCTTTCACAACCGTCTTGTACAAAGACCCTGGCAAGACTAAATCCGTCTCGCCGCGTCTGTTCCGTGTATCACACAACTAATGTCACGTGATACATATTTCCTTGGAGTCACTTCCCTTTGTATCTTATCATCATCTGTTGCTCACCGACTTTTCTCAACTTAATCGTGTGTTCCCTGTTCATAGTGATCATTTGAACCGTTCTCACGATACCGATTCTTCTTCTCTTGTAAACATGTTCTTTCTCTATCCGTTTACCGCTGTCTACCTCATATCGGTCCATGGCATATCACTAAGTCTATATATATATATATATATATATATATATATATATATATATATATATATATATATATATATATATATATATATATATATATATAAAGAGAAAAACCAATGACCAAGTACTACAGGAGACAAATGAACATCGTAAACTGATTAGAGAAATTAGACGTAGACAGTCAAAATTTTTTGGACATGTTATGAGAAGAAATGGATTGGAGAACTTAGTGACAACTGGCAAGATCGAGGGGAACAGACCAAGAGGAAGACCGAGAGGAAAATACCTGGATGGCTTGGTCACATGGCATGGACGAGACAGGAACACTGAGCTGATCCACGACACTGGTGATCGAGTGAAATGGCGAGTCATGACCGCCCACGCTTTCCGGCATGGCACATGATTGATTGATTGATTGATTGATATATTTATACATATATGTGTACACAACATATATAGTGAAACGTTCACATAGCTATCAGCATTTTGTGTACACGACATATATAGTGAAACGTTCACATAGCTATCAGCATAGTGTGTACACGACATACATAGTGACATATGCACATTGTTATCAGCATATTGTGCACACATACCAGCTTGTGTACTTTACATCCACAGCACCGATCGAATCCGTCCCTTGGAAGTACTACATCATACCACTACCAATGTTAGCCATGCTCGTCTGCTTGTGCACAATGTTTCTGCTGCGCAGAACGACTCCACGTGACAGTATTGAATCCATGGAGATGTCGATCGATGAAGACACACGCATCTCTATAAGGGAACCTATGCGTGTTTCATAAAAGCTGTAGCACGCAAGTCCTGACAGAACTGTTACCAGTGCTGCTAGACAACATCCCTGCTGGCACGAAAGACAGCCACAGTTTAAATATCAAGGTAAATCACGCACCCACCTTAGCGGCGTGTTGGCGTTTATCAGTGGTTCTCAACCTGTGTTGGCCCATGTACCCCTTTACCATATGTTCAGAATGCCACCCGCCCCCCCCCCCAACTTTTTAAGTTCAATGATGGCTGATAAGGCATAATGTGGCTCGAAATGTTCTTTGAATATGTGGGTAAAGATTGCTTGATGATCCAGGAGGAGGATCTCCTGAAGTGGTTTTTCTGTCCAGCCCGTTCTTTACAGCTCTTGCAGTCCTGGTTGCTTCACAAGTGACTGCACCCTTGTGTAATGTTCTACGCCACGAATTTCGGTTTTTGGCAGCAACCTCCCAGGTGTCATGATGCATTATCAAAACTTTCAGTGAGATCTTCAGAGTGTCTTTAAAGCTTTTCCACTGACCGGCTTGAGAGCGTTTATCACAATGCAGCTCGCCGTAAAAATTCCGTTTAGAAGCCTGTGATCTGGGATGCAAGTCAAGTGACCAGCCCAGTGAATATTATTCTTGATAAGTAGGGTGTGGATACTGGGCATGGACGCTCTTTCTGTGACTTCAGTGTCTGGGATCTTCTCTTGCCATTTAATCTTCAATAGCTTCCTAAGGCAGACTGTGTGGAGGTGGTTTAATTTCCTAGCGTGTCGCTGATAAACAGTACAGGTTTCAAAAGCATCTAGCAGTGAGAATATTAAAACTGCTTTGTGGACTTTTAGCTTTGTTTGCAGATTTATTCCATTTCTGTCCCACACATTCGTGTAGAGTCTGCCAAAGGCCACGCCGGTTGGAGATTCTTGCATTCACCTCGTCATCAATTGTGGCAGCTTGTGACACAGTGCTGCCAAGATGAGTGAATTTGTAAACAACACTTAGACTATGACCATTCACTTTGATATTCGGTACGGTATGATTAATCCCTAGAGCTGGCTGGTACATAACTACAGTCTTCTCCAAGTTTATATTGAGCCCAAAGTTCGCACAAGCATATGAGAAAGCTGAAGAATTATGTTGCATGTCCGCCTCTGAGTTGGCATATAGAGCGCAATCATCAGCAAACAGGAGCTCTCTGACTGTGTCACTGTTAGTTTTGGTTTTAGCTTTCAGCCTTCTGAGATTGAATAACTTTTCATCCATGCGGTAGTTGATGTCTATTCTGATGTCGTCGTTCTCGAAGGCATTCGTCAGCATAGCTGAAAACATGAGGCTGAACAGTGTTGGTGCCAGGACACATCCTTGCTTCACTCCATTGGTGACAGGAAAGGGTTCAGACAATTCACTATTTTCCTGTACTCTTGCCTGCATGCCATCATGAAATAGCCGCACTATTTGGACAAACTTTCGTTGATAGCCATATTTTGCCACGATCTTCCACAGTCCTTCTCTGCTGACTGTATCAAAAGCCTTGGTAAGGTCAATGAAAGTGGAGAACATTTCGCAGTTATGTTCCGGACATTTCTCTTGCAGCTGCCTTGCAGCGAAAATCATGTCAACAGTTCCACGTTCTTGTCTGAAGCCACATTGACTCTCACGAAGAAGACCTTGATCGAGATGGGCCGCGAGGTGATTGAGAAGAATTCTGGCGAGTATCTTCCCTGGAATTGAAAGCAAGGAGATGCCTCGGTGGTTGTCACAGGATTGGCAGAAATGTGGACTATTGACACGTCCTTGAAATCTTGTGGCATGGTCTCGTTCACCCATATATATATATATGTATGTTGTGTGTGTGTTTATACGTGTGTGCTTGTGTGTAAGCTTTCGTGCGCTTGTGTGTGTGTGATGGGGGGGGGGGGTAATTATAAAAATTCGTGACTAACTGAGAACAGGATCGTCAGTCACTGGATAAGAAATGTCCAACTGTGCCGCGAAACACTGGTGAGATCCATTCAAGACATAGTTTAGTTTAGTCGATGGATCAACATCACGGCACACGGGTGTAACCCATAAGTGCTCCGTTCTCCTCCTAACTCACATCTGAGTCTGGAGTAACTCAGCTTAGTGCACGAACTCCTAGCTCCGGTGACGATCCTGTAGTACTTTGGGTAGATTTTTAACTCGAAATTTTGCTCGATCAGGGCCGTTAGGCTACTCTTTTTCGATTTCCAACTGTCAAGGGATTTCTTACGTGCGCAACAATAAACACGTGCGTCCGATCTCACTACCCAGAGACCAGGGGACATTTTATTACTAGAAGTACACGTGAAATAAGTCCCGGTCCTCACCGGGGCCTGAAACCGGGACCTCCAGCACTCGAGGCGGACACCATACCTCGAGACCCCGCAGCCCCCCCCCCCCCCCATTATTACAGACATGATAGGGATATCTGTGATCATAATATAGGCAACCTACATTACGCTGATGACACATATCCGGTCGCTGAAAATGAAAGGCAGTTACATGAAATAATAGATGTAACTGCAACAAAAAGTCAAATCAAAGGACTGTCTGAATAACGGAAAAACAATACAAAAACCATATACCAAATGAAATATAAAAGTGAATAGAAATAATCTGAAACAATCAATGTATTTAAATTTGTGGATACTTTAATAATAACAGAAGAAAACAGTTCACATTCTTTGTGCATGTCATAAGAAGGAAGGGAAGAATAATAGAGAATATGCTGGACAGTTTGACATGATGGCACAGAGGAATATCATTATCAGAAATGATTGGCAGTCCACGAGATTGAAGACTGAACAGACACGATAACCTACACCACACGGCCTGGACTATATACAAATGGCAAAGTGCGATACAGAAGGCTGTGGACAGACATGATCATCTCATCGTTACACAGCATGGACAATAAGAATTTTATGACGATGGCGTCATCACAAAATGAACTCGTGCTATAGTGATACGTCATTATTGTATGTGCATGCACGACTTCCGTTGAACATATTTAGAGAACGCGACGTAGCCGTGCCCTGGCAGTCAAGATAATCCGACATACTTTATTCCTGGAGCCTGGAATAATGATAGTTGAATGAACACAAGTACATTTGTTTTAATATATATTTTACATTCTTCTTCATTAATAACATCAGCTATGTGGATGACACAGTACTGATTGCAGACAATGAGCAGGATCTGCAACATTTAGTAGATGCGGTTGATGCGCACAGTGAACAACTAGGGTTAGAATTACATTGTAAGAAGGCACAAATTATGGTCGTCACTGGAAAGAAGGAAATATCACAATATAATATATACTTAAATGGGAATATTCTTAAATAAGTGAATCGTTACAGTTATCTCTGAACAGTCATAACATCTGACGAGAGATGCCTTGAGGAGTTTACACCAAGAATCGCCATCGCGTAGGTAGCCTTTTGCAAGATGAAAAACAAGCTAACCAAACAATAAGATGTCAATTACAACGAGATCAACAGTGTTGAGGTGCTACATACAGCATGTACTTTTGTGTGGATGTCAAGCGTGGACATTGAGCAGACACGCTGACAAACATCTGGTGTACGTGGAAATGTAGTTTCTGAAGAAATTGCAAGGAATACAATGGACAGACAGAGAAAACCAATGACCAAGTCCTACAAGAAACAACTGACAACCATAAACAGATTAGAGAAATTAGACGTAGACAGTCACACTATTGTGGCCCAGTAATGAGAAGAAATAGGTTGGAGAACACGGTGACAACTGGCAAGATCGAGTGGAAGAGAACAAGGGGGAAGGCAGAGAAGTAAATACCTGGATGGATGGTCACGTTGTATGTTCGAGACGAGAACACAGAACTGATGATCCATGACTCTGGTGATGGAGTGAGACTCTGGTGATGAACATGATATACCAAGCGGTGCAGACTATCATCTTCCTGACTAGCTAATATTCTCTGTGCTAAAACACAGTCGCCATATACAAAATATTGCACGGTTTCTTGATATGCATAGTCTTCAGCATCTCGTCATCACCTGCCAGAAATCGTCCAATATATATTTTACGCCGTCTGTGTTTAAGTCCACTAAGGGAATACATTGTTTCATGTGGTCTATCTGTTCTTGAAACGTTCTTATACAATCGTGTATTTTCTGAAATATTTGACAGTTATCTGGCAGTGTTAGATAGATAGGTAGGTAGGCTGTTAGGTAGTTAGTTAATTAATTTGTTAGTTTATGAACTGGTTGTTAGATAGACTATTCTCATTGCACACGGACATATTCAGTCCATGTGAGCTAAAAATACTTCCTCTCAGTCTCTACAGCGTGTAGCGGCCAACTATACCATTGCAGTGTTGGCTTACTGTTCTTCTTTGGTGCTTTGCATAACACGTTTGTCTGATTCACTGTTTTTGACTGGGTGACTATTCACTCCAGTCCAGGTTGCAGATTGACCTGATCCCTTTCATCGCCCTGTCTTTCCGAGGATATTCACTATGGCCGACCGGCCTACTGCTCTCCGCATTATCCTTCTCCATTGTCCATTTACTCTGATACCAACGAGGTCTGACACACACACACACACAGAGACACAGAGACACAGAGACACAGACACACACACAGACACTCACAGGCACACACAAAGACACACACAGACACACACACAGACATACACAGACACACACAGACACACACACAGACACACACACAGACACACACACATACAGACACACACAAACAGACACACACAGACACACACACATACACACAGAGAGAGACGCTGATTTGTGTTAGCCTTGATTTCCTCAAACTCCACCAACTGTCTTCGAACCCAGCCCATCTCGATCTTGCCGAGCACATTCAATATGTCACTGAGAAATCATGCCTGGATGATAGTCTGTGTCTCCATCTAGAATGTTGCTTTGGTTACTGCTATGACCTAAATAGTCACGGCAACTTGTTGTCAATGTGAAGCCTCCCTTCACAGTTCTCCCTCCGACATGATACGTAAAAGCCTGTGAGGTCATCACGTGTCCAACAACAAATCCATCTATGTAGATGAAAACCTCAACCTCAGAAACATTCTTAAATATCAAGGCCTGTATTTTTGCCTCCTAAGTAACTGGGTCCGAAAGAATGGAAGATAATAGGGAAACAACACTCGCTTACACTCAGGAAATAAATGACCGTAGACCCCGAGGTAGACCAAGAAGGCGGTGGAGAGATAATACATGTACAGACCTACAAGCACTTGGAATCAACGACTGACAAGAGAAGGTCCACCAGAGAGACGAATGGAGACAGATTGTATCTGTAGCAAAGAACCTCAATGACTCGGAACGCTGAAGAAGAAGAAATAACTGGGTCTGCTGACGGCATCCCCTATCCTATCTGGTGCATACTGCACTCTGATTTTACTTGTAGCCAGCGTTAACCAGGTTCTATACCCTTCACTGAACACAGACATGGAATAATAACGTCATCTTGACCATCCAGGATTTTCCTCCTGTTAAACTGCTGCTTTTAAACTACAGGTTTGTCGGCATGGTACATCGATATGGATGATGTTAACTATTTGTAATCTTTTGTTTTCTTTCATGTGGTTCTAAGTAAAGACATACACAAGATGGTGACCAGACTGCTACAGGTAGCACTACTGCTAGCTACTGACCCGATGTACGGTGATATACATGGAGGTAAGCCACATTATGCCGGCTTCGTGGTTAGCGACTTTTCTCCGTAATCTCGTATACTCTCGTAGGTAACGTGATGACGGTGAGAATCAGCAGTGGTTCGAATCGCATTGGTAACTTACGGAGTATGAGAGCCGGCCGCTCAGAAAGCAATGGCAAACTACTGAGCGTAATCTTGACAAGAAATTAACATACAGCTGAAAGATGCTAGTGTTGACAGCGATGTCCTGTAAAGGATATGCAAACAAAAAAAGCCACATTATGATCATCACACGTCCCATTTGTCGCCATGCCCATGTAGACATTGGCTGAAAGATCATAGCGTTAGGAAGCTACTGATATTACATATGCTTGTTCTGTCCATGTTACTGCTCCATAGATCAAATATGTCTCTTCAAATCTCGCATAATTGCGGCCACACCCATTATACTTCTGGGCTATGCTATTAGTTATTTTCTCATCTTATATGCATACTTGCTGGTCTCTTTGACAAAGGTGTTAGCGACTTTCTCCGAAATCCCGTATATCCACGTAAGGGAACGCAGCCTCACGAGATTGGTAGCGGATCGCGTCGTTGGTTCTTTACGGGGTTATATGAGCCTGTCAATCAGAAAGCAATGGCAAACTACTCAGCGTAATCTTTCAAAGACATCAACAACAGCGGTTGCGAGAAAAAAAATATGCATACTTAAACATAATATAATTGTTTAAAAGTTGCAGATCCCTTAGATGACGTTGCAGTCAACACCAGCATTTTTCAGCTACTGTTGATGTTCTTGGCAAGATTACCCTCAGTAGTTTGCCATTGCTTTAAAGCGAGCGGCTCACATACCCCGTAAGTAACCAATGAGCCACCGTTTCGCTGCCGAATCTCGCGCAACTGTGCTCCGCACGTGGATATACGGGATTACGGAGCAAGTCGTTAACCCGTTCGTAATGGAGCCCGGCAACATATTATAACATGTTTAATTTATATATACATTGTAGCCTTGGAGTAGTGAACGCGGTTCATAATTTCTCGACATACGTAGTCGAAGGTTCTAAAACAGCTAGTTAGTTAGTCGAGGTTCCAGCTTAACGGCAATGGGTCGTACCCATTATGCTGCGTTCCTGTGCTAGTGAATATCACCCCCCCCCCCCAAAAAAAAAAAATGCTGCCCACTGTCCAATGTGAAAAGTGGAACAGACAGGAGTCTAGGCTATCCAACATCCCGCACAGGTATACTGTGCATAATGCCGCCGCTAGAATCCCACAAGTCATCCACGAAAACCACAATTTATCATCGATGGAATCGGCAGTCACCAGAAAGACCCCAGTAGCAGGGCGACGGAACCAAATACTACCAGTCCAACGAGAGGAAAATGCGAAATGCAAACCGCAGCAACAAAGATAAATACTCCAGAGGCCGTAGCGGTTCAATGCCTAACCGCCATACTGGGGACCGGGAGCTGTGTCAAAACATCTGTAGGTATCGATGGACGTCTGTCGTTCAGAAATGAATGGCAAACTACTGAACGTAAAATATTAAGACGGCATCGGCTGTGGTGAAAGGGTAGCGGACGCATGTCACAATCCCGCATACTGCGTTCGATATCAGCTGAATTCAGTTTGGAAGCAGACAGATCTGTGTTGATTTTTAACAATGGTATGAGCATCCGTCGTTCAGAAAACAACGGCAAACTACCGAACTTAATCTGCTGGGCTTGACTACAAAGTCCCGTACATGCCATGCAACTAATGTTAACTCTTTAAGGTTTCGGCTAAATAAATCGACAAAAACATGAACATACTCAAGAAGATAGAGATTGGGTGGATCCGAAGAGAATGGCTGCTGTCTCTGCTGGCAAAGATTAGTTTCATTTTCGTGCCAGGGCATGCGGGTGCACGAGGAAATGAGCGGTCTGACAACCTTACATGTAAGGCTGCCGTGGAAGGCGGACGAGCCATGGATCAGGTAGACATTCTGAATGCTCTACGAGAAGCAAGTCGTTTACTAGAACCAAGCGATGACTGGGAATCTACTCCCATGGTCAGGCTGCGAGAACAGCAAATTAAAAGAGGTGTGGTAAAACAAGAACACTATGCGGGAAGCCAAAGAAGATTAATAAACCAACACAGAACTGGTGTCGTCAGATACTACCCGCTGGGGGATTTGCTGAGGGGGGGGGGGGGATGCAAGCTTTTATGGACTGAATGGTTCGATGTGCAATGAGGAACATTTGTTGACGAACTAACTAACTAACTAACTAACTAACTAACTAACTAACTAACAGACTAACTAACTAACTAACTAGGCTAAATAAATATTTAGGTGTCTAATGAGTTTTCCTCGGATTATTTATTTGAACATGCCTTGTGACAGCGGTGATGCGGCGTTATGTAGATGTTGGGGTCGGACTGGGGTTACACACACTGGGCACCTGGTAATGATTGTACTGAACTAGTCTCAGACTCTCACAACATAGCAACTCTTGCAATACAAACATGGTCACACCTGTGTCCAGCTAGTCATTCACGTGATGTAAGCAGCGAATACTCTAGCGATGTTGATAGGAAACATTGTGAATGTCACAAACACTATCGGACACTGGCTCGTCGCCTGAGACAGAAAGTGGATACTTGGCCACCTATCCCGCCGTTCATTTAGGTCTACAACATGTCATGGCGTTATCACATCACATAGCCATGGCTGTACCCTACTCCGGACAATATATATTATTATGTTGTAATTGTATAAGTGCCTCAAGTATGTACAACTGTGAGCGCACCTTGGTTTGTCAGCAACTGAAACATTGGTAGATGGGTTCACTAGGTCCCACGTACCCTGACCGTGAAACAGAAGGCATAGGGTGGAGGCTGAGTCTCTTTCTGTGTTCCGGAGAGGAGGGACGTGTATATCTGCTGCACCTGGTGGCAGACGATGAGTCCGGGTATTTTCACTTTGAACCGTGCATAAATATCGAGCATGCGATGGAAGCAACGAGATCACCAACACACACAAAAACATTAACCAACCAATGGAAACAACATGGATGACCAACACATTATTAGTTAGTTAGTCGACAAATCATCCTCATTGCACATCGAACCATTCAGTCTATAAGTGGATCCGCATCCCTTCCTCAGCAGATCCCGTTGCGTGTAGTGGCTATCGACACCAGTTCTGTGTTGGTTTATCAATCTTCTTGGCTTCCTGCGTAGTGTTCTTGTTTGGCCATCCCTCTTTTAATTTGCTGTTATAGCAGTCTGATCATGGTTGTAGATTCGCAGTCATCACTTGGTTCTCGCACAAGTCTGACTTCTCGTAGACCATTCAGAATGTCAGCCTGGTCCATGGCGCGTCCGCCCTAAACCTTAGCCTTACCTGCGATCTTGTCAGCCCGCTCATTTCCTTGTACTTCCGCATGCCCTGACACGAAGATGAAACTAATCTTTGTCAGCCGTGACCGCTCCAGAGACAGCAACCACTCTCTTCGGATCCATCCCATCTCTACCCTCTTGAGCATGCTCATTGAGTCGCTAAGAAAACATGCCCTATTCAATGTCTGTGTCTCGAGCCATGTTATTGCTTTACTTACTGCTATGACTTCCATGGTCAGGTTACTTGTGGTCTCAACAAAAGCACCAGAGTCCTCCTTCACAATTCTCCCTCCGGCCCGAGCTGTAAAGGCCTATGAGCTTCTCACATGTCGGACGACCGACCCATCTGTGTAGATGACAGCATTACCGTCTAACGAATTCTCGAAAATCAGCACTTGCACTTCCGCCTCCACAGCAGCCGGATTTTGTCTGCATTTTCTGTCTAGTTGGATGCAAACTGAAAAGAACGTACAGAAATCTGTTGGCACGTGTACCCACTCCTCTAAGCCCTCATTGGATATACCTGTTGAAGAATGTCTTCGGCTTGACCCATCCACGACCTTCCTCTTTTTAACCTGCTGCCCTTCACCTTCCTAATTTCACTATGCAGTGGATGTTGTGTGTTTGCGTTAACTCTGAAGTAGGCACGTGCTCTGAAAATTTGTAGTCTGTCTTTAATGGTTGGAAAATCATGAAGGTAGCGCATCGCCCTGCATGCTGTATCTCTTGTACATCCAAGAATAATGCGCATAGTTCGTTTTGTATCCTTTCCATCCTTTCTATCTGCTTACGGCTGAAAGTCAAGACATGACCAGCCCCTCATATAGGAGGCATAGACTGCGCTGCTCACAGTTTGCTGCCGCCATCAGACCCCGCTTGGCCTTTGTTATCACCTGGTCTATGTGCTCATTATAAGCAAGGCTTCGATCAAAACATATCCCCAGGTAATTCATTGCCTGCGTACTTTCCACAGACACTGAGCACAAATTAACAGTTGGTGTTGGAGTGTTGACAATATGATTATTCAAAGAGAACCATGTCAGTGTTGCCTTTATTTGGTTGACCATTGCCCCAGCTTCAGCACACCAAGTTCTTATGCGATTTAGTTCGGTTTGCAGTTTCACAGCAACCTAATCTCTATCCTTACCCTGGGAATACACTAAAACATCATCGGCATATGACAGTGTCCTCTCCAGTCCAGCGATGTGATCGCTGGTGATTCTCACTGTGTAGGCCTTGAATGGCACCGGAGATAATGGCGATCCCTGTGGTAGGCCAGGATATATTGTTGTTGTTTCCGAAGTCCAACTGCCACATCTAAAAACTACTTTCCGTTGGAAGAGGGCTGCAGCGATCCAACTAAGGAGGAATGGACTTATCTTGAGTTCAAGAAGCTGGAGCATTAGAAAATTCAATGTACACTGTTGTACGCGTCCTCAAGGTCCATCGCTGCAGCAAAGGTTTCCATGCCTGTGTGGAAACCTTCATAAACATCATGGGCAAAAACTGTTGCATTGGTCCAGGTTTCTCTTTTGGGACGGTACCCTCCCAGGATAGGTATGAAAATACCTTGTTTCTCTAGCTGGCTTGATATTTATTTTCTGGCAATTAACTTCTCCAGCAGCTTGCCTATTGTATTCTGCGTGGTTATAACTCGTTATCCCTGAATTTTTGCGTGGTCGATGCCAGGCTTCGGCAAGGGAATCAGATAGCTGTGTAACCACTCCTCCTTGATGCTAGCAATCACTATACTGTTGTTGTACATGTCTGCTAGTTTCTCTAGCTCGTTGTCGGTACACCTCTTGATGTCGTCGTATCTTATGCCATCTGGCCCTGAGGCGCTGTTTCTTGATCGTCGAAGCACAGCCTTGATTTCTTTCACTGTCACTGTGTCTTCATCCGAAATGTTCTGAGCCTAACACGTGTCTGAAGTGACTTCGTTGGCAAGATTTCGGCCTCGCATGTCTGTCTGGTTGCTCTGCTCTAGATTGCGTTTGAAGAGGGCTTTGCCTTTGTTCTCGTCAGTCCTCTGCCAGATGAGGTCAGCACCTTGGTAGTCAGAACACAGTCGAGCTCCTCCTCCTCCAGTGTGTTTGAGGAAATGTTTCCCATGATCTGGATTTATCTTTGAAATAGCCACAGAAAATGACATTTTTTTAATGACCTAAGTGACTTAAGCACTGCCACTTCTGGGAATCCACACACGCGTTACGGGCATAAACATTAACCAACACGAATGGTAGACCGGACCAACACATGAGGCGGCCCGCTTCTAGTGGAAACAACCATGATCACTGTGAGGTTTTTTTGTGGGTTTATAGAGAATTACAGAAATTCTAATGAGGGCAGTTCTATAAAGTATATCTCTCTATAAAAGATACAGCAAGTGTTGACTAGAGGTATTGATATTTATTCTCGCATAACCCTTGTAGAGAAACCATTCAGAATTTTGGTTCATCGAGTAGAGAAATCTGTGAGAAATTAGACCTAAGTTAAGTTGTACACAGAATAATTTATAGATGATTTCTCTTCTAGGCCATATATATATCGAGATCTTGGCAGTTAGCCACAGTAACCAATGAAAGCAGTTCTCTCATCTTCCAGCTGACTGTGCTCTGATCGCCAACCTCATATTTGATCTCGTTAATTATTTCAAGTGACACAAGACACTTGGACAAATGATCATATTGACAATTGTACCATTGTAGTGAACATAAACAACAACAAATGTACTTTACACCGGTTGAACAAGACATCAACATGAGAAGATCTTGACAACAGTTGGACAAACATTCACAAAGAATGATCACACCAACAGGTTAGACAAGTCATACATCATGGAAGATACTTGACAACAACCACACAGAACTTCCACAATATCTGTAACCAACAACAACAGTAGAGTAACAGTCACCATGAAGATGCTTGACACCATTTGGACATTTCTTTCTCAACAATGTACAAGACAATCACAGAGACATGTATCTCAAAACTGTTCTCTTACTACTAATACTTTATTAATGACCCATGTGTCAAGTGAAGACTCAGGCTTCATATTGTCAACATTCACATTTCAAAATATAAATATTAGATTATATGTAATATAATTGACATAATTATGAACCTAAATACAACACCCAATCCCCACAGAAACATTAATCTAAATAAACCCTCCTCCTTCACATCTCTACACCATAGGTTATCCTACACCACAACACTTTAGGCTTCTATCCTTTCCTCTACTGTAAATGAGGGAAACACAGGATAAGCCATAACTTGGGGCCAGCATAGGGACATTCTGCTCCACTGGTCTGTATAATCCTTTTATCACCTATGATGGGTGTTGGACAAGCTCAGGTTGCAGTTCTCCCCATGATGATTTCCAGTTCAGGCTATTCCCTGCTGTCACAGTTTGAAGAAAGTTTACAGCCCTGTCTTTTCAATGGTGAGTTGACTGTTCATGAAGTTGACACATAGGACTATTTTCTACATTTCCAATAGAGGAAGATCTAAGAAACAAATATGTCCCACCATTCTTCCTTCTCAGTCTATCTCTCCTAAGATTTCTGATGGAACTGAATCACCACACCTACTTATCACTAATCCATTTTTGGGAATTTGCTCTATGTATTAACTTCTGCTTCTTTAGCTTTCAGCCAATATTAATAATAAGCTGTGATATAGTCTGCTCCAAGTGCACCTTTAATGTCCACTCTTAGCCAGTAGTGACATGCTGAAAACCAGGTAATCTCTCCTCTTAAGGTTTCTTCTTGAATTTATCTTGAAGATATAGCCTGGAGCTTTTACAAAATTGGAGAGTATCCCTGTCTTAGGCTTTTAGTAAAAGACTTTTCCTCAGTGCCATCTGTATAGGCCAGAATTTAGTGAATTCAGGCTGAACATTTCACCCTGTAGTGATGTGGTACTATTGGAGTCATATTTTTCAGCTGGAGTTGAAGTCAGAGCTCAGGACTTCCCTAGAGTTATCCTGGTAATTGAAGGCCTCCCCATCTTCCTCATTCTGTTAATAAACAAAGCACAACATGTGTTTTACATCTATTGAACCATTGTCATGGTTATGTAGTACCATTACAGATTCAGAGAGGAATGGGAGGGGAAAGGGAGTGTGATATTCGAACACCCGCCCCTCACTGGTGATGAAGTGCAATTTTATTTGGTGGTTTGGGGTGACATCTTTTCTCAAGTTTTGATCCCCAAATTGTGAAATCATAGGCACATACTCCTAATCAGAGGCAGCTTCACACAATTATCTTGTAAATTCTCACAATGAGTAGATCACAGGGACCGGTGTACCATGAGAACAGACAGTGTGATTAAGCACCAAGAAGTAGGCATTGTATGTCAGAAATCATGCACTAGAAATGCTTTCACATGTGGAATACACATAATGAAAGAAAACATGAATTTTCCCTGACAAATAGCATGAGCCTTCCCATGTATTCATCTGACAGACACTGTAGGTTATGTCACCTATTGCCTCTTATTGGAATGTAGTTCATATAAACCCAAACCATTGTTGCAAAGGACCAGTGCATAACGTCAAAGAGAAATTGCAGCCCAGGCAACTCTTTATGAATGCTTTTGACAATTTTCTTGATCGTAATACAGTCACCAGACATTACATGGACTTTGTAATTTCTAAAGTGCAATGCAGTCCTGCAAACATGGATATAATAAGCGTCTTTACTTTTACAAATATGAGAAATTAATTATATAATTACCATCTCATTCACTCAAACATTCTCAGCCATTATAAGGGAGAAATTACATGCAGCATCATGCATTCTGAAACAGAACTGCCAAAGGTAACTCTCAAGAGCAATGTACAGTTTGGTTAAGAATGGTCATGATAGGCACTCAATGAATGTTCAGAGCGCACAAAGGTTTTGCAATAGGCATTGAGTGTAGTTTACAGTCACAAGCATATGCAAATCATCAGATCAGACAGACAATAGACATGGTAAGAATGTTTTACTGTGGTAGACATGACAGGTTGGAGCGCAGTTTTAGTGTCACTGTACAACGAAGTTCTGTCTTCATTTCCACATTTTCTCAAGAAAATACTCGGCCATTCGTCTCTCTCACTTATCATCAGGTGTTCACATAACATATTAAATGATTTAGGTACCTGAAGTGCAGATGACTACATCTTAGAGAATGATTTTGGGCAAGTTTTACCACCGCATCCTGAATACATCTTTACTGGTTGGAATCAATGCTTCGACTGGCGGGCTAATTGTGTATTAAGGAGCGTTACCAGCCCAAGGGTTACCCAATCAAATGGAGTCCCCACCTCTTATCTACCCTCTCTCGATCTAGAATCAACGATTCTATTTTTAGATAAGGTATCAGGACGGCTTACATTGGTTCACCTATTGAGAATTGAGAAATGTAAATGGACTGGGGATGCGAACGTCTGAAACGTTATGTTACAATCACCAACACACAAAACATCGATCATCCAGTGTTAGTCGTCGACCAAGATAGCCGATACCAACATGGAAGGCTGTGGCAATCTACAGATTCTTTACAGATGCCTCGTAATTTATATCTGTAAAATGCTGAAATCTTATAATTTAACCTAAAGCAAAAATACAGCTTTTTCAAGCTGAATTATACAACACACATATTCCCACAGTAATTTGTTGAAGCTAGCCGACGCAATTGCCATTTATCTACAGAAGCCAGATTTGTGCAGAAAAAAGACATAATAGTCGGTTTAAAATTACCGCGGTTAGCAATTCAAATGACTGTATGAGTTCGCATAAAACTGGTTATAATGTGTAATTGATGGCCATTTCTTGAAAGCGATTTGGGAAACCATTGGTGAAGAATACACGTCCTCACAGGGAAAAAATATTGGTTAATGAAACAGAATGCACGTCCTCACAGGGGGAAAAAACATTGGTGTAATGGAACAGAATGCACGTCCTCACCATCATCATCATCACTACCACTATCATCGTCTTCATCAACACTACTATCATCATCATTATGATCGTGTTGTAGTCATCACAATAGCTTTCATCATCATCATTATAATCACCACCATCATCACCACCACCATAATCATTGTCATCATCATCACCATCATCATCAATACTACAGTCATCATCTTCATTATTTCGTTGTCGTTATCACTGTAACTTGCATAATTATCATCGTCACTGTCAGCATCATCATGTTATCATCATCACAATCATCATAGCTCAAATCACCGTCATCATCATCATTCATCACTATCATCATCACCTACACCATTATCATCACCACCACTACTATCATTATCATCATCATCATCGTCATCATCATCATCATCATCATCATCATCATCATCATCATCATCATCATCATCACCACCATCACCACCACTACCATCATCATCATCACCACCACGACCACCATAATCACAACCACCAGCATCATCACCACCACCACCACCACCATGATCATCATCACAATCATCATACTCGTCATTTCATTGATCAGAGCCTCATAATCAGCAGCATTATTGCCATCGTCGTCATCATAATCTTATTAATGATTATCATTAACACCCTCAGCATGATTATCATAATCATAATAAATAACCTTGCCATTCACTTCACAAGATTATCTATAATCATCAGCATCATAATCTTCGTCACTGAATACAGCACATCCCTTTACGCGTCCCGTCTCCATCTTCAACAGCCAGCAAAGAGTCCCAACATTAACAGTACCAGTTGCAGTCTGATCACGTGTCCTTCTGACCTTTCCTCTGAGTACTCAGTCTCAGTCAGACCCCCCTGGTCAGACCCTGCTGCACCATTCTCTGAATTCAATGATGGTGTAATATGTCCTGCCATAACGTGCGCGTGATCCCAAAGGACCCTGACGACGTCTGTGTTATCGTGCACCACAACCTCACTTAGTGATGCAGACCCGGCAATAATGTAGATAATTGTCATCGTTACCAACATCACCATCTCGTCATTATCATCATCCTCTCGTGATCATCAACATCCTCATCATCATGGTCGTCGTCAACATCGCTAACATCATCATGATTATTGTTGTTAACATCATCAACATCATCATCATCTTAATGAAGGTAACCATCACTAACATCATCATGGTCGGTGCTGAGGTGCATGTTGCTGGAAGTAAATGTGATAATTGTGACATGAGGCAGTCCCTTGGTACTAAGATGGCGTCCAATCTTCCGCAGGTTGTCCCAAGGATTGGTTCGGCGAGAATTGCATGTTCATGTGTTACTGTAAATACTCGGCCGATTGCGACAGACATGGACAATGCGCCAATGGGAGTTCGTGTATGAATCCTTATTTCGGCCCTGGTTGCCAATACGGTGAGTCATCAACATCGTCATCATCATCGTGTCTATGTGCTTGACATGTATATTACATGCGCCATATATACAAATGCACACATACACATATACACATGCACACACACGTACATACACACACTGACACACAGGTAGCCATACTCTGTCTCGTAGGGAATGTAGCGAAGCAGGTGGGCAAGAAACGATACTACAGTAAGACTCTTTAGGAACATATTAATGTAAATAACAGATGGGGAAAAAAAATTGATGATATTTCGATGTAGAATGGAAAATTAGTAATAGTAAATTAATCAATCAAATTAATCAATCAGTCAATAAATCAGGTGCCGTCTCGAGAATGAACGTTAGCTGCAATGTATCTCAAACACTGTCTATCTCAACTGTTCGTCCATCTCTTGATGCTATCTTCCCACTTATATTGTTGTCTACGACTTGCTCGTTTGTCTTCAGCTTTATCCTCCAGTGCGGTTTTCATACGAGTATTATGTCTTTTAACGTGGCCGAAATATGTCATTTGCCTCATTGTTGTATCTTTCATTAGTCCTTGATTAATTTCCAGTTTTTCTGACACCTCTGTGTGTGTTTATTTTTGTTTCCATGAAATACGACCTATTCTCGTGTATATCACCATCTCCTATTCGACTTTCTAATTGCTTGCTCATTGTCCAGGCTTCCACGCCATATAGTTGTGTTGAATATACATAACATTTGACAATTCTCATGTTGAATGTGTTGTAACCGGTTTGTGTGTAAACTAAAAAGTAAAACATCCTATTCCATGCGTTTAGGCCAATTGGGTATAAATATTAAAGTAACGAAGTTTCCCCCTATGCCTCCTGCCTTAAGGCACAATGGAAAAATGATGCTAGATCTATCGGTGCACTGTTATGTGGTTAGAATTATGTCTTTAGAGACCTATCAGCGCTGTGTGATGTGGTTAGAATCATGTCTTTAGAGACCTATCGGAGCTCTGTGATGTGGTTAGAATAACGCCGACTATTTTGACTTCCCAAGGCCTTTCTTTGTACCCATTGTAGCCTGCTCGACCTGGGAGGAAAGTCATATTTAACCATAGGAGTCCACGGCAATGGGGATTAAACTCCTGAACTCGAGGACGACAGTCGAGTGTATATTAATCACTTTACCGCTGTTCATATCGGGTGCATGGTCAGTAGAGCAGAAGAAAACAAGTTGCCTTCTTAAACATCTTGAGCCGTGCATGTCATATAGGATGAACACCTTCGGTTTATAGGTCACGGGTTCCCGGCCGACGATGTTGTCATATTCTACTGGGCCGCCTTGCCACTTTCTGTTGTCATTTGTGGCTCGTTGGATCTGAGATGTCAGTTCAATAAAACAAGAAACAAAAGATTAAGGTAATCGACCTTGATAGGGATTAGAATGTATGACTACCGAGCCTGCAGGGAAGTATACCAGCAGCTTAGCTTCCCCGCTGCCTGGTGCAAGACATGATGTCGCATTAATTAATGACATAGATTGTGATTTGCATGTGAAATATCGAGACGTGATCGTCTCCCTTTTAGCAATGGCGCAAGATGAAGATGATGATAATGATAATGATAATGATGATGGTGATGAGGATGAGTTGAGTTGAATTAAGAACCGACATAACTGCACTCAGGACATTCTCATACGTGCTCCATCCCCTGGTTCAACAGCCAACGAAGAGTCATGCTACTAATCGTCCCCACCGCTATCTGATTAAAAGTTCCCCTGGTCTTCCTTCTCAGTTTTGAGATACTTCCAGAACCCCTGCCGATCCCCCGCAATCTCAACCTTTCCACATACAGGTTCTCAATCTGTTCCTCCGCCTTCTCCACCGGGCCCCACAAGCGCACGACTACCTCCCCTTTGTCCATATTCAATCTGCCGCCAAGAGGTGCATTCCCTGTTAGCCTATCAGCCTGTTCATTCCCCCGCACCCCCGCATGGCCAGGGCAAAATATCCATACAATTCTCACAATCTGTGTCTTCTGAAGCGACGAGAGCCATTCCACACGAAACATTCCTTTCTCCACCTTACTAAGCATACTGTTTGAATCCGTAATGAATACAACGTGTATTGTAGTAGTCTCCTCTAGCCAACGGAATGCCGCTGTTACTGCCTCCACCTCATTCTCATGCTGGAGGTCATAATCTCACATGCCAGACTCTCCTTTTTCAATACTCGCCCATTAGCCTTTGCAATAAATCCCCCAACCACTACGAATGTTTCTCACCACTGACCCATCGGTGTAGATGACTATGTCACTTTGATGTCATGGTGATGAGGGTTATGATACCGCTGAGTGACCTAAAAAAGACTGTTAGATTCATACACGACACAACATTGCAGTTATAGACATATTTCAAGCGAACGAAAGAAGAAGAAGAAGAAGAAGAAGAAGAAGAAGAAGAAGAAGAAGAAGAAGAAGAAGAAGAAGAAGAAGAAGAAGAAGAAGAAGAAGGATGTTGTTATTGAAGTGCCGTATAGATCCTGTACAGTTATGTGCAGTTGAAAGATGAACAACAAGCACACATGCTGAGGTATATCTCATGTCAGTGAGCATGAGGTTGCGGATGACAATGCAAAGAACACAAATATGGTAGAGAAACACAACTGAGCAAGTTCTCCAAGAAACAAATGAAACTTATAAACTGCTTCAAGAAAATAGACGTAGACATTTAAGATTGTTTGGGCAAAATTGTGAGGAGACATAAACTGGAAATCTAGATGACAAATGGCCATGACTAATTGTATAGAGGGGAGACAAGGGAAAGGCATGAACTCCTGGAGATATCAATACCTGGGAGGCTTGGCCGCGTGGCATATATGGACGATAACCCAGAGGTGAACTAAGCCTGGGGTTCGTGTGACGTGGACATCTATGCCCTGCTTTTATTACCATGTGACATGAACTTTTGAAAACAACTATTCACATGACCTTCTGACATGGACTATTGGCATGAACTACCGACGTGAACTTAAGAACTATTTGCACGAATTATTGACGTCAACTACTGACTGAGCTATTCGCGTGAACTATTGACATGGACTACTGACATCAACTACTGACATCAACTATTGACGACCAGTAACATGAACTATCGGCATGGACAATTGGCATCAGCTATAGACATTGTTTTTTTTTTTAAATATTATTTTTTGTTTGTTTGTTTGGAACTATTGACATGGACTATTGACACCAACTATTGACATGAACTATTTACGATCACTATTAACATGAACTATCGGCATGGACAATTGGCATCAACTATAGACATTGTATTTTGTTTGTTTCTTTTTTATTTTTTGCACTCGCTTTCTTGGACGTCAAGCGTAGTCCATACATACTGTTTATAGTAGTGATGGACTGAATTTTACGTGTGAATAAGCTTTCCTTATTAACAGTGTCCGTCGCCATCAGCGAACCCACTCGGACTTCAGAGGTACTTGTAATTTACGTCCCTAATTCACGGATGACAGGTCAACATATTTAGTCCAGTTGTCCGGTGTAGGGGTTGAACCGCTAACCTCGGCATCAACACACCGGATGTTTAAGAACACGTGTTCTTACCTATTCGATTATGCTGAACTATCAATTGACATGAACTATTGACATGAAATATTGGCATGAACTATAGGCATGACTATTGACATAAACTATTGACAATTAACTACTAACATGAACTATAGAAATGAACTCCTGACATGAAATGCTGACATAAACTATAGAAATGAACCACTGTCATGCACTCCTGACATGAATTCCTTGCAGTCGACTGGTCAATGACACATGGTTCTGACTCAGAGCCGAATGGATTAGCCAGTCCGGGCACCCCATGCACACCTAACAGTTCTTTTACGACAGCGTTCGTCTCGTTTACAATTCCGGTGACTTTCAACTGGTTCAGGATTACCACGTTAGAAGCCGGTTAGTTGTGTATTGTCACCATCATCCATCCATTATGTGCCACTCCCATAAGCGTGATCGGTCATGTTCTGCCATCTCACTCGATCACCAGAGTCGTGGATCATCTCCGTGTCCCGGACTCCACCATGCCACGTGGCCAAGCCATCCAGGTATTTACTCAGTCTTCCCCTTGGTCTCTTCCCTTCGATTTTCCAGTTGTCACAAAGTTCTCCAAGTCCTTTCTTCTCATAAAATGTCAAAAACATTTTGACTGTCTACGTCTAATGACTTTAATCAGTTTACGAACTTCGTGTGTTTCTTGAAGGACTTGTTCATTGATTTTTCTGTCCGTCCATGGTATTTTTTGCATTTTCCTCAGAAACCACATTTCCACAAAAATCAGCTGTTTTTCAGCTTGACTGCTCATTGTCCACGCTTCACATCCATTCAAAAGTGCAGGTTCTATGTAGCACTTCAACACTCTCTTTCTCGTTTCAATTGATAGCTTTTTATTGGTCAGTATGTTTTTCATCTTGCAAAAGGCTACCTTAGCCATGGAATTTCTTGCTCTAATCTCTTCAAGGCATCTCCCATCAGATGTTACGACTGTTCCGAGATAACTGTACCGATTAACTTGCTTAAGAATATGCCCATTTACTCGTATATCACATTGTGGTATTTCCTTCTTCCCAGTGACGACCATAACCTGTGTCTTCGTACTATTCAGTTCGCTGTGTGCAACAACCACATCTACTAAATGTTGCAGGTCCTGTTCATTGTCTGCAGTCAAGACTGTGTCATCTGCATATCTAATGTTATTGATGTATCGTCCCCCAATGTTGATTCCTTCTATATCGTCCATATTTCTGATAATATTTTCACTTACTGGGAAATAAAAAGATCTGGAGACATTACACATCCCTGTCTTACACCTCGTTTAATAGGCTGATAGTGACCTACATCGTTATCACTTCTGATGTCATCGTGGTGTTTCCAATATAAGTTTAAAAAAAATAATTCTAAGGTCTTTTCCGTCAATTTGTAGATCTTCAGGCATCCTTACCATGTTGACATGTCTCACTTTATCGAAAGCCTTTGTGTAGTCAATAAAGCAATGATATAGATCTTTGATTAATTCTATAGAACGTGTAATTATTGTTCTCAGTATATACACATCATTTACTGTACCCTTGCCTTCTACAAACCCACATTGTTCTTCTCCTATTTCGGGTTGTATTTTCTTCCTAACTCTCTGCATAATCATTCGCAGCAAAATCTTCGTGATGTGGCTCATTATACTAATTGTTCGATGTTGATCACATTTCATGGCTCCTGGTTTCTTCGGGGTTGCAATAATAAAAAAAAAAGTCGCTTAAAAGTCGACAGGGTCGACTTCATTGCACCGAGTCTTATTCCATATGGCTGGGTCTCTTTCCGCAGCACGGAAAGCGTCGCACAAAGCACGAACTCCGTAGCTTTTAGCGACGACCCACAGGAGTCTCCGAAACATTTAACTCGTAAAACTAAGGACGTGGCCCGGAATCGAACCCACAACCTTCGGAGCACGAGTCAAACGGCTTGACCACTTCACCACAGAGCCTCCCGATTGCAATAAATATAGAATTACATAATTCAGGAGGTATATCTCCAGTATCGTATATTGTGTTCAGCAGTCCGGTGGCTTGGTCTATTACATAGTCATCTAAGGATCATTTCTATTGTGATGTTATCTGTCCCAGAGTTGACCGGATTTTGCCTTATGCAGAAATGCGTGGCTGCTGGGCTTCTGGTTGACTGCCACTACCATCGACGATGAACTGTATTTCGTGGATTGTGTGGGTGAACATCTGGGAAATATCCAGATGGGAAAATGACTGCCGATCCCATCAGAAATTAACTGGGTGTTTTGTGGGGGACTATTGTG
The DNA here is from genome assembly GCA_963921405.1 of Cepaea hortensis. Classification (NCBI taxonomy): domain Eukaryota; kingdom Metazoa; phylum Mollusca; class Gastropoda; order Stylommatophora; family Helicidae; genus Cepaea; species Cepaea hortensis. The sequence goes on from OY992892.1 coordinate 91,557,662, forward strand.
TTGACATTCTGGCGGCGGCATTATGCACAGTTTATCTGTGCGGGCTGTTGTTTGTCGAGACTCTTTGTCTTTTTCACTTTTCACATTGGGCAGTAGGGGGAATTTTGTGTGATATTCACTGGTACAGGAACGGAGCATAATAGGGACGACCCGTTGCTGTGAAGTTGGAACTGCGACTAAATGACTAACTGTTCCAGTTGTCTTGCCAGTTTTTTGATTGATTGATTGATTGGTTGATTTAGGAATCGACATCACAGCATTCGGGGCATTCCCATAAGTGCTCCGTCAACATCCTCAGCAGCCAGCGAAGAGTTCCAACACTAATAGTACCAGTAGCAATCTGATTATATGTCCGTCTCGCCTTTCCACTGAGTGTTGAGCGTCGGCCAGATCCCTTCGTCACTCCTCGTTGTCTCATTCTTGCCAGACCATGGATTGCCAGTTTGTATACTGGTTAAGAGCATTCTGAACTTGCATCTTCAGAATTGAAGGTCTTTCATTATTATTCCGATGATCCCCTTGTTCTTCTCTTGTATCATCATAAAGATCTTTAACATAATCTGAGCACGCACGTAAAATCTGATCTTTTTCTATTATGATTTTGCCATCTTTAGTTTTAGCCAAACCGTTGATGTGTGTGTTCTTTTGTTAGTGATGTCATTAATTCTTTTGTGCAATAATTAATGACCATCATAATCCTCTCATAATTATCATCCTTACCATAGTCATCATCATCATCATCAGCATTATGACTATCATTATCATCTTATTCATCATTATCGTTGTCATCATCATAAATATCTTCATCATCATCACTGCCGTCATCATTATTGTAATCACCATCATCAATACCATCGTCATTATCATTGTTATCAATATTATCATAGGCATTACCTTCGCTATTTTCATCATCATCATCATCATCATCATCATCATCAACAGCATCATTATCGTTATCCCCATCAACAGTATTGTCATCGTAATTATCACTATTATAATCAACAACCTGGTCCTCCAGGTTGGGGGTTAAAGCGTGGGGTTAACATCCCCACCTTTGTAAAAACTATTTTGTTACGAACCATTAAAAGAACGGAAACATACAAATACATGGGTACAATCTTCCACTGCTCCAACATCATAAGGGAAGAAATGCAAACTAGAATCAATTCTGGAAATAAGATATACTATGCACTACAACATCTACTAAAATCATATGCGCTATCTCGTAACACCAAAATCACGATATACAAAACACTGATCATACCAGTTGTGCTGTATGGCTCTGAAACCTAGAGTACAACGAAAGGAGACGAAGCCGTGTTACAAACCTTTGAGAACAAATTAAGACGCATCTTAGGACCCATTAGGGATACACAAAGTGGAGAGTGGAAAAGAAGAAGTAACAAAGATATTTATGATCTGTTTAAGTCCCCGCTAATCACTGGTATCAAGAATGCTAATAGACAAGGCTGGGGCATATAGAAATAAATGACCGTAGACACCGAGGTAGACCAAGAGGACGTGGAGAGATAATATATATATATATATATATATATATATATATATATATATATATATATATATATATATATATATATATATATATATATATATATATATACAAGCACTTGGAATCAACGACTGGCAAGAGACGGTCAACCAGAGAGACGAATGGAGAAGGATTTTATCTGCAGCAAAGAACCTCAAGGGCTCGGAACGCTGAAGAAGACGAAGATAATCAACAACACCTTTTCATCATTATCATCATTAGCATCATCATCACCATCATTCTAGCATCTTCCCTAACAAGCAGGCAATGATAGGGTCACCGGTTATTTCCTGCAATATCAAACCTTTGCTTATGGAATTAATTAAACACGCGAATCGTCACCGGAGCTACGGAACACGTGCTCTGTCCTTGACACATCTTTCAGAGGTTAGCGAAGAGAGAGTGGGGAGGAGAAGACGAGGAAATAGTGTGAGAAGGAGGCATAGAAATAGGGGGGTAGGCTCCAGGAGAACAAGACGAAAAGTGGAGAGACTAGGTTTCAATCATGTAAGAGCGGGATACTGGAACTGTCGTAGTGCCAGGTAGAGAGGTCCTATATTGGAGAGGTTAATATATGATTTTGATATCCTCATGCTCCAGGAGCTAAATAAAGACAAATACCATTGCCCTGGGTACGCCAGTTATATAAACCCTACTGGGCAGAAGAGACATGGGCAAGGTCTGCTGGTGAAGAAAGGAGTGAAGCATGTGGCACTTGACTTGAGCCAGTGGAATCACAGTGCAAGAGAGGTCCAGGGTATACAAATGGAGATTGGTAGCTTAAGTTAGAACATCATAAACGTATATGCCACAGCGGACTGTTTTGTCAGAAAGGAACACTGGGACTGGCTTAATGAATTGGGGGAATTACAAGGTGATAGGCTACTCATATGTGGAGACTTCAATGCGCGGAACAGAGAATGGAACAGTAGTGGAGAAAACCGACAGGGAATCGCCCTTTCGGATGCCATGGTGTACTCCAATGTGGTCTGCATAAATGATTAGAGGCCGACTAGAATGGCAATGATGCCTGGCGATGCAGACAGTTATTGACTTGGCACTTGTCTCCCAGTCATCAGTCCTTGATATAACGTGGACTGTTTTGGATGACTATGGGTGTGATCACATGCCGTGTTCAGTCCTAATCTATAACTCCAGGACAGTTAAGGCTGGGAGAGCCTGAAGTTAGAAGTCGGGGTGCCCCACCGGCTAGATGAAAGTATTATTCACTGGCAAGCAACCCCAAATAGTCAGAAGCTGACTAGGGACAAAATCTATATGACTGAACTACAGATTAAGCCCATGAATATCCAACGTACAGCTCCAAGTAGCTCGTTACAAAATGAAATGAACTGTGCTGAATATTCGCCAAGGAATGGGAAAGAGAAGGTTAGCTAAGATAGATGTTTAAGTCTAAATATATGAGTATAGACGACTATCTCAGTACAGGTTTTTCTCCCTGACTGCTCCCTTCCTTGGTGTCTAAATGAACCCCCACCAATGTACACAACAACACGTATGCACAATTGGAAAAAATATAATGACAGAACTATGAGTTACAATACTACAACATTTATTTACTAATCATAAAAATAGACATATAATGGTTTGTACGATGATGATGATGAAATCATATAACATATTGTTATTGATGACAAACATTACGTAACTTTACTTGTTACTTGATCTATCTGGATCTGTGGTCCAGATCCCCACTCTCCAGTAGACACACACAAAAGAACAGCTTGCCGGTATTCTGACTCCTGCCAGTCCTAGCTCTACCTAGTCTTCACTCGTTCTTGAGATCTGTAACATAGGTGCTCCTTGTGAGAGCTTGAAAGAAAGTCGAGAATGTGTTATATCTAATTCTACATCAGCGCAATCCTAATTAAAACATATCATAACACAAACATATACAATGACCAGTCTGGCCAAGTTTATCTTCCAACTCTACTGTGTTCACCATCCTCCTTCTCCCTACTGTCTTTAGTCTGGGACGGGCTTTTCAATTGTCTCACACGCCTATAATGATTACATTTCTGCCGCCCCATGTCCATGTCGCTAATACAGAAATTCTGTGTCGTACAGCCGCTCCCTCCAAAGTTGGTTTAGCAGCTCACAGGATCGGTAATGGTATTATAATAATGCCGGGTCATCCGGGCTTACAAGCCGTGACCAGTAGCTGTGCCAGGTTCCCATGCATTACCGTGAACGCACGCCCACAATACACTGAGAAAGTTTAGCACCATATACCCTATACCAATTGTGGGTAAAGTCTGTACCATTACACCTCTGCTTCCAACACAATCGTTGGCCAATGTGCCAATGCGCAGACAATAGCATAACACTTCATATTGGTAGGTTTGCTTATGACAAATCAATATATCAAACATCCAATACACATAAACATATTGATTAAACTAGACATATTATGATAATTTAACATCATAGCATAATGCACTAGTTAGTTTGTATGTATACGAAATGAGACGTATATACACAAAAAGAATATGTACGAAGCATATTACTAGCATCGTATATTCATATGAAATTACACATACATACATCCAACATATCTGTAAACATTATATTACTTCAAGATGGACATCTAATGATACTCAACATAATAGCATCAGGCATTATTAATGAGTACTAATATTGTATAGCTACAAAATGAGATATACAACAAGTCTAATTGAAGTGACCACACAGACCAGCCATATTTGCTGATCTGCCCGGTTTAATCACCACTTAGTTACTGCTGTGGTAAGAATTAAAGAAATAGTCAGTTGACTATATTCTGTACAACAAGACCTTCCGGTATGAGTGGACAGACTGCTTTCTTGGACGCCTCAGACAGGAGACATGCAACAGGACTGTTAAAACTCCTTTTTTGTATCCCCCATGGTGAACTCCAGAAGTAGACCATGCTTGGAAAGCAAAGAGAGCTGCAGTGAAGCAGCTAACCAAAGTGCGACAGACACGCCGAAGCTCGAGAGAGGAAGTGGAGAAAGCGGAAAATGTCAAGAAAGATACGGTGGAGGTTTTCAAGCGCTGTGCTGCAGAAACCAAAAAAAACGAAATATGGGAATGTTTCATAAAGGCGATTGAAGGTGATAAAACGCTGCGAAAATTCTGGAAGCTGCACAGAAAAATACAAAGAAGAGATCGGCCTATGACAGTGAGAACAATTTACAGAGATGGTGTGCGCGTGACAACATACAAAGATAAAGGGGAGGCGTTTCTTCAGAGATTTTTAGAGCAGACCAATCATTATGATGTGGGCACCAGGGATGCAGTTAGAGAGGGGTTACCTGGCACCATGAAGAATATGCATTATGAAGACATCATACGGGTTGAAGATGTTAAACATATTTTGAAAAAGGCAAAAGAAACGGCACCAGGGCCTGGTGGGGTTAGGCGTGGCCACATGAAATCTTTGAGCGATGCAGACCTGGAGGAGATAACCGACTGCTTTAACCAGAACATTGGGACAGCATCAGCACCGCAGGACTGGGTGCACAGCTATCTCATCCCTCTCCCCAAACCATTCATAGATCATTCAAAACTAAGCGGCTTTAGGATCATCACCCTTCAAAATACATTTGGGAAGGTTTTAGAGAAGTTAGTCGCTGTGAAGCAGCAAGAGTTTTTGGAAAAGGGGACGCTTCTTCCAAGAGGTCTGGGAGCTACAGTCTAGGAAAAGATACCTGGTCAAATGCAGCCACTTTTGCCTTTGACGTTTGTGAGGAGTTCCAGAGTAGACAGGAAACGATGGCGGCGGAGCTTGATCTCAAGGATGCATACAATACAGTGAGATATGATACTTTGATGACCGCACTGATGGAGAAGGGGGTCAATCCTCGGTTGATGATCTGAATAGCAGCAGACCTGTATTCTCGTCAGGCTGCTCTCCGTCTGGGTGCATGGACCTCAGAGCCACATATGTTATCACCGGGACTGCCACAGGGATCTGAAGTCTCATCTGTGCTCTTTAAGGTGTATACAAGCAACATTTCAAACCTAGAAGCACCAGGAGTTTTTAAACTAATTACCTCTTTAACTTTAACCGTCTGAATGTTTGATGACATTCTGAACTTTTTAATATTTTTGACATTTAAAAATTTTTAAACGTTTTGTTGACATCTTAAATTTTAAAAGTTTTTAACCTTATATCTTATAACAATTTAACTTTCTGAATGTTTTATGACTTTTTGAACATTTTGCATTTTTTTTAAATTTAAAATTTTAAAAAATATCTTAAATTTTTAAAGTTTTTAACATTATAACTTCTTAAAATTGAACTTTCTGTATGTTTTATGACTGTTTGAACATTTTGAAATTTGTAAAATTTCTTAACTGTTTTTTAAATCTTAAATTTGTGTAGATTTTAAACGTATAACTTCTTACACTTTAACTTTCTGAATGATTTATGACTTTTTGAGATTTTTAAAATGTGTGCCCAACTTTTCCCCATGTTTACATAATTAGCACCCAAGCAAAGTGCCTTAAAATATGTGTTTACACATTCAGCGATGTGTTCAATTGATTCAGCCCCATTTAAAACCGCTACATTCCATATTTCAATATCAGGCTTTAATTATAAGGAGCGTTACGTTATTATCGATTTCGAAGAAAACAAGAAAAATTTACACTCCGCAGTCGTTTAACAGATCCACACTGCGGCATCACAGCGGCTAGTGGGTAGTAAGTATATTGACACACGGCGAGCATAGACAGCGAGCGAGAGAGAGAGAGAGCTCGCGCAGTTTAATTATCGTGGCCACGCCGTATGACCTTTCAACTCGCTTGGGCGAGACGTACAGTTCAAGACAATCTATCCATGGGAGAAAACGTATTCGGGTCAAGGGAAATAACTCGCGTTATTATAGTGAATTCATAATATATTTTTTATTTCATACAATTCACTAATATTTAAATTAAATGCATAATTTTGAGACTGATATTTAATATTATATTCTCTAGAAATGCATCACATCTATATGTTATTACATGTATTCATTATAATAGTGTATAGCCTCGCTAGTATTTAATACGCATAATTTCGCCTATTTACTTAAGTCGAAACATGGATACCCTAAATGGACATACAATAAATGGCGGAATAATAATTCTGTGAGGGTCATGGTCAACTGTTGGTTGACTAGTCACAGACTATCATTCTGAGCCGTGATGAACTATAGTTATTCAAAAGTCTAATTTTGGGACACCCGAGTGATGGCCCAAATCCAGTTTAGATCTGTCAAAATTACTTCGATATCCGCATTCATAGGTTCGTTATCCACACAGAGTGGTTTGAACTCGACCACCGCGAGCCGTTCGGGGCGATCGTGGTCCGGGGCAGTCGGCGCGACCGAGAGCGGGGGCGGCTGGTCGGGGAACCTAGGTGAGGGAGACACTGCCACCCCTGAACCGGAAGTAGTCAGCCGGAACTGCAACCGGAAGTACCTATGACAACCGGAAGTGACACCAGAATTACCAAAAAAGCGAGGGAGATTCAAATATTTGTGTCAAATCTGGTTTGCTTTTATGACGTCACAAGGGGGCGTGATAACTCTTCATATAATAAAATACGCGGTGACCTAGATGGTTGCCAACCAGATTTACTAATTAGGTACCACTCGAGGTACTACTTGTGTATCTAGTCCCAGTTTCTAGAAATCACTGTGTGTTGATTTGTGCAGGTAAATGTGTATCTAGTCCCAGTTTCTTGAAATCACTGTGTGTTAATATGTGCAGGTAGATGTGTATCTACTCCCAGTTTCTTGAAATCACTGTGTGTTGATATGTGCAGGTAGATGTGTATCTAGTCGTAGTTTCTTGAAATCACTGTGTCTTGATATGTGCAGGTAGATGTGTATCTTGTCCCAGTTTCTTGAAATCCCTGTGTGTTGATAAGTGAAGGCAGATGCAGCAATAATTGGTTCCGAAGTCGTTATCGTCTAGTTACTAATGTTAATCATGACACACAATTTACTCCCCACAAAACACAGCGAACTTGTTAATGCTGGATGTGCGGAGCATTTACACACATTTATAATAAAGGTGACACAATCTGTGGGAAGAGAATAAGACGTTGGGCACTGTGCCGAAGTTATAAAGACGTCTTGTGTGCTGAAGGTCCTAGGTTCTTTATATTATGTCCATCAAACCGATATGTTTATTCGTAGTACCCTGTAAGAGAAGTTTGATATCAGGCATGTTCTTGTCTCTTGGAATGAATATATATGTGGCCTAGTTAATGGAGCGAATATTTGTCCTCTACTATTTGTGTCAGAGGGTATTGACCCGGTCAGCCATCTGTTATTCACCTAGAGTACAATGTAAGAAAATTTCTTACCACCCGCCCCCTCTCTTTTTCACCCCAGTGGGTCTATTGGAATGTGACACTAGGATGCGCTATAGCGTAGTTGATAGTGAGCTGCGCTGATAATATCGCAGAGATCAGTTTGATGTCTGCATCCGTCGTACGCCAACTTAGGACACAGTTGGCCAGCCACTCCCACTGTCACACCATAAACTGGCCAGCCACTTCCCCGAGCATGGCCCTGTCACATCACGGCCCTGTCACATCACAGACTGTCAGTCACTTCCCCGAGCATAGAACTGTGACATCACAGACTGTCATCCACTTCCCCGAGCATAGAACTGTGACATCACAGACTGTCAGCCACTTCCCCGAGCATAGAACTGTCACATCACAGACTGTCAGCCACTCCCCCGAGCATGGCCCTGTCACATCACAGACTGTCAGCCACTTCCCCGAGCATGGAACTGTGACATCACAGACTGTCAGCCACTTCCCCGAGCATGGAAATGTGACATCACAGACTGTCAGCCACTTCCCCGAGCATGGCCCTGTCACATTACAGACTCTCAGCCACTTCCCCGTGCATGACCCTGTCACATTACAGACTGTCAGCCACTCCCCCGAGCATAAAACTGTGACATAACAGACTGTCAGCCACTCGCCCGAGCATAGAACTGTGACATAACAGACGGTCAGCCACTCCCCCGAGCATGGCCCTGTCACATCACAGACTGTCAGCCACTTCCCCGAGCATGGAACTGTGACATCACAGACTGTCAGCCACTTCCCCGAGCATGGAAATGTGACATCACAGACTGTCAGCCACTTCCCCGAGCATGGCCCTGTCACATTACAGACTCTCAGCCACTTCCCCGTGCATGACCCTGTCACATTACAGACTGTCAGCCACTCCCCCGAGCATAAAACTGTGACATAACAGACTGTCAGCCACTCGCCCGAGCATAGAACTGTGACATAACAGACGGTCAGCCACTCCCCCGAGCATGGCCCTGTCACATCACAGACTGTCAGCCACTCCCCCGAGCATGGCCCTGTCACATCACAGACTGTCAGAAACTCCCCCGAGCATGGCCCTGTCACATCACAGACTGTCAGCCACTTCCCCGAGAATGGCCCTGTCACATCACAGACTGTCAGCCACTTCCCAGAGCATGGCCATGTTTATGTGTTATAGTCTACTGTTGCTTTACATGGGTTGTTATACATTCATGGAGCGATCGGTGCGTTACTGCTCACTAACCTGTTTCTGTGTTATAGTCTAATGTTGCTTTACATGGGCTGTTATACATTCATAGAGTGAACGGGTGCGTTACTGCTCACTAACCTGTTTCTGTGTTATAGTCTACTGTTGCTTTACATGGGCTGTTATACATTCACAGAGTGAACGGGTGCGTTACTGCTCACTAACCTGTTTCTGTGTTATAGTCTACTGTTGCTTTACATGGGATGTTATACATTCATAGAGTGAACGGGTGCGTCAGTGTTCACTAACCTGTTTCTGTGTTATAGTCTACTGTTGCTTTACATGGGCTGTTATACATTCATAGAGTGAACGGGTGCGTCAGTGTTCACTAACCTGTTTCTGGCAGAGTACCTGCACAACTTCAGTGTCAAGCTGAACAGCGTCGATGTCTGCTATAATGAGCGGCGGTTCCAGTTGAGTGACACCGAGCTGGATGTGACATGTGACACAGACATTCTCCTCCATAAGCTTGAACTGCACGGTCCAATGGTGCAGTCTATCTGTTCCGTGAGGATCAGTGGAGGTGAGCAGGTCACGTGATTGTTGGTTTAGTTTAGTTTAGTTTAGTTTAGTTTAATTTAATTTAGTTTAGTTTAGTTTAGTTTAGTTTAGTTTAGCTTCAGGGCCAGTCAATATAATAATGCTATGTATTATGCCAGAACATAACTATAGCCAACTCAGAGAGCAAGTCCTACAAGAGGCAAATGACAACAGCAAACCGAGTAGAGAAATAAGACATAGATGATCACATTGTTCTGGGTTCGTTTTGAGAAGAAATAACTAGAGAACTTGGTGACAACTGGCAGGTTTGAGGGGACAAGACATGAGCGGAAGGCAGAGAAGTAATTATCTGGGTGGTTTGAACACAAGGCACTATTGGGACCGGAACATTGTTTATCCACGACTCTGTTGATCGTGTCAGATGGTGAAACATGACTGCCCACGCTTACCAGCATGACATATGATGATGATGATGACAGTGAGCACAGAGTGCACGGAAACAATGGGGATATATAGTGGAAAAGTACAATGATAACGTAGATTGCACGAAAACAATGAAATATATAGTGTAAGAGTATATGATAACATATAGTACACGAAAACAATGGGAATATATAGTGTAAGAGTATATGATAACATATAGTGCACGAAAAAAAATGGGAATATATATTTTAAGAGTATAATGATATCGTAAACAGTACGAAAGCAATGGCAATATAGTCTATAAGAGAACAGTAATATTTAGAGTGTAAAAGTACAATGATAATGTAGAGTGTAAGAATACAATGCTAATGCTCATTAAGAGACAAATTATAATATAAAATGTGAAAGAAAAATGATAATTTAAAGTGTAAAGACAAATACGATGTGGAACGTAAGAGGACAATGATAATGTAGATTGTAAGAGGTGGTAAGAGTGCAATGATAGCGTAGGATAAGCTTGTGCAATGATAAGGTAGATAGGGTGTAAGGGAACAATGATAGCATAGTATGCAATAGTGCAACGATAACTTAGTGTGTGAGAGAACAATGATAGCATGGTATGCAATAGTGCAACGATAACTTAGTGTGTGAGAGAACAATGATAGCATTGTATGCAATAGTGCAACGATAACTTAGTGTGTGAGAGAGAACAATGATAGCATAGTATACAATATTGCAACGATAACGTAGTGTGTGAGAGAACAATGATAACATAGTATGCAATAGTGCAACGATAACTTAGTGTGTGAGAGAGAACAATGATAGCATAATATGCAATAGTGCAACGATAACTTTGTGTGTGAGAGAACAATGATAGCATGGTATGCAATAGTGCAACGATAACTTAGTGTGTGAGAGAACAATGATAGCATGGTATGCAATAGTGCAACGATAACTTAGTGTGTGAGAGAACAATGATAGCATGGTATGCAATAGTGCAACGATAACTTAGTGTGTGAGAGAACAATGATAGCATGGTATGCAATAGTGCAACGATAACTTAGTGTGTGAGAGAACAATGATAGCATTGTATGCAATAGTGCAACGATAACCTAGTGTGTGAGAGAGAACAATGATAGCATAATATGCAATAGTGCAACGATAACTTAGTGTGTGAGAGAACAATGATAGCATAGTATGCAATAGTGCAACGATAACTTAGTGTGTGAGAGAGAACAATGATAGCATAATATGCAATAGTGCAACGATAACTTAGTGTGTGAGAGAGAACAATGATAGCATAATATGCAATAGTGCAACGATAACTTAGTGTGTGAGAGAGAACAATGATAGCATAATATGCAATAGTGCAACGATAACTTAGTGTGTGAGAGAGAACAATGATAGCATAATATGCAATAGTGCAACGATAACTTAGTGTGTGAGAGAACAATGATAGCATTGTATGCAATAGTGCAACGATAACTTAGTGTGTGAGAGAACAATGATAGCATTGTATGCAATAGTGCAACGATAACTTAGTGTGTGAGAGAACAATGATAGCATAGTATACAATAGTGCAACGATAACTTAGTGTGTGAGAGAACAATGATAGCATTGTATGCAATAGTGCAACGATAACTTAGTGTGTGAGAGAGAACAATGATAGCATAATATGCAATAGTGCAACGATAACTTAGTGTGTGAGAGAACAATGATAGCATAGTATGCAATAGTGCAACGATAACTTAGTGTGTGAGAGAGAATAATGATAGCATAATATGCAATAGTGCAACGATAACTTAGTGTGTGAGAGAGAACAATGATAGCATAATATGCAATAGTGCAACGATAACTTAGTGTGTGAGAGAGAACAATGATAGCATAATATGCAATAGTGCAACGATAACTTAGTGTGTGAGAGAGAACAATGATAGCATAATATGCAATAGTGCAACGATAACTTAGTGTGTGAGAGAACAATGATAGCATTGTATGCAATAGTGCAACGATAACTTAGTGTGTGAGAGAACAATGAAAGCATTGTATGCAATAGTGCAACGATAACTTAGTGTGTGTGAGAGAACAATGATAGCATAGTATGCAATAGTGCAACGACAACATTGTGTGTGAGAGAACAATGATAGCATAGTATGCAATAGGGCAATGATAACTTGGTGTGTGAGAGAACAATGATAGCATGGTATACAATAGTGCAATGATAACTTGGTGTGTGAGAGAACAATGATAGCATAGTATGCAATAGTGCAATGATAACTTGTGTGTGAGAGAACAATGATAGCATGGTATACAATAGTGCAATGATAACTTGGTGTGTGATAGAACAATGATAGCATAGTATGCAATAGGGCAACGATAACTCACAGTGTAAGACAACACTAAGAATGTATAATTTACCTGACACAAGCATGAGTGGACTATCAGACATGATAGCCCGTGGATTAAGGAACTTCCTCGCCGAATGCTTCTCACAGACTCTACCAATGTAAAACCTGGAACACGTAATCGTATTCCAGAGCACATCCTAAAATACTGTCGGGAGGTTGCAATAGAATGGACACCTGGTCCACAGAATAGGCATACAATAGACATTGTCTGGGCTTACTAAACACTTCAACGTCACCTCTCATGGCCAGTGCCGAAAGAGACGGACAGCACACATCGAAAGATACATAGGGGTAGTTAAGCTTTCCGTGTCTTCACTGATGCAAAGTATTTTCGTGTCATGATTGTACGTGTACAATGTAATATTTATGTTAGCCATCAATATCATCATCATCCTGTTCACTGCCAACTGTCGTAGACATTGATGCCACTCCACATATCTCGGTTGTTGTTCTGGATTAACTCTGCTGATGATCTTCTCAATGCAACCGTTTCTGTCCACCAAGCACGCCTTCTCTTAGTCTGCCTCAGCATCTGGATTTTCCCCATTGAACTTTCCAGTTGTCCTTCAATGCCTCTCTTCTCATCACATAACCAACGAATGATGTTTGCCTCTTTCTCATAGGTGTATATACTATTCTATTCTAATTTCAGGAGCATCTTACAGGCGATCGTTGTTAGTAGCTCTGACGGTCTAATGTATCATCAACATTCGTATCAAGAACCGCATCTCCGTTTCTTAAAAGATCTGCATAATTTGTTTATTTACGTTCCATGATTCACTGCAAGACAGCAAAACATGTTATTTATAACATTTCAGAACTCTTTTTCTTAACTTTTATGATAGCGATATATTGCATACTATAAACAATCAATATGGCTAAATTGAATACATAGTGTTTCACATACGCATGTATGATTTGTTCTTTTCGCATAGGTAGAAACATTGCTATTAAACAAGAGACTTCACAGAGCAGCAACTGGTTTCCGGACTACATCCAAAGGGGAGAATCCTTCAGGGCTGTGGACGGAAGTTCAGACAACTCGTGCTCACACACGAAAGACGAGGCCAAGGGATCTTGGTGGATCCTGACCTTCAACCGACCGCAGTTAGTCTACAGTGTCATGATTATGGGCATGCGGGGAAGTAAGTCTTGGTTACAGTGTCTTGTTCATGGGCATGCAGAAAAGTAAGTCATGGTTACAGTATCTTGATCATGAGCATGCAGGAAAGTAAGTCTTGGTTACAGTGTCTTGATCATGGGCATGCAAGAAAGTAAGTCTTGGTTACAGTGTCTTGATCATGGGCATGCAGGAAAGTAAGTTTTGGTTACAGTGTCTTGATCATGGACATGCAGGAAAGCAAGTCTTGGTTACACTGTCTTGATCATAGGCATGCAGGAAAGTAAGTCTTGGTTACAGTGTCTTGATCAAGGGTTTGCAGGAATGTAAGTCTTGGTTACAGTATCTTGATTATCGGCATGCAGGAAAGCAAGTCTTGGTTACAGTTTCTTGATCATGGACATGCAGGAAAGTAAGTCTTGGTTACAGTGTCTTGATCATGGACATGCAGGAAAGTAAGACTTGGTTACAGTGTCTTGATCATGGACGTGCAGGAAAGTAAGACTTGGTTACAGTGTCTTGATCATGGACATGCAGGAAAGTAACTCTTGGTTACAGTGTCTTGATCATGGGTATGCAGGAAAGTAAGACTTGGTTACAGTGTCTTGATTATGGACATGCAGGAAAGTAAGACTTGGTTACAGTGTCTTGATCATGGACATGCAGGAAAGTAAGACTTGGTTACAGTGTCTTGATCATGGACATGCAGGAAAGTAAGACTTGGTTACAGTGTCTTGATCATGGACATGCAGGAAAGTAAGACTTGGTTACAGTGTCTTGATCATGGGCATGCAGGAAAGTAAGACTTGGTTACAGTGTCTTGATCATGGACATGCAGGAAAGTAAGCCTTGGTTACAGTGTCTTGATCATGGACATGCAGGAAAGTAAGTTTTGGTTACAGTGTCTTGATCATGGACATGCAGGAAAGTAAGCCTTGGTTACAGCTGCAGGCCTATTAATGGCAGCTCTCTCCAGGCACCTTCAGCAACGAGACCAAGGCATAACAGTCTTCTTCTTCTTCTTCTTCTTCTTCTTCTTCTTCTTCTTCTTCTTCTTCTTCTTCTTCTTCTTCTTCTTCTTCAGCGTTCCGAGACATTGAGGTTCTTTGCTGCAGATACAATCCGTCTCTATTCGCCTCTCTGGCTGACCTTCTCTTGCCAGTCGTTGATTCCAAGTGCTTGTAGGTCTGTATATATATTATCTCTCCACGTCTTCTTGGTCTACCTCGGGGTCTACGGTCATTTATTTCTTGAGTGTAAGCGAGTTTTCTTTCCCTATTGTCTTCCATTCTTTCTATATGCCCCAGCCATTGTAGTCTATTAGCCTTCATGATACCAGTGATTAGCGGGGACTTAAATAGATCATAAATGTCTTTGTTACTTCTTCCTTTCCACTCTCCACTTTGTGTATCCCTAATGAGTCCAAAGATGCGTCTTAAAACTTTGTTCTCAAAGGTTTGTAACAAGGCTTCGTCTCCTTTCGTTGTACTCCAGGTTTCAGAGCCATACAGCACAACTGGTCTGATCAGTGTTTTGCATATTGTGATTTTGGTGTTACGAGCCAGCGCATTTGATTTTAGTAGATGTTGTAGTGCATAGTATATCTTATTTCCAGAATTGATTCTAGTTTGCATTTCTTCCCTTATGTTGTTGGAGCAGTTGAAGATTGTACCCAGGTATTTGTAAGTTCCCGTTCTTTTAATGGTCATATTATATATTTGTATGTGGACAGAGCTTTTAGCCGTTCCTTCTCATGAAATTACCATATATTCTGTCTTATCTTGGTTGATAACCAACCCCATCTGTTGGGCTTTTCCCTTGAAGTTAGTCAATATTTCCAATGTCGTTTGTTCATTTCCCCCTGTAATATCTATATCATCTGCATAACCAAGCAGCTTGGATGTTCCTCCAATATCACATTCCTCCTTTACCTTCCTTACAACTTTCTCTAGAGCCAGATTGAAGAGAAACGGCGATAGTGCATCACCTTGTTTCAAGCAAGATGTTATTCGGAAAGGGTCTGATTTCCTGCCTTTATATGTTACTATATTGTATGTATCTTCCATGCATAGTCTGGTCATGTTGATTAGCTTCATTGGTATTCCAAATTCCTGCATAGCATTCCATAGACTATTCCTATGGACACAATTGTAAGCCTTTTTAAAATCCTCAAAAATGTTATAAAGATCTCTTTTATATTCCGAATTTTTCTCGGCTATTTGTTGTAAGATAAATATCTGATCTATTGTTGATCTGTTTTGTCTAAAACCCGCCTGGTAGTCACCTAATATGTCTTCTGGATATGGTTTTAGTCTATTTAGTAATACTGTGGATAGTATCTTATAGCTTGTGGAAAGTAGTGATATTCCTCTATAATTTTTACATTGGAACTTGTCTCGTTTCTTAAAGATAGGTATCAATAATGACTCTTTCCAGTCATGGAGTAATTCTTCTGTCCCCCAGATTGTTATTATTAGTTCGTATAGCTTTAGATGTAATGCATGGCCACCAGCCTTGATAAATTCAGCAGCAATTTCATCAGCCCATGTTGCCTTATTGTTGTTAAGTCGTGTGATTACATATAGGATTTCTTCAAATGTAGGTTCTTCAATTTGTTGTTCACACGTTAGAACCTCTTCCTGTGGAAAAGTGTTGCTTGGAGCTTCACAATTTAGTAATTCAACAAAATATTCTTTCCGTGTATTGCACATTTCCTCATTGGT
The DNA here is from genome assembly GCA_963921405.1 of Cepaea hortensis. Lineage (NCBI taxonomy): Eukaryota > Metazoa > Mollusca > Gastropoda > Stylommatophora > Helicidae > Cepaea > Cepaea hortensis. Next base: position 91,573,981 of record OY992892.1, read on the forward strand.
ATTTAGCTGTCCCATTTTTGTCTTTTAAACCATATGTTTTGCGTTGGTGCCCTCGTTTCATTGACTTCAGTTCTTTAAAAAAAAAAAAACTTTCTGGATTCATTTTTCTGGTGATTAGTTTCCATATCTTTGATTATATTACTCATATATTCTCGCTTCTGCTGTCGAACTATTTGTGTAGCCTCTTTACATTCATTTCTATATTGCTCTTCCTTTTGGATGTTGGTGATGTCATTTAACCATAGCTGTCTGGCATTCTTTTTCCTAATGACTGCTTCTTCACATTTTTGATTGAACCATCTGTTCTTTCTTTGCGTGGTTAACACACCGAGACATTCTTCTGCGGTAGATTGAATTGTATTCTTGATGTTCAACCAAGTTTGGTAAACGCTTTCCTCCAAAGGGATTTGCAGAGTTTCAAGTTTATATTTTATTTTGATCTGTAAATTTCTCTTTGCATAACGGTCTAAGTGTTAGCCTAATAATTTTGTAACATTTCAGCCAAAAGTAATTATGTTGATATTAATGCTTAATTTTCGGCTCCGTGGGTGGCGAAGGGGATACGGTCGTAGTTCGTAATTCCGCATACCGCTTTCGAACCACAGCTGCTGGTGATTTGGCAGCAGACCGCATTGTGTTGGTATTTTATTTAATATAATGGTATTGGTGCCGGTCGTTCAGAAAGCAGTACGACAGTCCTTCGATCCAAAATACATTCCAACTGGTGGAATTATTGGATACTATGGACATAAATAACATACACATGACATCCATGGATATAGTCTCCCTATTCACTAACGTTCCATTAGAAGAGACAGTGAAAATAATAAGTGAACGCATTGAAGACAAACAACTAAAATTAGGCATACCAACACCTATTCTGGAGAGGCTACTACTACTATGGACCGCCAACATACAATTCAATTTTCTAACTAAGTCATACCGCCAAATTGACGGAGTGGCCATGGGGAGTCCTCTTGGTCCTATTCTAGCGGACATCTTCATGGCCCATTTAGAAGAAAAGAGATCCTCAGACATCAACAACTTGGCCTTTTACCGTCCTTATGTGGACGATATACTAATTATCACCACAGACGAGCTACAAGCAACATCGTTCCAGGCCACAATGAACAAGACGCATAAAAACATCTCTCTATCCATGGAACACGAACACAACGAAGCGTTGCCGTTCCTAGATATTCTAATGAGAAGTAGAGCACAATTCAAAGATCGGTGTATCGCAAAGGAACATGGACTGGCCAATACCTAAATTTTCAGAGCTTCACACCTGTGTAGTATAAACGGGGCTTAGTACGGGCCCTGTTTGACCGTGCTAGAAAGATATGCACCCAGGACACATTGACAGAGGAATTTGAAACTCTGAAGAATGTCTTAAACATGAATGGGTACTCCACAGGATTTATAAAGTGCCACTGCCAACAGCCCAAACCAAAACCAGACGTAACTACAGTCCCCAAACTCAAGGTATTCATACAGCTAACCTTTCGAGGGGATGACGTAATGCAACGTCTACAAGACCGGCTTACTACAGCAGTAGGCCGAACATTTTGTGCTGCAACTCCAGTCATCAGATATAAAACCGTACCGATTCCTACACCAGCAGTCAAAGAGCCTGTTCCTCTGTACGCCACAAACAATTGTATTTACCAATTCACATGTAGATGCCAGGCCTTCTACATTGGTAGAACAGAGAGAAAGCTTAAAAAACGAGTGTCAGAACACATACCTCAATGGGTCAACAAGATACAACACACAGGAAATGCTAGCCTCGTAGGGCCAACACACCGGAAGCTCCCGGCGTCTTAAATTGGTAGGCATATTATCGAAAGCGGCAATGTGGTGGACAGAGACACTGCCTTTCGCGTGTTGTTTAACACACAAAATACTCTCTTGTTAAAGTTTGCAGAAGCAATTATGATCAATCAACGCAAGCCAGAATTGTGCAAACAGAAAGACATGTTAGTCAGCTTAAAATTACCGTGGTAGATAAGTGACATTACTGTGCGAATATGTGTATATTTCAGCTTGAAGGATTTATCTAGTTAATTCACGTAAGTTGTGTGATTTCTGCAGTATGTACCTGACGAGATGCAGCGAAATATGCCAGGCAATAAATCGTGCAATCTATTGTTTGTGTCTTCTTTATTCAAACTGTACTTACGGAGTGTACAATCAAATAGCAACGTGCTGTTTTTCGTTTTTTTTTTGTTTTTTTTTTTTTTTGTTTTTTTTTTTTGGTCCATGTATACTTTAAATAGCAGAGGAGAGAGCACACATCCTTGTCTCACTCCTGTATTGACTGTGAACATATCTGATATTCTTTCTTGTGTTCTTACTGCACTTCGGCTCGAGTGGTACATGGCTATGATGTGTTCTAGCAATTGTCCTAGTTTCCCGTAGTCTTCAAGGATGGTCCATAATTTGTATATGTCTACTCCAGTGTTTCCCAACCTTTTTTGTGCTATGCCCCACCTAAGCCTGTCTAAAATTCTTATTCCCCCCCCCCCCCCAAACATATGCATCATTTTTAATATTCAAAAATTGAAATGTTCACTAAAGAAACTTGAATTTTTTTTTAAAAGGGCTCACAGTTCCGGGGGGGGGGGGGGGGGAACTGTCAGTCTCAAGTCTCCCCGTTTTGTTATATCCAGCCGATTTCTCCCGTTTTCGAATTGCCCCCCTTAACAATCGAATTGCCCCCCTGTGGGGCGTGGGCTCCACGTTGGGAAACACTGGTCTACTCTATCGAAAGCCTTTTCATGATCTACACACACAATATTCTGCTGATCACTATATTCGATAGTCTTGTCACATATATGTCTTAAGTGTAAATAGTGCATTAGTGCAACTTTTACCTTTCCGAAAACCGAATTGTACTTTGCTTAACTGTTGTTCAACTATGGGTTTAGTTCTTTGTTCCAATAGTTTTGCATACATTTTCTCTATATGGCTCATGAATGATATTACCTCAGTATGTTTCGCACTCTCTCATATTGCCTTTATTTTTCCATATTGGTACTATTATTGCCTGTTGCCAATCATCTGGGACTTTTCTTTCTTTCCATGTTATATTAAACAGTATTCTTAGCCATTTAACTCCTGTTTCCCCATAGGCTCGAATAGCTTCTGTGGTTATTCCATCTGGACCCGGTGATTTGATTTTAGGCTTTTCTGTATAACCGCTTTGACTTCTGTAGTGATGAAATTTGGTTCTTGTTGTCCATGGCTTTTAGGCACAAAACTGAGATTTTCTTTGTTATTATGTGTAGGGTTAAGTAGTTCTTGAAAGTATTCTCCCCACCTTGCTAGTCATTGTTGTGGATTAAAATCTGGTATACCTCTTTTTCCTGTCTCTCTGGTCCAGAGGTTACACGACTTTCTCCGTAATCTCGTATATTCTGGTAAGTAACGTGACGTTGCGCGAGAATTGGTAGCGGTTCTCTCCGTGTCGGTAACTTACGGGGTATTTGAGCCGGTCACTCAGAAAGCAATGGCGATGTCCTGCAAAGGGTATGCAAAACCTCTTGTGCCTATTTTGCTGTTTAGGAGGGTGGTTGGGTTGTAGCATGCATCTCTGTTTCTCATTGCATTGACACGTTTATAAAATTCTCTTGGGTAGTCTTTGCCAAGCGTCGCCATCTGCTCACCGTATAATCTCCAGGATTCATCTTTAGATGCTCTAATTGTTCGTTTAGACTATCGTCGTGCTATTCTAATAGTAACACAGTCTTGTTCAGATTTAGTTGTTATCCATCTTTTGAACGCTATGTTCTTTTTGAATATGCTATCCTTAACTTCATTGTTATATATATATATATATATATATATATATATATATATATATGTATATATATATATATATATATATATATATATATATATATATATATATATATATATATATATATATATATATATATATATATACTCTAGACGACCCGACCCGGCTTCGCCCAGTCCCTGGTGGGGGGCGTCTCATTTAATTCATATTCGGCCCCTGCTCCCGTTCTCGTTCCCAAAAAGACCACCCGGCCCGGCTTTGCCCAGTCCCTGGTGGGGAACGTCTCATTTAATTCATATTAGTACTCATATAAGCTACCGTTCCCGTTCCCGGAAATGTGGCGAACAGATTGGAAGAGAACAATCTTCATCCCAATAACTAAATAGGGTAATCTGAGGGTTTTCCAGCTTTGATAATTCGTGACGGAGGAAATCTTCGATACAGATGCACAGATACAGATAAACGTGGTGAAAACAATCGAAAACAATTCCACAAAATTGAAATCACTTATATGTTTAAAAAATCCGTGACAGAGGAAATTTTAATCCAGATCTACACGTGGTGAAATCTATCGAAATCACTTCCACAAAATTAATATCACTGCTATATTTGAGTAATCCGTGAAAGAGAAAATCGTTAATCCAAATCTACACGTTGTCCGCATGAGGTAATGCGAACCTTGACTCAGTCAATCTGACTCGACGAAAATGGGACAATCTGAAACTACTGAACGTAAACTTTCCAGGATATCACGAAAACCACGTAAATGCTGGGATGACTGCATAGATGTCGAAGAGAAATAAAAAGATGTGTTAGAACGTTTTCAAGTATTTACAATAGATGCATTATTTTTATGAAAACTTTAAAATGCCTTAAATATTTTGTCATTATATATTATAACCCATATGCCTGTAAATAGCTGTAGGCAAGCAGTTTATAAAGCTTTGATGACAATGAAACAATTATATATAAAATATATAGCAATGCTACTAAAAGTTATGTCCCTTGATATAACTTTTATTAAGTTAAGTACCCTGGCTAAATATTAATTATAATGTCAATTAAAATATTAAATTTTATTACGTAAATAACTGTTTGTACACTAACAAACTATGACAGTTGGCTGCACGGGAATGAGAAGAAAACATGTAGAAAATTTCATCGCAAACGCATAAATAACATACATACAGACAGACAGACACACATTGTATTTTTATATATATATATATATATATATATATATATATATATATATATATATATATATATATATATATATATATATATATATATATATATATAAGGCGATGTGTATATGTATGTATGGATGTATGTGGGTCCGTTCTTTATGCGTTCGCGAACGGTCCATATATAAAATATAAAACAAGGGACATAACTTTTAGTAGCATTGTTATATCTTAAGTTAAGTCCCCTGGCTATAGATAGACAGACAGACAGACAGACAGACAGACAGACAGACAGACAGATCCCCGCATGGGCGAAGCCGGGCCGGGTCAGACAGACAGACAGACAGACAGACAGAAAGACAGAAAGACAGACAGACAGTCGGGAACAGGAACTTATATGACTACTTATATGAATTAAATGAGATGCTCCCCACCAGGGACTGGGTGAAGCCGGGCCGGGTCAGACAGACAGACAGACAGACAGACAGATCCCCGCCAGGGACTGGGCGAAGCCGGGACGGGTCAGACAGACAGACAGACAGACAGACAGTCGGGAACGGGAACTTATATGACTACTTATATGAATTAAATGAGATGCTCCCAACCAGGGACTGGGTGAAGCGGGCCGGGTCAGACAGACAGACAGACAGATAGACAGACAGATAGACAGACAGACAGACAGATAGTCGGGAACGGGAACGGGATCTTATATGACTACTTATATGAATTAAATGAGATGATCCCCACCAGGAGCTGGGCGAAGCCGGGCTAGGTCAGACAGACAGACAGACAGACAAGCAGACAGACAGACAGATAGATAGATAGATCCCCGCCAGGGCCTGGGCGAAACCGGGCCGGGTCATCTAGTATATATATATATATATATATATATATATATATATATATATATATATATATATATATATATATATATATATATATATATATATATATATATATATATATAACATATTGGAACCTTCCCGTGTTGACAGACGATAGTTTGTGCTTCAAACAGGCATAATAATTTTTACCCATGTCGGTAGCGAATGTGACTGATAAGGCCAATTCGCGCTGTAAATGTTCGTTCACAGTGGGTGCATGGAGAACACGTGGTCATTTCCACCATCATGTACCATCTTACGTCTCACACGCTCGGTGTGTGACTTATCTGCAATAATTCTCTCCTTTGTCTTTATTCCATTTCTGATGACTGCCCTCCATGCAACACGTTCAGTGGCGACTTGCTCCCAATGTCCATTATCAATGCCTGTATCAATCGTGTCCCGTTTACACACATCTTTGTATCGTAGTAGAGGCTGAAAGCTGTTTAAACTTTTTTCTTGGTGTGAGTAAGTTGTCTAGGTTTCACTGCCATAAAGAAGAGTACTAAGGACACAGGCTTGGTAGACAAGGATATATATATATATATATATATATATATATATATATATATATATATATATATATATATATGTGTGTGTGTGTGTGTGTGTGTGTGTGTGTGTGTATTGACACAAGCCTGGGTTCACCAACATTAAGGTGAGTGTCCTGAATAGCAATGCTACAATATGAACAAGTTCACGGGGTGAAAGGGCATTCCCCGGAAAGAAAGAAATAAGAAGATAAATGGGGAAGATTGTGGGGCAGATAGTTGAGCTGAGGAGTAGTGTTGTGTGGAGCCTGGGGAGGGGCTGCAAAGACGGGTTAAAAAGAGAATGAAAAACATTGACGGGGACAGTTGAAGTTGAGACCGAGAGAGGGTCGGATAGTTTTGGACAGTGGAGTTTTGGGACCCGATAAGTGTAGGTCGGCGGTCTGGGAAAGTGAAGAATAGGGGAGTTAGCGATACAACTCCGCCGCTGTGGTTTTCAGAGATAGGAATTCTGAGACTAAGGATTAAAGACTGAACCCGGTTATCAGCAGACATAGTGAATTGAAGCCTAGCCCTAGAGAGGGTCGGATAGTTAGCGGAGGCTTAGATCCATAGTGGGTGGATCCAGTGAGTTTGGGCTGGAAGAGTGGCTAGTAAAATCTGTCATGGTGGATGAGATTAAGTAGGCCTTGAGAAGGCAGTGTTATTTTAGTTGTAAGTTGTGATGAAGATATATTCTGAGATAATTATTGTTCCTTGATTTATATATTGTGTGGTTCCGTGTTAATTCAGCATTACATGTATATGATGTGAGCAAACTTACTCTTTTTCATTGACTAGTGGATGTGTGCTGCAGTGGTGACTGGTGTTGTAAGATAGATGGATAGTTCAGCTTCCACTCTGCAGTAATATAGAAGGAGTAGTATGACCTAGACAACGATCAATCTTCGTTTGGTGCAAAAGAGTTTGTGTCATATATATATATATATATATATATATATATATATATATATATATATATATATATATATATATATATATATATATATATATATATATCTTCTTCTTCTTCTTCAGCGTTCCCAGACATTATATGTGTGTGTGTGTGTGTGTGTGTGTGTGTGTGTGTGTGTGTGTGTGTGTGTAAAGCTTGTATATATGCAGTCTCACCGCCTTGGGTCGTATGAGGTGTATGGTTCTAACCCAATCGAACAATATTACACTGACGCTAATGACATCATATAACTTTTATATATCCACTTAAATGGAGCAAGTGGATACATTAATTTCATTCATCATGTGCCATGCTGATAAGCGTGGGCGGTCATGTTTCGCCATCTCACGTGATCACCAGACTCGTGGATCAGCTCCGTGTTCTTGCCTCGATCATACCACGGGGTCAAGCCATCCAGTTATATACGTTTCTGGCTTCATCTTGCATTACTTTACTATACATCCTCGGGCGGAGGAGTGCAAATTTGGAGGTTACGAGCCTTACCCTAGTGCGAGGAAATGCAACATAAACAACAAGGTTATAGTCACGTGTGCGTGCGTATGAATATATTTGTATATATGTTTCTTTGTGTGTGAAGGTGTGTGTGTGGGGTGAGGTGGGGGGGATAGCGGACGAATTTCCCAATCTGCTTAATGGTTTCCAAATCAGCTGCAGATGATTTGGAAACAACCGACTTGCGTTGATTTTTTAAAAATGGTATGAGCGTTGGTTGTTTAGAAAACAATGGCAAACTACTGAGCCTTGAAAACAACAGGTTCATGTAAACAATAAGTAACTAACTTTACTACATACATACACATATATAACAAGATTATAGTAGTAATACAATGACGAGGTTGGAAGGAACATGAGTAATGAAGGTATGGTTTCCATTATGAATGGTGCAGCATTTCTCGTGTCACGTGATCATATCTGTTGACGTCTCTGTTTACACCGCCTGTCTGTGTTACATGCTGTGCTACATTGTCTCTGGTCACACCGCCTGTCGTCTGTCAGTGCTATATGCTGTGCTATATTTTCTATGGCCACACCAGCTGCCCATGTTACATAGTTGCGGGGGACTGGCAGGGTTTCTTGTAGAATATCAAAACTGAGAGGGAAAACCAGGGGAACTTTCAACCAGATATCGGTTGGAACTATTAGTAGGGTGACTCTTCACTGGCTGTTGATCGAAGGGACGGAGCGCTTTTGAGAATGTCCTTAGTGCAGTGATGTCAGTTCTTATCTCAGTTCAACTCAACTATTGTTCTTCTTCACATGTGCTGGGGACTCATCGACTCCTGTTGAGTGTGTGTTCATGTAGAGACGAAGCTTGCTGCCAACATGGCTACCTAGATTGTGTTCATGATCGGCTATATCTTGAACGAAGGATTTCTACATAATAGAGGTGCACAGCTATGAGATTTGGTCATATGATGACAAGAGAGGCTTCTGAGACAACTTGCAAGATCACTGAGAAAAGAGACATAGGCAGATCAAATGAAACCATGGTGGACTACGACGTTGATCCAGAACACCAAAACCGGGAGTTATGGAAAGACATGGACGCCTATGCCAGCAGGCAGGGCACACGATAATGATAAGAGTATAAGTGGATAATAACAACACACAGCATCAGAGTGCATTGCGAATGTAGTTTGAAAGAACGGTGAGAATTCCATCTTCTGGCATCCCCCGGCCCTCAAATTCAACCCGCCTTTCCGAAAAATATCATGTCACACGTGGAACTAGAGCAGTGCTTCCCAAACTTTTCACTTTCGCAGACCGACATAAAATTTTCCTTTCGCATCAGGGACCAGTGCCGTTTAAAAAAATTCTTTCTCCTTGAAATCTGGAATTTGATATGACCTCAGTATACATTTTAATATAAATATAAGATTTAACGTAATTGTGAGTGTTGTCCCAGTACGCTAAATACAGCTCTGGATGACGGCGATTTATTTAATGGTGGTCCCATTTTCATATGTAAAAATTTTATTGTAGAGATTTACAAATCAAAATTTTTTTCAAAACTCAAATTTAAATTTAGGTTTTCTTGTAAAGGTGTATATACTCGTATACACCGACAGTAATGACCGCCAACATAAAATAAAATTAATATATATCTTGGCAAACGATACCAAATCAGATTTTAAACAAGCTGACTAAATTACAGTATGGTGTAATAAACATGATTTAATGATCACCTGCCAACAGTAACTATTTAATGCGAGGCGTGGACCTGTTTATTATTTACAAGCTTATGAAATCGTGGCTCGATTGTAGACAGCGCTACCCGCAAAGGAGAACAAATGTCCACGTTTTTTGTATTTTGTCTTAATAATGCTCATTGACGAAAAAAGAAATACTCTTCTTTCAAGTTGTCTTTGTATTGATATCTCACATACACCACCAGAATCGCTAAGTTGGCAACGTCCGTGCTTTCGTCCAGCTGTAATGAAAAATACTTTGCAGATGTATCTAACACCTTCACTCGCTCAGACAATGGCAAAACGCAATATAATCGTACAACGAAAATCATATATGTTCTGCATCTTATGACAATCAGCCAATTATAATGTGCATCTTTCTAACTTGTCGTCACATAGGAAACAAAATAAACGCACGTCGTCAACAAACAAATGTCGTCGACCGGGCCGACTTTTAGTATCGGTCTCAGCTGGTTACTATGTTTAACTTTCCCATTGAACCAATGATTCGCTTCTCCTTAAAAATAAATACTCCTTGGGCTATACGGCTGCAGGCTCAATTTATTTTAAAATTAAATCCCCATAAAAATGGTGCGGATATCATGTTTTGAGGAAAGGACAATCTTGTTTTTACAAATTTCTAAACAGTCCTCAAAGGAGGCGTAACTTTTTTCTTACCTTTTTCAACTCACGTTGCGGATCGGCAAAGAAATGCTCGCGCACCGGCACCGGTCCACTGACCACCACTTTGGGAAGCACTGATCTAGAGGAAATAAAGTACTCCAACAAAAGGTCAGACGGACAGACATACTGCAGCTAACAACATCAGAACTGAGACTCGTCGCTGGTTGTTGAAGATGTGGATGTAGCGCGTGAGAGAGTTGTCCCGATTGAAGTGTTGTCGGTTCTTGACTCAACTCAATGTTGTGTACAACACGCAATTATGTATTGATTATATCGAATCTCCTATGACAGCTACCCAATAACTTGCCACTGTTTCAGATACGACAGCTGCCCTGCACGGGTTTATATTGGAGCTGTTAAACGAGCAAGGAAACCTCACGGATCTATACGTGGATCTGAACAATTACGCAACAATCTACGAGGTCATGCTAAGATCCCGTGAGCTTGTCCGCTACCTGCGGATAATCAGACCGCCCGTATTTGGTTTAGTGGACCTGACTCTGTCCCTGTGTGAGGTGTCCGTGTATGGAGGTAATGTAGCCATGCGTACTTTGTCTTTATGCGTCGGGAGGGGGGAAAGGTGAGAGGAAACAAAGGGGGAGGGGCGGCGTTCTCCGTGGCTTCGCGCTCCGATATTGCAGGTTTGACTCCGGATTCCATCATTCGGTTTACTAGTACAATTTTCAGAGACTCCCGGGGGTCGTCGCTGGAACTACGAAATGTATTTTATTAGCGATACTGTCGATGGACCTCTCGGTGGAACGAGACCGAGCCATATGGGATAAAACCTGGTGCAATGAACTCGGTCCTCTCGTCTTTAAACTGCCTTTTAACCATGGCGTCTTGGATGTTTGTTGTTGTCATCGGATTGTTGTTGTCATTGGATTACAGTTGGCTCTGTGACGTGGGTGTGGTGGAGGAAGATCCACAACTCCGACACACCAGCTTCGATTTCAGCCACAAGCGATTTGGAAGCAGCCCGCTGTGCGTAGTGCACCATAGTGGTATGAGTGTCGGCCGCTCAGAAGGCAGTGACAAACTACTTGGCGTAATCTTGCCTACTCATCTCAAAACAGAAACATACTGGGGTTGATTTCGACTTTTTGCAACCAACATGTTATTGGATAACAATGGGATTTGTTACCGTTTGTACGGTCACCATTGTTATTGTATAGCTGCCATTACGGTGATTCCCTCTGTCTACCGTTTACATGGTCGGCCTCTTCTTCTGGTTCTGTTTGATCTGTACATCATTGCTTGTTGTGTACTGTCAGCTGGCAGTCTAGTTATATGACCTAATCATTTAACTTGATGTTTCCTGCTTACATCTAGCGCTGCTACAACCCCCACTTTAGTCCTGATTATTTCTTCTGATTTGCTCTCTTCTTAATAATTTGAATATTTTTCTCAGAAATGTCATTTCTTTTATTGTGATTTCTCTTTTCTCTTTTTCTGTCTTTGTCCAGGCACTGGTAGCACAGAGTTATTAGGAAGATTGTGTTACAGTGGCATTTTTAGTATCTACTGATAGTGCTTGTTGTTTAGTATTGGTGCCATTTGTCCAATGAGCTGGTTTACCTTATTGCAACTATGTTCAACCTCGTTTTCTGATTTGTCATTTGATGATATTATACTTCTTAAGTACTTGAAGCTCTTTAGTTGATTCAGGGAGTGTTCTGTTAGATAAATCTTTTTGATGATTATCACCTGACTCAAACGAAAGCCGAAGCTGGACGTATTACATTGATATTCGGCCCCAACCCAAGGTTCGGGCTGTAGGGTTGACCATCAGATATGTCGGCAGCAGCATGCATGTCTGTAACATGTCTGCTGATAAAATGTCTGTCATTGGAATGTCTGTCTATACAATGTCAATTCAGGGATACGTGTGCACAATGAGTGTTTAATGAAATGTGTGTTTATGCAATATCGGTTTTCTAAAATGTCTGTCTATTCTTTATTTGTTTAGTCACACATCTGACTATGAAATGCTCGGTGTCAGCGTCTTAGAGGTATTAGAAGGTGAAGGCTTCTATGTACGAGCATAGACAAGACATAAACATATGAGTCAATAAGATATGATTTATTACTCTATGATATAACCATACAACAATGTCTCAACTAACTTTTCAATGTTCGTTCTTGCACTAATTCATCATATAACAGTAATGTGGCAATGCAATACGTTACGATACAGCCATTCCGCTCTTGTATCACAGCCACACACACACAAGCACAAGTCAAACGGCTCACCTATTCAATGGCCCTGAAGTCCTATGTATAGTCTATTCTGTCAACTCTCAGTCATTCATCCTCTCTCGGTCATGTCTAAAGCCCGTCTGGCTTCTTCTCGACTGCCCGGTGGTCACGAGGTGTTTGCCCCTCGTGCAACCCGTGGGAAGTCATATGTCTCGCATACTCCTGGTTGAGGCTAGGCGTACTGCGTAGTTCTATTCAGGGTGACCCTGTCCTTCACGGATACAGTCCTGTCTTCAGCATCTAGATTGTTCTCTTTCCCCGTACTCACCCCATGTCCCTATCTCTAACGTCTGTCCTCTTCTCTATCCCCTACAGGACATTGACATACTTCCCCTCCTCCACTCCTGTGTAGTGTATTCTTTTAATTAGTCTGTACTCATTCTGTCAAGGGCCTAAGGGAAGTAATTATTACTGTTATGATATCTAAGGGCCAAGGGCAGTAATATAGTAAGTGGGAACTTTCTATTGACGCACTAGCAACTAATGCTATATGTAGTACCATTCTGAGTGGTTGTTAAAGAGTCTATACGCTCGTCAATCTTAATTAAGGGGCTATCCAGACTGAAGTAACGAAGCGTCTCACATTGTGAACCCGCGTTTACAAATGCATCCTTCTCAGCCATCCAATATGATGCTATGAACAATGGCTCTTTTTTACAGAGACTCATCAAGGAAATATCCTTGGTCCCATTAAGAATGCTTGCAACCCATTGTCGCCAAATGTGTATATTACTTAAGTCCCTTGTTATTCTGTAAGTGTTGACTAATCTCCCGTGATTGTCCTATTCCGTCATTCCGTCCATTTTCCGAAAGAAAAAAACTTTCCACCGAGTCAACCTGCCTCTGTGGCATTGGTTATTGTCCAGGTGGTTCATATTACGGCGTAGTTTGTTTATTTCTTTGCGCCAGTGGTAGCTGGCTTGTCTTGTTGACGGTTCTATGCCTGTGTTTTCAGCTGGTGGTTTCGTTGGCCGGCAAGTTTTCCCTTTTGTGTGTGTCTTTTTAGGTGGTTTCTTCTGTCAGTGGTGGCTTCCGGCTCGTCTGATGTGCTAGGGTGCTGTCGCTTTACTGGTTCCTTGTGCGATTATTGGTTATTCGTCCTCTTCCTCTGATGTGGAGTAGGTGTATTCGTCCCCTGAGGTGGAGAAAGTGGACCATGCGTCTTCTTGTTGTTTGCGTTCTTCTTTCATTTTCCGTAAGAGGAACTTCATTTCCTTTTTATATTGTTGTACCCATGTGGGACTGAATTTAGGCTCCTTTATTCCTTGACTGATCTGCCTTTCTTTCCGTTGGTGTACAGCTTCCCATATCAAAGTTCTTTCCTCTTCTGTTGCTTCTTTCTTGTAAACGCCCCAGTCTTCTTTCGGTTTGTCGGTGTTCTCATTCGTACTTTCTTGATGAATCTGGCGGGTTTCTGGTTCCTCCTGGGGCATCTCGGCTGTGATGGCGTCTCTAGTTTGCTGTTTGTGGTTGGTCTGCATTTTGGCTTCACCTTGCATCTTCTTGTCTCTTTTCTTGTGGATTGTCTTCATTAGTTTATCGATGTTTTTCTGTTGAGTTTCATCTGGCGGTTTCTCTGAGTTCTTTTAATTGGGTTCACCCGGCTTGTTTTGGGATAATTCCCTTTCAGCTTTTTGCATTTGTCTCTCCGCCTTGATGTCTCGTAGAATTTCTTCGTTCTTCTTGGTCGCCTGGATCATGTTCTCCACCTCTTGTATTATGTTTTGCTTGATCTCTTTTAGTTCCTCGAGCAGTTTTTCGCTGTCGCTATTCAGTGCCGGTGTTTGCAGTGTCTTGATCTGTCTAAAAAAAACGTCCGTCCGTCAGTCCATTTTCCAAAAAAAGAGACTTTCCACCGAGTGAACCAGCCTTTGTCCTATTAAAGTGTATGCACTTTATTTGTTTTTGTTCAGTGTTCAAGTAGTATATTTATACTGGTGTATTTAATGTTTGTGCTAACTGCATGTGTTATTGTGTGTGCTGTTTTAATTTATCTAAGTGTCAAAAGCTAGAATTTCCAACGTCATGATTCACAGTATATGTGTAATTCATGAGGTAGACTTTCGAGCTATGATTCTTAGATTTATAATTTATTTGGTCTAATTACTATGTTATGACACACTTATAAAAATCTCAAAACGAATGACATGTGTTACAAAAGACGCATACAATATACAAACACAAAACTTGGCGTGTACAATTTGCACTCTGTGAAGAACATACATTGTTTTTAATTCATGTACTCTGCCTTTCACACGTCTTTCATTCACACAAAATTATTCTTAAATCTCTTGTTAAAATTACAAATGAAGTTTAGGAATAGTTATTGCCAATGTAAAAATTTTGGCAGCAAATTATGTTTTAGAAAAATGATTTTTGAACGCGATTAATAAGTAACAAAATACTTTGGAAATTAAATTTAGGCTTAATGTCGCCATACTTTACATTATGTTCATATTACTTTTATTTGAAAAATAAGTGAACTTATATATATCATATTTACACATTACATTTGAACTGAAACGTTTATATTACAAAATACATTTACATGAAATTTAAATTAACTAATTAACTTGTTGATCCCTCTGATGAAGTCTTCGATGAAGAATGTAAGTGGTAGATGTCAATAGTTTGTCGCGTGTTGTAGTTGGAATCTTGTTGGAAATGTTCTGTCCGAATTTATCATAAATTGCAAGGAGAATGTCCTAATGAAGAAACATTGTTACTGGGTTTTGACGAATTTAGAATGGCACTGTTTGATAGATGCATCGAAATAAAATATCATAGTTTGTATTTTCGGGCATAATAGTTGGTGGTTTATTCATCTGACGACTCAGGTATTCTTGTCAAAAAGGTATGGTAAAATATTTTTCGAACCCTTGATATGTTCGCTGTCATAGCTGAAATCTTGGAGCATTAGGGCCCACCGCGCGACCCTGTTGTTTTTCGGTGTGCCTTGTTTGATTAGCAGTAATGGTGAGTTGTCTGTTTGAATGAGAAAGTGGGTGCCTCTGATATATTTCTCACGTTTAAGGACACAATAGGCCACACTTGGACCTTCAAGTTCTGAAATGCTGTCTCTGTGTTCGGCTGCCTTTAGCTTCTTGCTGCCGTAGACGACTGGGTGCTCGATGCTTTCCTGGTTCTGCATGAGTAATCCTGCTATGGTGGTAGTGCTGGTATCTGATTTCGAAACAAATTGAGTATTTATTTTTGGGAAATAAAGAATGGGTGGATTTGAACAAATTGACTTCAATTTCTTAATTGCGTCGTCTTAATGGGCACTCTTAGAAAATATCTTTATACTATGTTCCATAATTGAATAAATAACAACATTAATGGAAACTGTAAGAGTGAATATGAATTTACTATAGAAATACATTAAGTTGAAAATACATCTATTTCTATAATACAATATGTAGCTTGGAAATCCGACCAAGCTGATGGCAATAATTTCGAATACATGATAGGCCAGTGTTGATTGAATTTCTTTGCCAAAATGGTACAAATGTATATGTGAAATTTTAAACATTGCAAATAAATTAATAATTTTGCGCCGGTAATAATGAATAGACATCATGGTAGTATTTGGAATTTCAGTATGCAATAATGTTGACTGATTTATCAGTAAAGTTGTGATTATCACAGAAAACTCAATTGTCCAAAGAATTATGGTTAACGATAAATTCTTGTGTATAAGCAGTGCTGTTGTAAGTTTTGTTAATAAAAGCAGTAATGTCAGTAGTTTACCCAAGTGCAATTTAAACTTTGGTGAATTTGGGTGTTTAGCTCTGTCGGTTGCGTTGTGTGTCTTAAAGAAAGTGTTGCTGTCGCTGTAAGTACAACTGGTGGGTGGTAACTATGTCTTGACTTTGTCACTTGTTTCCCTGCTGTTGAGTGTTGAGAAAAGTCGTTCTTTGTTTTTGTTTTTGCGATAAAGCGGTTTGTTTGTATGTGGTAGTTGGAACTTTAGTTTTCGTCTGAAGTTAACCGTTTGCGTTGTTTTATTTGCCTGCTGTTTGTATGCATGGTTGTTGTCTTGTGATGTTACTTTGGTAATGGTGACAACTTCTGTACGTTTGTTAGTAATATTGGTGACTATTTGATTTGTCACTTTGAGCTGATAAATTTGGGCGGAATAAGTATAATGTAAACTATTTGTTTCTTGTTTAGTTTTGTCATTGATAGTCTCCCTTGGAGTATTTACTTGTACTTTTCCTTTCTGGTATTCATAATTTTGCTGAATTGCAGTCGGTTCTGTTACTGCTTCAATGTTGCAATGCTTTTGTTCCCAAATTTTTATTTCTTCCTTTGAACAGTTTTTAACGTTGGGATGATTTCCAATAATAAGGTCTGCGCACGGATTCTTCAATACCGCACAGATTACACGACCTTATATGAATGGTGTGTGAATTTCTGTTAGTGCTAGAGGATATTTCTAAACATTCCCCGCAAATGTGCGACATGTTATAAAGTCTGATATGTAGTCAGTGTATTGTATAAATGTCTTTCTAACCCCATTTAAGGTCTCTCCGCTATCACGAATGATGTTGCATGGCTGTATGTTTATGAAACCTTAATGGAAGTCTAGTTTGCCTGTTGATGTTAAGGCAGCGTTGACAATTTCTTTTGTGATTGGGATAGTGTGACCACACTCCAGAATATTGTCTGAATGAAATTTCTTACAGGTGTTACATCCATCATAGTTAAAAATATCAATTATTTCTATAGCATTAACATTCTCATGCTGACTTTCACTTCCTATATCATTCTCATCATTCTCATCTTCACTTGATGATGTATCAACCAGAATGGCATTTGCTTCTTTTAGCATGCGACGACCCTCCTTCACAATTTGACGAATAATGGCCATAAGCCCGGCAAAAGAAGCATTTAACAGCTTTTTTGTACTCTGTACACTTTGTTTTCTGCTTGTCTACCACCATTTCTAGGTGATGTTTATAATTCGGGTTCTTATCACACATCGAGTAATCATCATGTGCTAATCTGCAATATTTACATGTTGAGTACCTTATTTTAGCTTTATTTCTTTTCTGAAAAGGTTTTGGTTTTGTTACATTTATAGCAGCTGCTACTTCATTTTGGATATCATTCAAAATAAAAATGTCTCTGTTTGCTGTGATCAATGCAGAGCCTTTCTGCTCAATGTCATGAATGGTCTGACAATCACTTTGTTGCAAAAATTTGGAGAAAGCTGTTGGTAATGATGTTCTAATTTTGTTTATAATCATTAAGTCTTTTAATTTGTCGAAACTTTTGTCTACTTGTGCTGAGTTAATCCATTTAGTAAATACATCTTCTGTTGTTGAGACGTAGTCTATGAATGTTTGATTGACTTTTGGGCTTAACTTAGCAAACTGCATCTGATATCCTGCAGTGTCTAATGAAAAATGTTGCATTATTCTCTGTTTGATATAGTCATAATTTATTTTTAATTCCTGAGGAATTGTTTCTATTACTTTTAATGGCGCCAGAGATAATTTCTCATGTATATCAAGACCCAATTCGCTTTAGCAATATCATATTAGTGCATCAAACATTCAAAATTTTCTGTCAATGCCCCTATGGAGTCTCCAGAACAAAAGGGTTTAACTATTCCTTTGAACTTATTAAATTTTTGTTCTTCTTCCTTGCTTTTTAATTTATTCATTGAGTCTATTTCTAACTGTTTTACTTTCATTTGTGTTTCTGACTCAATTTTCGTAGCTTCTAATTCCAATTCTTTTTGACTTATGGCTGCTTCAGTTGCTTTGTTAGCTGCCTCTATTTCTAACTCTTTTGTTAGCTGCTTGTACTTCTAATTCTACTTTTTGTTAGATGCTTGTACTTCTAATTTTAACCTTTTGTTAGCTGCTTCTATTTCTAATTTCTTCTGTTCACGTTCTAATGCTCTTTCTTGTCGTTCTTGTTCTTTTTCTTCTCTTAGCAAGTTTTCTGCATGTTTCTTCTCACTCCAGTCTGCTAGCATATCACCTGTGTATCTTAGTTTTTCCCCTAACTCAATACACTTTTCTAAAGATGACATTTCAGAGTTTTACAAAATATTTATGTACACAAAAAAATTATGTCCCTTGGTAATCAATTATACAATGTATCTGTTGGTTATCTACCTTTTAGTAAGATTACAAAATGGTACATACAATTTACATGCGTGAAAAGAATATGAGAGCCTATTTATTGACTCAATTGAAGAGATACATCTTTTAACTTAGCTGAATTCAGGGGTGTTGCTCCAGAACTACTGCTGACTTCTGTTCTAGTTGCCTTCGTGGTTTCTGCAACTTGTTTACATGTATAATAACAATTCTTACATCAACCTGTTGTAGGACAGAAAAACATTAATATCGTCGTACAGTCATGTCAATGTCACGCAATGAGAGAGAATATTTAAGTAATTAGCTTTAGAATAGACTTTAGAGTGTACTCAGGAAAAATATATATTTTATACAATTAAATTGTCGTTGTCATGTGTATGTTTAAAATTTTATTTGGCTAGTCAAGGAATTGTCACAGGTATAAATTATCTATGTCTTAGGACTCGCCAAAACAGACGTTTTCCTCCATAGTTAACCTGTCAGCGTCTTAAAGGTATCAGAAGGTGAAGGGTTCAAGACAGGCAGATAGTACGAGCATAGATGAGACATAAACACATGAGTCAATAAGATATGATTTATTACTCTATGATATAATCATACAATAATGTCTCAACTATCGTTACAATGTTGGTTCTCGAACTAATTCATCGTATAACAATAATGTGGCAATGCAATACGATACGATATGGCCACTCCGCTCTTGTATCACAGCCACACACACACAAGCACAAGTCAAACGGCTCAGCTATTCAATGGCCCTGAAGTCCTATGTATAGTATATCCTGTCACACTCTCAGTCATGCATCCTCTCTCGGTCATGTCTAAAGCCCACCTGGCTTCTTCTCGGCTGCCCGGTGGTCACGAGGTGTTTGCCCCTCGTGCAACCCGTGGGAAGTCATATGTCTCGCATACGCCTGGTTGGAGCTAGGCGTACTGCGTAGTTCTATTCAGGGTGACCCTGTCCTTCACGGGTACAGTCCTGTCTTCTGCATCTAGATTGTTCTCTTTCCCCGTACTCACCCCTTGTCCCTATCTCTAACGTCTGTCCTCTTCTCTATCCCCTACAGGACCTTGACACTAGGTTAATGAAATATATGTCTATAGGGTGCTCGGTAACAGAAATAGCTGGCAATAAAATGATCGCCTAGTGAAATGTATGCCTGTAAAATGCCTGGTTAGTGAAATGTCTGATTATAGAATGCTTAATTAGTGAAATGACTGGATATAAAATGCTTGGTTAGTGATTATTTGTTCAGTGAGAGGCTTGTCTTTAGCATCTTCATCCAGTGAAATGTCCCTCTTTAATGTGTTTGTTTTAGGAAAATGTCATTCTATAAAGGGTGTGTTTAATTAAATATACGTCTTACAGTTGTATTTAGATAAGTGTCTGACAGCAAGTTATATGTTAGTGAAGTATCTGTCTTTACATTCTTTGTTCAATGAAATGTCTGTCTTTACAATATTTGTTACGTAAAATGTCAGTATTTGATATATTTGTTCAGTGAAATGTCTGATTTAACTATGTGCATTCAGGGAAATGTCTGTTTTTACAGTGTTGATTTACTGCTATGTCTGTCTTTATAATATTTGTTTAATGAAATGTTGACACAGTAATAGTAGATGACGGGTGTGTTTTATATGTATTAAAACTAGACTATTTTTAGTAGTAATACTACAGGTAGTAGTCATTTTTATAGTAGTAGTAGTCATAGCAGTAGCAGCGGTAGTAGAAATAGTAGTAGCAGTAGTAATGGTAGCAGTAGCATAATACACAAGTAGCAGCAGTAGTACTGGCAGTCGTATTAGTAGTAGAAAGATAAGACTTAGTAGTAATATTACAAGTAATTGTAGTAGTAGTAGTAGTAGTAGTAGTAGTAGAAGTTGTAGTAGTAGTAGTAGTACTATAAGTAGTAGTAGTAGTAGTAGTAGTAGTAGTAGTAGTAGTAGTAGTAGTAGTAGTAGTAGTAGTAGTAGTAGTAGTAGTAGTAGTAGTAGTAGTAGTAGTAGTAGTAACTATGTAACTGAGCCCAGTTGCTCGATGAAAGGCCAGACGGACACTTAATCAGATTGCAACTGGTACATTTATATTGGAACTCTTCTCTGGTTGTTGAAGACGAGAACGTAGCGCGTATGAGACTGACCTGAGAGCTGTATGTCGGTTCTGGACACAACTAATCTTTCATGTAATCGTGTGTAACGTGCTGATTCTTGCCGCAGTTTATATGCCATGCTTTGCTTGTATCTTATCTCCATAATATTGCCACTTGCCCTCGAGCTAAGCACGTGTTGATTTAATGAACAGAAACGATTTGTCCGGACGGAAAATACGGCCTGCACTGCAGTGAGAACTGCACGTGTGCGGACGATGAAATATGCAACCTGGTTAACGGGCTGTGTGCTCCAGGCTGTGACGCTGGAAAGTACGGGTTCAACTGTTCGATGAGCTGCAGCGAGATGTGCAACGAGGGCCAATGTCGGCAGCGGTATGGGGAATGTATCCAGTGCATCCCTGGCTTTACAGGGGAGGACTGTGATAAAGGTAAGCTGTCTCTGTTGTCATTGGATGGCCTGCTATTACAGGGGAGTAGTGTGAGAAGGGTAAGCTGTCTCTGTTGTCATAGGGTGGCCTGGTATTACAGAGGAGTACTGTGATAAAGGTAGTTTGTTAGCTACTTAGTTATTTAGTTAGTTAATTAGCTAGTTACTTAGTCAGTTAGTTATTTAGTTAGTTAGTTAGTTAGTTAGTTAGTTAGTTAGTTAGTTAGTAGTTAGTTAGTTAGTTAGTTAGTTAGTTAGTTAGTCAGATAGGTAGTTTGTTAGCTACTTAGTTATTTAGTTAGTTAGCTAGTTACTTAGTCAGTTAGTTATTTAGTTAGTTAGTTAGTATGGTAGGTAGTTAGTTAGCTAATTAGTTAGTTAGCTAGTTAGTTAGATAGCTAGTTAGTTAGTTAGTTAGTTAGTTAGCTAGCTAGATAGTTAGCTAGTTACTTAGCTAGGTAATGCATTAGTAAGTTATTTAGTTAGTTAGTCAGCTAGCTAATTAGCTAGATAGTTAGTTGAATGAAAGAATGAAAAGTTGAATGAAAGAATTATTTTGTAGAATGAAATAATATATGAGAGGAAATAGAAAAGAAGGGCAGAATGTCAGACGGGCCTGCGTGCCAATTCTTAACCCTTTGAAAATAAAGACTTTCGTTCGTTCGTTCATTTGTTCGTTCGTTAGTAAGTTACATAGTTAGCTAGTTAGTTAGATAGTTAGTCAGTTAGTAGCTAGCTAGTTAGTTAGTTAGTTAGTTAGTTCGTTAGTTAGTCAGTCAGTCAGTCAGTTAGTTAGTTAGTTAGTTAGTTAGTCAGATAGGTAGTTTGTTAGCTACTTAGTTATTTAGTTAGTTAGTTAGCTAGTTACTTAGTCAGTTAGTTATTTAGTTAGTTAGTTAGTTAGTTAGTCAGTCAGACAGTCAGTCAGTTAGTTAGTTAGTTAGTTAGTCAGATAGGTAGTTTGTTAGCTACTTAGTTATTTAGTTAGTTAGTTAGCTAGTTACTTAGTCAGTTAGTTATTTAGTTAGTTAGTTAGTCAGTCAGTCAGTTAGTTAGTTAGTTAGTTAGTTAGTTAGTTAGTTAGTTAGTTAGTATGGTAGGTAGTTAGTTAGCTAATTAGTTAGTTAGCTAGTTAGTTAATTAGTTAGTTAGCTAGCTAGCTAGTTAGCTAGTTACTTAGCTAGTTAACGAATTAGTAAGTTATTTAGTTAGTTAGTTAGTCAGCTAGCTAATTAGCTAGATAGTTAGTTGAATGAAAGAATGAAAAGTTGAATGAAAGAATTAGTTTGTTGAATGAAATGATGTATGGGAGGTAATAGAAAAGAAGGGCAGAATGTAAGACGGGCCTGCGTGCCCAATTCTTAACCCTTTGAAAATAAAGACTTTCGTTCGTTCGTTCATTTGTTCGTTCGTTAGTAAGTTACATAGTTACTTAGTTAGCTAGTTCGTTAGATAGTTAGTCAGTTAACTAGCTATCTAGTTAGTTAATTAGTTAGTTAGTTAATTAGTTAGTTAGTAAGTCAGTCAGTCAGTCAGTCAGTTAGTTAGTTAGTTAGTTAGTAGTTAGTTAGTTAGTTAGTTAGTAAGTCAGTCAGTCAGTCAGTCAGTTAGTTAGTTAGTTAGTTAGTTAGTAGTTAGTTAGTTAGTTAGTTAGTCAGATAGGTAGTTTGTTAGCTACTTAGTTATTTAGTTAGTTAGTTAGCTAGTTACTTAGTCAGTTAGTTATTTAGTTAGTTAGTTAGTATGGTAGGTAGGTAGTTAGCTAATTAGTTAGTTAGCTAGTTAGTTAGATAGCTAGTTAGTTAATTAGTGAGTTAGCTAGCTAGCTAGTTAGCTAGTTACTTAGCTAGTTAATGAATTAGTAAGTTATTTAGTTAATTAGTTAGTCAGCTAGCTAATTAGCTAGATAGTTAGTTGAATGAAAGAATGAAAAGTTGAATGAAAGAATTAGTTTTTTGAATGAAATAATGTATGGGAGGTAATAGAAAAGAAGGGCAGAATGTAAGACGGGCCTGCGTGCCCAATTCTTAACCCTTTGAAAATAAAGACTTTCGTTCGTTCGTTCATTTGTTCGTTCGTTAGTAAGTTACATAGTTACTTAGTTAGCTAGTTCGTTAGATAGTTAGTCAGTTAACTAGCTATCTAGTTAGTTAATTACTTAGTTAGTTAATTAGTTAGTTAGTAAGTCAGTCAGTCAGTTAGTTAGTTAGTAGTTAGTTAGTTAGTTAGTTATTTAGTTAGTTAGTTAGTTAGTTAGTTAGTTAGCTAGTTAGTCAGATAGGTAGTTTGTTAGCTACTTAGTTATTTAGATAGTTAGTTAGCTAGCTAGCTAGCTAGCTAGTAAGTTAGCTAATTAGTTAGTTAGTTAGTTGGTTAGTTTAGAAAGCTAGTTAGTTAGCTAGCTAGTTAGTAGCTAGCTAATTAGTTAGTTAGCTAGCTAGCTGGTTAGTTAGTTAGTTAGTTGGTTGGTTGGTTGGTTGGTTGGTTGGTTGGTTGGTTGGTTAGTTATGTACAAGTGTCGTTTATTTGAAACCCTCTCCAATGGCTTTATTACAAAAGCATGATGGAAACATTAACAGGTGTGATAGCATTCATTGTGAACGAATTATGCACCATGGGTTGGTCAGAAGAAGTCGCCGTAGGCATTCAGGCAAGTATCCCATTGCTTAGCTAGGCAGCGAAAGCCGTCAGCAAAACAAAAAGTTTGTGGTTGCTCACTGAACCAAGTGTTTACCGCGTTCATTACGTCTGCATCTGTGTGAAATCGTTGCCCCTTGAGAGCTTATTTTAGAGGTCCGAACAAATGAAAATCATATGGTGACAAATCAGAACTATAGGCTGGATGTTGCATAATCTCCCACTTCTTCCAAGCTAATGCTTCCTGCACAATTCTAGCAACATGTGGAAGAGCATATCGTGCAACAAAATCACACCACGAGAAAGACTGCAGGGTCGTTTATTCTTTGATGGCTTTTTGCAGCTTGTCAAGTGTTTCCAAGTAGTGGGTAGAGTTGATGTTGACACTAGGTTCTTTAAAGTCGGCCAACAATAGACCTTCATTGTCAAAAAATGCGCTTAGCATAACCGTATCAGCTGAAACCTGTAACTTGATTTTTTTTTTGGCAGTTGGTGCACTACAACATCTACTAAAATCAAATGCGCTATCTCGTAATACCAAAATCACAATATACAAAACACTGATCAGACCAGTTGTGCTGTATGGCTCTGAAACCTGGAGTACAACGAAAGGAGACGAAGCCTTGTTACAAACCTTTGAGAACAACATTTTAAGACGCATCTTTGGACCCATTACGGATACACAAAGTGGAGAGTGGAAATGAAGTAACAAAGACATTTATGATCTGTTTAAGTCCTAATCTAATCACTGGTATCATGAAGGCTAATAGACTACAATGGCTGGGGCATATAGAAAGAATGGAAGATAATAGGGAAACAAAAATCGCTTACACTCAGGAAATAAATGACCGTAGACCCCGAGGTAGACCAAGAAGACGGTGGAGAGATAATACATATACAGACCTACAAGCACTTGGAATCAACGACTGGCAAGAGAAGGTCCACCGGAGAGACGAATGGAGACGGATTGTATCTGCAGCAAAGAACCTCAATGGCTCGGAACTCTGAAGAAGAAGAAGAAGAAGAAGAAGAAGAAGAAGAAGAAGAAGAAGAAGAAGAAGAAGAAGAAGAAGAAGAAGAAGAAGAAGAAGAAGAAGTTGGTGATCCAGCATGCTTCCATTGCATGCTCTCTCATTTGCTGCTCGACTCAAAGTGGTGACATTATGAATCATTGCCTGCCACTATGCGGAAGAGAAATGTATCACCATCCACTCTGTAACGCAACAAATGGTTCAAACACCATTCCATACGTTCCTATTTTTGGTGGTCGGTCAACATCCGTGGTATCCACTGTGAACTTTCCGATATTGCAGTTTCTTACGAACGACCTTTTGAATTGTCCCAATTGACACGTCCAGTCAAGCCGAAAAACATCTGATGGCTGCAGAAATGTGGTTTCTGTGGAAAATGCAAAGAATACCATGGACAGATAGAAAAACCAATGATCAAGTACTACAAGAGACAAATGAAGATCGTAAATTGATTAGAGAAATTAGACGTAGACAGTCAAAATTTTTTGGACACGTTATGAGAAGTAATGGACTGAGAACTTAGCGACAACTGGCAAGATCGAGGGGAACAGACCAAGAGGAAGACCGAGAGGAAAATACCTGGATGGCTTGGTCACATGGCATGAACGAGACAGGAACACTGAGCTGATCCACGACTCTGGTGATCGAGTGAAATGACGAGTCATGACCGCCCACGCTTTCCGGCATGGCACATGATTGATTGAATTGATACGCCAATTTCAATCCCTAGAGAACGTATGCTTCGACAACGGTTCATCTGTACTGCTAAATCAATTTTGGCGATGGTTTTTTATGTTGCAACAATATGCTCTTGACCCGGCCGTCGAAGATCTGTCGTGAACTGACGTCCTATAGGAAACATTCATGCCCAGTCTGTCACTGTTGTCTTCGACACACATTTGTTACTGTACGCTGCCTGCATTCTTCAATGAATGTCCACTTGTTTACATCCTTTAAATGAAAGACACTGAATCACTGCTCTTCGAGCTTCTTTGGACGGATTTTGAATCAACCCGGCCATTTTCTCAACGGTCAGAAACAGAACCTATGCATCATGGGGCGATAAGTACGTGCTCTGTAATTCATTGGTCAATACATTTCACATGACTATGACATGGTCATGTTCAACGTACGCAATTACGCGAGAAGCGGCGCAAACGGATGTCAAATTAACGCTCCTAATAGTTAGCTAGCTAGTTAGTTAGCTAGCTATCTAGTTAGTTAGTTATTTAGCTAGTTATTTAGTTAGATTATTAGTCAGTTTTTTTTTATTTAGTTAGTTAGTTAGTTAGTTAGCTAGTTAGTTAAGTAGTTAGTTAGCTAGTTTGTTAGTTAATTATTTAGCTTTTTAGTTAGTTAGTTAGTTAGTTAGTTAGTTTGTTAGTTAATTTGTTAGTTAATTAGATAGACAGTTAGTTAGCTAGTTAGTTAGTTAGTTGGTTAGTTAGATTGATAGTTAGCTAATTAGTTAGTTAGTTAGATAATTAGACAGTTAGTTAGTTAGTTAGTTAGTTAGTTAGTTGGACATGGAGGTCTCCCTGTTGGACATGGAGGTCTGCCCTTGCCTTGTTAGATGGGTTGCGGCAATCCTTTATGAGCGTAAGGTTGCAATGAGCATGGGTTCCTGGACTTCTGACCCCTGTACTATTACGCATGGGCTTCGACTCCAGTCTCACGTCCGCGCTAGCCGTGTGTCCTCCCAGGAAGCGTCGCACAGAGCGATGGCACACAGGCGTCACCGAGAAAAATATAATTGAAAACACTGACTGATGAAGTGAATACATGTGTGCACAAATTGAATGATGAAGTGAATGTGGCTGTAAACAAACTGACTGGTGAAGTGATGTCGGTTTACACAAACTGACTGATGCAGTGAATCGAGTACACAAACTGACTGATGCAGTGAATCGAGTACACAAACTGACTGATGCAGTGAATCGGAGTACATAAACTGACATGCATTGAATCGGATTACATAAACTGACTGATGCAGTGAATCGGAGAACATAAACTGACTGATGCAGTGAATCGGAGTACATAAACTGAATGATGAAGTGGATGTCGGAGTACATAAACTGAATGATGAAGTGGATGTCGGAGTACATAAACTGAATGATGAAGTGGATGTCGGAGTACAAAAACTGACTGATGAAGTGAATGTCGGTGTACACAAACGATCTCGTGACGTTCGGGTCGCGTGGCAGGCAACATTACGACGTTGTCTCCGACACTTTCCCTCGCCCTCAACCCTTACAGTTTAGGTATCAAGTTTGTCACATATCATGTGCAGGCCCTCGTAGTCTATCCATGTCTTTTATTTAGGCTGTTTGATAATTCTTGTCAAGTTTTAGTTCAATAGTATGCAATTGCATCTGAACAACCGGCGCTAATACCATTGTATGAACACCAATGCAAGGCTTTCAGCGTCCAAACCGCCAGCAGCTGTGCTTCGAAAGTATTATTCGGAATTATGAATTGCTTTCTTGATAACTTCGTGACAGCGCCACTGATAATAAATTTAGTTGCATGTCCTTTACAGGACACATCCATCAACCCCAGCATTCTTTTTTGGTTGTGCGTGATTCCTGGGCAAGTATACGTTCAGTAGTTTGCCATTGTTTTCTGAACGACCGGCACCCATACCATTTCATTAAAACAACCAACGCATTTGCGTTTCAAACGCGGATATGCGGGAATACGACCTGCACCCTTAACACCCACGGAGCATGTGCCGATGATAATACTACCGTCCAAATGATGATTATGAGAAGGATAATGATGATTATGATAATAATGGTATGCTGGTGTGGCAACAACTGACTGCTTAGTCGTGTGCTACAATTTACTTTACCGCCAATAAATAAAGGCAACCCGCCAGCCATTGTAACTGTACGTGGGTTTCTTTCAAGACGACCAGAGTCAATCCCTTCCTCTGATTTCTGTCGTAGAGTGCCCGCCGGGTACCTACGGGCTGAACTGTGCGGAGACTTGCTCGGTCCACTGCGTGGATGTTTGCCAGATACAGACAGGGTCCTGCAGCTGTGGGGATCATTTTTCTCAACCACTTTGCCAAGGTTTGACCTTAGTTTAATTGTTTGTCCTGATGGAAACTTACACCTTAAGTACTTTTCATATGCATGTGTATACCTGCCTTTTGTTGAAACATTCGATTATGTCTCATACCCCTGTTTGTACAGCGTGTATTTTTAATGACTGTGCAGTCTTTGAAAATATTACCGGTCCACGTTTTGTATTCACCCGCTGTAAAGTTCATGCAACATAATCGGTAAATACAAATCTTGGACCGGCAATATTTTCAAACACTGCACAGTAATTAAAAATACACCCAATACATCTCCCGAGGCCGAATTTATTTCCAATTGTGTTTATTCTTCGTTGAGCAGCAGTTTTCTTCATTGTTGGTACCATATTAGGTTAGTCGAACAGTCCGTATTGACCATGGATTTGAATAGAACGATTAAGAACCTCAGTGTTCAAATTTATTATTATTGAAGTTACAACGAAAATATATTGCTGGAAAAAATAGTTGCCTATTCTATTTGTCTGAGAATATGGCATACTTAATCTCACATCGCGTCTCTCAATTTCTCTGTCTTCAACGTTCTATGGCTAACTCTCTCTCTCTCCCTCTCTCTCTCTCTCTCTCTCTCTCTCTCTCTCTCTCTCTCTCTCTCTCTCTCTATTTCGCTACCTCTCTCTCTCACACCCTCTCTGTCTCTCTCGCACTGTCTCTCTCAGTCTTTCTGTCTCTCTCTTGTAGGCCAGTATACTCCACATGGCTAATAACAAGTGTCAGATCATTATCTAATATTACTGTGCCGTGTAGTTTTGATGTTCACATTTTGCCCATGCCTTTATAATGCATATCTTTTATATTGTTGCTGTTCTTTGTTAGCCTTGAATGATGTGTGAATGAAATAATGTATGAAAGAGAGTGATAGAAGGGCAGAATGTTAGACGGGCCTGCGTGCCCAATTCTTACCCCTTTGAAAATAAAGTTTGTTCGTTCGTTCGTTCGTTCGTTCTCTCTCTTTGACCCTCTGTCTCTGTCTCTCTCTCTCTCTGTCTCTGTGTCTCGCTAAGTCTGTCTCTGTCTATCTCTGTCTCTCTGTGTCTGCTTCTCTGTCTGCCTCTCTGTCTGTCTCTGTCTCTTTCTGTCTCTCTGTATCTCTCTGTCTGTCTCTGTCACTCTGTCTTTCTGTCCCACTGTCTGTCTCTCTATCTCTCTGTCAGTATCTCTGTATCTCTCTGTCTCTCTCTGACTCTCTCTGCCTTTCTCGCTCTTTATCTCTCTGTCTCTCTCTTTCTCTGTCTGTCACTCCGTCTCTGTCTTTCTCTGTCTGTCTCTCTGTCTCTATCTGTGCCTCTCTTTGTGTCTCTCTCTGTCTCTCTCTGTCTCTCTCTATATATATATATATATATCTCTCGGTTGAGGGATGAGTACGTTAGTAGATGGATGTGTGTGGGGATGAGTGTATGAGTGGGGATGTATGTGTGTTGGTGGAAAGATGTGTGTAGGTGGGGGATGTGTGTGGGGGTATAAGTGGGTGGTGAGGTGTGTGTGGGTGGGAGGAGTGTGTTTGTGGATATGGAATGTGTTGTTGGGTAGCGATGTGTGCGTGGGGGATGTGTGTATGGGTGGGGAGATGTGTGTGTGGGTGGGAAGATGTGGGTGGGGGTGTGTCTGTGGGTGAGTTATGTCTGGTTAAGGGATGTGCGGTTAAGGGCTGTGTGATTGGGGGATGAAAGACTGGGGGTGGTTGGGTGGAGGATGTGTGGGTAGGTGAGTGTGTGTAGGTTGGGGGATAGGTGGGGGATGTATGTGCGTGTGGGGGTTAGGGATGTGTGGTAGGTTGGAGTAGACTGTGCTGGTGGGAATGTGTGTAAGTGTGGGAAAATGTGGGTGGGTGCCGTTTTGTGTGTGGGTAGGTATGGGATGTGTGGGTTGGCGGGGATATTTGTGGGTAGGGATGTGTGGCGGGGGATGTGTGTTTGGCTGGGTTTATGGGTGTATGTGTGTGTGGTGGAAGATATGTGGTGGGTGAGTGTTTGTGGTTGGAGCATGTGTGTGTGTGTGGGTAAGGAGATGTGTGAAGATGGGGGGTTGTGTGGGTGGGTGGGTACATGTATGTGTGCCTGGGGGTGTGGGATGGGTAGATAGGTGGGGGATTGTATGTATGCCTTGAGGTGTGTGTGTGTGTGTGTGGTTGGGTGGGATATGTGTGTTGGGGATGTGTGAGGGATAGGTGGGTGGGTGGGGGATGTGTCTCTTAACATGGTATTATGCATTAATTATGTTTACAACATTCTTTTGACAATGTTTTCCCTATGTGAATGTATTATGCACTATTGATGAGCGAAAGATGAGTGATTGAATGGGCTGAATGTAGGACGGCCTGCGTGCCCAATTTGTTACCCTTTGAAAATAAAGTCCGTTCGTTCGTTCGTTCGTTCGTTCTCTCTGTCTCTCGCCCTCTCCGTGTCTCTTTCTCTCTGCAACTAACAAGCGCGAAACTATAACAGAGATAAAATGCCCTAGAAGAGTTTTGGGAGTAACTGTGAGAGATACAAATAGAAACCATGCAATTTGAAGACGACTAGATCTTAGATCAATCATGACATTCATTAAAGAACAACAATTTAATTGCTACTGTTCAAGTGATCACCCACAGACACTTGACACACTAGCATAACCAGAAAAACATGATTGTGTGTGGCAATTTCAACAGCCACTCGCAAAGCTGGGGCTATGATCACATAGACCAGAGAGGAGAGAGACTGGAAGATTGACAGGATGAGAATAGATCTATCTTGATTAACAAGCCGTCTGACCCACATACTTTATAAGCTAAATCATGCCACACCACCGCTACACCTGACCTGGCTTTTCATTCACTGTACCTGGAGTGGAACATTACACGAATTATTGGGAAACAACTTGGTGGCAGTAACCATCGGCCAGTCTTTCTAACTGTAGAAAACGAGCTTCTAAATGAAAGCAGCACCCTCTCGAGGTGGAACTACAAGAAAGCAGACTGGACAATGTACAATCATCTCACCAGCGTACTGGTTAGAAACCTGAACACTGAGAAAGACATAAATAAAGTAGCTGAAGTGATTGGGAAATGCATACTACAGGCAGCACGATAAACACTACCAAGAGAAGCCCGAAAACATTATAATCCCTACTGGAGCAGTGAACTGGAACTGTTGCATAATGATGTGGAAATGTGTAGTAAGCAAGCAGAGGCCAAACCCAGCCAAGAGCATCACAATAAATACCAGTACGCAAAAGCCAAATCTCAAAGGGCCAAGCTGCAGGCTAGATAGAAATACTTGCAGGAGAAACCATAGTCACCGAACTTTAAAACAGTTACACGGAAGTTATGGAAACTATTTAAAAAAAATTTAAAGATGAGGGCACTTGGTGAAACTCAAAGGTTGCACTACATAAAGGTAGAAACATCTAAACAGGAAAGCAAGCAGATGACCATTTTTCTGACTCATTCGCACAAGATAATATCGAAATTAGTCCAGAGAAACAACAAGAGATTCAAGAGAAATGGCAACATACATGACACAATGAAATAGTACATGAGGTTCTGGTGGCACCTATCACAATCAGCGAACCGGAGATAGACATTTCAAAACTAAAAATGAGAAAGTCACCAGAACTGATTTCCAATGAAATGATCAGGAACCTAGGAACAGAGGCCAAAGCAAAGCTATTGCAGATTGTCAAAAGCAGATGGACCTTAGGCAGCGTTCCACATGCCTGGAGAGAAGCAATCATGACACCCCTCCTAAACTCAGGGAAAGATAGTTCCATTGCCTCCAACTACAGAACAGTTAGCCTCACCAGCTGCCTCTGCAAAACAATGGAGCGCCTCATCAATCACAGACTGCGTTGGTACATTGAAAGTGAAAACATCCTTGTGCCACAACAGGCTAGCTCTACGGAAGATCAGACTACCTACCTTTCTCAAGAAATTGAGGATGCATTACAAGAGAAGAAGATGGTGCTTGCGGCATGGATAGATTTTAAGACAGCCTTTGACAAAATCTGGAAAGAAGGTCTGACGAAGAAACTCAGAAACTGTAAAGTCAATGGAAGAATGTACAAATGGGTGAAAGCCTACTTGCACAACAGAAGAGCCCGAGTACAGATAGATGGACTCAAGAGCAAGAAAGTACTATTTCGTCACGGTGTTCTCCAGGGCAGAGTCTTGTCCCCCACACTTTTTCTAATCTCCACCACTGATCTTGTCGGTAGTCTACCAGATGGAATTAAAACGGCAATGTACGCTGATGACCTCGTTTTGTGGAGCACAAATTACCATGCATCAGTTTCTTGCAAGCAACAAACGCTTAAATTTTCTTGGGCCAAGATGTTTTCTATTTCTATTTATTTTTTGGTGACACCCTCCGCATTCTAGTGCATTATTTTAAGTCTTTGATTGGTATGGCCAGACGCTATATTGTCAGGCCTCCTGGCTCCACGGGACATCTGAGAAGAACCTCCAGTAGTTGTGGTTACACCCTAACGAGGCATTGAGCCCGGCACTGCACCTTCCTGAGGGTCCAAACACCATAACATTTAGCAGTTGTTGACATACTTCATGACGCAATTGCGTGGCAGTCTGATATCTGTGGTGCGCCTCCTGGCTGGCTGCCTCCGTCTTCAGCATCTTTCCTTTCCTAGAGTAGACTGTGGTCTTACTCGACACACGAACTTATGTTGTTACGCGCTGGACTTCTTGGACTTACCACTAAACTATGGATTCTAACTTTCTAGATCCTAAGTTAATTACTATCTCCTAAATCACTACTGACTTAGCTTAACTGCTTAAGGAGTAAAATGCACAACCTAGGCATAATGCTTATGCTTTCATAGAAGCTGCATAACTAGGGGGAAAAAATCCCCACAATGGGTTAACCTAGTCCACAGATTATCTATGAACTATGACATCAGAATATAGTGCTTAGTGTCTCCTGAATTACATTCTTAAGGTCTAACCACCTTTTACATCACACCAACTTACCATTGTATGGGAACGGAACATAACTAACTTAATATTACAGTGTGCTTATCTCCAATATAGTTGAATGTCTTCTTCAAGCACAACGTCACTATGTTTCAGGCTCCAGACACAGTTTTCGTTTTCCAAGTTCGCTGGCTGCTAAGTAGGCTAGTACTTCTCTCTCTCTCTCTCTCTCTCTCTCTCTCTCTCTCTCTCTCTCTCTCTCTCTCTCTCTCTCTCTCTCTCTCTCTCTCTATTGGATTTGCAAAACTTTATATGGGTTGTTGAGAAGAGGACACCAAGCCGTCAGTTCCAGTGGACCTTTCCTGTAGAACGATTGCTGATGGATTTATACACACACATAATTTCTCTCTCGTCCACCATTTTTATTCCAGCGCTAGTTTTCAAATTAAGATGATGTAATTTTCATCTTTTTTCTCACTATAGGCGCTAATTCCTTCATTTTTGAATTTGAATTTAATTATTATGGTGGTGGTTGTTGGCGCTGTTGCTAACAGGAGGGTAGAGCGGGGAAATTCAAACAGCGATGTGACGGTTTGCAAGATGTATACTACAGCAGACGAGTTAGCGTAGTTGAACGGGAGGTACACATCTAGTGGCGGACGAGTAAACGTAATTAAACAGAGCTACACACGGACTGGCGTGCCAGTTAGCGTAGTTGAACGGAAGTTACACTGACAGTGCCATGAGCTGCGGTCGGACGAGGGTTCAGCGTCTGCGATCGTCGTCTCGCTAAGTGAGAGGAACAGTCATCTATCCCTCCGTGCATCCAGACCTAGAAAATGAGATGACCCCAGAAGCCCACAGACCCACGGCCGGTTCCTGCTTTGGGGCGCTGTTTTTGTTTCATCCCACGAAGACAGTTGAATGGATATGTATCGCCACTGCAAGTGCTTTTTACACGGCCGTAATATTTACTTAAGCTCCGTGACGAACGGGTTTCCGACGCAGTTCGTAATTCTGCATACCACATTCGAAATACAGTTGTTGGCAATTTGGCAGCTGATCCGTCTGACGTTGGTTTTTGTATGAAATGGTATGGGTGCCTGTCGTTCAGAAAGCAACAGCAATCTACTGA
This sequence comes from Cepaea hortensis, assembly GCA_963921405.1. Taxonomy (NCBI): domain Eukaryota; kingdom Metazoa; phylum Mollusca; class Gastropoda; order Stylommatophora; family Helicidae; genus Cepaea; species Cepaea hortensis. The sequence goes on from OY992892.1 coordinate 91,607,955, forward strand.
ATATAACATTACGCAGAAATCACGAACAGCTAATAAATCCTGGGGTTGACTGCTACACCATGTGAATGATATAAAACTTTACAGAAAATATTTACTCTGTAATTTTATATGCAAATTCAACGGTTTTCATGTGGACTTGTGGAAGTAGATTACTGATGTCGAGATTAAAGAATGTCTACCACACTTGACCAGCACAGTGAATGCTATAATCTTAGCAGGATTCGAACCAGGTGATAGCGTCGCAATCAAGGTACAGTTGTGGCACCGACTAAGCCTGAAACAACTGCAAATTCCATGATGCCCCTACTCGATTGGTCGGTGCGTAGGTCGGATGTGAACAGCTCATGGACACATGCAATAGTCCCACATGCACGGACTTTTGGTAGACTTACTCCTCAAAGGACTGGGACGTAAGGACGACCGACGTCATTTCGACCACACGTGAATCTAGTGCAGTGGGTGACAACACCATATACCTGTCCCGATACCCCAACATTAGTCGAGGGTTTAAAGTCCGAAACGGGTGATTTGGAGGTAGACTGGTTCGCGTTGATTTCAATGGAACGAGACGTCGGCCGTTCAGAAAGCAATTTAAAATTGAAATGTTTGCATTTCCTTTACAAGATATCGCTGTCAACACCAGCATCTTTCAGCTGATTGTTGCTTTCTTGGCAAAGATTACGCTCAGTAGTTTGCCATTGCTTTCTGAGCCACCGGCTCACATACCTCGTAAGTTACCGACGCGGTTAGAACTGCTACCGATTCTCGCCGTCGTCACTTTACTCATGAGAGTATATGGGATTATGGAGAAAGTCGCTGACTTCTAGACCAGGGAGACCAGAAAGTAATAGCAAACTTTGTTTCGCATATCCTATTTACAGGACATTGCTGTAAACACCAGCATTTTACCGCTGTTGCTGATTTCTTGGCAAGATTACGCTCAGTAATTTGCCATTGCTTTCTGAGGGACCGGCTCCCATACCCTCCCAAGTAAATAACGCGACGCGATCCGCTACCGAATCTCGCGCAGCTGCGTTACCCTACGGGATTACGGAGAAAGTCAATAACACCTTCGCCAGGGAGACCGGAAATGGCAAATTACTGAATGTAAAATTGTCTAGAAAGATCAACGTGTAACATAGTTTGAGAATGAACGGATTGACACTATATTGCAGAATGCGTTCATGGTTTCCATGGCGAGAATTGTACCAATGAGTGCCCAAAGCAATGTCTACACAACATCTGTAACAGGACAACTGGCTTCTGTAAGCGCTGTCAGGGTCTTAGTACAGGCAATCTTTGTGAAGGTAGACTAGTCTTGGTTGTTCGACTGGTTGGTTGGTTTGTTGGTTGGTTCGTTGTGTGTTTGTTCGGTTGGTTATTTGGGTGGTTGTAGGATTGTTGGATTCTTGTTTGGATGGTTGTGGGATTATTGGATGCGTGTTTGGTTGGTTGGTACTTTAGTTGGTTGATTTCGTAGCTGCTTGCTGGCCATCCATCTGGAAAACTCTCTCTCTCTCTCTCTCTCTCTCTCTCTCTCTCTCTCTCTCTCTCTCTCTCTCTCTCTCTCTCTCTCTCTCTCTCTCTCTCGCTCTCTCGCTCTCTCTCTCTCGATATATATATATATATATATATATATATATATATATATATGTGTGTATGTGCGTGTGTGTGTGAGTGTGTGTATGTGTGTGTGTGTGTATGTGCTCAAAGAGCGGTGATTCAGTTTATTTCATTTGAAGGATGTCGACCAGTGGACACTCTTCGAAGAATGCAGGCAGCGTACAGTAACAAATGTGTGTCGAAGACAACAGTGACAGACTGGGCACGAGTGTTTCTGAAAGGACGTCAGTTCACGACAGATCTTCGACGGCCGGGTCAAGCGCATATTGTTGCAACAGAAAAAAACATCGCCAAAACTGATGCAGCAGTACAGATGAACCGTTGGCGAAGCATACGTTCGCTAGCGAAAGAATTTGATCTGTCAATTGAGACATTTCAAAAGGTCGTTCGTAAGTAACTGCAATATCGGAAGGTATGTTCACAGTGGGTACCACGGATGTTGACCGGCCACCAAAAAGAGGAACGCATGGAATGGTGTTTGAACCACTTGCTGCGTTACAGAGTGGAGGGTGGTATATTTCTCTTCCGCATAGTGGCAGGCAATGAATCATCGTGTCACCACTTTGAGCCGAGCAGCAAAAGAGAGAGCATGCAATTAAAGCATGCTTGATCACCAAAAGCCAAAAAATTCAAGTTACAGGTTTCCGCTGGTGAGGTTATGCTGAGCACATATTTTGACCATGAAGGGCTATTGTTGGCCAACTTTAAAGAATATGGTTTCAACATCAACTCTACCCACTACTTGCAAACACTAGACAAGCTGCAAAAAGCCTTCAAGAATCAACGACCCGGCACGCTTTCTCGCGGTGTGATTCTGTTGCACGACAATGCTCGTCCGCATGTTGCAAATATTGTGCAGGAAGCATTACCTTGGAAGAAGTGGGAAATTCTGCAACGTCCAGCCTATAGTCCTGATTTGTCACCATTTGATTTTTATTAGTTCGGACCTATTAAAAAAGCTCTCAAGGGACAACGATTTCACAAAGATGCAGACGTAATGAACGCGGCAAACACTTGGTTCCGTGAGCAACCACAATCGTTTTTTTGCGGACGGCATTCGCCGCCTACCTAAGCAATCGGATGCTTGCCTGGATGTCTACGGCGATGTCTTCTGACCAACCCATGGTGCATAATTCATTTAAAATGAATGCTTTGTTTAATTCTACCACACCTGTTAATGTTTCATTCATGCTTTTGTAATATCAATGTCTATGATGTATTGCTCTGCGACAGGTGGGAGATGTATCTTGTCAGACATGTGTCTGTTGTCTAGTCGCAAGTGGCTGATCTATCTGAGCACGTATAATAAGCAACATTGTTATATGATGTTATGCTATCACGATTGACATCTGCGTGTATTAGTCTCATGTGGGCTCTGTCCTTCTGTGCAACAGCCATCTTAAAATATCCCCATGAACTGTTTCCTTGAGCAAACCAGCTTTGCGTGCTTGGCCTGGCTTCACTCCTTGTTAGTGTGGAGGTTCGAATCTATAGGATGGCTGGCTCCATACTTCAATAACGATGTCGGTCCTGCCCATGTTTCTTCCTGTTTGTATTGATGTTATTTGCCATGTGTTCGAGTGTTCCATTGGCCATTATGCTGGCGTGTCTGGATGCATACACTTGGGAGAGTGGTGTCAGGCCTGACTTTGGAATGCTGACTACGCATTTACCACGGAGACTATCCCTGCAATTCTCTGCAGCAGGTTCATGGAGACTGATATGGTGATCGCGCGCATGGCTTCTTGTTTCGTTGCCCATGTGAGTGTTCTGTAGGCGGCTGAGATCTCCGTAAACTTCCTTGCTGTAGTTTCACTTATGCTCCGCTATCCTCTGTTACTGTTTACCCATCATGTGTGATGTGTATGCCCACTCTGACCTTGAGAGGCGCTTTGCTGACCGTCCGTGTAAATGATGACGTCTATGGCGTGTGAATGCTGCTCCATCAGTTCCCTTATATCAGTGTCGACCTCGGCGGGAACGCGGTATCTACAGTATCTCCTTGTTGTGATGACTTTCGTGTGACTACGCATGTCTGGTCCATTCTTCTCTTGTTGGAGATGATCCATGTGGCAGGTCTGTTTAACTAATGTGGTCATCAGTAGAATGCCCATGTATAGTCATTCGTACCTCCGTAGACAAAGAGATATCCATACACAAACGGATTCAAGACATGCTTGGACAATCAGTATGATCATCTCCATAAGCAAACATCATCCAAATCTTCATATGCAAACATAGAACATTTGCATAAACAAAGCCGGTGCACATGTAAATTATCAGCGCCGACATGTTGTGATTTTAAACTGTCCGGACACCTTCTACGGGAGTTAAATAAGACATGTTCTAACAGATTCTGTTATGCAACATTGGATTCCAGGAAAGGCTTGGGAAAGAAAATCGGCCCGCGTAATACTGTCCCACTATCAATCGAATGTCGATTGGCAGGCTTGTGCATGGGATATATTATTCTGTCGCATCCCATCCCATCCCATCCAATGGTAATTTATGCGTGTTCCACCTCATCCTATTCCAGGGGATTCCCATTATAATATTAATATGGAATACAGTTCAAATAAAATTATGAAATGTATGAAAGTTTAGGTTTAGTGTCTAAGAAATAGGACTACATGTACAAAGAGACATGAAAAACGAGCAGAATTAATTTTAATATTCACGAGTATTTTATAAAAATAATAAATAATAATAAATAGGACCCTTAACTAGCATACTTGATTTACTTCCATCTGACCATCAGAGCTGTCCCACAACAAAGGCCCTCTTCACGTAAGGCGTCTAACAGGGCCCTTCACTAGCATACTTGATTTACTTTCATCTGATCATTAGAGCTGTCCCACAACACAGGACCTCTTCACGTGTGGCGATACACGGAGAACAATCATTGCCATTACAACCAACAACCACTATTGCCACTGTAACAAGCATCATACATACCACAACAAATATGTGCTTGCTGGGCGCCATATGGATCCCTACTCATATAAACACCATGATGAGTCACCTGGCAGGCATAATTGTAACATTGAGAAACTAGCCACACATGAATATTCAGAGACAATCTGATGTTATTATACACAAAGTTGGGTTCTCGCGGAGCTACGGAATTCGAGCAATGCGCTTAGATTCGTCTCGTACATCCTGTGATAGGAGACTGCATGACTTGTGACATGTTCGTGGCATCGTCATTATTAGCCTAATCACCGCCATCAACATGTGCCGCGCCAACTAGCTAAGTAGTTCGTGCGTTCTAAATAGATGTTAGGATGAGATAAATTGATGGTGTTGCTTCATGTCACTGCCCCAGCCCCACCCCATCCAGCATGATCTATCTCGGTCAGTCTCTCGCTTGTACCGCTGACCAGTGCAGTCGTGATGGTATTGTCTAAAGCAGTGTTTCCCAACCTTTTTTGTACCATGCCCCACTTAAGCCTTTCTAAAATTCATATTGCCCCCCTTCCCCGCCCCATGCCCCCCCCCCCCTCAACATATACATTATTTTTAGTATTCAAAAATTGAAATGTTCACTAAAGAAACTTGAAAGATAGGTTTTAGGAAGAAATCACTAGGTAATTATTGAGCAAACACAGTAAGTAAATTTTCAAAACATATAATGGAGAACTGAAATTCAAGTACAAAATAATTTTAATGAAAGATTTTTCTATATTATTTTAATTATTAGTAATTATGTATTATTTAAATTTAGTGAGATCCTTGCGCTTGATGCTTGCTGCAAAGAGATCTTATGTCAGGTTCCAATTTAGTTAACTTCAGTCTCAAGTCTCCCCGTTTTATTATATTCAGCCCATTTCTTCCATTTTCGAATTGCCCCCCTTAACAGTCAAATTGCCCCCCTGTTGGGCGTGGGCCCCACGTTGGGAAACACTGGTCTAAAGCCTCGCTTCTCAGCATATGACCAAACACACATTATGTCTACACTTAGATTAGTTGATGCTGTTCTAATGTCATTCGCCTTTCCTAGGTAAGAGTTGCTAGTTACTCTGACAGTCTAAAAAATCTGCAACACACGCCTTAGAAACCACATGTCCTTTGTCTGCAAGCCCTGTCTAAGTTGTTCGCCCACATCCCATGATGTACACCCATATGGCTGAACAACTTAAAAGATACCATTGCCGCATACTCTGTCTAATATTCAATGACAATTACTTATTACATAAGATACGAATCATTTGTTGTAATGCTGCTTTCCAAGTACTCATTCTGTCATGTCCAGCATGTATCTCCCACTGTATGCTATTACTGCCCCTGGAGACATGTCCAGCATGTATCTCTCACTGCATGCTATTACTGCCCATGGGTATTTGAATGTGGGAATTCCATTAAGTATCTTCCCTTCTATGGATGCCGGCTCTGTGGCAAAGTGGTTACGAATGCAATACGCAATCCCGAATACCGCGATCGAAACACAGCTATGGGCGATTGGTAAGCAGACCGCCTTGCGTTGTTGTCCATACAATAGTATGAGTGCCGGTTGTTCATAAAGCAGTGGCAAACTACTGAACATAAACTTGCAGTGGAATCACAAACAGACACAGAATGCTGGAGTTGACTGCTACGTCCTGTACAGGATATGTAGCTAACTTCTGCTGATATTACACGCCCTTTACTCCAGCCACACGCAACCATACAGCGCGTGTGTGTACACAACAAATATATAGTAACTTGTTCATATAGCTATCAGCATAGAGGATGCAGAACATCTATGGTTAAACACTCACATAGCTATCAGCATAGTATGTATACGACATATATATAGTGACACGTTCGCATAGATATCATCACACTGTGTATACGACATACGTAGTGAAACACTCACATAGCTATCGGCATCATGCGTACACGATATACATAGTGAAACGTCCACATAGCTATCAGCCTAGTGTGTACACGACACACATAGTGACACATTCACATAGCTATCAGCATAGTGCGTACACAACATACATAGTGACACGTTCACATAGCTATCAGCCTAGTGTGTACACGACACACATAGTGACAAATTCACATAGTTATCTGCATATTGTGTACACATAACAGTTTGTGTACTTTACGTCCACAGCACCGACCCAATCCGTGCCTTGGAAGTACTACATCATACCACTACCGCTGCTCGTCATTCTCTTCCTCTTGTGCACCATGTTTCAGCTGCGCAGGAAGATGCCACGACAGAGTGAATCCATGGAGATGTCCATGGCTGAAGACACAGGCAGCAATGCAGCGGGATCTACGCACGTTTCATCTAAGCTGTAGCACGCACGCCCTGACAGAACTGTTTCCCGTGCTGCCTGATAACATCCCTCTTGGCACGAAACTTCGGACGCAATTTAGAAATCCAGGTAAAACACTCAGCCACATTAGGGACGTTTAAAACATCATCTTAGTTAGTTAGTTAGTTATCAGTTGGGGTATCTTCGTTGCACTCCGGACATGTCCATAGGTGCTCAGATCCTCCCCCCAGCATATGCATCAGCGTCCGGTGGCTAATAGTGCCAGTTCTGTGTTGGTTGACGAGGCGCTTTGTTTTCCCGATGTACCTCTCGCGTCTGGCTGTGCCGATTCTTACTCCCAGGTCTTTCATCCTGGAAGGCGATGTGGAATCACTGGCGTCAAAATCCTCTGTTCTCGCCATATCTTTAAGGGCGTTAATAACATCGGCACGATCCATGGGCTGGCCATCTACAGGGGGTGCAGAGCCAGCCAATTTATCAGCTCGTTCATTTCCCTCGACTCCCGCATGTCCCGGGACGAAGATGAAGGTGACTTTGCGGACAACAGACTTCCGCAGCGACTCAGTCCACTGTCTACGTACAGATCCAGCTTCGACCTTCTGAATCATGCTCATTGAATCACTTAGTACACACACGTTGGTATAATGCTGTGATTCCAGCCATATGAAAGCCTGTGTAACTGCCATCACCTCCATCGTCATGCTGCTCGTGGTCATAGAGTGGGCACCACTGGATTCTTGAACGGTTCGGCCCGCTGAACGGGCTGTAAATGCCCACGCACTTCTCTGCTGCTTTACAACAGATCCATCTGTATAGATGAGCACTTCGGGGCTATCTGAGTGATCATAGATGAGCGCGTTAACCTCTGCATTGACAGCGGCAGGGTTCTGCTCTCTGCACCGTCTGTCGAGTGTGATAATGCAGGAGAAGGTACACTTAAAAGCTGGAGGCACCGGCACCCATTCCTTGCCGGGGTTGATACTGGTAAGGCTGCAGACCTGTCCGACGAAATCTTCCGCCCGACCCATCCATGATTTGCCCCTCTTTAGCCTGTCACCCTTTTCTCTGAATACAGCGTCATGCAGAGGGTGCTGCTCATCTGCACTTATTTTTAAGTATGCACGAGCTCTCCAGATCTTGATCCTGTGTTCCATTGTCGGGAAGTCAAGGAGGTATCTCATTGATACACAGCTGGTGTCTCTCGTGCAGCCCAAAATGATGCGCATGGCTTCGTTTTGTACCTTTTCAAGTCTTCCAATCTGTGTAGGGCTGACAGTGAGGATGGCCAGGACATACTCGATGCGTGAAAGCAGAAGTCCTTGGAACAGAAGTAATAGCAGTCTTTGCTCGATATTGGCAGTCGCCATGACTCTCATTGCTGCCAAACCTTTTCGAGCCTTCGTTATGACATAATCGACATGATCTCTGAAGGACAGGCTACGATCAAGCCTCACGCCAAGATATGTCATTGACTGGGTTCTACTCAGAATGCTCCCATCCATTCTTACTGCCGGCAGGTCTGTTTTCAGAATATGGTTGTTTAGTGAGAACCATGTAACCGTTGCCTTTGCAGGGTTGACAAGGGCATCGGCATCAGCACACCATGAGGAAATTCGATCTAGTTCGCCCTGCATATAGTTGGCAACCGCCTGTCTATCTCGACCCTGTCGATTCACGAGGATGTCGTCAACGAATGATAGAGTCCTACCCCTCCCACCCAACTGTTGTTCAGTGATCGGCACCGTATACACGTTGAATAGTACTGGTGACAGTGGTGAACCTTGCGGCAATCCTGGACATATCGTTATCGGCTCTGAAGACCAACTCCCGCATCTTAGCACCACCTTCCTTTGGAGTAGAACTGCAGCTATCCATCGTACAAGGTGAGGGTGCACTTTCAGTCTGAGGAGGGTTTGCATCAAGTGCTCGAAAGATACTCTGTTATATGCGTCCTCTAAGTCTATGGCGGCCGCACATGTCTCTTCTCTGACCTGAAATCCTTCGTAAACATCTTGAGCAAAGACCGCCGCATTCAGCCATGACTCTTTGTTGCGTCTGTATCCTCCAAGTGTGGGCGGGAAGCAGCCGAGCTGTTCCAAGTCCCAAGCAAGTCTGTGTGCTACAATTTTCTCCAGTAGCTTGCCAACAGTATTCTGCATCGTAATGATTCTGTAGCCGCTTATCTTGGAGTGGTCTTTGTTCGGTTTTGGCAGCGGCAGCAAGTAGCTGTGTAGCCATTCTTCTTTGACCTGACCCCTCTGGATACTGGTGTTGAATTCTCTGGCCAGTTCTTCCATGTCATCATCTGATATCACCAGTAGGTCACCATATCGGATGCCGTCTGGGCCTGGGGCGGTGTTAGGTGATTTCTTGAGCATCGTACGCAATATGTCAACTGTGCTTGTCCATTCTTCGTCTGTCCCGATCCCCTCGCACAACTGAGAGAGTGTTGTTGTGGTCCTCTGTCTGGCGGGCTCGTCTTTCTGGTCAGTCTGTTCTATGTAGCGTGCAAGAAGGGCCTTACCTTTATCCGCATCCGACTTTTTCCATGCGAGGTCTGTGCCTTGAAAGTCTGGAATACCCCTACGTTGTGCAGCACCGTTCATGCTCTTGTGGAGGCGCCAGAATGTCGTAAGAGATTGCTCGGAGCACACCTTCCTGCAGAACTCGTCCCATTTGTCGGCCTTGGCCTGTTTGGCGCAGGATTTGAATAAAGTCGTCGTCCTAACGACCTCAGTCTTCATCATGGCTGTCGAAGGAGGCTTCGTCACATCGCTAAGTGAGGGAAGAATGTCCAGCTATACCCCCATGCCATCAGATATATAAAATGTGATAGCTTTATCACATAACACGCCCTTGTAGGGAAACTGCTCGGGTACATGTTTCAAGGAGTCGGGATAGCGAACGAACGAACAAACGAACGAAATTTGTATTCAAAGGGTCACAAATTGGGCACGCAGGCCAGTCTTACATTCGGTCCTTCCAATCACTCATCTTTCGTTCACCAATAGTGTATGATACTTTGACATAGGAAAGTAAACATTATCAAATGAATGTTGTAAACATAAAGAATACATGTATACAACATTCATTTGATAATGTTTATGTATAATAGCCCAGTGCCTAGACGCTCGACTGCCGTCCTGATGGGAAGCAGTTCGAAAATTGGGATGTTTACGCTTGACTTCGTTTCTTAGTTCTCCCCAAGCTGACATGCATAAACTCGACCTGGGTATGCAAGTCGACCCAAGCTGAAATGTTTAAACTCGACCTGGGTTTCTCAGGTCGACCCAAGATGAAATTCTTAAACTCCACCTGGATTTACAAGCCGACCCAAACTGAAATGTTTAAACATGACTTGGGTTTATAAGTCCACCCAAGCTGAAATGTTTAAACATGACTTGGGTTTATAAGTCCACCCAAGCTGAAATGTTTCAACGGGAGACTCCGTGGCGAAGTGGTCAAGCCGTTTGACTCGGGCTCCGAAGGTAGTGGGTTCGATTCTGGGCCGCGTCCTTCGGTTCACGAGTTAAATTTTTCGGAGACTTCTGTGAAGAGCAACGGAGTTCGTGCTGTGTGCGACGCTTTCCGCGCTGCGGAAAAAGACCGAGCCATATGGGATAAAATCTGGTGCAATGAAGTCGACCCTGTCGACTTCTAAACGACTTTTTTTAAATGGTTAAACCTCGACCTGGGTATCCAAGTCGACCCAAGCTGAAATGTTTAAACTTGACCTGGGTTTCTAATTCGACCCAAACTGACATCTGTACCAAACCATGTCAGGGGAAGCCACATGTGGCCGACGTGATGCTGGCCATATCAGTTACCTAGTGCCAGCTTGTCTTTACAAGTATGAGTGTAGCACCATATGCCTACTGTGGCTTACAATGTGTAATTGTGCCCTTGTTGTTACTCTACTCACGAACATCATCTAGGGCAGTGGTTCTCAACCTTTTTTGGGACCATGCACCTGTCACCATATGTTCAGAACGTCATTCCCAACCCCCTTTTCATATTTCCTTCCTATAAATTCCCCCTGCCCCTACACAGTATACGTAAAAATTGAAGCTAAATTTAATAACGAATACTAGAACAAATCTAGACGTCTACATAACACGTCATTTGCGGGTCTACTTACCTTATAAAACGAATTTAAGAAGGACGGAAATACAGAACACTAAAGTATGGAGGAAAAAACAAAATCAAGTAATCGGATCTTGTATTAACGTGATCTTGAAGTAATCTTAATTTCCTCCACCCCCCCCCCCATGGAAACCCTAAAATTTCCCCCCCCCTGGGGGGGGGGGGCGGTCAGAATCTAACCATTGGAGAACATATTCTTAAGCAAGTGAATCGACACAGTTATCTCGGCACAGTCATAACATCTGATGGGAGATGCCTTGAAGAGATTAGAACAAGAATTGCCATTGCGAAGGTAGCCTTTTGCAAGATGAAAAACATACTGACCAATAAAAAGATATCAATTGAAACGAGAAAAAGTGTGTTGAAGTGCTGCATTGAAACTATATTTTTGTATGAATGTGAAGCGTGGACAATAAGTAGTCAAGCTGAAAAACAGCTGATGGCTCTGGAAATGTGGTTTCTGATGAAAATGCAAAGAATATCATGGACAGACAGAAAAACCAATGAACAAGTCCTTCAAGAAACAAATGAAGATTGCAAACTAATTAGAGACATTAGACGTTGACAGTCAAAATATTTTGGGCATGTTATGAGAAGAAATGAATTGCAAACTTGGTGACGACTGGCAAGATCGAAGGGAAGAGACAAAGGGTAAGACCGAGAAGTAAATACTTGGATGGCTTGGCGATGTGGCATGGTCGAGACAGGAACACAGAGCTGATCCACGACTCTGGTGATCGAGTGAGTTGGCAGAACATGACCCCCCTACGATTATCGGCATGGCAAACGATGGAAGGATTATTTAGGCTGCGATCAACGATGACACCTGGATGTTTTTTGGATTGTTTTTTCTTGATGCGCTATTTTTGCTTTTAGCAATATCCTAGTTGTTGGACATATTAAATCAATCAATCAATCAAGTGCCGTCTCCACAGTGAAGGATGGCTGTAATGGATCTCCAACACTGTCTGTCTCTCGCCTTGGCTGTAATTCTGTCAGGCTGATGCTCGTCCATCTCTTGATGGTATCTTCCCACTTGTATCGTTGTCTACCTCTTGCTTGCTTGCCCTCAACCTTGCTGTCCAGAATGGTTTTTATAAGAGTATCATGTCGGAGGCCAGAGCGGAATGGCGTTTTTGTTTAGATAAAACAACTGCAAAAGCTTTAATGGGATATAACCCAGTTAGTGATAGAATCCTCACTATCAGACTTAAAGGTCGTCCGAAAAGCACAACTCTCATACAGATATATGCACCTACATCAACAGCAGAGGAGGACGAAATTGAATATTTTTACAGTACACTGCCAGACACATTAAATAAGATTGGTCATAATAATCGTAAATCGTAAGAACTCCGACGGGAAGCAAACACGGCAGGGGGCTTCTGATCATCAGAAGGAAACCCCTTCCCCAAGCATTTCGGTCAATTAATCTCTTAATATTCTCTGGGGGAGGTTCCGTAAGAGTCATGCCTCCGGGCGTCTTACCCCTGCCGTGGAGACTTTCGTTCGGTCACATTTGTTATTCCTGATGTTAAGCTTGTACTTTCGCTGTTACCTTGTCCACTCTCAAGCCCTCCCTTCCTCGGTGGGGAGATCCCGTGCAGCCAGTGCCTGCCCCTTGGCACATGTGGTCGTGGGATGCCAGCCTCATCCCCCGCCACGGCCTCTGTCGCCTCCATACGTCTCCGTTTGCCGTGTTCCTTTCCCGTGCCCTGTTCACGGCGCCGCACTCTACTAGGGAGCCGGATATCTCTTCCTTTCGAGACCAACCTCTTGGTCTCTCTGCAGCTGGCTATGTGCGACTGATGGTCGATTATCGCTATATTATTATTATGGAGGTTGGACTTCGGCCGACATTTGTGTGATTGACTGCACTCAGGCTCACCAATCACTCTTGGAGCAAGGACTAAAGGTCTGACATGAGACGTTGTAAAGTTCGTAGTTTTGATTGAGAAATTGTTGGTATTGCAGTCACCGCTTCCAAACATACTAGTTCAGAGACTAGTTTCATTCGAGGTTGCGACAGTTCCACAGCCAGCACAAAGCCTTTTAGGCTGCCTCATACAGTTGTTTCTGGGCCCAGGCTCTTGATAGTCCTTTCATGCCCATTCGCTTCAGCACAACAAACACGGAGTGGGAGACAAGACCTCTTGCGCCTACCTCGACGGCGAAGTGCCTGACGGTGTATTCCTCCCGGCTAAGACGTGTGACCATATCATCATACTTCGCTAACTTGTACACGTGTTGATCCTCGATATTGGAATCGTAAGGGAGTGTCAGCTCAATCAGCGTTAGCTGCTTGATTGACGAGGAGCTAAGTACAATGTCAGGTCGCAAGCCAAACTTTCGGATCACCTCAGGGTATTTGCCACGGCCCTTTAGGTCTACGGTCAGTTGCCAGTCCTTCGCACCATCGAATACTGTAGCAAGCAGCAAATCGTCAGCTTTACCATTTTTGCGGCCTTCTTGGACGATGGAAATCTCCATCGGTCCCGTTCTGTGCCCCTCTCTGTTAGCTTTCATCCTTGAGACGTCCACTATATCGGCCAACTCGGTCAGGACTTTGTTATGCCGCCATGTAAAACGCCCCTTGGTCAGTGCAACCTTGCAACGGGCGGCACGTGTTCAGCTGTCTGGACTATTTTGGCTTTCGCACAGAGGGGACAGAACGGGTCGGTGGTTTCCCCCACTTGGTCAAGTTGGCACCTAATGGCAGCACATCGTAGAGGGATCGGATGGCGAAACTTAGACGCAGTGGTGCCATGCGCCAGATGTCATTCCATTATATAATCTTATAATAATAATATTATTATATAAATTTATTATAATACTTTTATAATAATAATAATTAGAGATTTTAATGCAAAGTAGGTACAGGAAGAGCTGAAAATGAGAAACTCGTTTTAGGAAAATTTGGATTGGGGAATAGAAATGATGCAGGTGATAAATTAATTGAATTTGCACTGAGAATGAGTTAACGATAACAACACACTTTTTAAACAACACCCAAGAAAACTCTTAACATTTAAGTCTCCGGAAGTATTACCAAACATCAGATAGATTATATTTTAATACAAAGAAGATGGAGATCAAGCACAACATCTGTAAAAACCCTACAAAGTGCAGACTGTCATACAGATCATCAGTTATTAGAAGCAGATCTTAAATTAAAACTGAAAATGCTTACCCGAGAACCAAGGTCACTTCATTTTGATCTCACAAAAATACAAGATACATACAACGTAGAAGTGAATAATAGTTTGGGGTCTTGATGTCTGTGCAAGAAGAAATGACACATGATGAACTAGCAGTACAAGCTAGAGATATCTTGATAACAGCAGCCAAAGATTTAATTCCGACCAGGACTAAGCAACATAGGCCATGGATTACACCATGAAACGTTGGAATTAATAAAATAACGAAGGGAACTGAAACCGAAAGGACAGGTAGGATATAGTATAAATCGTTAACACGTGAAATAAGAAAGAACACAAGAAATGACAAAAACTAATAAATACAAGATTGTTGTATTAAAATAGAGCAATATCATAAAAATGGAACAGATTTCGAAATGTTCAAAAAATGAAGTTATTGACAAGAAATGTTCAACCTCAATTAAATGTTATATGTGACAAGTTGGGAAATACCTTTACAGAGGGACGCAGAGGTGTTTCCAAGGCACCAGAGCCGTGTTATATACTGGCCAAGACCTATTGACGCGTCCTCGTAGAGCATCCTGGGCAACAGGTCCCTTCGGGGTCCTGGTCAAAGTCAGTAGAATCGCCGATTTCTCCGAAGAAGGAGAGTGTCTGCCTGTACGACGAGGAACCACCAGTCTGCACACCTATAAGCCAGACATGGGATAATGGATACTCACGCAAACCTCAGGTCCTGTATGACATCACACTGATGTTGGACAACAGGATGCATACAGGACTTCGCGTTGGAGCTCAAGCCAACGAACACAAGCAAGCAACCTTAACAGAATCTAGACACATTCTTGAAAAATGGCAGGAATACTAAAGTGCAACGTATCATATGAATGACTCTTTGAATATGAATGATATACATGAACCAATGACAGCAGAGACAGAACCTGAACCTTCATTAGATGAAATTGCATGGGCATTAAAGAACCTGAAGAATGGTAAATCACCAGGATGTGATGAAATACCATCCATCCATCATGTGCCATGCCGATAAGCGTGGGCGGTCACGTACTGCCATGTCACTCGATCACCAGAGTCGTTTATCAGCTCTGTGTTCCCGTCTCGACCATGCCACGTGGCCAAGCCATCCAGGTATTTAATTCTTGGTCTTGTGCAGACAATTTAATGTAAACCTATTTTCATGTTTGTGGATTATTCAAAGGCATTTGACTGTGTACAACATCAGAAGCTTTGGGAAATCATGAGGAATATGGGCTTTCCATCACATGTAGTACAACTCATAAAAATGTTCTATCTAGATCAACAAGCAGCGGTTAGAATAGATGGCGAGACATCAGACTGGTTTGACATTAAGCAAGGAGTCCGACAGGACTGTGTGCTGTCACCCTATTTATTTAACCTCTACACTGAAAATATAATGAGAAATCTCAAAGATGATATAACCAAGGAGCAATATGATGCCCTGAATATCGGTGGTCATGAAATACCAGAGATTCAATATGCTGATGATACAGTATTACTATCCACATCACAGAATGGTATAGAAAACTTAATATCCTCAATCCAAAGAAACAGTGAAAATCACAACTGGTATCTTAACATTGCAAAAACAAAGATAATGCATACAGATAAAACTGCTATGGAGAAAGAAATATATGTTAATGAGGAAAGATTGGAGGTGGTGAAAAATGTTGAATATCTTGGGTCATTGATTACCAACAATGGTGACACAATTAAAGACATTAAACGACGACTGTCAATTGCCCTTCAAAACTAAAACAGCTGAATAAATTATGGAGTGGGACACATGGAACTACAAAAATTTGATTTTTAAGAGCATGCATCTTTCCCATTGCAACAGATACCTGTGAGACCTGGACACTTACTAAACAGGCTGAACAGCGCATAAATGCTTTTTAATATAAATGTTATAGACGGGTTCTGAGAATATGTTGGGTAAAGAAAAGATCACATTTATTGCCACATTTATTGACAGACAGAAGATCAAGTGGTTTGGCCGTGTCATTAGAATGCAACATCAACAACTACCATCACTGGCCTTACATCAAAGATCATCTGCGACGAGACCACGAGGACGTCCAAGAAGAAAATGGATTGACGACATCAGAGACATTGTACAACCTCACGGAATGACACTATCCAGTGCCGTCCACCGGGCACTGGAACGCAAATTATTCCTCCCCATGACGCTTGACGGCAGAAGTGGAAGATGATGATGATGATGATGATGAAAGAACAGATCAAATGCATCCATACTTCAAGAGCTGAATATTGAAGTGGATTTTCACGTCTGTATTGTTACATACTTTCAATGATTAGCCCATCATATCTATTTTTTATTTCAGCCAAGTATATTTAACCCATTTCTAGTTTGAATAACGAAGACACAAACCATATATAGTACGATTTATTGTCTGACACATTTCACTGCATCTCGTCAGGTCATTCAAATTCACAACGGGAAAACATTGTTGTGATTTTCTATTTCTAGTCGTTTCAATGCCGATATATCTACTTGAGGTGTCTTCGATGTCCTTATTCCTGGGTTTTTAAGTTTTATTTGTAATTTTAAGATTACAGGATTATGGTAAGAGTTTATATCAGCATCAGGATATGTTTTGGCATTTTTAACATTGGTTTTAAATCTATATCTAATCATAATGTAGTCAGTTTGGTTTCTTGTCCTCTAGGGCTTCTCCACGTATACAGTTTCCTAGGGTTATGTTGGAAAAATGTGTTGCAAACAATAAGATTGTTTTCTTCACAGTACTGTATCAGTCGGTCTCCTCTGTCATTTCTGTTTCCTATACCATATGAAAAGGATATGTGAAATACGGATGTCAGCCGTCTGTGTCAAAATCCTGAGAAGAGGACGACTCAGAACGATGTATGTGGAAATGGTCAAACGCCAGTTGTAATTATAGAAGGATCACAAGCTTCAATAACATTGCACGTGACGGAGAGAATTAGGGAGACATGATTATCGATATCTGCATTAGAACAGCACTGGGGGACAAACAACTGTCCTACTAGAATGCCAGCGAATGTAAAGAGGCAGGTACTCGACCAGGCATGAAGCCAGGTCCTCGTGGAACATTCTGCACGCTGCCATTAGTCTGGACAACAAACGTAGTATCCATCAAGATGTCCTTTGTGACACATTCTCAGGACTAACACGTTGACAGACTAGTGGATAACTCTCTCTCTCTCTCTCTCTCTCTCTCTCTCTCTCTCTCTCTCTCTCTCTCTCTCTCTTTCTCTGTGTGTGTGTGTGCGTGTGTGTGTGTGCTTGTGTGTGTGGTAATTATAAAAATGTGTGACTAGCTGAGTACAGGATCGTCAGTCACTGGATAAGAACAGGCGAGCTGAGCTGGGAAATAATGGTGAGATGCATACAAGACATGATAGGGATATATTTTTGTGAGCATAATGTAGACGACCAAAATACAACATATCCAGGCAAACCTTTTGGCCTAGAGAGACATCAGTGGATGATAAACTCTACAGACCGCTGAGTGAACTAAAAAAGACAGTTAAATTCATACAGGAGACAACATTGCAGTAATCGACATATTTCAAGCGAATGAAAGAAGAAGAGGAAGAATGTTGACGACCTACATTACGGTGATGACACGGATCTGGTCGCTGAAAATTAAACGCAGTCACATGAAATAATAGATACGATTGCAACAAAAAGTCAAAACAAACGACAGTCTGAATAATGGAAAAACCGTATACCAAATGAAACATCAAAGTGAATAGAAATAATCTGAAACAATCATTGTATTTAAGAATCTGGATATTGTCGGAAGAAGACAGTTCATATGCTTTGAGCATGTAATGAGAATAGAAAGCTATAGTATGTCGCCACAATGGGAAAGTTGAAGAGTAAGAGAAGCAAGGGGAGACCAGTAGAGAAGTTGCTGGACAGTTTGGCATGATGGCATGCAGGAACATCATTATCAGAAATGATTGGCAGTCCATGAGACTGAAGACCGAACAGACATGATAACCTACATCACACGGCCTGGACTGTATAAATGGCACAGTGTGAGACAGAAGGCTGTGGACAGACATGATCATCAGCGTTACACAGCATGGACTATAAGAATTTTATGACGATGGCGTCATCATAAAATGAACTCGCGCTATTGTGATACGTCATTATTTTATGTGCATGCACAACTTCCGTTGAACATAATAAAAGAACGCGACGTAGCCGTACCCTGGCAGTCAAGAGAATTAGACATTCTGTATTCCTTTTGATATCCAAGAATCTATCGGTATTTACTACCGACTTGGAGCCTGGAATAATGATAGTTGAATGAACACAAGTACATTTGTTGTAAGATATCTTTTACCTTCTTCTTCATTAATAACATTAGATATGCGGATGATAAAGTACTGATTGCTTACACTGAGCAGAATCAGCAATATTTAGTAAATGCGGCTGTTGAGCAAAGTAAACAACTAGGGTTAGAATTACATTGTAAAAATACACAGATTATGGTCCTTTCTAGGAAGAAGGAAACACCAAAATGTAATATAGAAGTAAATGGAATATTTTAAACAAGTGAATCGGTACAATTATCTTGGAACAGTCATAACATTTGATGAGAGATGCTTTGAAGAGATTAAAACAAGAATCGTCATGGCAAAGGTAGCCTTTTGCAAGATGAAAATCATACTGACCAAACAATAATATGTCGATTGCAACAAGACCAAGAGTATTGGGGTGCTATATAGAACATGTGATTTTGCATGGATGTGAAGCGCGGACAATGAGCAGACAAGCTGACAAACATCTGGTTACCGGGGAAATGTAGATTCTGAGGAAATTGCAAAAAACACCATGGACAGACAGACAAACTAAGAGAGCCAGCTTCCACACCCGCCACGGCCTCTGCCACCTCCATTTGTCACCGTTGCCGTGTTCCTTCTCCGTACCCTGTTCACGGAACCGCATTCTACTGAGAAGCCGGTTCTTCCTTTCCGTTCTTGGACCCACCTCTAGCTCTCTGTCGTTGACTGAGTGAGACCTACGGCCGATTGTCGCTATGTTATGGAGGTTTGGCTTCGGCCGACATTTCGTGCACTCATGTTCACCACCCATACAATCCCTACAGTACCATAGCCAGCACGAGACCTCTTCGGCTGCCTCAGGCAGTTGTTTCTGGGCCCGAGTTCTCGCTCGTTATTTCATGCCAATTCACTTCAGCACATCAAAAACAGAGTGGGAGACGAGACCTCTGGCGCCTTACCTCGACTGCGAACAGCCTGACGGTGTACTCCTCGCGCCTGAGACTTGCGACCATGTCTTTGTACTTCTCTAGCTTGCACTGGTGTTGCTCCTCAATATTGGAGTCGTAAGGGACGGTCAGCTCAATCAGCGTTAGCTGCTTGGCTGACGAGGAGATAAGTACCATGTCAGGTCGCAAGCCAATCCTTCGGATCACCTCAGGGTATGTGCAACGGCCCTTTAGGTCTACGGTCAGATCCCAGTCCCTGGCACCGTCGAAAACGGTAGCAAGCGGCAAGTCGTCGTCTTTACCATCTTTGCATCATTTTCAAACGAATTAAATCTCCATCGGCCTGGGTCTGTACCCGTCTCTGTTCGCTTTCATTCTAGCTACATCCACTATGGCGGCCAAATCATTAAGGACTTTGTTATGCCGCCACGTATAACGGTTTTGGGTCAGGGCGACCTTACAGTCGGACAGCACGTGCTCCGCTGTCTTGACTATTTGGGCTTTTGAACAGAGGCGACAGAACGGGTCAGTGGTTCCCGCCCTCACCCCACTTGGTCAGGTTGGCAGCTGATGGCAGGACATCGTAGAGGGATCAGACGACGAAACTTAGACGCAGTGGTGCCATGCGCCAGATCTTATTCCAGGTAATGGATCTCTGCACTATCGCTTCCCATGACATCCACTGCGACTGCTGGGAACATCGCTCTCCTTCGGTGTCAGGATTGTGGTATCGTCTATGAAGGCCTTCAGCGGTGGCGTGTTCTGCTTTCCGATAAGTTTCGCACGTGTGCATAGCCGGATGCCGCATCCAGTATGACCTGCATGGCCATGACAAATAATATCGGCGAAATCGTACATCCCATGGCAATACCCACTTGCAGGTCGATCCATCTGGTCGTGAATGTTTTGGTCGAGAACCGAAGAGAGAAGCCCGAGAAGTACTGCACTAGCATTTCCGTTATTTTCTCGGGCACGTGATAAGCCTTGAGTGCACGCCACAACTGGTTTGGCACTGACCCATAGGCGTTGGCCAGGTCCAACCATATCACGTGGAGTTTCTCCTTCTTCGTCTTCGCTCTCTGGATAGCATCCCAGATCATGGTACTGTGTTCGAGACAACCGGGGACTCCACATAGCACCCCCCCCCCCCCCACACACACACACCACACCTTTTTTTTTGAACCGCTGTCTCTGTACTTGTTCCCTATCAAGTACTTCGTGATTCGACTGGCCATGATGGAGAAGAATATTTTCCCCTCAACGTTCAAAAGAGAGATCGGCCTGAACTGGTTAATGCCTGCAGAGTTTTGCTCGTTTGGAATCTAGATTCCGTTGGCCGTCTTCCACTCCGTGCTAACATGCTTCTGCTTCCACGCGGATCTCAGTATCCGGTGTAGTTTCTAAAGGATTTCGGGGCATCTCTTATAGACTGTATAAGGCACACCATTAGGCCCCGGTGCTGACTTGCCTCTCGCTTTCTTCACTACCGCAACCACCTCGCTCTACATCCGACGCCTGGCATTGAACTCCACAGTTGGTTCCGCCGGGCTCGCGAGCCCCTCGATTTCTCCGAGTGGGATGTTCCGTTGGGCATCGGAGTAAGTCGTCACGAGGTGGCTCTCCAACTCCTCTTTGCTGGCATCGAGGACGCCGATCACGGCTGCTCGAACAAGCCCCGTGCAAACTCGTATCGTTCCAGGAAGAACCTCTCACGTTCCTTCCGGGTTTTTTCTACCTGTTTCTGCAGAACGTTTCAGCTCGGGACAGGGCATTGTGCCTGGCTTTCAGATGTTTCCACACCTTGCGCAAGCCCTCTTTCTCATGGTCCGCTGTTGATTTCCACTTTTTCCGAGCGGTAGTCTGCTGTTTCCTCACCTCCTCCAGCAGTCTATGTCGCCTGGTTTTCTGAGGCACAGCTGCTTCCTTCCTCTCGCTGCTACCAAATTGAATCAGCGAGTAGAGGTAGATAATTTCTCCGAACTTTACCAAAATCTCCTCAAGTGAATGTGTTTTAGCTCTTCTTCTAAAACTCGGGACAACGTATCGTCTAATGACGCCCACTCTTCCTTCCTGGTGGCATTAGGGAACTTGATGTTCACCCTTTCGGAGGGTTGCTCGGGTACATCACGTGTGACCTCGACTTGTGAATGATCAGCTGCAGAACTCTGCGGTTCTCTGTGGGGTTCACCCTGACTGATATCCTCTTGCATCTCATTACCCTTTTCAGATAGCGCTGTAGTGCCTCCTCTTCCGTACTCTCATACTTCTTCAGTCAAGCGTGATTTCTCATTCCCCGGAAGGAGTCGAATCTTTTACCACAAACGCATGGATACCCCAACGGCCGTTGGGCTAAACTCATGGTCGGATGGACGGTCCGTGTCGTCTCCGTGTGGTCGCCGATGGATCCTTCATGCTCCCCCGCTTTCGCAATATCCTGGGGGAATCTTTCATTATGTTGTGCGTCCAGTATTATTTTGATGAAGTTTATACAGTGTTAGGGGTAATAAGCCCGGTCCGGTGTCGGCCCCACCGTTTCACCAGTGGAACCAGTTTTACTACTGGGCTGTGACAGCCGCAGCAGCATTCAGTCTCTTCGGAATGTCTGGTCCACTAGCCACAAGATAATCGTAAAAATGTGGAGCAAACATGGAGCAGACGTGAAATTATATCGTCGGCCTGACCATCCAGTAGTTCCGTCCTTTTAAACTGCTGCTTTTAAAATACAGGCTCATAGTCATTGTACAACACTACCGATGGTGGTAAATATGTGTAATCTTTTGTTTTCTTTCAAGTGTTCCTAGATAAAGACATACACAAGATGTTGACCAGACTGCTACAGGTAGCACTACTGCTAGCTACTGACCCGATGTACGCTGATATAGATGGAGGTAAGCCACATTATGATCTTCACATATGCCATTTGTCGCCGTGCCCATGTAGACATTGGCTGAAAGATCATAGCATTAGGAAGCTAATGTCACTGCGTACGCTTTTTCTGTCCATTTTGCGGCCCCTTTAATAAAATACAGGGAGGCCCCGGTTAACAATGGGGTTAATTTCTTGGAAAACGCGACCTTAAGTAGCGGAACACTACTTCACATAGAATTAAATGAAATAAAGTGTTTTATGTAATGTTTATGTTGATGGTTGCTGATACTGATTGGCTAAATAGAGGTGGGTTTGGGGGGGGGGAGTGGTAGAGTTAGTAGGACGTCATCATCATCATCAAGTGCCCTGCTAGCTGGCGTAGGCGTTCATGGCTCTCCACAGATCTCGTTCTCTGGTTTTCTGGATCAACTCTGCTGCTGATATTCCTCCATGCCGCCGTCTCAATCCATCCTGCATCATTTCTCTTGGTCTGCCTCTGCCTCTCTTCCCCTCGATCTGTCCAGTTGTCACAATGTTCTCCAGTGCCTCTGTTCTCATCACATGACCGAAGAAAGTTGTTTCTTTCTTTCTTATTGTTGTATATAATGTTCTAGTTTCATTAGCCTGTTTCAGACAGTCGTTGCTAGGTATTCTGGCAGTCCAAGGAATTCGCAACATTCGTCTCAGGAAACGCATCACTGTTGCTTCTAATTTCTTCTTAATTTGTTAATATGCATTCCAAGATTCACTGCCATACAGCAAAACTGATTCTACATAGCATTTCAGCACTCTCTTTCTTGCATTCAGTGATTGTGTCTTATTGCATAAGATACTCTTCATTTTCTGAAATGCGCTTTTGCTTCCCCTATTCTGCTCTTAATCTCTGTTGTACATCTTCCGTCTGATGTTATAAATGCCCCTATGTATCTAAAATTATCCACCTGGTTAAGAATATTTCGATGTCACATTTACCAAGACTCGCTCCAAACTATCATCAGCACTGCTAGTACTGCTCTCATCCACTTTCTTAGCAAGAGCTTTATAGGGAGATTTTGCTTTCTCTTGGTTAGCCATCTTGCTCACATGCATATTCCGTTGGTTCTGGTCTTCAATCCAGACGGCTAATAATGTTTTCATGTTCTCCATCAGAGTATTTCTGGTGCAAGTGATCTTGGAAGCACTCAAAGGGGTTACGTTAGGACCCTTTTTTGATTTTGTCAGCACCTGCACGAATTGTCCTTACCGTGGTTGGAGGTAAACCATGGACTTTACCGATATCAACAGCCCGATCGCCAGCCTCAAAACAACGTAACACATCTAACTTCACCTCAGGAATAACACTTTTCTTGGTTCTCTGAAAGCCAGACACACTATCAGCACTTACTGTGCGCTTTGAACTCATAATTAAGGATGATTCACGATAAAATCTTTGATAAATGCACTGCACAAAATGTAAAATGCCGATGCTAAACAACTGTGAGCGCACATTGGTTTGTCCGCAACTATTGAAATATTTGAAAGTGCGTTCACTGGGTCCTACGTACGCTGGCCGTGAAACAGAAGGCAGAGCGAATGGGGTGGAGCTGGAATCTCTTGCTGTGTTACGGAGCGGAGGGTCATGTATATCTGTTGCACCTGGCTGCAGGCAATGAGTCCGGGTACTACCACTTTGAGCCGTGCATGAATATCAAGCATGTGATGGAAGCAAGGAGACCAAAAACACACACACAAACATTAAACGAACCAATGGAAACAACATGGATGACCAACAAACAAAGCAACCAGCTTTCAATGGAAAAAAAAAAACCATGACCATCAACACATAAAACATCGACCATCTAGTGGGAGCAACCGGGATCATCATCACACAAAACATTGACCATCCAGTGGGAGAAACCGGGATCATCATCACACAAAACATTGACCATCCAGTGGGAGAAACCGGGATCATCATCACACAAAACATTGACCATCCAGTGGGAGAAACCGGGATCATCATCACACAAAACATTGACCATCCAGTGGGAGAAATCGGGATCATCATCACACAAAACATTGACCATCCAGTGGGAGAAACCGGGATCATCATCACACAAAACATTGAGAATCGAATGGAAGAAACCGGGATCACCAACAAACAAAACATCGAGAATCCAATGGGAGAAACCGGGATCATCATCACACAAAACATTGACCATCCAGTGGGAGAAACCGGGATCATCATCACACAAAACATTGACCATCCAGTGGGAGAAACCGGGATCATCATCACACAAAACATTGACCATCCAGTGGGAGAAATCGGGATCATCATCACACAAAACATCGAGAATCGAATGGAAGAAACCGGGATCACCAACAAACAAAACATCGAGAATCCAATGGGAGAAACCGGGATCATCATCACACAAAACATTGACCATCCAGTGGGAGAAACCGGGATCATCATCACACAAAACATTGACCATCCAGTGGGAGAAACCGGGATCATCATCACACAAAACATTGACCATCCAGTGGGAGAAACCGGGATCATCATCACACAAAACATTGACCATCCAGTGGGAGAAATCGGGATCATCATCACACAAAACATCGAGAATCGAATGGAAGAAACCGGGATCACCAACAAACAAAACATCGAGAATCCAATGGGAGAAACCGGGATCATCATCACACAAAACATTGACCATCCAGTGGGAGAAACCGGGATCATCATCACACAAAACATTGACCATCCAGTGGGAGAAACCGGGATCATCATCACACAAAACATTGACCATCCAGTGGGAGAAACCGGGATCATCATCACACAAAACATTGACCATCCAGTGGGAGAAATCGGGATCATCATCACACAAAACATCGAGAATCGAATGGAAGAAACCGGGATCACCAACAAACAAAACATCGAGAATCCAATGGGAGAAACCGGGATCATCATCACACAAAACATTGACCATCCAGTGGGAAAAACCGGGATCATCATCACACAAAACATTGACCATCCAGTGGGAGAAACCGGGATCATCATCACACAAAACATTGACCATCCAGTGGGAGAAACCGGGATCATCATCACACAAAACATTGACCATCCAGTGGGAGAAACCGGGATCATCATCACACAAAACATTGACCATCCAGTGGGAGAAACCGGGATCATCATCACACAAAACATTGACCATCCAGTGGGAGAAATCGGGATCATCATCACACAAAACATCGAGAATCGAATGGAAGAAACCGGGATCACCAACAAACAAAACATCGAGAATCCAATGGGAGAAACCGGGATCATCATCACACAAAACATTGACCATCCAGTGGGAGAAACCGGGATCATCATCACACAAAACATTGACCATCCAGTGGGAGAAACCGGGATCATCATCACACAAAACATTGACCATCCAGTGGGAGAAACCGGGATCATCATCACACAAAACATTGACCATCCAGTGGGAGAAACCGGGATCATCATCACACAAAACATTGACCATCCAGTGGGAGAAATCGGGATCATCATCACACAAAACATCGAGAATCGAATGGAAGAAACCGGGATCACCAACACACAAAACATCGAGAATCCAATGGGAGAAACCGGGATCATCATCACACAAAACATCGAGAATCCAATGGGAGAAACCGGGATCATCATCACACAAAACATCGAGAATCCAATGGGAGAAACCGGGATCACCAACACACAAAACATTAACATTACTTCTGTATAGCAACAATGGCTACAGTCGTCGACCATGATAGCCGATAACAATATGGAAAGCAATGGCAATCTACCTTCTTTATAGATGCATCGTAATTCATATATGTAAAATGCGGAATTCTTATAATTTAAACTAAAGCAAAAATACAGCTTCTTCAAGCTGAAATATACAACATACATATTCCCACAGTAATTTGTTAAAGCTTGCCGGTGCAATTGTCATGTATCTACAGAAGCAAGATTTGTGCAGACGAAAAGACATAATAGTCCGTTTAAAATTACCGCGGTGGGCAATTCAAATGACTGTATGAGTTTGCATGAAACTGGTTATAATGTGTAATTGATGGCCATTTCTTGCAAGCGATTTGGGAAACCATTGGTGTAATGGAACAGAATGCACGTCCTCACAGGGAGAAAGCATTGGTGTAATGTAACAGAATGCACGTCTTCACAGGGAGAAAACATTGGTGTAATGGAACAGAATGCACGTCCTCACAAGGGGAAATCATTGGTGTAATGGAACAGAATGCACGTCCTCACAGGGAGAAAACATTGGTGTAATTGAACAGAATGCACGTCCTCACAGGGGGAAAGCATTGGTGTAATGGAACAGAATGCACGTCCTCACAGGGGGAAAGCATTGGTGTAATGGAACAGAATGCACGTCCTCACAGGGGAAATAAACACACCAGTGCTACACGTTGAATGTTATTACGTTTTTAGGCTGAACCCGCCCGGTGTGTAACGAACGAACGGATGAACTTTATTTTCAAAGGATCACAAAAGTGACACCAGGCCCGTCTTTTATTCGGTCGTTTCAACCACCCTTTTTTCGCACATGAAATAGTTAGTTAGTTAGTTAGTCGCAGTTCCAACTTCACAGCAACGGGTCGTCCCCATTATGCTCCGTTCCTGTGCCAGTGAATATCACACTAAACGCTCCCCACTGCCCAGTGTGAAAAGTGGAAAAGACAGGAGTCTCGACAAACAACAGCCCGCACAGATACACTGTGCATAATGCCGCCACCAGAATGTCATCACACTAGCCCCCCACGAAACACCCAGTTCATCTCTGATGGAATCGGCAGTCATTTTCCTATCTGAATGTTTCCTAGATGTTCACCCACACAGTCCACGAAAACACAGTTCATCGCTGATTGCAGTGGCAGTCAACCAGAAGCCCAGCAGCCACGCATTTCTGCATAAGGCAAAAACCGGTCAACTCTGGGACTTAACCACCTGCCATCACTCCGAACATGCAGTCACGTTCCAAAAAAACTTCAGACAGATTCAAAAGCATTTTGCACGAAACTCACAGCTCACAGTGTCGCGCCACTGATGGTTCCGTCGCCCTGCACATGAAATATCTATGGTGAATGTTACATTCACATAGGAAAACATTGTCAATAAAAATGTGAACATTAACAGTGGACATTACAATGTCGTGAGACAGGCAGACAGACATACACTCACACAGACACTCACAGTATTACTCCTACTCAATGACACACAAATACACATTCCCTCACACATACACACACACACACGCAAGCACACGTGCACGCACGCACAAACACACGCATGCATACGCATACATGCATTCTTAGGTGAATTAAGGCGGCTTGTATGAGTTCAGCAGAACACGCTGGTTTGATTTGATGTGTGAAAGATCATGTTAATCGCTCTTAGATACTTTTAAAGCTTCTCCACTCTCCTGTCATAAATAAAACAAGGAGATCTCTGCACAGTGCACAAACACTGTAGCTACAATTTGTGTGAGTGACAAACTATTCGGCCTACTCTTTTCGATTTCCAACTGTACAGGGATTTTTAACGCGCAACATCGTCGTCTACAACATTATCTTCATAATTATCTCGTGGTCGTCATCATTATAACTTACATCATTGAAATCATCGTCAGCATCATTATGTTAACATCATCATTATTATCACCGCGTTCATCATCATCATCATCATCATCATCATCATCATCATCATCATCATCATCATCATCATCATCATCACTACCACAATCATCGTCATCATCAACACCACTATCATCATCATTATTTTCGTGTTATCGTCATCATATTAGCTTTCATCACCATCATCATTATCATAATCACCACCATCATCGCCACCACCATAATCATCGTCATTATCAACACCACTATCATCAATACTACAGTCATCATCTTCATTATTTCGTTGTCGTTATCACTGTAACTTGCATAATTATCCTCGTCACCGGCGGCATCATCATGTTATCATCATCACAATCATCATAGCTCAAATCACCATCATCATCACAATTCATCACTCATCATCACCACCACAATTGTCATCAATACCACTACCATCATCATCATCATCACAACCACTACCATCATCATCATCATCACACCATCATCATCACCACCACCACCACTACCATCACCATCATCGTCACCTCCATCACCACCACCACCACTACCATCACCATAATCGTCACCTCCATCACCATCATCGTCACCTCCATCTCCATCATCATCATCACAATCATTATACACGTCATCACATTGATCAGAGCCTCATAATCAGCAGCATTATTGCCATCATCGTCATTATAATCGTATTAATCATTCTCATTAACACCCTCAGCATGATTATCATAATCATAATAAATAACCTTGCCAATTTCATCACTAGATTATCTATAATCATCAGCATCATAATCTTCGTCACTGCACACGGCACATCCCCTTAGATGTCTCGTCTTTGTCTTAAACAGCCAGCAAAGATTCCCATCATTAACGGAAGCAGTTGCAGTCTAATCACGTGTTCATCTGACCTTTCCTCTGAGTACTCTCAATCAGACCACCTGGTCAGACCCTTCTGCAACATTCTCTGAATTCAATGATGGTGTAATATGTCCTGCCATAACGTGCACGCGATCCCAAAGTACCCTGACGACATCTGTGTTATCGTGCACCAAAACCTCACCCAGTGATGCAGACCCGCCCAGTGTGACCCCCTGCTCGTTTCTCAAAACACCATGCGGGAGCTGGCGAAATTATTCACCGGATGCTTCCAATCGTTCATTTTGTAACTGAAAAAAGCCTGTATGGACGAAGTAATACAGTCTTCACCCCCACCCTTCTTAGCAGAGAGGTTACAATGAGTATATGTATGTGCTGTTTTCCTCCAGCATGCGTCTGTGCCTTCCTCCGTCTCCATTCTCTTGTTGTCAATATAATAATCATCATTATTTTATTTAAGATAATGACCATCGTCACCAATCTCATAATCCTCGTCGTCATCATGATCATCATCTTAATGTAGATAAACATCGTCACCAACATCACTATCTCGTCATCATCATCATCCTCATCATCATTGTCGTTGTCGACATCATTAACATCTTCATCATCTTAATGAAGGTAATCATCATGATCACCAACATCATCATGGTCGGTGCTAAGGTGCATGTTGCTGGAAGTAAATGTGATACTTGTTGCGTGTGGCAGTCCCTCGGCACTAAGATGGCGTCCAATCTTCCGCAGGTTGTCCCAAGGATTGGTTCGGCGAGAATTGCATGTTCATGTGTCACTGTAAATACTCGGCCGATTGCGACAGACATGGACATTGCGCCAATGAGAGTTCGTGTATGAATCCTTATTTCGGCCCTGGTTGCCAATACGGTGAGTCATCATCATCATCATCATCATTATCATGTCTATATGCATGACATGTATATTACATGCGCCATATATACATATGCACATATACACATATACACATGCACACACACGTACATACACACACTGACACACAGGAGCCACACTCTATCTCGTAACGAATGCAAAGAAGTAGGTGGGCAAGAAAAGATAAAACAATAAGACTCTTTACGAACATAGTAATGTAAAGAACAGATCGGGAAAAAACACATTTGCCTGCTTGCTTGCTTGTGTTCGCTGGCTGTGAACTCCAGCTCGAAGTCCTGTATGTCGGATGAGGGCATCCTGTTATTCAACATCAGTGTGATGTCATACAGGATCAGAGGTTTGCGTGAGTATCCATTGTCTCTTGTTTGGCTTATTGGTGTGCAGACTGGTGGTTCCTAGTCTTGCAGGCAGACACTCTCCAACTTCGGAGGAATTAACGATCCTACTGATCTTAGCCAAGACCCCAAAGGGACCTGTTGCTCAGGACGCTCGGCGAGGACGCATCAATAGGTCTTGGCCAGAATAGAACCCAGCCCTGGTGCCTCTGAAACACCTCTGCATCCCAAAATGCATTTGATGATATTTCGATGTAAAACGGACAATTAATGCTAGTAAATCAATCAATTAATCAATTAATCACTTGCCATCTCCGCAATGCATGTTAGCTGCAATGTATCTTCAAACAATATGTCTCAACTGTTCCTCCATCTCTTGATGCTATCTTCCCACTTATATTGTTGTCTGCCACTTGCTCGCTTGCCTTCAGCTTTACCCTCCAGTACGGTATTTATTCGAGTATTATGTCTTTTAACGTGGCCGAAATATGTCACTTGCCTCATTTTTATATCTGTCACTAGCTCTCTTTTAATTCCCAGTTTTACTGACACCTCTGTATGTATTTGTCCCCCCCCCCCCTCATGAAATACGACCTATTCTCGTGTATATCACCATCTCTTATTCGCCTTTGTAATTGCTTGCTCATTGTCCAGGCTTCCGCGCTATATAGTTGTGTTGAATATACATAACATTTGACAATTCTCATGTTGAATGTGTTGTAACCGGTTAGTATGTAAACTAAAAAGTAAAAGATCCTTTTCAATGCGTTTAGGCCAATAGGGTATAAACATTAAAGAAACGAAGTTCCTCCCTATGCCTGCCTTAAGGCACAACGGACAAATGATGCTAGACCTATCGGTGCACTGTAATGTGATTAGAATTATGTATTTAGAGACCTATCGGTGCACTGTGATGTGGTTAGAATCATGTCTTTAGAGACCTATCGGTGCACTGTGATGTGGTTAGAATCATGTCTTTAGAGACTTATCTGTGCACTGTGATGTGGTTAGAATCATGTCTTTAGAGATCTAACGGCGCTCTGTGATGTGGTTAGAATCATGTCTTTAGAGTTGTATGGGCGCTCTGTGATGTGGTTAGAATCATGTCTTAAAAGACCTATGGGAGCTTTGTGATGTGGTTAGAATAACACCGGCCATTTTGACTTCCCAAGGCCTTTCTTTGTACCCACTGTAGCCTTCTCGACCTGGGAGGAAGGCCACATTAAACCGTTGGAGTCCTGGGTAAAGGGGATTGAACTCCTGAACTCCAGGACGACAGTCGAGTGTCTAGTAACTACCTTGCCGCTGTTCATATCGGGTGTATGATCTGTAGAATAGAAGAAGCAAGGCGCCAGTTTAAACATCATGAGCAGAGCAGGGCATATGGAATTAAATAAAGCCTTCGGTGTATAGGTCACGGCCTCCCGACCGACGACTTGGTCTATACCACCAGGCTGCCTTGACACTTTCTGGTGTCCATTTGAAACTGGTTGGATCTGGGATATCAGGTCAAGGAAACCAGAAACAACAGGTTAAGGTAATCTACCTCGATAGAGATTCGAATGTAGACTGCCTTCCGGCAGGGAAGTCGACCAACAGCTGCGCTTCCGTCGCTTCCGGGTGTAAAACATGATGTCGTATTAATTAATGACACAGATTGTGATTTACATGTGAAATGTCGAGACGTGATCGCCTCCGCTTTTAGGAGTGGCGCAGAATGAAGATGATGATAATGATGATGATAACGATGATGGTGATGAGGATGATGATGATTTGAAGTGCGTATTGCACTCCATTTTACAGATACGTGCACTTGAACGATAATCAACAAGTGCACACACGACACTCACAAAAATGCTTCGAGAAAATAGACGTAGATAGTTAAGTTTGATTGGGCAACATTGTGATGAGAAATAAATTGGAAACCTAGACGACAAATGGCCAAGATTAATTGTATAGAGGGCATAGCAAGGAGAAGGTATGAACTCCTGGAGATTTCAATACCTGGGTGGCTTGGCCGCGTGGCATATTTGGACAATAACCCAGAGGTGAACTAAGCTTGGGGTTCATGTGACGTGAACATCCATGACCTGCTTTTATTACTGGCATTGCACGTGAATACATATACACATGTGATTACTATAACGAAGATAGAATTCATGACAATACTATGTAACGTGAACCTCTGAAATGAACTATTCATGTGAATTTCTGACATGGACTATTGACATGAACTACCGACGTGAACTTAACACAAGAACTAGTGGCACGAATTATTTACGTTAACTACTGGCATGAACTATTGACGTGAACTATTGACATGGACTACTGTCATCAACTACTGACATGAACTATTGACATGGACTACTGTCATCAGCTATTGACATGAACTATTGACGATCACTAGTAACATGAACTACTGACATGGACTACTGTCATCAACTATTGACATGAACTACTGACATGGACTACTGTCATCAACTATTGACATGCACTACTGTCGACGTCCTAGATACCTAGGGGAATGAAACTCGGGTTCATACAGGCAACAATCTCCGTTCTGATACTATCTGACATAATTTATTTACAGTAAGCTGGCGATGAATGGTTTTCGCAGCCAGCTACGTGGCGAACATGATCATAGGAGTTCATAACAAAGCCATCATACATAATCGCTTAAAGCGATTATGTATGATAATCATTACAACAAACTCTATCATCTATCTATCGAGTGAGTCTCATCATCTCATCATGTTCCTCTTGTACCTTGCGGTGTGAGGTGAAGTATAAACTTCGTGAGAGTGCCTGGTTATGGGCTTCGTATATCGACATTCCCATGGATTCTGTTATTCCCTCCATCCAACGTTTACGTGGTCGGCCTCTTCCTCTGTTTCCATCTGGTCTGTACATCATTGCTTGTTGTGGCATGCTGTTGACTGGTAGCCTACTTGCATGGCCAAACCATTTGACTTGCTGCTTTCTAATAAAATCTAGAGCAGCTTTAACCCCTAATTTAGTCCTGATTTCTTCATTTCTGATCCGTTTATACTTCTTAGTTTTTCTACGAGTGAGTAACACTCCTAAATACACTCGTGTTCAATCTATCAAGTCCCCCCTAAGTTAAGCCCTGTTGCTTGTTCGATGTCCAGTCGGCGTCTGCCCTCTAACGTGTCTCGGACACGGGCTGTAACTCTCCTCGAGCTTCTCGTGGAACAGGTCCTGGCACGTGGTCAGCGGGTTCCCCCTGTGTCCACGGAGCTGTAGGCGAACTGACCTATGCTTCTCGAAGGCTCTAGATTGTTCGAGCATTCGAGTGTGTCTCCCTTGTATTGGGGTTATGTCCCTTCTCTAGTTTCCTTCTATCTTTATGTTCCTACCGACTCCATGTGAGACTCTGACAGGGGTTCCCCTCCCCGTCTTCTATGGGTTAGTATATGGTAATTAGTCTGCACTAATTCAGTCATAGGATCACATGAAGTTGGTGTTTGGTAGTTTCGTGGATGGGAACCTGGCCATCTATATATTTGCACTATTAAGTCATGTATTTCCCCGTACAACAATCCAGGGTGATTGCTGAAGAGCTTCTATCTCTTCCATATCCTTAAACATGCTTATCCGACCGAAGTTCCCTGACGCTTCTAGCTGTATCTGCAACCGCGCCCTTCTCAAGTATCCATATGATACCAGGATATTAAACTCTGTGTTAGAGAGGTTTAACGAGACAAATTGTCTTGGCTTATTTAAGAACACCTGCAATTCTTGTGCTGAATGTGTATTTTGATACACTTTTACTTCTGTATGTTTTATAGTGCTTAATATATATATGCACTCTTGTTTTCTCCCAAGTAACTACTTATGTTCCTGTTTGCCTGTTAGTGTGTTTACTGCTTTGTTACTTGCTCTAATAAAAATGAGTGTGATTTAATTGTTAGTGTTTAGTTTTATGAGTATGCCCTACCTAATGTCTAAAGTGTGTGCTACCTGAGTGTATGTGGTGTGTAGTACATCTCTAAGTGTCACGAGCTGGAATATCCCTTGTCATGAATTACGTCATCTATGTAGCGCATGTACAGGGTATTTAAACAGTGATTCTAAGAGTGAATCTATTTTATCTAACACTAAACATGTATACACAATTTTAGACAAGTGTTACCTTTTACACTCAAAAACGCAGACAAATTAAAATAAATACTTTTTGCGTACAATTTGTCCGCTCAGTATATCGCTCTCTCATTTAATTCATTCACTCTCTGATTCGCACACCTTTCATTCAATATAATAATTTGTTAAAATATACAAATTAAGGTGAGGTTAATATTGTCGCCCTTAGAAAAAGGAAACTGGCGATATGCTATATTCAAAGCGTCAAGTACTATTTATACTGGTGATAAGAAATGGTTTATAAGTTAAATTGCAACAATTGTATTGAAAGAAAATTTTAACTATGAATGAAAATGTTTTTGACATATTATGATAGAAAATGTACAATTTACATTTTCACATATTGTATGTATATAGCAAAGCACAAAAGTAATAAATATTTAAGTAATAACATTAAATTAATTAACTACAACGACGATCCGTGTGTTGTCGTTCTTTTGTCCGTGTGCTGTTCCAATAATGTTACAATTCGTAGGTAACGTTTTGGTGTCACATTCCTGTGGTGTCTCTCATATGTCGTAATAGTCATAGTATATCGCTGCTTGTATGTGCGATATTCTGTTCCGTTAGTTTGCGAAGTCAATTGAAATCACACGTATGCACAGTTCTTAATATTCGCATGATAACTTTCAGTTCTGTGCTTGATGAAATAACTTCACAATTGTTAATATCCACAGTTCGGATTGTGTTTGATGTACTGCTAATTGCCAATGTGGCCTAATACAGTTAACGGTTCTCAAAGTTTCATGTCTGATAGATATAAGTAGAGTATTGCATCAGTTGTCGTCACTTCTCAATTAAAGTTCTACAGTAAGTGTAGAGGTACACTATTTTATGCAACAGACTAAAATATCACAGCTTAACATATGGCCACTAATTAATGTAAATAGTGTTAATCTGCTGGTGCAGTGGGTAATCGTGATAGTATGTCGGCAATTACATTATCCGTGCCTTATTTAATTACCAGCAGTGGCGCCTTATCCGTCAAGACAACGAAATGGGTACCTAAGAGGAACTTAGATAAACGACTAACACAAAAAACCAAACTTAATGCTTGCACTTCAGCTGTGGAATAATTGGTTTCCGCCGTTTTCAGCTTACGGCTGAAATACAGGATTGGGTGTTTCACGCCTTGATATTTTTGCATCAAACAATTTCGATTGCGATATCACTTGAATCTGTGGTTAATATAAATGGTAAATGTATATTTGGTAATCTTAATATGGGTGTATTAGAAAAAATGGATTTCAATTTGCACATTGCATCCTCTAAACGGATACTCTTACAATTGCACATACTACATAATTGTATAGGTATCGATGTAAAATAAGTCTAAATAATGTGAGAGTGAAAATAAATTTACTATAGGCATATCTCAAAGTTATATGAAAAGCCTTGCACCAACATTAGTTAATGCACTGCAGCATGGTTTTTGCTCTTTCAATTTGGCGCAATGTTGATTGATATCTAAATGAGATGGTAAATATGATGGAAAATATGTTTGTTATCCGGATGGTGTTGAAAGATACATTTTGAAAGGTAAGTAGTGTTGTTGCAAGTTGGGTTAACAGGAAAAGTAGCAAGAGTGTCAGTAGTTTGTCTTTGTTCATTTTAATGTTTGGTGAAAGTGATTGTTTACTCTTGTTGGTTGAGGTGTGTGTTTCAAAGAGCTTGCTGTATTTGTCTGCTAAAGTGGTAGTTGGTGAGTTGAAAATAGTAGTCTTTGTGCTGATGGATTTAAATCCGCATCGTTTGGTGTATTCTGTCTGTTGTTGCACATTTACAGGTTCACAATTTTGCGTTTCGATGGCATCCTCAATTCGAGGTTTTATGCTGATGTTGTCATTGAAAGATTCAACCGCCTCTGTGTTATACACCTCTGTGAATTCGTTTCGAATTCCGTCATCGGTGGTCTCCCTTGTGCTTTTGGCAGTTTCAGACATGCAAATGTGTTCTTTAGTTCTGGAATCACTGTTTGCTTTCTGGATGCAGTTTTTCTGTCCCCATTCTCTGATTTCTTCTTCAGAGCAGGATCTTATGTTAGGAAGATTTCCAAGTATAATATCCGCGCAAAGCTTTTCCAATACTGCGCATAGTACTTGTCCTGACAGAAAAGGAGTATGAATTTCGGCCAGTGCTAGGGGGTATCTTTCGATGGTGCCTGCGAATGTGCGACATATCACGTGGTTGTGTGTGTAGTCTTTGTCATTGATTAATGTTCTTTTAATCCCAACTAGAGTCTCTCCGCTATCCCGAATGATTGTACATAGTTTGTTATTCACAAATCCTTTCACAAAATTTAACTTTCTTTTTGATGTTAAGGCTGCGTTGGCTATTTCGTTGGATATACAAATTGTATGGCCACATTCCAAGGTGGTATCCAACTGAAATTTTCTGCACGTATTACAGGTGTTGTTATTGATGGTGTTAATGATTTCTACCGCATTCCCTAACTCACTCGCACTTTCATTCTGGATGTCACATTCATTAAGTTCTTCAATTTCTTCATCCGTAGATGTATCTATCAATGAAGCATTTACCTCCTTCATCATCTTGCGGCCGTCGCAACGTCCTGAATAATGCCCGTAAGCTAAACAAAAGTAGCATTTGACCGCTCTCTTATACGCGTTTCTTTTGTTTGTTTTTTTGGTTTTTCCACTATCATTTGAAGGTGATGTGGATACGTTGGTGATTTATCACAAATTGCGTACTGTTCGTGGGTCAAATGACAGTATTGACACAGGACTGGTTTTGTAAATTTAGAGCGTTGTTTGAACCTATTCTCATTTGGTTTTGAATATTTGGTGTTTGTGACAGCTGCTGTTTCATTCTGACTCATATTTAGCTGAAAAATATCACGGTTAGCTGTGAAATATGCCCTACCTCTATTTTCGACTTCTTGAATAGTCTTACAATCACTTTGTCTTAGAAATTTCGAGAAAGGAGTTGGTATGGTGTTCATAATCTTATCAATTATTATTAGGTCTTTTAGTTTATCATAGTTGTTATTTGTTTTCGCTGAGGTTATCCATTTTGTACAAATATCTTGGACTGTAGACACGTAGTCTATGAACATTTGGTTAGGTGATGGTGTTAATTTTGAAAACTGCAACTAATAGCCTGCTGTGTCTAGTGAAAAATGTTGTAGTATTCTTTGTTTTAAATAGTCATAATCTTTCCTCATGTTTTGTGGAATTGTTTCTATCACTTTTAAGGGCTCTAATGCTAAATTTCTCATCAAAATAAACGCCCAATCGACCTTTGAAACGTTATGGTATGACATCAAACACTCGAAGTTCTCTAAGTATGCACTTATTGAATCCCCGGAACAAAAAGGTTTGACTAAGTCTTTATATTTGTTGTATTTTTGTTCCTCTTCTTTGATCCTTAATTTGTTTACTGAAATTTCTAAGTTGGAGTCAATTTCCATTTGTTTCAATTTTAATTGTGTTTCTAATTCTAACTTTTTATTCTCAGCGTCTAATTGAGCTTGTTTGCTGGCAGCTTCGATTTCTAACTTTTTATTTTCTGCTTGCATCTTTTTCTCTTCTCTTTCCGCTTGCATCTTTTTTTCTTCTCTTTCCGCTGCCCTATCTTCTCGTGCTATGTTTTCTAAATGTGTCTTTTGTGCCCATTCTGAAAGTTTATCTTCGGTATAACCTAATTTAATTCCTAATTCGATGCAATGTTCTAATGTTGACATCTTGTAACTTTAGCTAATGTTAAATCTGTAGCATTTAAATCTCTTTGGAAATAATTTAGGTGTACAAAATTTGGTTATATCCCTTAATGTTTACATTCAAACTTTCTAACGAACAAGTTTACATGGTTATGAAATTTGCATATATATATATATCATTAATAGCAATACATAGAAAAAATGTTACATCAATGAAACTCTGTGAGTATCGTTTATGGATACAATGAGCATGAAATGGGACTTATCTTATTTACTGGTTTCTTGGCTGTAGTGTTGTTTGGTTCCCCTGTTTTCTTGCCACTGCTGGAGAACAGTTTACATACACACAATCTTTCGCGGAACAATCTGATGTTAGAATTTTTTTTTAAAAAATAGTAATTGCCACTGT
The DNA here is from genome assembly GCA_963921405.1 of Cepaea hortensis. Taxonomy (NCBI): domain Eukaryota; kingdom Metazoa; phylum Mollusca; class Gastropoda; order Stylommatophora; family Helicidae; genus Cepaea; species Cepaea hortensis. The sequence continues at coordinate 91,646,320 of OY992892.1, forward strand.
AATTGTCCAGTCATGTCAATGTCAAAATTCATGAACATAATTATTTAATTACTTTTCTAGAGGGACTACGATAGTTTATGAACAGATGATACGATAGTAGCTACAAAGTTCAGACTTTGTTATGTATGAATGTTGATATATTTTACTTGGCAAAACAAAGAGCTGTCGGGAAAGTGAAGCTTGCGCTTGCCAAAACCGGCTTGGAGCCCCCAAATAGCCTGTCAACGTCCTAGATACCTAGGGGAATGAAACTTGGGTTCATACAGGCAACAAACTCCGTTCTCATACTATCTGACATAATTTATTTACAGTAAAATGGCGAAGAATGGTTTTCGCAGCCAGCTACGTGGCGAACATGATCATAGGAGTTCATAACAAAACCATCATACATAATCATTACAACAAACTCTATCTATCTATCTATCTAGTGAGTAAAACTCCTAAATACACTTGTGTTCATTCTATCAAGTCCCCCTAAGTAAAGCCCTGTTGTTTGTTCGATCTCCAGTCGGCGTCTGCCCTCTAACGTGTCTCGGACACGGGCTGTAACTCTCCTCGAGCTTCTCGAGGAACAGGTCCTGGCACGCGGTCAGCGTGTCCACGGAGCTGTAGGCGAACTGACCTATGCTTCTCGAAGGCTCTAGATTGTTCGAGCATTCGAGTGTGTCTCCCTTGTATTGGGGCTATGTCCCTTCTCTAGTTCCCTTCTATCTTTATGTTCCTACCGACTCCATGTGAGACTCTGACAATTACTGACATGGATTACTCTCAGCAACTATTGACATGAAATACTGACATGGACTACTGTCATCAACTATTGACATGAACTACTGACATGGACTACTGTCATCAACTATTGACATGAACTACTGACATGGACTACTGTCATCAACTATTGACATGAACTACAGACATGGACTACTGTCATCAACTATTGACATGAACTACTGACATGGACTACTGTCATCAACTTTTGACATGAACTACTGACATGGACTACTGTCATCAACTATTGACATGAACTACTGACATGGACTACTGTCATCAACTATTGACATGAACTATTGACATGGACTACTGTCATCAACTATTGACATGAACTATTGACATGGACTACTGTCATCAACTTTTGACATGAACTATTGACATGGACTACTGTCATCAACTATTAACATGAACTACTGACATGGACTACTGTCATCAACTATTGACATGAACTACTGACATGGACTACTGTCATCAACTTTTGACATGAACTACTGACATGAACTACTGTCATCAACTATTGACATGAATTATTGACATGGACTACTGTCATCAACTATTGACATGAACAACTGACATGGACTACTGTCTTCAACTATTGACATGAACTATTGACATGGACTTCTGTCATCAACTATTGACATGAACTATTGACACGGACTACTGTCATCAACTATTGACATGAACTACTGACATGGACTACTGTCATCAACTATTGACATGAACTATTGACATGGACTACTGTCATCAACTATTGACATGAACTACTGACATGGACTACTGTCATCAACTATTGACATGAAGTATTGACATGGACTACTGTCATCAACTATTGTCATGAACTACTGACATGGACTACTGTCATCAACTATTGACATGAACTATTGACATGGACTACTGTCATCAACTATTGACATGAACTACTGACATGGACTACTGTCATCAACTATTGACATGAACTATTGACATGAACAACTGGTATCAACTATAGACATTGTTTTTGTGGTTTTTTGCACTCGCCTCCTTTTAACTCAAGCGTAGTCCATACACACTATTTTTAGTAGTTATAGATTGAGTTTTGCTTGTGGATTAACTTTCCATATTAACAGCGTCCCTCGCCATCAGGCGAACCCACTCCGACTTCAGAAGTACTTGTAATTTACGTCCCCAAGACAAGGACGACAGATCAATATTTCAGCTGTCCGGTGTAGGGGTTGAACCCCTAACCTCGGCATCAGCACACCGTCTGTTTAATAACACGCGTTCTTATCCAGTCGACCATGCTGACCTAATTATTGACATGAACTATTGGAATGTATTATAGGCATGGACTATTGACAATTAACTACTAACATGAACCATATAAATGAATTCCTGACATGAACTACTGACATAAACTATAGAAATGAACCACTGTCATGCGCTTCTGACATGAATTCCTTGCAGTCGACTGGTCAATGACACATGGTTCTGACTCAGAGCCGAAAGGATTAGCCAGTCCGGGCACCCCATGTACACCTAACAGTTCTTTGACGTCAGCGTTCGTCGCTTTTAAACTTCCGGTGACTTTCAACTGGTTCAGGATTACCACGCTAGAAACCGGTTAGTTGTGTGTATTATCACAATCATCATCCTCTCGTAATTATTATCCTGACCATCGCCATTACCATCATCATTACGATAATCATTATCATCTTATTCGTTATTATCGTTCTCATCGTCATAACCATCGTCATCATCATCACAGCCGTCATCATTATTGTAATTCTCATCATCATTATTAACGTCATTATCGTTATCAATATCATCATAGGCATTATCATCGCTATTATAATGATTATCATCATCATCATCATCATCATCATTGTCAGAAGTGGGGGTGTGCCACCGCCTAGTTGCATGTGCTATCGCTTGCGGGCGATCCCAAATAGTCAGAAATTGAAATTGACTCGGAGCGAAATCTGTATGGTTGAAGTAAAGATTCCGCCTCTGAACATTCCACAGTGCAGCTACAAGTGGATCGTAATTAGCTGTTCTTGACATTCGCCAAGCAGTGGGAAAAGGGAAAGTTATATGACTAAGTTTACATCTCCGAAAGGATTCCTAGCCAAGGCAAAGTATCCCCTCTCCGACTGTGTTCCCCTTCCTAGTACTTTAGTAATGCCCCACCAATGTACACACACAAACACCTATGCACAATTGGAATAATAACAGATAACTCTGAGTTTAAAACCAACTACCATCTATTTAATTGTTATCAATCATTTAACACACCCGCACACACACACACACACACACACGCACACACACACACACACACACACACACACACATATATATATATATATATATATATATATACTAGCTGCCCGGCCCGGCATCGCCCAGGCTCTGGCGGGGATCTATCTATCTATCTATGTATCTGTCTGTCTGCTTGTCTGTCTGTCTGTCTGTCTGACCCGGCCCGGTTTCGCCCAGCCCCTTGCGGGGAGCGTCTCATTAAATTCATATAAGTAGTCATTATACATTCAAATACATTCTCTAAGCGTACAGAGTATGCGTTCGCCCCCTGGGCCCTCGCAGCTAATTTATTGGTTGCAGCTAGAAAATTTCATTTAATGTTAGGATTATTTAGTTTTTTAAATGTTGATGTATAATTTTTCAGTTATGGTCGAACACCAAATTTGATGTCTAATGAAGTGCTTTTTGATAAACAATATTTTTTGTTTTTCTGTCTGGTGCGTACACAAATAAATCCGAAGGTTTTCCAACGCGTGAGCAGGCCACATATAGCTGTCCATGTGTGAAGCACGGATTTTCCAAATTTAGTCCACACACTTGTAGCGATTGTCCCTGTGCTTTGTTGATCGTCATGGCAAATGCAAGTCGCACCGGAAACTGCAGGCGTTTGAATTCGAATGGCATGTCTGTTGGAATCATTGGGATGCGAGGCAACAGTACATCAAAGGATAGACTTCTTCTTTTTTTAGACAAAAAAAAACATCAACCTGCATTTTAACAGGCGTGCTGCGTGTAAGGTATGCATAAGTTATGCACACCCACAACATTGAATGAAAAATGTGATGTTGACACACACGCGGCCAACTTTTTTTTAAAAACAAAAACAAAATCAAGAATATACCCATTTAATTGTGTACTGAACTTCTCTCTGCCAAGCGAACGGAAAAAAAACAAATGCTTCTATTACTTCAAAAGTTCCACTCCGAAAAAAGTACAGAAATAAAATTCTAACGTATCTAATCTAAAATAAATCCATTATTTTTAATGAACTCTGGTTTTAAAAACATAAAAAGATGTGTTAGAAAATTTTCACTATTTAAATAGATGCATTACTTCTATAAAAATTATGAAAATGCCTTACAGATTATATCATTATTTATTATAACTCATATGCCTGTAAATAACTATAGACAGAAAGTCTTTGAAATAAATCTTTGAAAACAATGCAACAATCTATACATAAAATAATAGTGAGGTTATTAAAAGTTATGACACTTGAAAGAACTTTTCTTATGTTAAGTCCCCTTAATGGAAACGATAAATATTAGCTGCCCGGCCCGTATTCACCCAGGCTCTGGCGGGGATCTATCTATGTATCTATCTATGTATCTATCTATCTATCTATCTATCTATCTATCTATCTATCTATCTATCTATCTATCTATCTATCTATGTTCGACCCGTTCCCGTTAAAAATATAGATAGAATAGAAGAATAGATAGAAAATATGATTGGAAGAGATCTATCTAAAGTAAACTTGGCTCCCGTTCCCGACTATCTGTCTGTCTGTCAGTCTGTCTATCTGTCTGTCTATCTGTCTGTCTGACTTGGCCCGGCTGCACCTCATTTAATTCATATAGATTTCTATAGCCAGGGGACATAACTTAAGATATAACAATGCTACTAAAAGTTATATCCCTATTTGTCATATATTTTTATATTTTCTTATGTTCAGTCATGTAATTACAAAATTAAATTTTAGTAAGGTAATAGCTGAAAGCTGATAGATAAAACTATCACAGTTTATTGCACAGGAATGAAATGAAAACGTGTAGAAAATTGCATCTCAATCGGTTGGACCGTTCGCGAACGCATAAAGGACGGACATACATACATACATACATACACACAACGATTATATATATATATATATATATATATATATATATATATATATATATATATATATATATATATATATATATATATATATACACACACACACGGTCGTATCCTAGAAAATACTTCGTAAGAAATTCCGCAAAGTCCTTGTGACAATTTAACTTCCCATTTGGTCTCCTCCAATCCGCACATCACACACATCCTCTCGAATCTTGATACATAATTTTCGATGAATATAAATGACGGTTGTCAAGATGATGATGGAGCAATCCTATACGTTTATGCACTACAGCGATCATGAAAGTTAAATGATGAAAATAGAATATATAACTCTAAGGTTACTTGTATTGTGTCTGGTTATGTGTCCTGGTTTACAAGTGGGATAAGCGTCATTAGATTTCTACGCTCCAGTAGAAACAGCTAGCCAGTCTTTTGAACGCCTGCCAGTCCTGGGGCTACCTGGTCGTCCCTCGGTCTTGGGATCTATACCTAGGAGATCTTGTTGAGAACTTGGATGAGATAATCAAGAATGCTTATTAATTAGTTCTACATCATTCCAGTCCTAGGCCATACATACACTCTTTCGCCAACATACACATACTCACAATGACAAGTCTGGTCATGTCTCTCTTCCAGGTATACTGCGTTCGCTATCCCCTTTGTACCTCCATATCTGTCCTTCTGTCTAGTCTGGGAAGGACTTTTCCAGTCAAACACGCCGATGATTAATACAATTCCTGCCATCCCTTATAACGTCCCTCCGTGATCAATGAAATGTCCTAAGTTGATGTCACTAATTCAGACACCCAGTTCCTCACAGCCACTCCGTTCAACTTTTGTGTTGCAGATCAAACGGTAGGTAGTGGTATCTTACAAGTATCTGATCTCCGGGCTTAAGTGCCATGATCAGTCTCCGTGAAAGACCTCAGGGTGTTACAATGCAAGCTCATGGACCACACACTGTACGGGCTAAGCACCATATACTCTGTGCCAATTGTGGGTAATGTCTGCGCCATCACATCTCTGCGTCAACCACAATCAATAGGCAATATGCCAATGCCCGTGGCGCATAAGCACACAGTAGTATATTACAATCCGGCTTCCTGACTTAGAGTTTACGACTTTTCTCCGTAATCTCGTATACTCTCGTAGTTAACGTGATGACAGTGAGAATCAGCAGTGGTTCGAATCGCATCGGTAACCTACAGGGTATGTGAGCCGGCCGCTCAGAAAGCAATGGCAAACTACTGAGCGTAATCTTGCCAAGAAATCAACATACAGCTGAAAGATGCTGGTGTTGACAGCGATGTCCTTTAAAGGATATGCAAAAAATAAAAAAAGTATAACACACCATTCCTCCAAGTGTGTACCGTTTGACAAATTGCATCTCAAACATCAAATACACATAAAGTAAGCAAATTCAAAATAGGCATATTATGATATACAACATAATAGCGTAATGCAAGAGCTAGTAACAACATTGTGTGTGTGTGTGTGTATATATATATATATATATATATATATATATATATATATATATATATATATATATATATATATCCACAGATCTCGGTCTTTGGTTTTCTGGATCAACACTGCTGCTGATATTCCTCTGTGCCACCGTCTCAATCCATTTTGCATCATTTCTCTTAGTCTGCCTCTGCTTCTCTTACCCTCGATCTTTCCAGTTGTCACGATGTATTCCAATTCCCCTCTTCTCATCACATGACCGAAGAAAGATGTTTGTCTCTTTCTTATTGTTGTATATAATGTTCTAGTTTCATTAGCCTGTCTCTGGCAGTCCAAGGAATTCGCAACATTCGTCTCCAGAACCACGTCTCTGTTGCTTCTAATTTATTCTGAATTTGTTCATTTACATTCCAATATTCACTGCTATAGAGCAAAACAGGTTCTACGTAGCATTTCAGCACTTTCTTACATTCAGTGACAGTGACTTATTGCATAACATATTTTTCATTTTCTGAAATGCTGTTTTTGCTTGCCCTATTCTGCTCTTAATCTCTGGTGTACATCTTCAATATGATGTTATAAATGCCCCAAATTATTTAAAATTATCCACTGTTTAAATAATTTTCCCTTCTGTTACTATTTCACATTTTGGTCACACCATTTTCTTTGACATCGCCATCGTTACTGTTTTCTTGATATTTAAGGAGAGTCCTTTCCTTGCACTCTTAGTTACTACAATGTCCAGCAATTTTTGTAGGTCTGTTGAATTATCTGCCACCAAAACTGTCTCATCAGCACAGCGTTTATTATTTATATTATAACCTCCAACTAGTATTCCAAATAGTACTCCACCGAGCTTGGCCCTGTCACATCACAGACTGGCAAACCACTCCCCTGAGCATGGCTCTGTTTCTGTGTTATAGTCTCCTATTGTTTTGCATGGGCATTTGCATACTGTTGTTGTACATGGGCTGTTATACAGTCATAGAGTGAGCGGTGCGTCAGTGTTTACTAATCTGTTTCTGGCAGAGTACCTGCAGAACTTCAGTGTCAAGCTGAACAGCGTCGATGTCTGCTATAATGAGCGGCGGTTCCAGTTAAGTGACACAGAGCTGGATGTGGCATGTGACACAGCCATTCTCCTCCATAAGCTTGAACTGCACGGTCCAATGGTGCAATCTATCTGTTCCGTGAGGATCAGTGGAGGTGAGTCGGTCATTTGGTTGTTGATATTCAGGGCCAGTCAATAAAATAATGTTGAGTAATATGCGAGAACAAAACTATAGTAATCTCAATGAGTTAGTCCTACAAGAGGAAATGACAACCGCAAACTGAGTAAATAAATACAACGTAGACAATCACATTGTTCTGAGCACGTAATGAGAAGAAATAAACTAGAGAACTTGGTGACAACTGGAAAGATTGACGGACAAATTCATTAGGGAAAGGCAATGAAGTAACTATCTGGGTGGCTGGACCACATGGCATTGTCGGGACAGGAACATCGTTTCTCCACGACTCTGGCGATTGTGTAAGATGGCGAAACATGACTGCCCACGCTTACCAGCATGACATATGATGATGATAATGACAATGAGTACAGAGTGCACGAAAGCAATGTGATTATATGGTGTAGAAGTACAATGATAACGTAGATTGCACGAAAACAATGAAATATATAGCGTAAGAGAATATGATGACGTATAGTGAAAGAAAACAGTGGAAATATATATTGTAAAAGTATAAAGAGAACAATGCATCAATAACATTAGATATGCAGATGATACAGTCTTGATTGCAGACAATGAACAGGACCTGCAACATTTAGTAGATGCGGTTGTTGTACACAGTGAACAACTAGGGTTAGGATTAAATTGTAAAAAAACACAGATTATGGTCGTCACTAGGAAGAACAAAATACCACAATTGAAACGAGAAAAAGAGTGTTGAGATGCTACACAGAACCTGTACTTTTATATGGATGTGAAGCTTGGACACTGAGCAGTCAGGCTGAAATACATATGGTGGCTGTAGAAATGTGGTTTCTGAGAAAAATGCAAAGAATACCATGGACAGCCAGAAAGATCAATGAACAAGTTCTTCAAGAAACAAATGAAGATCGTAAACTGTTTAGAGACATTAGACGTAGACAGTCACAGTTTTTGGGGCATGTTATGAGAAGAAATTATCTGGAGAACTTGGTGTCAACTGGTAAGATCGAGGGAAACAGAGCAAGGGGAAGACCTAGAAGGAAGTACCTGGATGGCATGGTCGAGACAGAAACACGGAGCTGATCCACGACTCTGGTGATCGAGTGAGATGGCAGAACATGACCGCCCCATGATGGATGTATGGATAAAGAGAACGCAGAGTGCACGAAATCAATGGGAATATACAGTGTTACCTCGGTCTACGAACTTTAATCGTTCCAGAACTCGATTCGTAATCCGAAATGTTCGTAACCCGAAACATTGAAATCAATGAAATAGAGACAATCCGTTTCCGTTTCAAGATGAAAGAATCGTTTTTTTGTTTGTTTTTTTTTAACATCCGGTCGTTTACCTGACAAAACGCAAAGAATATGTGTTTTTCACGTATTAAATAAAGGGAAAGAAAACAACTATATAAATTAAATGTTAAATTAAAACAAAAAAAGATTTAGTCTGCTAGTTACACCTTTAGACACATCTACTGATTTGAGTAACTCTGTGTTCTTTATGATGGTGGAGATATTTGATTTTCCCATGCTGTACTCATTAGCGATAACACACACACACACACACACACACACACACACACACACACACACACACACACACACAAACACACACACACACACACACACGCACACAAACACACACACACACACACACACACACACACATGTTTCATAAATATTTCCTTCTTTACCTCCACGGTTATACGTTTCTGCTTCCTAGCAGCACCACTACCGTTCTTCAAACTTATAATTAATTGGAGTTAACAAGGAAAATATTGAAAGAACGAACAAACTAACGAAAGAACTTTATTTTAAAAGGGTTAAGAATTGGGCACGCAGGCCCGTCTTACATTCTGCCCTTCTATTACCTACTTTCATACATTATTTCATTCATACATCTTTCAAGGCTAAGAGAGAGAGAGAGAGAGAGAGAGCAGCAACAATATAAATGGCGTGCATTATAAAGGCATGGGCAAAATGCGAACAGCAATACTGCACGACTCAGTAATATTAGATAATAGTGTGACAATTGTTATTAGCTACATGGAATATACTGGTCTACCAAAAGGGGACTGGCTGTTACACTAGGGTTTTGTTATGATTAATATTTATATTATTAAGGTGGAAGGTAATTCGTTCTGAGATAGTGTTCAAATAATTTGCGATTATATGTATAGGGATTGGTAATGTCTGTGATTTCTTGTGGAAGATAGTTCCACAGCTGAGCTGCAGAGTACGTTAAGTTTGTTTTGTATAAGTCAATACTAGGCTTCGGAATGTGTAATATATTTAATCGTTTACTGTGTCTAGCATTATATTTAAACAATGGCCAAAGGTAATTTGGGGCATTCCGATGTAAGATTTTGTGATAAAGATGACGAGATAAAGTGAGCACAGTGCCCCTGCTAAGAAATATTTTACTGCTGTGTCGTAAGGCTAATGAAAGCGAGGTTGCACACGAGTGCAAAACTAGGCTACTTGGCAAGCGCTAAGAGATGTTAGTATTGCGTGGCCTTTGTTTGTACTGTACGACATCGTATGTTTCCAACGTTAAACTTTGCTCTGTCTGTCTGTCTGTCTCTCTGCCTCTGTCTGTCTGTCTGTCTGTCTGTCTGTCTGTCTGTCTGTCTCTCTCTCTCTCTGTCTGTCTCTCTCTCTCTCTCTCTCTCTCTCTCTCTCTCTCTCTCTCTCTCTCTCTCGCCTTCGTTCGTAACCCGAGGCACTGTTCGTTACCAGAGACAAACAAATTTCGATGTTGTTGTACATAACCGAATTGTGTCCTGACCTGAGGCGAAAGTATCCCGTGGTACCACTGTATAGTGTACAAGTATAATGATAACGTAGAGTGAAAGAAAACAATGGGAATACATAGTATAGAAGTATAATGATAACGTATAGTGCACGAAGACAATGGGAATACATAGTGTAAGAGTATAATAATAACGTAGAGAGTACGAAAGCAATGGGAATGTAGTCTATAAGAATACAGTAATACTTTAAAGTGTAGAAGTACAATGATAATGTATAGTGTAAGAGTGCAATGATAATGCATAATAAGATACCGATTATAATATAAAGTGTAAGAGAACAATGGTAATTTAACGTGTAAGAGACAAATGACAGTGGGGAATGTAAGAACAATGATAATGTAGATTTTAGAGTACATTTATAATTTACAGTATAAGAGGACAATGCTAATTTTGAATGTAAGACGATGCAAGAGAACAATGACAGCGTAGGGTAAACTAGTGCAATGCTAACGTAGAGTATAAGAGACTAATGATATCATTGTATGCAATAGTGCAAGGATAACTTAGTGTGTGAGAGAACAATGATAACATTGTATGCAATAGTGCAAGGATAACTTAGTGTGTAACAGAACAATGATAGCATTGTATGCAATAGTGCAAGGATAACTAAGTGTGTGAGAGAACAATGATAGCATTGTATGCAATAGTGCAAGGATAACTTAGTGTGTGTGAGAACAATGATAGCATTGTATGCAACAGTGCAAGAAAAACTTAGTGTGTGTGAGAACAATGATAGCATAGTATGCAATAGTGCAACGATAACTTAGTGTGTGAGAAAACAATAATAGCAGTGTATGCACTAGTGCAACGATAACTTAGTGTGTGAGAGAACAATGATAGCATTGTATGCAATAGTGCAAGGATAACTTAGTGTGTAAGAGAACAATGATAGCATTGTATGCAATAGTGCAAGGATAACTTAGTGTGTAAGAGAACAATGATAGCATTGTATGCAATAGTGCAAGGATAACTTAGTGTGTGAGAGAACAATGATAGCATTGTATGCAATAGTGCAAGGATAACTTAGTGTGTGAGAGAACAATGATAGCATTGTATGCAATAGTGCAAGGATAACTTAGTGTGTAAGAGAACAATGATAGCATTTTATGCAATAGTGCAAGGATAACTTAGTGTGTTAGAGAACAATGATAACATTGTATGGAATAGTGCAAGGATAACTTAGTGTGTTAGAGAACAATGATAACATTGTATTCAATAGTGCAAGAAAAACTTAGTGTGTGAGAGAACAATAATAGCAGTGTATGCACTAGTGCAACGATAACTTAGTGTGTGTGAGAACAATGATAGCATAGTATGCAAAAATGCAACAATAACTTGGTGTGTGAGAGCATAATGATAGCATAATATGCAATAGTGCAACGATAACTTTATGTATGCAAGAGCAATGTTAGCATAGTATGGAATAATGCAACGATAACTTAGTGTGTGAAAGAACAATATCATGGTATGCATTCATGCAGTGCTAACATTATGTGAGAGAACAATGATAGCATAGTATGCAATAGTGCGACGATAACTTACAGTGTAAGACAACAATAAAAATGTATAATTTACCTGACAAAAGCATGAGTGGACTATCAGACATGATAGTCCGTGGATTAATGAATTCCTCACGAGATGCGTCTCAAAGACTCTACCTATGTAATACCCTGGAACACGTAATCTTATCTCAGAGAACATCCCAAAATACTGTGTGGAGGTTGCAATAGAATGGACATCTGGTCCACAGAAAAGGCGTGCAATAGACATTGTGTTTGCTTACTGAACACTTTAACGTCACCTCTCATGACCAGTACAGAAAGAGAAGGACAGCACACGTCGAAAGATTCAGACGGTTAATTAAGCTTTCCGTGTCTTCACTGATGCAAAGTACTTGCCTGTAATGATTGTACGTGTACAATGTAATATTTATTGTAGCCATCAATATCATCATCATCCCGTTGACTGCTAACTGGCGTAGACATTGATGCCTCTCGACATATCTCGGTTGTTGATGTTAACTCTGCTGATGATCTTCTCCATGCCACCGTCTCTGTCCACCCAGCACGCCTTCTCTTAGTCTGCATCTGCATCTGGCTTTTCCCCACTGACGTTTCCAGTTGTCACGATGTCCTCCAATGCCTCTCTTCTCATCACATAACCAAATAATGACGTTTTTCTCTTTCTCATAGGTGAATATACTATTCTAGTTTCAGCAGCATCTTGCAGTCGATCTTTGTTAGTAACTCTGACAGTGAAAGGTACATTCAACATTCGTCTCAAGAACCGCATCTCCGTTTCTTAAAAGATCTTCCTAATTTGTTTATGTACGTTCCATGATTCACTGCCAGGCAGCAAAACAGGTTCTTTATAACATTTCAGAACTCTCTTTCTTAACTTCTATGATAGTGACATACTGCATAATATAAGCAATCAATGTGGCTAGATTGAATAAATAGTGTTTCACATAAGCATGCATGCTTTGTTGTTTGGACATAGGTAGAAACATTGCTATTAAACAACAGACTTCACAGAGCAGCAACTTGTTCCCGGACTACGTCTCAATGGGAGAATCCTTCAGGGCTGTGGACGGCAGACCGGAAAATAGTTTCGACAAGAACACGTGCTCACACACCAAGCACGAGCTAAATGGCCCTTGGTGGTTCCTGAGATTCAACCGGCCGCAGTTAGTCTTCAGTGTCTTGATCATGGGCATGCAGGGAAGTAAGTCTTGGTTACAGTGTCTTGATCATGGGCATGCAGGGAAGTAGGTCTTGGTTACTGTGTCTTGATCATGGGCATGCAGGGAAGTAAGTCTTGGTTACTGTGTCTTGATCATGGGCATGCAGGGAAGTAAGTCTTGGTTACAGTGTCGTGATCATGGGCATGCAGGAAAGTAAGTCTTGGTTACTGTGCCTTGATCATGGGCATGCAGGGAAGTAGGTCTTGGTTACTGTGTCTTGATCATGGGCATGCAGGGAAGTAGGTCGGTTACAGTATCTTGATCATGGGCATGCGGGAAAGTAAGTCTTGGTTACAGTGTCTTGATCATGGGCATGCGGGAAAGTAGGTCTTGGTTACTGTGCCTTGATCATGGGCATGCAGGGAAGTAGGTCTTTGTTACAGTGTCTTGATCATGGGCATGCAGGGAAGTAAGTCGCGGTTACAGTGTCTTGATCATGGGCATGCAGGGAAGTAAGTCTTGGTTACAGTGTCTTGATCATGGGCATGCAGGAAAGTAGGTCTTGGTTACATTGTCTTGATCATGGGCATGCAGGAAAGTAAGTCTTGGTTACAGTGTCGTGATGATGGGCATGCGGGAAAGTAAGTTTTTGTTACAGTGTCTTGATCATGGGCATGTAGGAAAGTAAGTCTTGGTTACAGTGTCCTGATGATGGGTATGCGGGAAAGTAGGTCTTGGTTACAGTGTCTTAATGATGGGCATGCAGGAAAGTACAGTGTCTTGACCACGGGCATGCAGAAAAGTAAGTCGCGGTTACAGTTTCTTGATCATGGGCATGCAGGGAAGTAAGTCGCGGTTACAGTGACTTGATCATGGGCATGCAGGGAAGTAAGTCGTGGTTACAGTGTCTTGATCATGGGCATGCAGGAAAGTAAGTCTTGGTTACAGTGACTTGATCATGGGCACGCAGGAAAGTAAGTCTTGGTTACAGTGTCTTGATCATGGGCATGCAGGAAAGTAAGTCTTGGTTACAGTGTCTTGATCATGGGCATGCAGGAAAGTAAGTCTTGGTTACAGTGTCTTGATCATGGGCATGCAGGAAAGTATGTTTTGGTAACATCTGCAGGCCTACTAATGGCAGCTCTCTCCAGACGAGCATCCCTCTGCAGGCATCCTCAGCAACAAAACCTTGGCATAACACAGTATAATAAGCAGGCTTGTCAATGAGATTGGGATTCCCATGGGAAACGTCCCATGGGATTGGAAGGGACGGGACATTTGTATTTCCCATGGGAAACATGGGACAGCAGCCATGGCATAGCAACTTTTTTAAAAACTTTTTTAAAGCCTTGTATTCTTCCTTTTTCTTTATATACTTGTATCAATTCTTTATCTCGTTGTGGGACACCGGATAAATTAATAAATGCGCGCATACGATAATATTACCAACATTTCAATGCCTATCTAAAAGCAATTACTCGCATTACTTTAATGAAGATGATGAAGAATTCTTAAACCACATTTCGAATATTGTTAAGATTAAATGAATGCTGTACATACATGAGAAATTCAAAACTGTTTTTGACAAACTAGAAATTGATGGTACTACATCTCATTTAATTTTGCTGTTATACTTCCTCCTAGACTATCAGTTGTACAAAGTTAGTTGATATTGAAGAAGAAACTTCCAGCAGCATGGTGAAGAAATATTGTCAGAACTTTCAGAAAACTATTGGAGAAAAACTTTGGCCATATTGCGGCAGTTCTTTGGCAGTTACTGCAGCATTTCTTACTGGAGTTGACATCAAAGCCAAAATAGAAGACATGGTTAAGTCAGTTTTACTAAGAAGAAAGGGAATGTGGACATCAATAAATGGGCCAATGATTGGACCGCTTTTTCTAAGTCTGTTTTTCCAATTGTTATTTCATTCATCAAAGATTTAATCTTTCTTCTGAATCATCTGCTGTATGTGAAGTAACAGGAGTTGTAGAACAAAAGCTGAAAAGTGATTTTGACTTAATTTTTGATCCTCCACCAAACAAAACACTTACGTTTAATGACCCCAGAAACAAATGCCTTCAGAAACAAATGCCTTGAGGATGAAGTCACCATGTTTCAAAAATTACAGCAACCAACTTCACAACCATTAAATTATTGGAAAATGAACATAGGTTTCCACTGCTACAAGCAAGTGCAACAATTGTCTTGGCCATATCAGTGTCCTCAGCGGCAGTAGCGTACTTATTCTCTGGCCGCGCCGGCTGTCCATGTTACATGGGTGCGGGGGACTGGCAGGGTTTCTGGTAGAATCTCAAAACTGAGAGGGACAACCAGGAGAACTTTCATCAGATGGCGATGGGAACGATTGGTAGGGTGACTCTTCACTGGCTGTTGAACTAGGTGGCGGAGAGCCTATGAACATGTCCTTCGTGCAGTGATGTCAGTTCTTATCTCACTTCAACTCAACTATTGTTCTTCTTCACATGTGCTGGGGACTCATCGACTCCTGTTGAGTCTGTGTTCTTGTAGAGACGAAGCTTGCTGCCAACATGGCTACCTAGATTGTGCTCATGATCGGCTATATCTTGAATGAAGGATTTCTACATAATAGAGGTGCACAGCTATGAGATTGTGTCATATGATGACAAGAGAGACATTGGGGAATGCCGTGACTACTTGCAAGATTACTGAGAAAAGAGACAGAGGCAGATCACGAGAAACACGGTGGACTACGACGTTGATCCAGAACACCAAAACATCGTCCTATCTTGACCAGCTGAGATGTGAGCGACATCACAACAGTCTAACGTGCCTCAAAACCAGAGGAAGGCTAACCTCATTAAAAAGTGCCCGCCGGAAGTCGGAAGTGTCGTCCTACGGGTGGCAAACTAAAAATTGATACTACGCAATTACGTCCGAGTGAAATGTCTCGTCCGAATGTCTCTCGTGCTAGGAAAAGCTCTGCCTACCTAGTTTCCGAATGCCGCTCTTTTCGGAAAAGCTCTGACTAGGTAGTTTTTCGAATGTCTGTCGTGTCTGGACCAGCTCTAACGGGCGCAACGACAAGCACATGTCCGAAAACTCGCTGAGTGGATACCGTCTGCAAAACTGTCTGGTTTGTGCGGGAATGGCCCGGGGCAAACGAAATGACCAATATATTGAAGTGAGGATTTAAAGCAGCCATGAGCAGGACGTGACGATTCCCTCGGTAAACCCAGCACCAGGGCGCTATGTGTCGGCCCTGCAACTATGGAAGCAACCTTGGATGGCGGAAAATGCAATGGACTGTCCCTTCCTTCCTTTGAGGGAAGACCGTTGTCTTCGACCGTTCCAACTTGGCCAGCTGGGTTGTAGATGGCACCACAAAAGTGAGTCTCCCAGGAATGCTACCTGGTCAAAAAAGCACGCTGTAGTCGGATGTGTTGGCCTACGGGTTTGGGCTCAAGGGCGCATAACAGACACACCGCAATCACATCTGGAAAAAACACTCCGGATGAACGAACGAACGAACGAACGAACAAACTTTATTTTCAAAGGGTTAAGAATTGGGCACGCAAGACCGTCTAACATTCTGCCCTTCTATCACTCTCTTTCATACATTATTTCATTCACACATCATTCAAGGCTAACAAAGAACAGTAACAATATAAAAGATATGCATTATAAAGGCATGGGCAAAATGCAAACATCAAAACTACACGACGCAGTAATATTAGATAATGGTCTGACACTTGTTATTAGCCATGTGGAATATACTGGCCTACAAAAAAGTGATTGGCTGTTATACTAGGGTTTTGTTATTATTATTATCTCAATTATTAGGGGGGAAGGTAATCCGTATTGAGATAATGTTCGAATAATATGCGATTATATGAATAGGGATTGGTGATGTCTTTGCTTTCTTGTGGAAGATTGTTCCACAGCTGAGATGCAGAGTACGTTAAGCTTGTTTTGTATAAGTCAATCCTAGGCTTCGGAATGTGTAGTATATTTAAACGTTTACTGTGTCTAGCATTATATTTAAACAAAGGCCAAAGGTAATTTGGGGCATTCCGATGCAGGATTTTGTGAATTAGTTTAGCTTTATTGAAAAGCAGGCGTTTGCGGAATGGTAGTAACTGAAGGCGTTTATACAGGCTAGGATTGTCAGATAAATGTTTGCTATAAATTAGACTCATGGCCCGTTTCTGGAGTGAGTAAAGTCGCTTGGTGTTTGAATTAGAACAACCGTCCCAGATTGTAGAGCAGTAGTCAAAGTGTGTCTGTATATGAGAAGTATAGAATAGTTTCCTTGTGTCCTCATCAAGGAAGTTTTTAATCTTGGCGAGTTGATAGATTTTTTTCGCTGTTTGTTTAATGAGCGCTTGAACATGGGAATTAAAGGTTAGGTTTCTATCAATGATTAGGCCTAATGTTTTGTGCTCAATTACACTTTCTACTGGCATGTTATCGATGTGAAGTTGAAGTGATGTGTGTGGGCTTAGAGTTTGAAGTCTTTGTCTGGTTGTTAATAACATTGCTTTTGTTTTAGTGATGTTAATTTGCATACGGTTTGAATAGTTCCATTTAACTACATTATTTAATTCTTGTTGTAAAGACGACTCCAGTAAAATACAGTTTTCAGCGTTTGTGTAAACCGTACAGTCATCTGCAAATAGATCGCAGGACGACGAAAGATGCAAAGGTAGATCGTTAATATATATGGCAAATAATAGAGGGCCAAGAATAGAGCCTTGCGGTACTCCAATATTGAAGGTAGTGGTTTGAGACAGAGATTTATTATGTGATACTACTTGCTTTCTGTTTGATAGAAAAGATGATATTAGAGTGACTACATTAAGGCCAATTTTCATTGTCTCGAGTTTGTTAATTAAAATAACATGGTCTATCATATCAAATGCTTTCTTGAAATCAATAAACACAGTTCCACATAGACTGTTGTTGTTTATATTCTGGTGCCAATTTTCTATCATGTTTGTTAGGGCCGTATGGCAAGAATATTTTAGTCGAAATCCTGATTGGCTGTCAACAATAAGCTTGTTGCGAACTAGATACTGTAATGTTACTTTATGGATGTGTTTTTCTAGTGGCTTAGATAGTGATGATAGTAAGGAAATGTGTCTGTAATTGTTCGGGAGACCATTGTCCAATGAACCAGATTTAAGAAGAGGGTACACTTTAGCGATTTTGAGAGCTGATGGAAAGTGGCCTTTGGTTAGACACTGATTATATACATAGGTTAGTGATGTACAAATCACTGGCGCAGCACAACGGAGAATCCGGTTGCTGATTCCATCTAACCCAGATGAGGTTGTGTTTTTTAGGTTACTGAGGTAAGTGAATACTTCAGTGATTGTCATTAGCGGTATGCCAGAAAGAATATCGCGGGCGCATCTATTCTCGCAAAACGATGACATATAAAGATAAGTTGCAAGGAGAATTAGGTATTGAAGCCTTCAACTGGTCTATGTCAGTTTGAAAAAAATTACTGAATTGGTCGCATGTAATATGATTTGATGGTAAAGAATTTCGGAAGTTATACTTGTTTGTCAAGGTGTTAATTGCCTTCCATATATCCTTACTATTTGTTTTATCCATTACTAAGTTCTTAAAGTAATTTTTCTTTTCCCGTCGTATGCTATATTGAACTTTGTTTCTAAGAGTACGGTATGCACTGAGATCCCGCTTTTTATGTGCTTTATCTCTGTCTCTCATAATTTCAATTATTTCCTGGGTGATCCAAGGTGGCTTGACGTGGTGTCTATCAAAAACATCAATAAAGGTTTTCATCCAGAATTCCAGAGCATCATCCGGGTCAGGAAGCTGATAAACATTGTCTAGAGGTGAACTGAGCAAGTCCTGTAAAAATGCGTTTTGGTTGAAATTTTTGTAACTTCTATATTTTACACTTATGTGTTTATGTTTAGGAGTTTTAATTCCTTTTTTAGACCACGTGCAGCATATTGTTTAGTGATCGCTCATTGCACAATTTGGTACGGTGCATTCTATGATGTTGTCTGAGCAAGTTACATAAATGTGATCTATGACTGTTGAAGATGACTTTGTTACTCTAGTAGCTTGTTGTACTATTTGTTGGAAATTGTATGATGCAATTATATTTCCCCATATTATGTTGGATTTGTTGGTGTCAATGTTAAAGTCTCCGAGTAGTATAATTTCCTTCCCAGAAGCGAAAACCACATCCATCATGGTAGTGAAGTTTTCGTACCAGACGTGTCCAGCACTGGGATTTCTATAAAGGTAGCCAATTATCAGGGGTGTGCGGTTTTGAAGTTTTAGCTCTAGCCAGATACATTCTATTTCGCAAGTTTCAAAGTCTAGCCTACGGTGAGCATTTAGTAAATTAGAAACATAGGTTATTATGCCTGTCTCTTGTTTCCTACAGGGATCCCTTCTAAAAACTTTGTACCCTTTAATAGAGATGTCCTCATCTGAAATTGTATCATTAAGCCTACTTTGACTAAGGCCGAATAAATGAAAATTTTGATTAAGAATAGAAGATAACTCTGGTAGCTTGTTAAATAAGCTGCAAATGTTTAAGTGTCCAAGGCGTATTCCTGACTTATTGAGCCAGTGTTGCCACTTCTCAGACATTTCATCCATGAAGAAAGTGTAAATTCGTCAAAGTTAAGCTAAAATACAAGATCCAAAAAAAAAAAAATCACAATTACATTAACTTACAAAATATCAGTAATACAAATCAATAAGTAAATGACAATATTATAACGATATAACTAATTAGACCAACGAATATAATGCAAACAAGGAGCAAAACGAATTAAAGAACATACAACAAATAATTAACTTGAAAAAAAAAAACTACTTCACAAGCTAAGTACCAACTGTTATCCCAAAGAATCAATAAATGACTATACAAGTCAATGTCTCTGTTTAAAGCGGGGAGTGAAGACCCCCTCACTCAGGGTATTAAGGCGATAAAAAGTATTATAAAAGATATCTAAGTGTCAATCTCTGTGACTTCAATACGAGTCAATGTTTACAGCCGCGTACAATCTAATACGTTGCTATGTAAATCAATAACCAAGTATGCGCATAAACTTTATAGGAGAGGCCCTTTCTTGTATCGAGATCCGGTGTTGTTTTGTGCTGAATTGCTAGTAAATATCAGGCTGTGTTGGTCCTTGGTACAGCGACATCATAAATGCCTGCCGAAGTGAAGTTGGGCTAAACCGTGTGAGGTATAACAACTCTGGGTTACAATGGAGTGGATACTGTTGATTTCTCACGGGTGTGTAACGACTTCCAACTACAGGCTCTGATTCGTGGCTAACAGGAGGCTGTGGTGGCACGTTGTTGTTACTACTGGATTGATCCTTGCTGTGGAGCGAAAAGAAGAAGAAGAACACCAAAACCGGGAGTTATGGAAAGACATGAACGCCTTCGCCTTCAGGCAAGGTACATGATAGCGATACGAGTGTAAGAAAATAATAATAACGCACAGCATCAGAGTATGAATGTAGTTTAAAAGAGCAGTGAGAATTCTATCATTTGGCATTACCCGACCTACAAATTCAACCCGCAGTTATCAAGAATATCATGTCACACCTGGATCTGGCCAGCATGCAGTACTCAAAGAAAAGGTCAGACGGACAGACATACTGCAGCTAACACCATCAGAACTAAGACTCGTCGCTGGTTGTTGAAGATGTGGATGTAGCGCGCGAGAGAGTTGTCCCAATTGAAGTGTTGTCGGTTCTTGACTCAACTCAATGTTGTGTACAACACGCAATTATGTATTGATTATATCGAATATCCTATGACAGCTACCCAGTAACTTGCCACTGTTTCAGATACGACAGCTGCCCTGCGCGGGTTTATATTGGAGCTGTTAAACGAGCAAGGAAACGTCACGGAACAATACGTGGATCCGAACACTTACGCACCAATCTACGAGGTCATGCTAAGATCCCGCGAACTAGTCCGCTACCTGCGGATAATCAGACCGCCCGTATTTGGTTTGGTGGACCTGTCTCTTTACCTGTGCGAGGTGACCGTGTATGGAGGTAATGTAGACATGTCTACTTTGTCTTCATGCTTCGGGAAAGGGGGGAGGGGGAGGGGTGTTATCCGTGGCCTTGCGCTCCGATGTTGCTGGTTCGACTCCAGATTCCATTATTCGGTTAACTAGTACATGTTTTAGAGACTCCCGGGAGTCGTCGCTGGAACTACGGAATGTATTTTATATGCGACACTGTCGAACGACCTCTCTAAGCCATTTGGGATCAAACCTGGTGCAATGAACTCGGTCCTCTCGTCTTTAAACTGCCTTTTAACCATGGCTTCTCCGCTGTGTGTTGTTGTCATCGCTATTGGATTACAGTCGGATCTGTGACGTGGGTGTGGTGGGGAAGTTCCACAACCCCGACACATCAGCTTCGAATTCAGCCTAAAGCGATTCGGCAGCAGCCCGCTGTGCGTAGTGCACCATAGTGATATGAGTGTCGGCCGCTCAGAAGCAGTGAGTGACAAACTAAGTGGCGTAAACTTGCCTACTCATCACTAAACAGAAACATACTGGGGTTGTTTACGACTTTTTGCAACCAACATGTTATTGGATAACAAGGGGATTTGTTACCTTGTGTACTGTCACCATTGTTATTGTATAGCTGCCATTACAGTGATTCCCTCTGTCTACCGTTTACATGGTCGGCCTCTTCTTCTGGTTCTGTTTGATCTGTACATCATTGCTTGTTGTGGAATACTGTCAGTTGGCAGCCTAGTTACATGGTCAAACCATTTAACTTGATGTTTCCTGCTTACATCTAGCGCTGCGGCCTTGTGGGAGCACGTATACACATCGGAGGAGCAAATGGATCACCATAGCCTGGTAAGAATGAGGCAACGAGGAGTGACGAGGGGATCTGGCCGACGATCCATGCTCAGAGGAAAGGCGCGACGAACATAAAATCAGATTGCTACTGGAACTATTAGTGTTGGAACTCTTCGCTGGCTGCTGATGATGGGGACGGAGCGCTTATGGGAATATCCCGAATGTTGTGATTCGGTTCCTAAATCAATCAATCAATCAATCAATCTAGCGCTGCGATAACCCCCAATGAGCTGGTTTGTCTTATTGCATCTATTTTCAACCTCGTTTTCTGATTTGCCATTTGATGATATCATACTTCTAAAGTACTTAAAGAACTTTAGTTGATTCAGTGAGTGTTCTGTTAGAAGAATCGTTTTGATGATTATCACCTGACTCAAACGAAAGCCGAAGCTGGACGTATTTTATTGTTATCCGGCCCCAAACCAAAGTTCGGCCTTTTGGGTTGCCCATCAGATATTTCGGCAGCTTCATGCAGGTCCAAAAAATGCTCATTTAGTGAAATGTGTGCCTGTAAAATGCTTGATTAGTGAAATGTCTGGTTATAGAATGCTTAGTTAGTGAAACGTCTAGATATAAAATGCTTGGTTAGTGAATATTTGTTCAGTGAGAGGCTTTTCCTTAGCATCATTGTCCAGTGAAAAGTCTCTCTTTAATTTGTTTG
>OY992892.1:91671443-91869006 GCA_963921405.1 Cepaea hortensis
TCCCTGGTTTTATAGGGGAGGACTGTGATAAAGGTAAGTTGTCTCTATTGTCATAGGATGGCCTGGTTTTATAGGGAAGTACTGTGAGAAAGGTAAGTTATCTTTGTGGCACTAGAGTGGCCTGGTTTTATAGGGTGACACTGGGAGAAAGGTAAGATGTCTCTGTGGCCATTAGAGTGGCCTGACTTTATAGAGTGGCACTGGGAGAAAGGTAAGCTGTCTGTTTGGCCATAGAGTGGCCTGATTTTATAGGGTGGCACTGGGAGAAAGGTAAGCTGTCTGTTTGGCCATAGAGTGGCCTGGTTTTATAGGGTGGCACTGGGAGAAAGGTAATCTGCCCCTGTGGCATCAGAGTGTCCTGGTTTAATAGGGTGGCACTGGGAGAAATGCAAGCTGTCTGTTTGGCCATAGAGTGGCCTGGTTTTACAGGGGAGCACTGGGAGAAAGGTATGATGTCTCTGTTGCCATAGGGTGTAGTTGGCGGATGTTCTCTGACTTGACATCTGATTGACGCGTTTTTTAATTGATTCGAGCGATGCTAATTCAGGCAATATAAAAGGCATAGATTTTCCAGGAGGGGTATTTCGGCAAGAAACGTTTGCACTATTTAAAAGTAATACACTAAGTAAAATAATATACCCCGGCATTGTTGGACACATATTGTTTAACCACATATGTATAGAACACTCGGCACTCAAAGGATCCCGTGCTCAATACCATTCCCGGCCGTGTTCACTTCGCAAGGCATTTCCTGGTACACATTCTGAACTAGGTCTAACTGCGAGTCCAGGGAAATTAAAATGTCAGCTTGCGATGCGGACTCGATCCCATGACCACTGGAAGCTACTTGTGTGGCCTCCATGGAAGTAAGACAGAGGGCATTGGCATGTACCCCTTGTTTCCCAGTGTTAATCATCTAACGGGAAATCATAGGTGCGAGGTGTCATGGCACAACTTCATAAATGACACTAGAAGATAGCTAGTTAGTTAGTTAGCTAATTAGTTAGATAGTTAGCTAGCTAGGTATGCAGTTAGTTAGTTGGCTAGTTAGTATGTTAGTAAGTTAGTTAGTTACCAAGTTAGTCAGTTAGTTAGTTAGTTAGTTACTCAGTTAGTTAGTTAGTTAGTTATCTAGATAGCTAGCTAGCTAGGTATATAGTTAGTTAGTTAGCTAGTTAGTTAGTTGGTTAGTTACTTAGATATTTAGTTAGCTACAGGCAAGTACGGACAAGGCGTGCTGACAACCAACATTTGCAGACAGCACGACCCGACTTTACACACATTATAATAGGCGACTCTCTAATGAAAGGTCTATACAGCGACCGGATGGCCACTTCAGACAAAGACATTGTTTCCATAATTTCATTGCCTGGGGCTGGTGTTGACCGGCTAACAGACAAGATTAGGAGGTTGGCTGTAAATCTTAACCTAAAAAAGGCTGGCGTTCATATTGGCATCAATGACACCATGAACAACCAGCAAATCACAACATCTCAACTGCTGGCGCTCTTGAACGGATTACGTCACACTTTTCCTAACTCGTCCATTTTCTTCTCCTCCATCATATCACCGAGTTATGGATTCCAGCGTCGTCTAGCTGACATAAAAAACAACGTATTGCAGAAGTTTTGTTCTCACAACAACATACAGTTCATCAACAACACACCTTCATCCGACATACAGGACTTCGCGTTGGAGCTTAAGCCAACAAACACAAGCAAGCAACAACACACCAATGTTTACTTCACAGTCTGGAGCACCTAAAAAGCGACTTTATAAGGATCAAGTACATTTGTCTACATTGGGCACCAGCTTGCTCGCCAAAAATATTAAATACCCAGAATGTTCACAACCTACATCCAATACTTGATCGCGTAGAACACTTTTAACTACACCACCTCAAACTCAAGCCAGACGACATACTGCCATTACATCAAGTACCAATAGGCCAGAAGAGAGCAGACCACTCATAACCACGGCAACTGATATCAAAGCCAGACGGACCACTTCCACCACACCAAATCCATACAATACGCCCTCTTTCACACAGGAGGGTGATAATTATGAAGATACGTTCCCTCTTCTCCACAGAAAGGATCAATCCAGTAGTAACAACAACGTGCCACCACAGCCTCCTGTTAACCATGAATCAGAGCCTGTAGTTGGAAGTCGTTACACACACGTGGGAATCAACAGTATCCATTCCATTGTAACCCAGAGTTGTTATACCTCACATGTTTTAGCCCAGCTTCACTTCGTCAGGCACTTATGATGTCACTGTACCAAGGACCAACACAGCCTGGTATTTACTAGCAATTCAGCACAAAGCAACACCGGATCTCGGTACAAGAAAGAGCCTCTCCTAGAAAGTTTATGCGCATACTTGGTTATTGTTTTATATAGCAACGTATTAGATTGTACGTGGCTGTAAACATTGACTCGTATTGAAGTCACAGAGATTGACAATTAGTTAGATATCTTTTATAATACTTTTTATCGCGTTTGTACTCTGAGTGAGGGAGTCTTCCCTGATCATACTTATCTGTATACTATTGTGTGTGTGTGTGTGTGTGTGTTTATATTGATAGAGATATTACTGTTTCTCTGTACTTTAGAGCGTGTATTTGTTATAAAGGACGTAAGTTGTTTTCATTTTGTGATTACGCATTGTTAACATGTCTAATAAGTACGAACACTGGCTCAGTAATAATGGGCTCAGAATCGGGCATTTAAATATCTGCCATCTATTAGGAAAGCTGCCTGAACTATCACTTATAGTTAATCAAAATTTTCACATGTTCGGCTTTAGCGAAAGTCGATTAAATAGCAACATCTCAGATGATGACATCGCTATCAGAGGCTTTAAAACCATTAGAAGGGATACCTATCAGAAACAAGAGACGGGTATTACAGTTTATATTTCTAACTCGTTTAACGCCCACCGTAGGCTAGATTTTGAAACCTGTGAGATTGAGTGTGTATGGCTTGAGGTTAAGCTTCAAAATCGCATACCCCGAGTAGTTGGCTATCTTTATCGAAACCCCAGTGCAGGAAATATCTGCTATGAAAAATTCACCACTATGATGGATGTAGTCTTTAGTAATGCTAGAGAAATAATACTGCTAGGCGACTTCAACATAGACACTAACAAATCAAACAAAACATGGGAAAACATAATAGAGTCATATAACTTCCAACAGTTAGTCAAACAAATTCATCTTCAACACTTATAGATCATATCTATACTACGTGTATGTCCTCATGGTGTGCTGATGCCGAAGCCCTTGTCAACCCTGCCAAGTCATCGGTTCTCCCTAAACAACCATATTGCGAAAACAGACCTGGCGACAGTAAGAATGGATGGGAGCATTTGAGTAGAACCCAGTCAATGACATATATTGGCGTGGGGCTTGATTGTAGCCTGTCCTTCGGAGATCATGTCGATTATGTCATATCGAAGGCTCGAAAAGGTTTGTCAGCAATGAGAGTCATGGCGACTGCCAATATCGAGCAAAGACTGCTAATACTTCTGTTCCAAGGACTTGTGCTTTCACGCATCGAGTATGCCCTGGCCATCCTCACTGTCAGCCCTACACAGATTGGAAGACTTGAAAAGGTACAAAACGAAGCCATGCGCATCATTTTGGGCAGCACGAGAGACACCAGCTGTGTAGCAATGAGATACCCCCTTGACTTCCCGACAATGGAACACAGGATCAAGATCTGGAGAGCTCGTGCATACTTAAAAATAAGTGCAGATGAGCAGCACACTCTGCATGACGCTATATTCAGAGAAAAGGGTGACAGGCTAAAGAGGGGCAAGTCATGGATGGGTCGGGCGGAAGATGTCAGACAGGTCTGCTGTCTTACCAGTATCAACCCCGGCAAGGAATGGGTGCCGGTGCCTCCAGCTTTTAAGCACTTTCTCCTGCATTATCACACTCGACAGACGGTGCAGAGAGCAGAACCCTGCTGCTGTCAATGCAGAGGTTAACGCGCTCATCTATGAACACTCAGATAGCCCCGAAGTGCTCATCTATACAGATGGATCTGTTGTAAAGCAGCAGAGAAGTGCGTGGGCATTTACAGCCCGTTCAGCGGGCCGAACCGTTCAAGAATCCAGTTGTTCCCACTCTATGACCACGAGCAGCATGACGATGGAGGTGATGGCAGTTACACAGGCTTTAATATGGCTGGAATCACAGCTTTATACCAACGTGTGTGTACTAAGTGATTCAATGAGCATGATTCAGAAAGTCGAAGCTGGATCTGTACGTAGACAGTGGACTGAGTCGCTGCGGAAGTCTGTTGTCCGTAAAGTCACCTTCATCTTCGTCCCGGGACATGCAGGAGTCGAGGGAAATGAACGAGCTGATAAACTGGCTGGCTCTGCACCCCCTGTAGATGGCCAGCCCATGGATCGTGCCGATGTTATTAACTTCCTCAAAGATATGACGAGAACAGACGACTTTGACGTCAGTGATTCCACATCGCTGTCCAGGATGAAAGACCTGGGAGTAAGAATCGGCACAGCCAGACGCGAGAGGTACATCGGGAAAACAAAGCGCCTCGTCAACCAACACAGAAATGGCACTATTAGCCACCGGACGCTGATGCATATGCTGGGGGGGGGGTGGAGGATCTGAGCACCTATGGACATGTCCGGAGTGCAATGAAGATACCCCAACTTATAACTGATAACTGACTAACTGATCTATACTACGTGTGCTGACAACATCACAGAATGTACTGTACCTTAATGCAATGATTAATGCAATGAGCGATCACTACCCAGTATGTTGCACGTGGTCGAAAAGAGGTACCAAAACTCCCAACCACAAACATATAAGTATAAAATATAGAGATTACAAAAACTTAAATCAAGATGCCTTCTTACAAGACTTGCTCAACTCATCTCTGGACTATGTTTACCAGCTTCCTGACCCAGATGATGCTCTGGACCACTGGCTGAAGACCTTTCTAAGCGTATTTGATAAGCATGTTCCATTTAAGGAAGTTCGTGTTAAACATCACACTAAGCCCCCGTGGATCACACAGGAGGTAGTTGAACTTATGAGAGACCGGGACAAGGCACATAAAAATAGAGACCTATGTACCGTAGTCTGAGAAACAAACTTCAATATCTTATTCGAAAGGAAAAGAAAAACTATTTTAAGAACTTAATAATAGATAAAACCAACACTAATGATATATGGAAAGCAATTAATACCTTGACAAACAAACATAAATCATCACAATCGTTACCATCAAATCAGGTTACATGTGATCAATTCAGTAGTTTCTTTCAGTCTGACATAAACCAACTGAAGGCTGCAATACCAGATGTGCCTCATGACATATCGTTATTATCATCATTCTGTGAGAGCAAATGCTATGGAGACATTCCTACAAACATACCGCTAATGACGACCAATGAAGTATTTACTCATCTCAGTAGCCTAAAAAACAATAACTCATCAGGACTAGATGGAATCAGTAATCGGATCCTTCCGCTATGCTGCACCGGCGATTTGCGAGTCACTAACTTTTTATATACAATCAATGTCTCACCAAATGTCACTTCCCATCAGCCTTTAAAATCGCTAAAGTATGTCCTCACTTAAAAACTGGTTCATTAGACGATTGTATCATGAGTAATTATAGGCCAAATTTCATATTATCCTCTTTATCCAAACCGCTAGAATAGCACATCCACAAAACAACACTAGAGCACTTAGTTCGCCACAAACTAATAGCTGAGAGTTAGTCAGGATTTCGGCCAAAATATTCCTGCCATACGGCCCTAACAAACATGATAGAAAACTGGCATCAAAATATTAACAATACTCTATGTGGAACGATGTTTATAGACTTTGAAAAAAGCATTCGATATGATAGATCATACTATCCTAATTAAAATACTAGAAACAATAAAAGTAATTTTTAATATAGTGACATTAATAAACTCATTCTGATTAGACAGAAAACAAGTAGTATCACACAATAAATCTCTATCCCAAGCTATTACCATCAATATTGGAGTACCTCATGGGTCTATACTTGGCCCTTTGTTATTTGCCATTTATATAAATGATCTTCCCTTATATCTGTCATCGCCCTGCTATTTATTTGCAGATGGCTGCACAGTATATACAAACGCTATTGATCGTAATGTGCTAGAATTATCCTTGCAACAGGAAATAAATAGTGTAGTTAACTGGAGTCATGCAAACCGCATGCAAATTAACATTTCTAAAACAAAATCTATGTTAATAGAAACGAGACAAAGACTTCACACTCTAATCTCGCACGGAACTCTTCAGCTGCACATTGGTAGCACACCTATAGAAAGTGTCACCGAGCACAAGGCACTGGGTCTTATCATAGATCAAAATCTATCCTTTAATTCCCATGTTCATGCTCTAGTTAAACAAATAGCCAAAATGTATACCAACTTGCCAAAATTAGAAACTTCCTCGACGAAAACACAAGAAAGATATTCTATACTTCCCACATACAAACACATATTGATTATTGCTCCACAATCTGGGATGGATGCTCCAAATCAATAACAAAACGCCTTTATTCGCTCCAGAAAAGGGCAGTGCGTCTAATCAATGGTGATAAGTTTACAGACAATTCTAACCTACATGAACGTCTTCAGTTACTGCCACTCCACAAACGCCTACTTTTTAATAAGGCTAAACTAACTCACAAACTCCTATTTCAAAATGCCCCTAGCTACCTTTGGCCATTGTTTAAATATAACGCAAGACATAGCGAACTACTAAATATACTTCATGTCCCTAAACCTAGGATAGACTTATATAAAACAAGCTTAGCATACTCTACCACTCAGTTGTGGAATAATCTTCCACAAGAAATCAAAGATACCACCAGTCATTATGCATATAGTTGCAACCTGTTTGAACATTACCTTAAAACACACAGACAGACAGACAGACAGACAGACAGACAGTCAGACAGACAGACAGACAGACAGATAGATAGATAGATAGATAGATAGATAGATAGATAGATAGATAGATAGATAGATAGATAGATAGATAGATAGATAGATAGATAGATAGATAGATAGATAGATAGATAGATAGATAGATAGATAGATAGATAGATAGTTAGTTAGTTAGTTAATCGTGGTTCCAACATGACGGCAAATTGTCGCCCCATTATTCTCCTTTCCTGTACCAGTGAATATCACACAAAATGCTCCTCACTGCCCCGTGTACGAGGGTTAAACACAATTTAATAGTGTTGTGGCATGTACTCAAGGTTTATCACGTGCCCGAGAAAATAACGGAAATGCTAGTGCAGTATTTCTCGGGCTTCTCTCTTCGGTTCTCAACCAAAACGTTCACGACCAGATGGATCGAGCTGGAAGTGGGTATTGCCATGGGATGTGCGATTTCGCCGATATTATTTGTCATGGCCATGCAG
Source organism: Cepaea hortensis (assembly GCA_963921405.1). Classification (NCBI taxonomy): domain Eukaryota; kingdom Metazoa; phylum Mollusca; class Gastropoda; order Stylommatophora; family Helicidae; genus Cepaea; species Cepaea hortensis. The sequence goes on from OY992892.1 coordinate 91,678,902, forward strand.
GTCATACTGGATGCGGGGGACGCAGAGGTGTTTCCAAGGCACCAGGGCCGGATTATATACTGGCCAAGACCTATTGACGCGTCTTCGTCGAGCGTCCTGGGCAACAGGTCCCTTCGGGGTCCTGGCTAAAGTCAGTAGGATCGCCGATTCCTCCGAAGTCGGAGAGTGTCTGCCTGTACAGCGAGGAACCACCAGTCTGCACACCAATAAGCCAGACATGGGACAACGGATACTCACGCAAAACTCAGGTCCTGTATGACATCACACTGATGTTGAACAACAGGATACCTTCATCCGACATACAGGACTTCGCGTTGGAGCTCAAGCCAACGAACACAAGCAAGCAAGCAATACTGGATGCGGCATCCGGCTATGCCCACGGTCCGAAGCTCAGCGAATGGGTGAACACGCCACCGCTGAAGGCCTTCATGGACGATACGACAATCCTGACACCGAGGGAGAGCGATGCTCGCAGTGCTCTCCTCAGGCTGGACGACCTGATTCGCTGGTGCAAGATGAGCTTCAGGCCAAAAAAATCGAGAAGCCTGTCGATCGTGAAGAGTAAGGCGATGGAAAGGAGGTTCACCTTCACCGTGTCTGGACAAGCTATTCCCACGGTGATGGAGGAACCTGTGAAGAGTCTCGGTCGTGTGTATGACTCAACCCTGACGGACAAGAACGCGGTGGTGGAGATACAAACAATGCTGACGAACGGCCTTAATACCATCGATAAAACCAGGCTGATAGGCAAGTTTAAAATCTGGGTTCTCCAATTTATGCTTATTCCGAAACTCCTGTGGCCGCTGCTAATATATGATATCGGCGTGACCGCAGTGAGCGACATGGAGAGCAAGACAAACAGATACATGAGAAAGTGGCTTGGAGTACCCACATGCCTCACGACTGTCGCATTGTATTGTAAGCAGAGCAAGCTCGTCCTCCCGTTCCTGTCCCTCATGGAAGAGAATAAGGCCGGAAATGCCAGACACGCTATGATGCTGCGCGAGTCTATAGACATAACGGTCAGCGCTTCGGTTCTCGCCTTGAGGACGGGAAAGAGGTGGAAGGTCGTCAGCGCAGTCGAACAAGCCCAGGCCACACTCCAGCTGAAGGATGTAATGGGCCACACCCAGCTTGGCAAGCAAGGGTTCGGAATCCAAGTGAATGATCCGATGTGGTCAAAGGCGAATGCCAAGGAACGCAGGGACCTGGTGGTCAAGGAGATCCGAAAGAAGGAAGAAGACGGAAGAGTCCGCAAGGCTGCTCAACAGGCGCAGCAAGCACAATGGATGTCATGGAAGGCGGTGGTGCAGAGATCCATTACGTGGAATGAAATCTGGCGCATGGCGCCATAGCGTCTAAGTTTCCTCATCCGATCCCTCTACGATGTCCTGCCATCAGGTGCCAACTTGGCGACGTGGGGGTTAACCACCGACCAGTTCTGTCCCCTCCTTAAGAAAGACCAGGTAGTCCAGACAGCGGAGCACGTGCTGTCTGGTTGTAAGGTCGCCCTGACCCAAGGGCGGTTCACGTGACGGCACAACAAAGTCCTGATCGAGTTGGCCGCAATAGTGGACGTGGCAAGGATGAAAGCGAATAAAGAGGCCGATGGAAATTTCCTCCGTCCGAGCAGGACGCAAAAATGGTAAAGCTGACGACTTGCCACTTGCTACCGTCTTCGACGGTACGAGGGACCGTAGACCTAAAGGACTGTGGCAATTATCCTGAGGTGATCAAAAAGTATGGCTTGCGGCCTGACATTGTGTTTAGCTCCTCGTCCGTCAAGCAGCTAACGCTGATTGAGCTGACTGTCCCGTACGAGTCGAATATTGAGGAGCAGCACCTGTACAAGACAGAGAAGTACAATGACATGGTCGCGAGTCGCAGGCGGGAGGGTTACATCATCAGGCTGTTCGTCGTCGAGGTAGGCGCGAGGTCTTGTCTCCCACTCCGTGTTCGATGTGCTGAAGCGAATGGGAATCAAAGAACGAGCAAGGGCACGCCCCCCCCCCCCCAAAAAAAAAAAAGAACAACTGTCTGAGGCTGCTGAAAAGGCATCGTGCTGGTTGTGGAACTGCCGCAACCTAAATTGGAATGAGTCTCGGCACTAGTAATAGTATGGTTAGAAGCGGTGACTGCAATACCAACAATTTCACAATCAAACCACGAACTTTACAGACGTATTTTATTTAGGCTGTTTGAGAATACTTGTCTAGGTTTAGTTCAATTATATGCTATTGCTTTCTGAACAACTGGCGCTAATACCATTGTATGAAAACCAGTACAAGGCTTTCTGTTTCCAAATCGCCAGCTGCTGTGTTTCGAAATTGTTATTGAGAATTATGAACTGCTTTCTTGATAACTTCGCCAAGGCGCCGATGACAATACTACCGTCCAAAGATGATGATGCGGATGATGATGAATGATGATGAATGAGGATGATGAGGATGATGATGATGATGATAATGGTATGCTGGTGTGGCAACAACTGGCTGCTTAGTCGTGTGCTACATTTTAGTACACCGTGAATACATAAAGGCAACCCGCCCGCCATTGTAACAACACGTGGGTGTCTTTCAAGACGGCCAGAGTTAATTCCTCCGTCTGATTTATGTTGTAGAGTGCGCGCCGGGTACCTACGGGCTGAACTGTGCGGAGACTTGCTCGGTCCACTGCGTGGATGTCTGCCAGATACAGACAGGGGCTTGCAGCTGTGGGGATCATTTTTCTCAACCACTTTGCCAAGGTTTGTACTTAGTTTAATTGTTTGTCCTGATGGAAACTTACATCTTTAAGTGCTTGTCCTATGCATGTGTATACCTGCCTTTTGTCGAAACATTGGATTGTGCCTGAAACCCCTGTTTGTATATTTCCGGAAGCAGAATTTATATCCATGTGTGTTTAGTCTTCGTTGAGCAGCAGTCGTCTTCATTGTTCGTACCACAATAGGCTAATCGAACCGACGGTATTGACAATGAATTTCAAAAGATCGATGAAGAACCTCAGTGTTCAAATTTCTTATTATTGGAGTTACAGCGAAAATATATTGCTGGAAAGAACAAATGCCTATTCTATTTGTCTCAGAATATGGCATATTTAGTCTCACATAGCATCTCTCTGTTTCTCTGTCTTTCACTTTCTCTCGCTAACTCTCTCTCTCTCTCTCTCTCTCTCTCTCTCTCTCTTTTTTTTCTTCTCTGGCTCTCTCTGTGTCTCTCTCTGTGTCTCTCTATGTCGCTCTCTCTGCCTCTCTCTGTGTCTCTCTGTGTGTTTCTCAAATCTCTATGTATATCTGTCTCTCTCTCTCTCTCTCTCTCTCTCTCTCTCTGTCTCTGTCTGTCTCTCTGTGTCTCACTATATGTCTCTCGGGCCTCTCTGTGTGTGTCTCACTGTCTCTTTGTTTTTCTCAATCTGTCTATCTCTGCCTGTCTCTCTCTGTGTCTCTCTGTGTCTCTCTCTGTCTCTCTTTGTCTCTTACTAAGTCGTGTAGTTTTGATGTTCGCATTTTGCCCATGCCTTTATAATGCATATCTTTTATATTGTTGCTGTTCTTTGTTAGCCTTGAATGAGGTGTGAATGAAATAATGTATGAAAGAGAGTGATAGAAGGGCAGAATGTTAGACGGGCCTGCGTGCCCAATTCTTAACCCTTTGAAAATAAAGTTTGTTCGTTCGTTCGTTCTGTCTCCCTCTTTCTCTCTCTCTCTGTCTCTCGCTCTCTCTGTGTCTCTGTGTATTTCTCTTTCTGTCTCACTCTGTCTGTTCCTCTATGTCTCTCTCTGTCTCTCTGCCTCTCTCTCTGTCTCTCTCTCTGTCTCTCTCTGTCTCTCTATCTGTCTCTATATGTCTCTCTCTCTGTCTTTCGCTCTCTGTCTCTCTCTGTCTCTCTGTCTCTCTATGTCTATCTGTATCTCTCTATCTGTCACTCTCTCTGTCTTTCTCTGTCGCTCTCTGTCTCTCTCTGTCTCTCTCTCTCTTTGTCTTTCCCTGTCTCTCTCTCTCTGTCTTTCTCTGTCTTTGTCTGTTTCTCTCTCTCTCTCTGTCGCTCTATGTCTCTCTCTGTCTCTCTCTATCTCTGTGTCTCTCTATCTGCCTCTCTGTGTGTCTCTCTCTGTCTCTCTCTGTCTGTCTCTCATTTTGTATGTATGCCACTTGATTTTATCATGTATAATATAACATTACTTTAATGTGAGTGAGAGCGTTAGTGAGTGGGAGAGAGAGAAAGAGAGAGAGAGAGAGAGAGTATGTGTGTGTGTGTGTGTGTGAGAGAGAGAGAGAGAGAGAGAGAGAGAGAGAGAGAGATATGCATTGCATCACCAATTTTTTACACTACACAATGTATATGTACAACTTTTTCTCCATTTATTACAATTTTTGCGAGAATGCTCACGACAATCGTCAGTGTCTCAACTGTGTACAAAGTGTGGGAGTTTGTTCTTACTAGTTTCAGTGATCACGTGAGGCATCATGTATGTGTCTAGATGAGAGAATGTGTGTATGTGTGGGTGGTATGTGAGGGATGTCTGTGTGTGTGTGTGTGTGGGGAGGGGGGTGTGGGGAATGTATGTGCGGAGGGGTTGTGCGGGGTTGGTGTGTGTGGGTTGATGCATGATGTGTGGATGGGTGAAGGGATGTGTGGTCGGTGGGGATGTATGTGTGTGAGGGATGTGTGTGTGTGGGTGGGGATATTTCGGAGGGTGGTTGGAAGTATGTGGGTGTTGGTTGGTTGGTGGTGTGGGTAGGGAATGTGTATTTGGGTGGGTCAATGGGTGTGTGGGAGATATGTGTCGGTTGCTAATGGGTGTGGGGGATGGGTGTGTGGGGGGGGGGGGTGTCTGTGAATGGGATATGTCTGTTTGGGTCTGAGTGTGTGAGTGTGGATGGGATAAATGTGAGTGGGTGGAGGAAGTATGTGTTGGCGGTGAGGATGTTTGTAGATGAGGGATGTGTGGGGAGATGTGTTTGTGTACATGAGAAATGTGTGGGCGGGGATGTGTGAGGGGATGTGTGTGTGGGGGATTCGTTTATGGGTGGGGTGTTGTGTGGGATGTGGGAGGTGTGGGATGTGCGGGTGGATGAAGTATGTATGTGAGGATGGGGGATGTGTGTTTGGCTGGCTGGTTGGGGTGTGTGTGGGTGGGAGGGTAGATGAGAGATGCATGTGTTGATGGGTGGGTTTGTGATATGTGGTTGTGAGTGGTTGATGGATGAGTACGTGAGTGGGTGGATATGTGTGAGAGATGAGTGTATGGGTGGGGGATGTGTGTGTGGGTGGGAAGGCGGATGTGTGTGGGTGGGGTACATGTGGGTGGTGGGTGTGTAGGGGTCGTTGGTGTGTGTTTTTGTATGAGGAATGTGTTGATGGGTGAGGATGTGTTGATGAGTAAAGATGTGTGTATGTGTTGGGAGATGTGTAGTTAAGGGATGTGTGATTGGGGTTTGGAGATCGGGGTGGGATGATTGGCGAGTGGGTAGGTGGAGGATGTGTGGGAGGGTGAGTGTGTGTAAGTTGGGGGGATGGGATGTGTGTGTGTGGATGCGAGATGTGTGGGTGGGGGAGATTGTGTGGTGGGTGATATGTGTGCAAGTGGGGGATGTGTGTTTGGGTGCGGGTTTTGTGTTTGGGTAAGTGCAGGATATGTGAGTTGGCGGAAATATGTGTGTGTGTGTGGGTGTTGGAAATGTGGTTGGGGGATGTGTGTTTGGGGGTGTGTGGGTGGGTGGTGGATGATATGTGGGTGGGTTAGTTTTGGTAGGTTATGGGATGGGTGGAGGATGTATGCGTGTGGGTGGGGAGATGCGTGAAGGTGGGGGGATGTGTGGGTGGGTATGGATTGGTGGTTGCATGCATGTCTGCCTGGGTGTGTGGGTGGGTGAGGATGTGTGGTGCGGGGATATGTGGTGGATGGGAGATGTGTATGTGTGGGTAAGTAGATGATGTATGTGGGGGTGTGTTTGAGATGTGTGGGTTGGGGGATTGGTGGATGGATGGGGTCATGTATGTGCCTGTGGGTATGTGTGTGGTTGGATGGCGGATGTGTGTGTGGGGGACACGCGGATGGATAGGGGATGGGTGGGTGGTGGGGGATTTGTCTCTCTGTGTTTATGCTTACAACATTCATTTGACAATGTTTATTTCCTATGTGTATGCACTATGCACTAATGAACGAAAGATGAGTGATTGGAAGGGCCGAATGTAAGACGGGCCTGCGAGCCCAATTTGTTACCCTTCGAAAATAAAGTTTGTTCGTTCGGTTGTCCGTTCGTTCGTTCGTTCTGTCTCTGTCTCTCTCTCTCTCTCTCTCTCTCTCTCTCTCTCTGTGTCTCTCTGTCGCTCAATGTCTTTCTATCTGTCTCTCTCTATCTCTGTGTATCTCTATCTGTCTTCGTCTCTCTATTTGTCTCTCTCGCTCTGTCTCTCGCGCTCTCTGTGTCTCTTTCTCTCTGCAACTAACAAACGCGAACCTATCACAGAATTGAGAAACCCTAGAAGAGTTGTGGGAGTAACTGTGAGAGATACAAATAGAAATCATGACATTTGAAAACGACTAGGTCTGAAATGAGTCATGAAATTCATAAAAAAATAATTTAAAGAAGAATGAATAACATCTGCCACAAAGATACATAATGAATAAACATGATGGATACAGAACAAGGGGATGACCACGTAAAAGATGGTGTGATGGTATCAAAAGAAAATAATGATAGAGAATTGAATACCAACCTACAAAGCGCATATGAAACAGCGCACACATCATCATTACATCCCCAACCCCATTACCCTCCACTACACTGGGGTAAATATGGCAAGAGAAGAAGAAGAATAAAACGAAGAAGAAGAAGAAGAAGAAGAAGAAGAAGAAGAAGCAACAGGAGCAGGAACATGCCAATGAAGCGTGTTGCCATGAATCTATTGCAGACTGTGCTCCTGGAAACTACGGTGAGAACTGCACCTTCAAGTGCCCAACCACCTGCGAGAAGGAGGAGTGTCAGAAGGACACAGGGTTTTGTCTTTCCTGCCAGGGTGGCCGAATGGGCCGGTATTGTGAAGGTAGAGTATCACGTGTGTGATGGTACACTGTATTTGTGAAGATATGTGAAAGAAACACTTGTGACAACTATCACTGTTACCAATTCGAGGCGATGTGTGAAAACTGCCTGGACTCTCTGGGCGACCCAGCCTAGCATCGAAGCCAGGATCTGACATGGGAAGTAGCGTCGGCCATCGGGACACTGATCACTCTAGTCAACGGACACCGACAGGTCTAGAAACAAAATCAAATCAAATCAAATCAACTTTATTAGGGTCACAAATTGGGCGCGCAGGCCCGTCTTACATTCGGCCCTTCCAATCACTCGTCTTTCGTTCATCAAGAGCATTATACATTTACATAGGAAGAAAATAAACATTGTGAAATGAATGTTGTAAACATAAACAAGGCTAAATACCATGTTATGAGGCCCATCTCCCACCTATCCATACATCACCCCACCCACACACACACCCCCACCTACCCACACACACGCGCACCAAGAGAGACATACACACCCCCACCTATCCACACACACGCACACCAAGGGACACATACACACCCCCACCTACCCACACGCACACCAAGGGACACATACACACCCCCACCTACCCACAAACACGCACACCAAGGGACACATACACACCCCACCTACCCACAAACACGCACACCTAGGGACACATACATACCCCACCAACCGACCCATCCCCCTCCCGCACATCCCCCACCCGCACACACTGCCCTCACCTGATCCCCCAACCAAAACACACTCGCCACCCACAAACATTCCCCCACCAACCCACACATCCCACGCCCATCCACATACACATCCTAACCCACACATCCTCTCCCCACCCACACCTCAAACCACCCATCCCCCAGCCACATCTCTATCGACAACATATTCCCCACCCATGCACACAATCCCCCACCAACCCACACATCGCACATCCACTCACACATCCCCAAACCATACACACACATCCTCACCAACTAACATGTCCCCCCCCCACACATCTCCCTAACCACCCATACATCCCCAATCCACTCACACACACCCCACCACCCACACATACATTTCCACCCACCCACACATGCCATAACCTAATCCCCCACCACACAATCCCCCACCCGCACATCACATACGCCCCCTACCACGCACTATTCCCAACCTACGCACCACACACACACACATCCCTCTCCAACACATCCCCACTTACACACCACACACATATCCCCCACCCAGATACCACACAATATTCCCACCCACACCCACACAGATACCCTTACCCATCCACCCCACATACCCCAACTCACACACACCAAAAATCCCCCACCCACACACACATACCTCACCCACACAATATCCCCAACCAACACACCACACACCTCTCTCCACCTACACACGCATTCCCTACCCGTCCACCAACAGACACTCACTCACGCAAACATCCTCCACTACGCACCCACACACACCCACCCCCAACCAAACATCTCTCGATCACAATACCCCTACCCACACACACCCTCCACCCACTCACACATCCCACCCCAACACATACAACTCCCTCACCAACCTACACATCCCTACGCCACTCACACACCCCCACCCACACATTCCCCATCCACACACACACATCTCCCACCCACACACCCCACATACTTCCCCCAACCACCACAATCCCCTACTCACCCACACATATACCCCACCCATACGCACATTCCCCGCACCCATCACACACATCCCCCACACCACACACTATCCTCCACCCATACCACCACAAACATACCCTCCACCCACACATCATTCACACATCCCCCACCAACACACCGCACGCATATCTCAAACCCACACACCATACACTTCTCCCCACCCGCCCTTGCATCCCCAATCCACCCAACACAATCCCCTACCCACACAACCCCGCCTCCCACACATACTTCCTCAAACCATCCACACATCTCCACCCACATAAACACACATCCCCCGCATCCGTCCCATACACATATCCTCCACCCATACACACATCCCCCACACCCATTCCAACACCCCTTCTTTCACCCCCACACATCCATCCACACATCCCACCAACACCCACAAATACCACTACCCACCAAAACCCACACACCCCAAACCATCCAAACGCATACCCACACCCACACAACCCCCACCCACACATATCCCCACACTCACACACATCCTCCACATACACTCACACTTCCTCACATCTAGACACATACAAAATGTCTCACGTTAGTATTGAAACTAGTATGAACAAACTCCCACACTTTACTCACACACATACACTGACACTTGTCATGAGCAGTCTCATAAAAATGTTAAACATGGAGAAAAATGTGTACATAAAATGTATGTGACGTAAAAATAGTGATGCTCTCTCTCTCTCTCTCTCTCTCTCTCTCTCTCTCTCTCTCACACACACACACACACACACACACACACACACACACATTCACTCTCACACATTCACTCTTCCGCTCATTCACTCTCACGCTCACTCATTCACTCTCACTCATTCACTCTCCTGCTCACTCATTCACTCTCCCGCTCACTCATTCACTCTCCCGCTCACTCATTCACTCTCCCGCTCACTCATTCACTCTCACGCTCACTCGTTCTGCCTCTCATTCACACTTACTGACTCTCTCACTCAAACTACAGTAATGAACATGAGTTTATATTAAGCATGATAAAATCAAATGGTATTTAACTGATAATATGACAGATGAGAATACACAAACATATGGATTCGCGTGTTACATAACATGCGTGTTACATGACATGCATCTGCTCAGCTCTTTCTCTCTCTCTCTCTCTCTCTCTCTCTCTCTCTCTCTCTCTCTCTCTCTCTCTGTATTCTTTCATATACACACACTCACACGCATGCGCACGCTCACACACACACTAACACATCAACTCTCCCACTGTCTCACTCTCTAACACACAATCCTTCACACACACACACACACTCACTCTCTCAATCACACTCTCTCACACATACACATATACATGCACATGAACGCATGCACGCACGCACACACTCCCTCACTCACTCTCACACATACACGTACGAATGCATGCACTGACACATTCCCCCACCATTTCTAGCTCAATCACTCTCTCCACACACGCACGCACGTGCGCACATACTCTCTCCCTCTCTCTGACACCCACTTTCTCTCTCTCTCTCTCTCTCTCTCTCTCTCTCTCTCTCACGCTCGCTCCCACACGCACACACATATATAGTGAACAATTATAGTTAAACAATTATAATGAACAATTATACCAGTAAATGAATTATGGTGGCATATAGTCGGTATGGATTAAGTATTGAAAGAGTTTTCGGTTAAATGTGTAGGGACTCATTGGAGTTTTCAGATCTGGAGGCAGATCATTCCATAAGTGAGCACCAGAATAGGCGAAACATGTTTTGTATAGGTCCAATCTAGGCTTTGAGACATGTAACAAATTTAGGCGCTTGCTGTTCATTGCATTAGATTGAATCAGCGGCAGAAGATACTCTGGGGTATTTTGAGATATAATTGTATTCACTAATTTGGCTTTGTTGAAAAGGAAGCGCTTTTGTAGTGGTAGAAGTCTTAGATGACTGTACAAAATATTACTTTCAACGTGCTTTATGCCAGAAACCAGACGAATAGCGCGGTTTTGTAGAGAACATAGTCGTTTTAAATTAGATTTAGGGCAACCATCCCAAACTGTGGAACAGTAATCGAGATCTGATTGGATATAGCATGTATAGAATATTTTTCGTGTGCTTTCGTCCAGGAAGTGCTGAATTTTAGCAAGTTGGTAAACTTTTTGTGCTATTTTCTTGGTAAGAGCGTGAACATGAGAGCTCCAGTTCAAATGGCTGTCTATTAAAAGCCCTAGTGTTTTATGTTCAGTCGCATTAACTATAGGTAACGTGCCCATGCGGAGTTCGAGCGGTGATCCAGTTATGTCTAGTGTCTGTAGTTTTTGTCTGGTCGTTATTAGCATGGATTTGGTTTTGTCGATGTTAATTTGCATGCGGTTTTCATTGCTCCATCTAGTAAGATTATCAAGTTCCTTTTGTAAAGAATTCTCTAATTCACTACGGTTTTCTTGACTAGTATATATAGTACAGTCGTCTGCAAATAGATCACAAGTTGTATTGATATATAAAGGAAGATCATTAATATAAACTGCAAAAAGCAGCGGACCTAGTATTGAGCCCTGAGGCACACCAATATTAAGCTGTGTGGGTCTTGATAGACAGTTGTTGAAGGACACGACTTGTTGCCTGTCGGATAGAAATGACGTAATTATGTTCACCATGTTGGTGCTTGTCTTCATTTGCTTTAGTTTTCTAATTAAAATATCGTGATCTACCATATCAAAAGCTTTTTTAAAGTCTACAAACACCGCTCCACAAATTCTACCGTTGTTGATGTTTAAGTGCCAGTTATCGGTCATTTTTGTTAGAGCACTATGGCAAGAATATTTAGGTCGAAACCCAGATTGACTGTTAATTATTAGATCATTGTTAATTAAATGGTGTAACGTTATTTTATGAATGTGTTTTTCTAGTGGTTTTGATATCGACGATAGTAAGGAAATAGGTCTATAATTACCCAAAACTCTATTATCGATTGAGCCATTTTTAATTAGCGAAAACACTGACTTTAGTAGCATATGCTAAATATCTATGATAGGTCTAGAAACATGACTCTAGTAGAATATGTCCAATGTCCGTGATAGGTCTAGAAACATGACTCTAGTAGCATATGTCCAATGTCCATGATAGGTCTAGAAACATGACTCTAGTAGAATATGTCCAATGTCCATGATAGGTCTAGAAACATGACTCTAGTAGAATATGCTAAATATCCATGATAGGTCTAGAAACATGACTCTAGTAGAATATGTCCAATGTCCATGATAGGTCTAGAAACATGACTCTAGTAGAATATGTCCAATGTCCGTGATAGGTCTAGAAACATGACTCTAGTAGCATATGTCCAATGTCCATGATAGGTCTAGAAACATGACTCTAGTAGCATATGTCCAATGTCCATGATAGGTCTAGAAACATGACTCTAGTAGAATATGTCCAATGTCCATGATAGGTCTAGAAACATGACTCTAGTAGAATATGTCCGATTTCCATGATAGGTCTAGAAACATGACTCTAGTAGAATATGTCCAATTTCCATGATAGGTCTAGAAACTTGACTCTAGTAGAATATGTCCAATGTCCGTGATAGGTCTAGAAACATGACTCTAGTAGAATATGTCCAATGTCCATGATAGGTCTAGAAACATGACTCTAGTAGAATATGTCTAATGTCCGTGATAGGTCTAGAAACATGACTCTAGTAGCATATGCTAAATGTCTGTGATAGGTCTAGAAACATGACTCTAGTAGCATATGTCCAATTTCCGTGATAGGTCTAGAAACATGACTCTAGTAAAATATGTCCAATGTCCATGATAGGTCTAGAAACATGACTCTAGTAGAATATGTCCAATGTCCGTGATAGGTCTAGAAACAAGACTCTAGTAGAATATGTCCAATGTCCATGATAGGTCTAGAAACATGACTCTAGTAGAATATGTCCAATTTCCGTGATAGGTCTAGAAACATGACTCTAGTAGAATATGCTAAATGTCTGTGATAGGTCTAGAAACATGACTCTAGTAGAATATGTCCAATGTCCGTAATAGGTCTAGAAACATGACTCTAGTAGCATATGTCCAATGTCCATGATAGGTCTAGAAACATGACTCTAGTAGCATATGTCCAATTTCCGTGATAGGTCTAGAAACATGACTCTAGTAGAATATGTCCAATGTCCATGAGAGGTCTAGAAACATGACTCTAGTAGAATATGTCCAATGTCCATGATAGGTCTAGAAACATGACTCTAGTAGCATATGCTAAATGTCTGTGATAGGTCTAGAAACATGACTCTAGTACAGTGGTTCTCAACCTTTTTTGGTCCGTGCCCCCCTTCACCATACTTTTAGAACGTCATTCAACCCCCCCCCCCCCCCACCTTTCCTATAAAATTTTTGGCAAGTGGCCCCCTTCACCGTATGTTCAGAGCGTCATTTCCCCCCCCCCCCCCCCCGTTTTCATATTTCCTTATCTAAAAATACCCCCACCCCTATACAGTATAAGTAAAAATGGAAGGTAAATTTAATAGCATATACTAAAACAAGTCTAGACATCCACATAACACATGATTTGTGGGTCTGCTTACTTTATAAAATGAATTTTAGCAAGATGAGATGTACATAACTGTAAAGTATGAAGAGAAAAACAATATCAAGTAATCGATTCTTGTATTAACGCGATCTTGAAATGATCTTCATTCCGCCCCTGGAAACTCTAAAATTCCCGCCTGGGGGTTGGGGAGTTCCCCACCTGTTGAGAACCACTGCTATAGTAGCAGTATATGTCCAATGTCCGTAATAGGTCTAGAAACAGGACTCTAGTAGAATATGTCCAATGTCCATGATAGGTCTAGAAACAGGACTCTAGTAGAATATGTCCAATGTCCGTGATAGGTCTAGAAACATGACTCTAGTAGAATATGTCGAATGTCCGCAATAGGTCTAGAAACATGACTCTAGTAGCTTATGTCCAATGTCCGTGATAGGTTTAGAAACAGGACTCTAGTAGCATATGTCCAATGTCCGTGATAGGTCTAGAAACATGACTCTAGTAGAATATGTCCAATGTCCGTGATAGGTCTAGAAACATGACTCTAGTAGCATATGTCCAATGTCCGTGATAGGTCTAGAAACATGACTCTAGTATAATATACAAAATGTCCGTGATAGGTCTAGAAACATGACTCTAGTAGAATATGCCCAATGTCCGTGATAGATCTAGAAACATGACTCTAGTAGCATATGTCCAATGTCCGTGATAGGTCTAGAAACATGACTCTAGTAGAATATGCCCAATGTCCATGAGAGGTCTAGAAACATGACTCTAGTAGAATAAGCCCAATTCCGTGATAGGTCTAGAAACATGACTCTAGTAGCATATGTCCAATGTCCGTGATAGGTCTAGAAACATGACTCTAGTAGAATATGCCCAATGTTTAATGACAATTTGAAACTAGATGTTAGTAGTTACTTTCTCATCGGAATTCAACAATTGGAAAACACAATGTAAATTTTCCATGTCTCTGTATAACTACTATTGTTCCTGTTACTGGTGGTATTGTAAGTATATTCACTCTACTATGATAATAACTACCACTGAGGAATCAGTCTTATATGATCATCGGTTCCTGCTCAGCAGAGGCCAGGTTCCTGCAGACCCTCTGGTTTATGGGCCCCATGCAAAAGCTCCCCTGAGTAAAACTTCCTTCAATGATCGAGCCATAATCATCTTCTATGACTTTACTTTTTGGAAAACATAGTGGAACCTGTTGAAGAGAGAACACACCTGGTGAGAGCAACCCGATTCCGACCTTTATTAGGTGAGAGTATGCCGACGGCCGCACTCAGATATATAACAGAGAACTTAACTCTGTCATAAGGCAGAGGAGCTCATCACATCGGTCTGAGTCATGGTAAGACAAGGAAAGACTAAAGGAAAAGTGCAGAAACCCAGTAGATACCCTACTGGAAGATCCTACCATTTGACATTTCCTTTATCCCCCCCCCCACCACTTTCAATCTCCCTAAATATCAGCCCACTACATTGTTCTCAACTCACTGAGTTAATTGATATCTCACACTAGCTAGTTTAAGCAACGCGATAGCCTACTGCTGCCGACGCTCCTATAATACGTTCTCATAACGCACATTATCACTCTAGTCTCCTAAGAATCATCTAATTTGGGTTTATTTAATTAAATACCATATATTTATTCCTGTTTGAAATTGAGACTACTATATCACACAATGGATAAATGTCCGCCGATGTAAATCAACTTAAGACACTGTAGTCTCTCTCCAGAATCAAACCCGGTATATCACACACGTCCATGTTACATCACAATATTAGGTCGACTCACGCCAAAGTTGTTTATCCAGACTGTTTTAATACTGTGTCTGAATGGCGTCATAAATCTGACTAGACACTAGACTTCGAGAAGCTTTTTTTTATTTTTCCTTTTTCGACTCGATGTAAACAACTGGCTGGCTGTCCCGCTTTCATCTGGGGACTTGTCCCGGTACTTCAAAAATACTTGCCGGCCTGTAATCTAGAGAATCCTTTGCCCACAACAAAAGTTCTTGCCGACTTTCATCCAGACAGTCTGTCTCCAACTTCAAAGGATGGCTGCCGCCTGTAGACGAATGGCGCGACAGTTTTTCATCGATCGACAACTCCAAGATTTTCCGCGACACGTGATAGGTCTAGAAACATGACTCTAGTAGCATATGTCCTATGTCCGTGATGGGTCTAGAAACATGACTCTAGTAGAATATGTCCAATGTCCGTGAAAAGTCTAGAAACATGACTCTAGTAGCATATGTCCAATGTCCGTGAAACGTCTTGAAACATGACTCTAGTAGCATATGTCCAATGTCCATGAAACGTCTTGAAACATGACTCTAGTAGCATATGTCCAATGTCCGTGAAAAGTCTAGAAACATGACTCTAGTAGCACCATATGTCCAATGTCCGTGATAGGTCTAGAAACATGTCTCTAGTAGCACCATATGTCCAATGTCCGTGATTGTCGTGTATCCGTTTAAAGTGTCGTCCCTGGAGTGAGAGGAATCAAAACCCACATTATATTTTAACCCCTTATCATTATCCTGGAGAAACCATTAGAATCCGTCTATAAAACTCCGTCAGTTTATGGACATCTCTTTCTCTCTCTCTATCACTGCTGTATCATGCCCCCTCTCATTCTTCCCCAACGCAACATACTCAACAACTCTAGCTTCTAAAAATTAATAACAATTAATTTATTAAAAGAAAAGTATAATGTATGTGAGAAGCGTATGCGAAGAATGTGTGACGTGTTCTATAATGTGTGTAGAATCGGACCATCAGATCAATCCCCCAGTCAGTTCATCCTTGCAAGGACACACCACAGCACGTTAGGTCAGCACAAGACAACCTCACCCAGTGATTATCTCTCCTGCCAGACACTGACTTTCTTCTGTAGCTACCTGGTAATCTATGTACATGATCATCCGAAATAGATAGTCTATAATTTACCACTGATCACGGACCGGTTGCACACTGCACATTATAAGTTCCTATAGTTCCTAAAATGTACAAATCCCTGTACTGTGAAATTAGGTATCACTGTTATTGTTAATATACTTGATCCTATCTAGTGTCTATATTTTCTCAAGTACAGTGTCCCTTGTAATCTTTCACTGGAATCTACCACACAATGTAAATGTTACATTTTAAAGTTCTCGTTTAGTTACTATTGTTCGTATGATATGTGGTGTATCAACAAACATCACCCATCCTAGGTGAACCTTATCACAAAGGAATCGTTATATGGTTTTGCTCATCTGAGCCCTGTTCCGGAGGACCCTCCTTATCATAGGCCCAGCGTAAACAATATTGTCCAGATTTTCTTCTCGGACGTTATTCATTTCCGTTAAAAAACCAATATTGACTGTTCAACTGGTGTTTTCCCCAATCGGAGTAAAACTTCTTCAAAACGAGTGTAGAGCTTCCTCGTAACTGGCAGGTACCTGTTAGAGAAATAACACACCTTGTGAGAGCACTAGTCACTGATCCTACCAGCTGAGTTTAGGTCTACGGCCTAGCTCAGATATTTATCAGCGAACTAAACTTTATCATAGAGCAGATGAGCTCATCACCTAGGTCCGAATCAGGCTATGACAAGGAAAGACCAATAAAAATAGTGCAGAACCCCAGTGGGCACCCCACTGAAAGATCCCACTATTGGACACTTTCCCCTCACTAGCAGAGCTAATTCTCACTTCACTACTTTATTCTCCACTAACAGAGCTAATCATCTCCTCACCATAGCTAGTTTTAACAAGGCTACTGCCTATATTTATTAGGCCTAAATACACTATATGTAATACTTATGCAACACCGCATCACTCCTGGATGGCCTCTACAATTTGCCATAAAGACACATGTTATTTAATCTTTAATTAAATCTAACACTGTTGATGCTCTCCGAATTCCTAACAGCGGTACAGAAACACGTCAGCTCAAGTATACTTTCTTGTCTACACTAACTGTAAACAAGTCATGTTTTTGTCAAAGAGCCTTGGGGTGTTCTAGTGAAGTTCTTTGATGTCAACACATCAGAGGGTTCCAAGGGCAGACTATCCATTTCAGAATACTTCTCTCCCCTTTTTTAATCAATGCAAAAGTGGTCTCTCTTGTTTCAACAACCAAAACAAGCTAGCGAGTTCCTGCATTCTCCCAATCGGGTCACAATAACAAGCCTACAATTTTCTGTCTTGTGGGGAATTTTCATAGACTACTGTATTGTTTGATCTCACCGACTCAACGTAGTAAACAACTTGTAGTGGCGAATCAAACTGTCTTTTGGTAATTTTATCATCTTAGTGTCAAATTACAGTGATTTCACGACATAGGCCCCCTCTTAAGAGAGTAGTCCATCTCACTCTTTTCCACTGTAATTTCGATCCAGATGATTTATTCGTTCTCCTCCGGAGCTGGGTGTCCTGAGAGAAAATCCGCTCCAACATTTTCGTTCCCAGGTATATACTCCACTGTGAAATTGTGGGGTTGAAGTAACAACGACCACCGCATCAAACGGGCGTTGAGCTTCTGAGAAGTAGCCAGGAACATCAGGGGCTGATGATCCGACTGGACCCGAAACTGAACTCCATACAAATAGGGCCGGAATTTTTGCACGGCCCATACGAGAGACAAGCATTCTCTCTCGACGGTCGAATAATTCCTCTCAGCCTGGAGAAGTTTCTTTCTTGCGTATGCCACAGGTTTTAAAACTGAAGCATCGTCTTTCCCTTCCTGCAACAAGGCTGCCCCAATTCCAATCCCACTCGCATCCGTTCTCAGCACAAATGGTTTGGAAAGGTCAGGTAGCTGTAACACAGGTTTGCTGACCAAGGCCTCCTTTAACTGACTATAGGCAGTCTCACATTCTGGTGTCCAAATGATTTAGTCCGGGAATCCCTTTTTCAAGGTTTCCGTCAATGAAGCTCCCATTTCAGTAAAATGTGGGATACATTTTTGGTACAAACCACATAACGAGAGAAAGGATCTCACATCCTTCTTCGATTTTGGCCTTGGTGCATTTCTGATTTTTTCTAAGTTCTTTTGCTCTGGGACGATTTGTCCTGGAGTGATGGTGTGACCCAGAAATTCCAGAGTCTGCTAACCAATCATGCACTTGGTTGGACGAGCTGTAAGCCCTGCTTCCTTGAGTCTATTAAACACTCTCTCCAAGGATTACAAATGGTCATCCAAGCTGTCACTGGAAATCAGAATACCATCCATGAATGATACAATGGACTGATCCTGTAAGGGATCTAGTAAAGTCCTCATCATGCGCGTAAACACACTAGGTGCATTGCTGAGTCCAAAGGGCATGACCTTGAATTCGTAATGTCCACTGGGTGTACTGAAGGCCAGCAGTGGTCGAATCTCCGGTTTGACAGGTATCTGATAGTACTCCCGACTCAGATCCACCTTTGAAAAGTACGGAGCATTATGGAGCCTAGCGAATAACTGCGTTGGATTCGGCAAAGGTTCCACCTGAAAGTGCGTATGACTGTTCAGAAGTCGGTAGTCTATACACAACCGGTTTTCTCCATTTTGTTTGCGTAACAAAATTACCCCCGCATTGTATGGGGATGTTGAGGGCGCAATCACGTCATCCTCCAGCAATTTCTGTATTTCCTCCTCCAGGGCCTTTTCTTTAGAGAATGGCACTGGGTAAACCTTTTGGCGAACAGGCTCCTGTGTGGTCAAAGTCATCTCGAACTCAACCAACCTCGTTCGTCTTGGTTTATCAGTCAGTATCTCCTTATGAGACTCGAGAACCTGGGTAATCTTTTCCCTCTCCTGGAAAGTCAGATCAGGGTTCACTTGCACATCCCTATAGGTTTCCTGGTGTACCAAGGGCTATTCCCTGCCCTCGTTGGGTCCCACTTCTGTCTCCACTGCAACTGCCATTGCCATGAGGTGAGCTGCTTTGTCTTCGGGTCTCTCCTCGTATTTCCGCAAGAGATTGATATGGTAAATCTTCGACTTTCCCCGTATCCGGATCTGATAGTTGGTTCTGGATATCACCCTTTCCACGGGAAATGGTCCTTGCCAACCTATCTCCAGTTTGTTATTTTCCGTAGGGAGTAGCAACAAAACTTTGTCTCACACCTCTAGGGATCTGTCTTTAGACCAACGGTTGTAGTAAGCCAGATGTCTTTTTCTGGCCTTTTTCAAGTTTTGATTCGCCGAGTCCATCCCTTGTGGAGTTTGTCTTTCAGTTCCTCCAAATATTTGTAAGAAGAGATCACTTCTTCTGACGTCCCCTCGTCAGTCCAACTCCTCAACATGGCTTCCAACGGTCCTTTGATTGGACGACCAAACAGCAACGTAGCGGGTGGAAATCCCGTTGAGCCATGAGGAACTTCCCGATAGGCAAAGAGTACTGCTGGGGTATGTTCATCACACCTATCAGGTTTATAATGTGCCAGTTTCCTGAGCATTGTCATCAACGTGCCGTTGAAACGCTCTACTTGTCCATTGGCTTGAGGGTGGTAAGGGTTGGTATGTATGTAGTTAGAGTGGAGCACCCTAAATACCTCATCCATGAGTTTTCCACAAAACTGGGACCCATTGTCCGTCAGAATTTGGTCAGGAAAGCCTAATCTGGTAAAGGCCTCCATCAGTGCGTCCGCCACTCGTTTCGAGCCAATCGTGGTCAATGGTATGGCTTCACACCACATTGTACAGCAATCCACCATTGTGAGAACATACATGTTCCTCTTCCTAGTCCTAGGAAGTGGACCCACGATATTGATGGCTACCCTCTCGAAAGAAGAGTTTATGATGGGCATCTCACCCAAGACCACCGGTGCTGTCCAGTGTTTCGGTGCCACCCTCTGGCACTCAGGGCATGAGTTTACATAACGACGCACATCATCAGTCACTCCCGGCCAATAGTAATGGCAGGAAATTCGCTGCATGGTGGCGGCAATACCCATATGCCCACTAAATGAGATGGTGTGCCCCATATGAAGAATCTGCGACCGGTGAGCTTTCGGGACTACCAACTGACACTATAGGTTGTCCCCCCTTCCCGCTCGCATGTAGAGTATCCTATTCTTCATGTAGTACTGCCCCCGTCCTGGTGGATCAGCACTTCTCTGCAGCTTTTTGTAGCAAGGACGTAAAGTAGCATCTTCACTCTGGGCAGTTCGTAGCTCCGCCGGCAGTGGGTTAGTCACAATTTCTTCTGCCTCATCCGTTCTCGTCTTAGATTGAGTCTGTATTGCTCCCATATGGATTGGTTCCCTGGGCATTCCCAGAAAGACATACCGGCAACCGAGGATTACGGGTAAAATGGGATCGGTCAATACAGCGGCCTTGATTTTGCCGGTGACATATCTTGACCGAATCTCCACGTTAGCAATAGGCAACTTCATGGCCACAGCACTCTTCTGTGCAGGCTGTATCTCCATGGTCTCACCTGTGAATTGTTCTAGATGTACCAGATCCGCAGAAATCACGGCCTCCCCGTCCAGTCCTGTGTCGTACAAACAATCCACTTGACGACCGTTAACCTCTACCAATTCCACTACCGGTGGTTTTTTCTGTTCTGGAGTCTCTTCCTCGGCCTCGACCTGTTTGGTGGGCTCCATCTTAGGTTTCCCGGGGCACCCGACGAACTGAGAATCTCCGGACTTTCCCCTGCAGTCAATAGCAGTGTGCGTGTTTGACTTGCAGTGTTTGCACCATTTCCCTGTCCTAGATTTTCTAGTGCCGGACTTGAGTGAGCTCTCCTGGTGGCGAGCTTCCTTGTTGACCTTGGCATTTTTAGTAACAACTTCCTTTGACGTCACTTGACATGCTGCGAAGTGAGGGCTCTTAGCCTTCGATTTGCAGTCCCTCGTATTGTGAGAGGGTGACTTACAAATTGAACACCACTTCTCCCACCACGGTCGTTTTGGTGCTCTTGCTTCCCTCCTTCGTCTTCTCTGAACTATCCTCTGAAGTTTTTACATAAGGTTCCTCTTTTTGGTTCCTGAGTTTTTGGCTTTCTAACTGTCATGTTTCTCCTGACTTTTGGTGTTGGTGGAAAGGTTTTCCCCTGCCTCCCCATGTACCTCGACGAACCGTCCTGCTAATTTTGTCACGAGGTCAATACGTTCCGCTCATTGTTCTCCCAGAAATGTCCTGAGAGGTTTCGACATTTGCTTCTTCAGCTGGTCGACCACCATGAGCTCTTCCAGACTCTCATAGTCATGTGCGAACCCAGCCAAATCCATCCATTTATTGAGATAGGATTTCAGACGCAAACCGGTAGGTATGTGACGTAACCTCGAACCGTTTCAGCAGAGCCGTCTTCAACTCGTCGTAATTGTTCTCATGTCCTGATGGCAGGCGAGAATAAACCTCGTAGCCGGTCCCGCGTAATCCCTGGGATAGCTTAAGACACCATTTGTCATGATTCAGACCCATAGCAACAGACATGGCCTCGAAGCGTTGAAGGTACTGGTCAATCTTCTCTTTGTCCTCCTCGTAGACAGCTAGAGGGAACTTCATAGCATGATAACTATGCCCACCTACTGTTGTTGAGCCAGGGAGAGAGGAACCCCCCACTGCTCTCTCAGTTTCCCCACTAGATTGCCTCTTAAGCTCGAGTTCCCGCATTCGAAACTCGTGCTCTCTTTTCTGAGCTTCCTGGTCAGCTTCCCGTTGCTTAGCAGCTTGCTCAGCCTCAAGTTTCTTAGCAGCTTGCTCTGCTTCCAGTTTCTTAGCTGCCTGCTTAGCTTCAATTTCCAGCCTTCTCATGGCTTGCTCTGCTTCCAATTTCTTAGCAGCCTGTTCTGCTTCCAATTTCTTAGCAGCTTGCTCTGCTTCCAATTTCTTAGCAGCTTGTTCTGCTTCCAATTTCCTAGTAGCTTGTTCTGCTTCCAATTTCTTAGCAGCTTGTTCTGCTTTCAATTGCCTAGCAACTTGTTCTGCTTCCATCCTCTTGGTTTCTAACTCCAGTTTTCTCAATTCCATCTCGGCCTTCCGAGCTTCCCTTTCTGCTTGACGATAATCTCTCTCCACTTCCTGTATGTAATCTGTTAGTGCAGCACCCGACAAACCCATTTCTTCCCCTTTTGCCCTTAGTTCTGCCACAGTTAGTTTAGGAGTGGCCATTTTACAGAGAGATAAGTCAGCAGGTTGAGTACAATTTAACTGCAAACCAATATATAGATATATGAACAAGTACAATAAATCTATATATTTAATAACACAGCACAACACAGCACAATCACTCAGTGACAAGAGTAGAATCAGGACCACAGACCTATGCAGACGTGTGAAGTGTGAACAGGTAAGATATGTGTCTTAACCCCTATCCACATTCACTCTAGCTGGATCCTCACTAATATGATATCTCCGTTCTGTAACTAAAGATCCCGTGTCAAGTAATCCCGTGTCAAAGGATCCCCCCTGTCGAGAGATCCCGCTGTCCAAAGATCCCGTTTACAAGAGATCCCGCTGTCCAAGGATTCCGTTCACGAGAGATCCCACTGTCGAAAGATCCCGTTTGCGAGAGATCCAACTGTCCAAAGATCCCGTTTACTAGAGCCCAATAATATCGTGTATCCGTTTAAAGTGTCGTCCCTGGAGTGAAAGGAATCAACACCCACATTATATTTTAACCCCTTATCATTATCCTGGAGAAACCACTAGAATCCGTCTACAAAACTCCGTCAGTTTATGGACACCTCTTTCTCTCTCTCTATCACTGCTGTATCATGCCCCCTCTCATTCTTCCCCAACGCAACATACTCAACAACTCTAGCTTCTAAAAATTAATTACAATAAATTTATTAAAAGAAAATTGTAATGTATGCGAGAAGCGTTTGCGAAGAATGTGTGACGTGTTCTATAATGTCTGTAGAGTCGGACCATCAGATCAATCGCCCAGTCAGATCATCCTAGCAAGGTCACACCACACCACGTTAGGTAAGCACAAGACAACCTTGTAATCTTTCACTGGAATCTACCACACCATGTGAATGTTACATTTTAAAGTTCTCGTTTAGTTACTATTGTTCGTATGATATGTGGTGTATCAACAAACATCACCCATCCTAGGTGAAACTTATCACACAGGAATCGTGATATGGTTTTGCTCATCTGAGCCCTGTTCCGGTGGACCCTCCTTATCATAGGCCCAGCGTAAACAATAATGTCCAGATTTTCTTCTCGGACGTTATTCATTTCCGTAAAAAACACAATTGACTGTTCAACTGGTGTTCTCCCCAATCGGGGTAAAGCTTCTTCAAAACGAGTGTAGAGCTTCCTCGTAACTGGCAGGGAACCTGTTAGAGAAATAACACACCTGGTGAGAGCACTAGTCACTGATCCCACCAGCTGAGTGTAGGCTTACTGCCTCGCTCAGATATTTATCAGCGAACTAAACTCTATCATAGAGCAGATGAGCTCATCGCCTAGGTCCGAATCAGGCTATGACAAGGAAAGACCAATAAACCGAGTGCAGAACCCCAGTGGGCACCCCACTGAAAGATCCCACTGTTGGACACTTTCCCCCATCTCCCAACCCATCCTTAATCTCTCCAAATATCACCCCACTACACTGTTATCACTAGCAGAGCTAATTCTCACTTCACTACTCTATTCTCAACTAACAGAGCTAATCATCTGCTCACCCTAGCCAGTTTTAACAAGGCTACTGCCTATATTAATTAGGCCTAAATACACTATATGTAATACCTTATGCAACACCGCATCACTCCTGGATGGCCTCTACAATTTGCCATAAAGACACATGTTATTTAATCTTTAATTAAATCTAACACTGTAGATGCTCTCCGAATTCCTAACAGCGGTACAGAAACACGTCAGCTCAAGTCAACTTTCGTGTCTACACTAACTGTAAAAAGTCATGTTTTTGTAGAGGAGCATTGGAGTGTTCTAGTGAAGTTCTTTGATGTCAACACATCAGAGGGTTCCAGGGGCAGACTATACATTTCAGAATTTTTCTCTCCCCTTTTTTTAATCAATGCAAAAGTGGTCTCTCTTGTTTCAACAACCAAAACAAGCTAGCGAGTTCCTGCATTCTCCCAATCGGGTCACAATAACAAGCCTACAATTTTCTGTCTTGTGGGGAATTTTCAAAGACTACTGTATTGTTTGATATCACCGACTCCCCGGAGTAAACAACTTGTAGTGGCGAATCAAACTGTCGTTGGTAATTTTATCATCTGATTGTCAAATTACAGTGATTTCACGACAGTGATGTCGTAATAAGTGTCGTCCCTGGGGTGAGGGGAATCAACACCCACATTCTTTTAACCCCATATCATTATCTTGAGGATCTTTATGGAATTCTGTCCACAACACCCCGTCGATCTTTGGATCACCCTCTCTCTCTCTCTCTCTCTCTCTCTCTCTCTCTCTCTCTCTCTCTCTCTCTCTCTCTCTCTCTCTCTCTCTCTTTCTCTCTTTTTCTCTCTTACCACTGGACCATGCCCCCTCTCAATCTTTTCCAAAACATACTACACAACTCTAGCTTCTAACAAAATGACAAATTAATTTAATAAAGAAAAGTGTCAGGTATGTGCAAAGTGTATGTGTAGAATGTCTGTCGTATAATCTAGTGTGTATGCGGAATCAGACGGAACAGCTCAGGAGCAAAGTCTGCTTCATCACAGTACTGGCCAAACAACAGCAACATAGATCAAGTACAGGTACAACCTCACCAAATGATGCGTCTCTCCGGCCAGGTGTCGACTTCCTCCAATATCTCTTGGATAGTCCGGATGCCTGGTCACCAATTGTGGATATACTCTAATATTGACCATGAATCTGACACACACAGTGTAACTAATATGTCACTAAAAGTTATGTGTTCTGATAACACTTGTTCAGTAAAATAATGTTTAATGACAATTTGAAACTAGATGTTAGTAGTTACTTTCTCATCGGAATTCAACAATTGGAAAACACAATGTAAATTTTCCATGTCTCTGTATAACTACTATTGTTCCTGTTACTGGTGGTATTGTAAGTATATTCACTCTACTATGATAATAACTACCACTGAGGAATCAGTCTTATATGATCATCGGTTCCTGCTCAGCAGAGGCCAGGTTCCTGCAGACCCTCTGGGTTATGGGCCCAATGCAAAAGCTCCCCTGAGTAAAACTTCCTTCAATGATCGAGCCATAATCATCTTCTATGACTTTACTTTTTGGAAAACATAGTGGAACCTGTTGAAGAGAGAACACACCTGGTGAGAGCAACCCGATTCCGACCTTTATTAGGTGAGAGTAGGCCGACGGCCGCACTCAGATATATAACAGAGAACTAAACTCTGTCATAAGGCAGAGGAGCTCATCACATCGGTCTGAGTCATGGTAAGACAAGGAAAGACTAAAGGAAAAGTGCAGAAACCCAGTAGATACCCTACTGGAAGATCCTACCATTTGACATTTCCTTTATCTCCCCCCCCCCCCAACCACTTTCAATCTCCCTAAATATCATTCCACTACATTGTTCTTAACTCACTGAGTTAATTGATATATCACACTAGCTAATTTAAACAACGCGATAGCCTACTGCTGCCGACGCTCCTATAATACGTTCTCATAACGCACATTACTACTCTAGTCTCATAAGAATCATCTAATTTGGGTTTATTTAATTAAATGCCATATATTTATTCCTGTTTGAAATTGAGACTACTATATCACACAATGGATAAATGTCCGCCGATGTAAATCAACTTAAGACACTGTAGTCTCTCTCCAGAATCAAACCCGGAATATCACACACGTCCTTGTTACCTCACAACATTTGGTCGACTCACGCCAAAGTTGTTTATCTAGACTGTTTTAATACTGTGTCTGAATGGCGTCACAAATCTGACTAGACACTAGACTTCGAGAAGCTATTTTTTATTTTTCCTTTTTCGACTCGATGTAAACAACTGGCTGGCTGTCCCGCTTTCATCCGGGGACTTGTCCCGGTACTTCAAAAAGTCTTGCCGGCCTGTAATCTGGAGAATCTTTTCCCCACAACAAAAGGCCTTGCCGACTTTCATTCAGACAGTCTGTCTCCAACTTCAAAGGATGGCTGCCGCCTGTAGACGAATGGCGCGACAGTCTTTCATCGATCGACAACTTTAAGAATTTCCGCGACACGTGATAGGTCTAGAAACATGACTCTAGTAGCTTATGTCCAATGTCCATGATAGGTCTAGAACATGACTCTAGTAGCAAATGTCCAATGTCCATGATAGGTCTAGAAACATGGCTCTAGTAGCATATGTCCAATGTCCATGATAGGTCTAGAAACATGACTCTAGTAGCTTATGTCCAATGTCCATGATAGGTCTAGAAACATTACTCTAGTAGCATATGTCCAATGTCCATAATAGGTCTAGAAACATGACTCTAGTAGCTTATGTCCAATGTCCATGATAGGTCTAGAACATGACTCTAGTAGCAAATGTCCAATGTCCATGATAGGTCTAGAAACATTACTCTAGTAGCATATGTCCAATGTCCATGATAGGTCTAGAAACATGACTCTAGTAGCATATGTCCAATGTCCATGATAGGTCTAGAAACATTACTCTAGTAGCATATGTCCAATGTCCATGATAGGTCTAGAAACATTACTCTAGTAGAATATGTCCAATGTCCACAACTCATCTCGCCTGTAGATATGTGACTTGGACTCATATTTAATTTTTTAACTATTTATTATATTATTTTATTATTTTATTATTATATTATATTATATTATTAATTTTTTAATAATTTAAACATTATCGCGTACCCCATCATATGCTCAACAATATAATAAACATCAAATCTATACATATTTAAAAAAAAAAAAAATTTCGTATCCCTTACGGGACGTTGCAGTCAACACCAGCATTTTCAGCTGCTGTTGATGTACTAGGCAAGTGTTAAGTTCAGTAGTTTGCCATTGCTTTCTGAACGACCAGCCCCTATACCTTTTTCGAAAAAACCAGCACCGCTGTGTTTCGAAACCCAGGTATACGGGCTCACAAATCGCGTTCGCAAGCCCTTAGAAACAGAGACCTCTAAACATTAACTATCCTAAAATAAAGGCTCAATGTTTGCCATAACTCTATTCACAACGTGGTCCGCAGTGGACGAAGCCACAGCCTTGAATGTCTTTGCCAGGATCCGCTTCTGACCGCGAAGCGAGTCCCAGCGTTTCCACACTGCGTGAAAATATTCACTTTTCACGTTCCAGGTGTCCATTTATTGAACACTACCATACCCTCTGACATACTCGAATTTGGGTTCAGGCATGACTAATCCATGACCTAATATGGATCATGGCACTCATCATCGCCATCATCACTATCATTATTATCATCATCAGCATCAAGTACCAATACAATAAGCATGATAAAATCGTATCCGGCAAGTCACACAATTCTGTATCGGATGACATGTATGGTCGGGCACGTCATGGAGGAACATGTATCAATTGGATTACACCGTGAACTTCCCCCCACGAGACGTGACAGGTTTCACAACATTTTGAAGTTCATTTCACTTCATAAATGAGCAACACATTCTTGGCTGTTTGCATCTTTTTTCTTTAGTAACTTTATTTTTATTCGCTGGCCTTGAACACAAACGTAGTCCATACACATGCTGCTGCTACTACTAGTGCATTGGAATGATTTTTTTAACGTGTGGATTAGCTTTCCCATTACCAGTGTTCCTCGTCATCAGGCGAACCCACTCCGACTTCTGAGATACTTATACTTTACGTCGCCACGTCAAGGACGAGAAGCCAACATGTAATATTTGTATATGTAACAACTGCTTCACCCGTGTTCATACATCTCCGAGATACTGGTAGTGTACACAGAATGCACAATTCTGCTGCCATCCGAGTATTGTCGGCTCATCGGCTGTTTGCTGTTTGCTGTTCTGGTCTGATATTCATATGAATATCATTTAACTTGTTATTTGATCAGTATTGGTAGTCATAAGCAATGTCACACTCTATGTCTCGCTACATTTAACTTGTTATTTGATCCGATCAGTATTGGTAGTCAGTATCAGAATAGTCTTCTTTAGAATCTTCCTTTTGTTCTTCCCGTTCTTCTTGTTCTTCTTTTCTAGTTGTTGTTATTGTTGTTGTTGTTGTTGTTGTTGTTGTTGTTGTTCTACTTCTTCTTCTTCTTCTTCTTCTTCTTCTTCTTCTTCTTCTTCTTCTTCTTCTTCTTCTTCTTCTTCTTCTTCTTCTTCTTCTTCTGTCTTCATATTTTTCTTCATCTGTCCGAAATGTTTGTCGTGGTTGTAAATGCACTGTGCTTTTTTACAGCAGAGGTACTATATATGCGCCCTTCGACCGACACATCCGACTTCGACGGACGTTTATTGACCGGGGTAATCCTCTCGAATCTTTTGAAATGGAATGTTACAGACACTATTCTGATAATAGAGTGCATCTAGAAGAATGACAATACTGCCGTCTGAAATATTTTAGTGATATTAATTTAGGCAGGGTTACTAGCCAACAAATAAGAGTCTGTCCGTGGGTTATGTTGACAGAGCCGTATTACATAGAACGTGCTACAGTGTCGTGGCAATGATGATGAATATATTGGTGATGATGATGAATATGATGGTGATGATGATGAATATGATGGTGATGATGATGAATATGGTGGTGGTGATGATGATGAATATGATGGTGATGATTATTATGATAATTCCAGTAACGCAAAGATGCCTAGTTTAGCAATGGCAATTCTTATGGCGAATATCTATGTGACATTAACAATGGACTGCCACATATGTTCACGCCTGGTTTAGATCACAGAGGCCGACGGGCCACCCACGCTTCCATTCACTCAGGCCTAGAGCATGCGGTGATCCCGTTACCCCACAGATCAATGCCAGGTTCCTACTTCGAAACTTGTGTGCATGGGTGTTTATTATTATTATTATTATTATTATTATTATTATTATTATTATTACTGGCTGCTTGGCCGAGGGGTTAGCAGCTTTCTCCGTTATTCCCGAATACTCTCATAGTCAACGTGAGCGGACGAGAATTAGAAGTGGTTCGAGTCACGCAAGTGACTTATGAGAGTATGCAGCCGGTCGCTCAGAAAGTCATGGCGTGATGATGAGCGTAATCTAGCCTAGGAATCAACATATAGCTGAAAGATGCTGGTGTTGACCGCAATTTCCTGAAACAGGATGGAAACGCGGGGGGGGGGGGGGGGGAATTATTATTATTATTATTATTTATAATTGTAAGCTGCAGAGAGTTAACAGTTTAGTATTGAAAAATTAATAATTGTATTTATTCAGTGAATGGAGACAAAGAAGCCACAGACTGTATGTTGTATCTTGTTTCTCCCGTCTGTGATTTCAGAATGTCCGAATAATTACTACGGCTCACTGTGTTACACTAGATGCTCTTCCTTCTGTATAAACGGAACCTGTGACCATCACAACGGCACTTGTCCAGCCTGTGTGTCCGGCTACAGCGGTCCGCAGTGTGTCATTGGTCAGTATCGCCGTATACGTGTATGTGTGTTTCTCTGATTGTCCCGCAATGTGTCATTAGTAATGATTACCCTATCTGTGGCTGTGTGTGTCTAGGATTGGCCCACAATCTGTAATTGGTGAATATCATCGTAACTGTGTCTGTGTCAGATAGCCCCGAAGTGCTCATCTATACAGATGGATCTGTTGTAAAGCAGCAGAGAAGTGCGTGGGCATTTACAGCCCGTATGGCGGGCCGAACCGTTCAAGAATCCAGTGGTGCCCACTCTACGACCACGAGCAGCATGACGATGGATATGATGGCAGTTACACAGGCTTTCATATGGCTGGAATCACAGCATTATACCAACGTGTGTGTACTAAGTGATTCAATGAGTATGATTCAGAAGGTCGAAACTGGATCTGTACGTAGACAGTGGACTGAATCGCTGCGGAAGTCTGTTGTCCGTAAAGTCACCTTCATCTTCGTCCCGGGACATGCGGGAGTCGAGGGAAATGAACGAGCTGACAAACTGGCTGGCTCTGCACCCCCTGTAGATGGCCAGCCCATGGATCGTGCCGATGTTATTAACGTCCTTAAAGATATGGCGAGAACAGAGGACTTTGACGTCAGTGATTCCACATCGCTGTCCAGGATGAAAGACCTGGGAGTAAGAATCGACACAGCCAGACGCGAGAGGTACATCGGGAAAACAAAGAGTGTCGTCAATCAACACAGAACTGGCACTATTAGCCACCGGGCGCTGATGAATATGCTGGGGGGAGGATCTGAGCACCTATGGACATGTCCGGAGTGCAGCGAAGATACCCCAACTGATAACTGATAACTGATAACGGTGTCTGTGTGCGTGTGTCTGATTAGCCTTCAGTATGTCATTGGTAAATATCATCCCACCTGTGGATGTGTGTGTGTGTGTGTTTATGTGTGTGTGTGTGTGTGTGTGTGTGTGTGTGATTAGACCTCAGTGTGTCATTGGTAAATATAACCATATATGTTGATGTGTGTGCCTCTGTGTCGTTGATTTCCTTTATTGTGTTGTTCCTGGAGTGAGGGAATCAACACCCACATTATTTTTAACCCCATATCATTATTCTGGAGAATCCACCAGATTCCGTCCACCACACTCCCTCAGTTAATGGATAGCTCTTTCTCTCTCTCTCTCTCTCTCTCTCTCTCTCTCTCTCTCTCTCTCTCTCTCTCTCTCTCCTGAATCATGCCCCCTCTCACACTTTCCCAAGACAACATACTAAACAACTCTAGCTTCTAAAATTAATAACACATTAATTTAATGATGAAAAGTGTATGTATGTGAGAAGTGTATGTGTAGAATGTATGTCGTATACTCTAGTGTGTCTGCAGAATCAGACCGAACAGCTCAGGAGCAAGGTCCTATCATCCCGGTAAGGACTACACAACATCATCAGAGTCAGCACAAAATGACCTCACCAAACGATGTGTCCCTCCTGCTAGATGTTGACTATCTCCAGTAGCTTTTGATAACCACGATACCTGATCACCAATCTCAGATATAGTTCCATACTGATCCCAAATTGATCATACACAATGTTCCCTAAATGTCCTTAGAGTCGGAGACTTCACAATCCCTGCATCGTGAAAACATGGAACACTGTCCCTTGAAATAACATTATTCCCTTCTAAAAATGTCCTAAAGTTTTTACCCTTACACAGTTATTGTACATAGTCTCATAGGAATATACTAATTTCCTAAATTCTCCCTATTGTTCTTTTCCCATGTGATGTGGAAAAACAAACACTATTGTTCTGTTCACATGTGATGTGGAAAACAACTACTATTGTTCTGTTCACATGTGGTGTGAAAACACAATCATTATCGTTCTGTTCACATGTGGTGTGAAACAACAATCACTATCGTTAAGAAGTCATCCTGTCGGATACTTATATGTATCGGCTCAACAGAGCCCTGTTTCTTCAGACCCTTTCTATTATAGGCCCAGTGCAAAGGCCACTGAATACATTTCCTGCACTAGTTTATCCATGATCTGAAAGTTGTGATGTTTCAATTGATTTTCTTGATAACCTGAGGGAACCTTATGAAATCCTAGCTCAATCCTGAATTGAATCTACACTTTGCCATGAAAGACACATGTTCCTCAACGTTAATTGATACCGAACACACGAGATTCTTTTCAATATTAGAACCGAGCCAGCTAACACGTCAGTCTAGTTAAATCATATTCTTCACATTGGCGGCACAAGTTTGTTTTCATACAACCTGGGATTGTCCTAGTGACGTCATTCGATGTCAACAACAGGTGTCCCCAGGGGCAGACAATCCGTCCCTAACTTCACAAGAAGAGTTGTCTCTCTTCTTACAACTAACGCACCCGTCTTTCCTTTCAACTTGCGATTCGGCCGACCTTCCTAGGGAATTCTCAAAGACTGGCGGTTTTCTTTGATCCGTCATGAGTGTGTCCCCACTAGTAACAAACAATTGCAGCTGTTAATACAATGGTCTCTGTTATTTTATCATCTTATCGTTCATTACAGTGGTTCCGTGACACTCTGATTGGCCGCAGTGTATCACTGGCAAATATCACCGAATCGGTGTCTGTGTGTGTCTTTGATTGGCCTGTAGTGTGTCATTCGCAAATATCACCATATCTGTGTCTGTGTGTGTCTCTGATTGGTCCCCATCGTGTCAATGGTAAATGTCACAGTATATGTGTCTGTGTGTCTCTCTGATTTGTCCGCAGCGTGTCATTGGTAAATGTCACAGTATCTGTGGCTGTGTGTGTCTCTGATTGGTCCGCAGCGTGTCATTGGTAAATGTCACAGTATCTGTGGCTGTGTGTGTCTCTGATTGGTCCGCAGCGTATCATTGGTAAATGTCACATTATCTGTGGCTGTGTGTGTGTCTCTGATTGGTCCACAGCGTGTCATTGGTAAATGTCACAGTATATGTGTCTATGTGCGTCTCTGATTAGCCCTCAGCGTGTCATTGGTAAATGTCACAGTATCTGTGGCTGTGTGTGTGTCTCTGATTGGTCCACAGCGTGTCATTGGTAAATGTCACAGTATCTGTGTATGTGCGTGTCTCTGATTGGTCCGCAGCGTGTCATTGGTAAATGTCACAGTATATGTGGCTGTGTGTGTGTCTCTGATAGGTCCACAGCGTGTCATTGGTAAATGTCACAGTATCTGTGTATGTGCGTGTCTCTGATTGGCCCGCAGCGTGTCATTGGTAAATGTCACAGTATCTGTGGCTGTGTGTGTGTCTCTGATTGGTCCACAGCGTGTCATTGGTAAATGTCACAGTATCTGTTTATGTGCGTGTCTCTGATTGGTCCGCAGCGTGTCATTGGTAAATGTCACAGTATCTGTGTATGTGTGTATCTCTCATTGGTCAGCAGTTTGTCATTGATAAATATTACCGCATCTGTGTCTGTGTTTTCTTTAAACATACCGACCCACAGTGTGTCATTGGTAAATATCACGATGACTGTCTGTGTGTTCTTTAATCACACCGGCCAATCGTGTGTTATTGGTAAATATCACCGTGTCTGTGTCTGTGTGGCAATAGTAAATATTACCTGTGAAAATGTTGAGCTAGCATAATATACTTAAAACGCATCAATGTGTGGCAACCTGACCTTGACCTTCGTCACACACCCGTTCGATTAATGGTGTCAAAAATAAAAAAGCAAACCAATTATTGTGTTGTAATAAGGTGGTTCGTGAGGAACATAACATCACTCGACATAGGCATTTGGTGAGTCATGATCGCCGATGCCACCTCCCGACAAGACACATATGGAAGAATAAAACAGATTATTCTTAGATGTTTTCTCTGGCTGTTTAAAAGTTCTTGCATTGTGCATATTTCGTTAGTGTATTTCATAATCATAACGAGCATAAAAAGTGATTTAGAAGACAAGAGTATCGACTTCATTGCACCGGGTTTATCCCATATGTCTCGGTCTCTTTCCTCAGAGCGGCCTGCCGAAAGCATAGCATAAAGCATAAACTCAGTAGCTCGGACCACAACCCCCAGAACGACGACACCCAGAAGATTGCGAGACAACTGCACCCGTGAACCAAATGGCGCGGCACGATTTCGAACCCACACCCTTAGGGGCCCGAGGCAGTCGGCGAGGCCACTTCGCCAGGGGGACCGACCGACCGACCGTCCGACCGACCGATCGATCGATCCCCGCCAGAAGCCGGGCCTTGTCAGCTAGTTTATTTATATAATCACGTTTCATGAAAGAACCC
The DNA here is from genome assembly GCA_963921405.1 of Cepaea hortensis. Lineage (NCBI taxonomy): Eukaryota > Metazoa > Mollusca > Gastropoda > Stylommatophora > Helicidae > Cepaea > Cepaea hortensis. The sequence goes on from OY992892.1 coordinate 91,712,919, forward strand.
CTATTTGGAGACACCTCTGAACAAACTCCCCCGAACTTCGCGCTGTTTGTTTCAAAACGGAAATCACGTGAAAATTTTAAAAAATGCGGGGATGTGTCTTGGTGAAGCTGTAATACTGTTAAAATGATGGACGTAATCTCTAAGTCGTAATTTATATACCGCATATAAACAAACTTTGAAATCTGCTGTAAAATCTCCAGAACAAAAATTTATTTGTTGTGGGGACATAATGATAAGGTTATATACTAAATCTCATCATATTACCTCACTTGGTTACTGAGATATTGAATTCTATATTGAGGCAACAAAAAAAAAAACACACACTATACCTTCTATTCTACAGCGCCAGAAAGCGAGCTTAATTGGGGCCTCCTTATAATACTGCCGCTCGTCGCTGCTGCAGTGATGGTCTGCACCATCCTGATGCTGCTGAAGAGACCACGGCACTCGGAACAAGAATACAGCTCTACTGTTTCTGGGGAATCGGTCTCGCCCGAGACATCAGCGCCCAGGTCTCCCTTCGGTACATAGCTACAGCTTGGCTGATTTCATTCCTGTCTCAAATGCTGTCAACACACATGTACATCCTGCAGACATAATGCTCCAGGCATGGTTTTAATATTGCCAAACGAACACATGTCACTGCCAAGTTGCCCCACATCCAGGATTGTCGCATCCAGGATTGTCGAGGTGCCCAGTGACAATAGAACGGACAATGGTGAAGTATTACTCAAGACACAATAGCTACTTTTTTTGCAATTGATGGTTTAGTTTAGTTTAGTTTAGTCGATGGATCAACATCACCGCACACGGGTGTAACCATAAGTGCTCCGTTCTCCTCCTAACTCAAACCTGAGTCTAGAGAAACTCAGCTCAGTGCACGAACTCCGTAGCACCGGCGAGGATCCTGAAATACTTTGGATAGATTTTTAACTCGAAATTTTGCCCAGGCAGCGCCGTTAGGCTACTCTTTTCGATTTCCAACTGCCAAGGGATTTTTTACGTGCGCAACAATACACACGGGCGTCCGATCTCACTACCCAGAGACCAGGGGAAATTTTATTACTAGAAGTCCACGTGAAATAAATCCCGGTCCTCACCGGGGCGTGAACCCTGGACCACCAGCACTCGAGGCGTACACCATACCTCGAGACCACGCAGCCCCCTGAGAGACTGGGGGAAATTATTCTATTATCTACAAATATATCTCTCCAAGCCGGCTTCGTGGCTTAGAGGTTTGCGACTTTTCTCCGTAATCTCGTATACTCTCGTCAGTAACGTGATGTCCGTGAGAATCAGCAGTGGTTCGAATCGCATCGGTAAATTACGGGATATGTGAGCCGGCCGCTCAGAAAGCAATGGCAAACTACTGAGCGTAATCTTGCCAAGAAATCAACATACAGCTGAAAGATGCTGGTGTTGACAATATCTCTCCAGGATGGTTATTATAGTGAAAAAGCCCTTCACAATCACTGTGCCTAGATGAATATGCCCGAGGGGACTTATAGAAGTCTGATGTTCGCTGTACCATGTGTTGAAGTCACGTTACTACAGCATGATCACAGGTAGTCAATACAACATGATCAGAGTAGTCACTACAGCACGATCAGAGGTAGTCACTGCAGCACGGTCACAGGCAGTCGCTACAACATGGTCACAGGTCGTCACTACAGCACGGTTAGAGGTAGCCACTACAATATGATCAGAGGTAGTCACAACAGCACGATCACGGGTAGTCATTACAACATAATCAGAGGTAGTCGCTACAGCACGATCACAGGTAGTCACTACAATATGATCACATTTAGTCGCTACAACATGATCACAGGAAGTCACAACAACTTGATCACAGGTAGTTACTACAGCACTATCAGAGGTAGTCACTACAGCACTATCAGAGGTAGTAAGTTAGTTAGTCGACAGATCATCCTCATTGCACATCGAACCATTCAGTCCATAAGTGCTCGGATCCCCTCCTCAGCAAATCCCACAGCGTGTAGCGGCTAACGACGCCGGTTCTGTGTTGGTTTATCAATCTTCTTTGGCTTCCTGCGTAGTGTTCTTGTTTGGCCACACCTCTTTTAATTTGCTGCTCTCGCAGTCTGGCCATTGTTGCAGATTCACAGTCATCACTTGGTTCTCACAAAAGTCTTACTTCTCGTAGAGCATTCAGAATGTCAGCCTGGTCCATGGCGCGTCCGCCCTCCACAGTATCCTCACCTGCGAGCTTGTCAGCCCGCTCATTTCCTTGTACTCCCGCATGCCCTGGCACGATGATGAAACTAATCTTTGCCAGGCGAGACCGCTCCAGAGGCAGCAACCATTCTCTTCGGATCGACCCCTCCTCTATCCTCTTGATCATGTTCATTGAGTCGCTAAGGAAACAAGCCCTAGTGAATGTCTGTGTCTCGAGCCATGTTATTGCTTTACTTACTGCCTTGACTTCCATGGTCAGGCTACTTGTGGTTTCAGTGAAAGCACCAGAGTCCTCGTTCACAATTCTCCCTCCGGCCTGAGCTGTAAAGGCCCATGAGCTTCTCACATGTCGGACGACCGACCCATCTGTGTAGATGACCGCGTCACTGTCTAGCGAATTCTCGAAAATCAACGCTTGTACTTCAGCCTCCACAGCAGCCGGATTTTCTTGTCTGCATTTCCTATCTAGTTGGATGCAAACTGAAAAGGATGTGCAGAAGTCTGTTGGTACTTGCACCCACTCCTCGCCAGGTTCTAGGTCCTAAAGTGAACACACCTGTTGAAGAATGTCTTCGGCTTGTCCCATCCACGACCGTCCTCATTTTAACCTGCAGCCCTTCACCTTCCTAATTTCACTATGCAGTGGATGTTGTGTGTTTGCGTTAACTCTGAGGTAGGCGCGGGCCCTGCAAACTTGTATTCTCTCTTCAATGGTTGGAAAATCAAGAAGATAGCGCATCGCCCTGCATGCTGTACCTCTTGTACATCCAAGAATAATGCGCATAGCTTCATTCTGTATCCTTTCCATCCTTTCTATCTGCTTATGGCTGAGAGTCAGGATTGCCATTGCATACTCCAAAACAGACATGACCAGCCCCTCGTACAGAAGACATAGATGGCGCTGCTCACAGTTTGCTGCCGCCATCACCCGCATCGCAGCCAAACCCCGCTTGGCCTTTGTTATCACATGGTCTATGTGCACATTATAAGCAAGGCTTCGATCAAACCGTATCCCTAGGTAATTCATTGCCTGCGTTCTTTCCACCATCTCTGAACACAGCATTACAGTTGGTGTTGAAGTGTTGACAATGTGATTATTCAACGAGAACCAAGTCACTGTTGCCTTTGTTGGGTTGACCATTGCCCCAGCTTCATCACACCAAGTGCTTATGCGATTGAGTTCGGTTTGTAGTTCCACAGCAACCTGCTCTCTATCCTTACCCTGACGATACACTAAAACATCATCGGCATATGATAATGTCCTGCCAGGTCCAGTGATCTGCTCACTGGTGATTCTCACTGTATAGGCGTTGAACAGTACCGGAGATAAAGGTGATCCCTGTGGTAGGCCAGGATATATTGTTGTTGGTTCCGAAGTCCAACTGCCACATCTAAAAACTACTTTCCGTTGGAAGAGGGCTGCAGCGATCCAACTAAGGAGGAATGGACTTACTTTTAGTTCAAGAAGCTGAAACATTTAAAAATCCAATGGTACTCTTTTGTATGCGTCCTCAAGATCAATCGCTGCAGTAAAGGTTTCAATGCCTGATTGGAAACCTTCATAGACATCATGGGAAAAGACTGCTGCATTGGTCCAGGTTTCTCTTTTTGGACGGTACCCACCCAGGGTAGGTGGGAAAACACCTTGCCGCTCTAGCTGGCTTGATATCTTCCTGGCAATTACCTTCTCCAGCAGCTTGCCTATTGTATTCTGCATGGTTATAATTCGATATCCCTGAATTTTTTTGTGGTCTTTGTCAGGCTTCGGCAAGGGAATCAGATAGCTGTGTGGTAGTCACTTCAACACGGTCACAGGTAGACCCTACAGCACTATCAGAGGTAGTCACTACAGCATGATCACAGGTAGTCACTACAGCATGATCACAGGTAATCACTACAACACGATCAGAGGTAGTCATTACAACATGATCGGAGGTAGTCATTACAGCCCGGTCACAGGTAGCCACTACAGCACTATCACAGGTAGTCGCTACAACATAATCAGAGGTAGTCACTACAGCACCATAACAGGTAGTCACTACAGCACTATCAAAGGTAGTCACTACAGCACTATCAAAGGTAGCCACTACAGCACTATCACAGGTGGTCACTACAGCACGGTCACAGGTAGTCACTACAGCACTGTCACAGGTAGTCACTACAGCACTATCACAAGTAGTCACTACAGCACGGTCACAGTTAGTCACTACAACATAATCAGAGGTAGTTACTACAGCACTATCACAGTTGGTCACTACAACATTATCAGAGGTAGTCACTACAGCACGGTCACAGGTAGTCACTACAGCACGGTCACAGGTAGTCACTACAGCACTATCACAGGTAGTCACTACAGCACTATCACAGGTAGTCACAACAACATAATCAGAGATATTCACTACAACACTATCACAGGTAGTCACTACAACATAATCAGAGGTAGTCACTACAGCACGGTCACAGGTAGTCACTACAGCACGGTCACACATAGTCACTACAGCACGGTTAGAGGTAGCCACTACAGCACTATCACAGGTAGTCACTACAGCACTATCACAGGTAGTCACTACAGCACGATCACAGGTAGTCACTACAGCACGATCACGGGTAGTCAATACAGCACTATCACAGGTAGTCACTACAGCACTATTACAGGTAGTCACTACAGCACAGTTAGAGGTAGCTACTACAGCACGGTTACAGGTAGTCACTACATCACGATAACTGGTAGTCACTACAGCACGGTAACAGGTAGTCACTACAGCACTATCACAGGTGGTCACTTTAGCATGATCACAGGTAGTCACGAACGCTTGGTCACAGGTAGTCACTACAGCACGATCACATGTAGTCACTACAGCACGGTCACAGGTAGTCACTACAGCACGGTCACAGGTAGTCACTACAGCACGGTCACAGGTAGTCACTACAATATGTTCACAGGTATTCGCTACAACATAATCAGAGGTAGTCGCTACAGCACGGTCACAGATAGTCGCTACAACATGATCACAGGTAGTCACTACAGCATGATCACAGGTAGTCACTACAGCACTATCACAGGTAGTCACTACAACATAATCAGAAGTAGTCACTACAGCAAGGTCACAGGTAGTCACTACAGCACGGTCACAGGTAGTCAATATAGAACTATCACAGGTAGTCACTACAGCACTATCACAGGTAGTCAATACAGCACGATCATAGGTAGTCAATACAGCACTATCACAGGTAGTCACTAAAGCACTATCACAGGTAGTCACTACTGCATGGTTAGAGGTAGCCACTACAACACGGTCACAGGTAGCCACTACAGCACGGTCACGGGTAGTCAGTACAGCACGGTCACAGGTAGTCACTACATCACGATAACAGGTAGTCACTATAGCAAGGTCGCAGGTAGTCACTACAGCACGGTCACAGGTAGACACTACAGCACGGTCATAGGTAGACACTACAGCACTATCACAGTTAGTCACTACATCACTATCACAGGTAGTCAATACAGCACGATCATAGGTAGTCAATACAGCACTATCACAGGTAGTCACTACAGCACTATCACATGTAGTCACTACTGCATGGTTAGAGGTAGCCACTACAGCACGGTCACAGGTAGCGACTACAGCATGGTCACAGGTAGTCAGTACAGCACGGTCACAGGTAGTCACTACATCACGATAACAGGTAGTCGTTATAGCAACGTCACAGGTAGTCACTACAGCACGGTCTTAGGTAGACACTACAGCACGGTCACAGGTAGACACTACAGCACGATCACAGTTAGTCAATACAGCACTATCACAGGTAGTCACTACAGCACTATCACAGGTAGTCACTACAGCACTATAACATGTAATCACTACAGCACTATCACAGGTAGTCACTACAGCACGGTTAGAGGTAGCTACTACAGCACTATCACAGGTAGTCACTACAGCACGATCACTGGTAGTCACTACAGCACGGTCACAGGTAGTCACTACAGCACGGTCACAGTTAGTCACTACAGCACTATCACAGGTAGTCACTACAGCACTATCACAGGTAGTCACTACAATATAATCAGAGGTAGTCACTACAGCACTATTACAGTTAGTCACTACAACATTATCAGAGGTAGTCACTACAGCACTGTCACAGGTAGTCACTACAGCACGGTCACAATTTGTCACTACAGCACGGTCACAGGTAGTCACTACAGCACGGTCACAGGTAGTCACTACAGCACGGTCACAGGTAGTCACTACAGCACTATCACAGGTAGTCATTACAACATAATCAGAGATAGTCACTACAGCACTATCACAGGTAGTCACTGCAACATAATCAGAGGTAGTCACTACAGCACGGTCACAGGTAGTCACTACATCACGGTCACTGGTAGTCATTACAGCACGGTTAGAGGTAGCCACTACAGCACTATCACAGGTAGTCACTACAGCACTATCACAGGTAGTCACTACAGCACGATCACAGGTAGTCAATACAGCACTATCACAGGTAGTCACAATAGCAAGGTTAGGGGTAGCCACTACAGCACGGTCACAAGTAGTCACTACATCACGATAACAGGTAGTCACTACAACACGGTCACAGGTAGTCACTACAGCACGATCACAGGTGGTCACTTAGTATGATCACAGGTAGTCACGACAGCTTGGCCACAGGTAGTCACTACAGCACGATCAAATGTAGTCTCTACAGCACGGTCACAGGTAGTCAGTACAGCACGGTCACAGGTAGTCAGTACAGCACGGTCACAGGTAGTCACTACAATATGTTAACAGGTATTCGCTACAACATAATCAAAGGTAGTCGCTACACTACGATAACAGATAGTCGCTACAACATGATCACAGGTAGTCACTACAGCATGATCACAGGTAGTCACTACAGCACTATCACAGGTAGTCACTACAGCACGATCACGGGTAGTCAATACAGCACTATCACAGGTAGTCACTACAACACTATCACAGGTAGTCACTACAGCACGGTCACAGTTAGTCACTACAGCACTATTACAGGTAGTCACAACAGCACGGTCACAGTTAGTCACTACAGCACTATCACAGGTAGTCACTACAGCACGATCACAGGTCCTCACTACAGCATGATCACAGGTAGTGACGACAGCTTGGTCACAGGTAGTCACTACAGCACGATCACAGTTAGTCACTACAGCACGGTTAGAGGTAGTCACTACAGCACGATCACAGGTAGTCACTAAGTAAGTAGACACCTTGCAGTCTTGACAGACCAAAGTATGTGAGTGGAATGTGGCCAATATTCCATCACAAAGGTAGGTAGTCACTACAGCACGGTCACAGGTAGTCACTACAGCACGGTCACAGATAGTCACTATAGCACTATCACAGGTAGTCACTACAGCAATATAACAGGTAGTCACTACAGCACTATCACAGGCAGTCACTACAGCACTATCACAGGTAGTCAATACAGCACTATCACAGGTAGCCACTACAGCACTATTACAGGTAGTCACTACAGCACGGTTACAGGTAGTCACTACATCACGATAACAGATAGTCACTACAGCACTGGAACAGGTAGTCACTACAGCACTATCACAGGTGGTCACTTTAGCATGATCACAGGTAGTCACGACAGCTTGGTCACAGGTAGTCACTACAGCACGATCACATGTAGTCACTACAGCACGGTCACAGGTAGTCACTACAGCACGGTCACAGGTAGTCACTACAGCACGGTCACAGGTAGTCACTACAATATGTTCACAGGTATTCGCTACAACATAATCAGAGGTAGTCGCTACAGCACGGTCACAGATAGTCGCTACAACATGATCACAGGTAGTCACTACAGCATGATCACAGGTAGTCACTACAGCACTATCACAGGTAGTCACTACAACATAATCAGAGGTAGTCACTACAGCAAGGTCACAGGTAGCCACTACAGCACCGTTACAGGTAGTCACTACAGCACGGTCACAGGTAGTCAATATAGAACTATCACATATAGTCACTACAGCACTATCACAGGTAGTCAATACAGCACGATCATAGGTAGTCAATACAGCACTATCACAGGTAGTCACTAAAGCACTATCACAGGTAGTCACTACTGCATGGTTAGAGGTAACCACTACAGCACGGTCACAGGTAGCCACTACAGCACGGTCACAGGTAGTCAGTACAGCACGGTCACAGGTAGTCACTACATCACGATAACAGGTAGTCACTATAGCAAGGTCGCAGGTAGTCACTACAGCACGGTCACAGGTAGACACTACAGCACGGTCACAGGTAGACACTACAGCACTATCACAGTTATTCACTACAGCACTATCACAGGTAGTCAATACAGCACGATCATAGGTAGTCAATACAGCACTATCACAGGTAGTCACTACAGCACTATCACAGGTAGTCACTACTGCATGGTTAGAGGTAGCCACTACAGCACGGTCACAGGTAGCGACTACAGCATGGTCACAGGTAGTCAGTACAGCACGGTCACAGGTAGTCACTACATCACGATAACAGGTAGTCGTTATAGCAAGGTCACAGGTAGTCACTACAGCACGGTCACAGGTAGACACTACAGCACGGTCACAGGTAGACACTACAGCACGATCACAGTTAGTCAATACAGCACTATCACAGGTAGTCACTACAGCACTATCACAGGTATTCACTACAGCACTATAACATGTAATCACTACAGCACTATCACAGGTAGTCACTACAGCACGGTTAGAGGTAGCTACTACAGCACTATCACAGGTAGTCACTACAGCACGGTCACTGGTAGTCACTACAGCACGGTCACAGGTAGTCACTACAGCACGGTCACAGTTAGTCACTACAGCACTATCACAGATAGTCACTACAGCACTATCACAGGTAGTCACTACAATATAATCAGAGGTAGTCACTACAGCACTATTACAGTTAGTCACTACAACATTATCAGAGGTAGTCACTACAGCACTGTCACAGGTAGTCACTACAGCACGGTCACAATTTGTCACTACAGCACGGTCACAGGTAGTCACTACAGCACGGTCACAGGTAGTCACTACAGCACGGTCACAGGTAGTCACTACAGCACTATCACAGGTAGTCATTACAACATAATCAGAGATAGTCACTACAGCACTATCACAGGTAGTCACTGCAACATAATCAGAGGTAGTCACTACAGCACGGTCACAGGTAGTCACTACATCACGGTCACAGGTAGTCATTACAGCATGGTTAGAGGTAGCCACTACAGCACTATCACAGGTAGTCACTACAGCACTATCACAGGTAGTCACTACAGCACGATCACAGGTAGTCAATACAGCACTATCACAGGTAGTCACAATAGCAACGTTAGGGGTAGCCACTACAGCACGGTCACAAGTAGTCACTACATCACGATAACAGGTAGTCACTACAACACGGTCACAGGTAGTCACTACAGCACGATCACAGGTGGTCACTTAGTATGATCACAGATAGTCATGACAGCTTGGCCACAGGTAGTCACTACAGCACGATCAAATGTAGTCTCTACAGCACGGTCACAGGTAGTCAGTACAGCACGGTCACAGGTAGTCAGTACAGCACGGTCACAGGTAGTCACTACAATATGTTAACAGGTATTCGCTACAACATAATCAAAGGTAGTCGCTACACTACGATAACAGATAGTCGCTACAACATGATCACAGGTAGTCGCTACAACATGATCACAGGTAGTCACTACAGCATGATCACAGGTAGTCATTACAGCACTATCACAGGTAGTCACTACAGCACGATCACGGGTAGTCAATACAGCACTATCACAGGTAGTCACTACAACACTATCACAGGTAGTCACTACAGCACGGTCACAAATAGTCACTACAGCTCTATTACAGGTAGTCACAACAGCACGGTCACAGTTAGTCACTACAGCCCTATCACAGGTAGTCACTACAGCACGATCACAGGTCCTCACTACAGCATGATCACAGGTAGTGACGACAGCTTGGTCACAGGTAGTCACTACAGCACGATCACAGTTAGTCACTACAGCACGGTTAGAGGTAGTCACTACAGCACGATCACGGGTAGTCACTACAGCACGGTCACAGGTAGTCACTACAGCACGGTCACAGATAGTCACTATAGCACTATCACAGGTAGTCACTACAGCAATATCACAGGTAGTCACTACAGCACTATCACAGGCAGTCACTACAGCACTATCACAGGTAGTCAATACAGCACTATCACAGGTAGTCACTACAGCACTATTACAGGTAGTCACTACAGCACAGTTAGAGGTAGCCACTACAGCACGGTTACAGGTAGTCACTACATCACGATAACAGATAGTCACTACAGCACGGTAACAGGTAGTCACTACAGCACTATCACAGGTGGTCACGACAGCTTGGTCACAGGTAGTCACTACAGCACGATCACATGTAGTCACTACAGCACGGTCACAGGTAGTCACTACAGCACGGTCACAGGTAGTCACTACAGCACGGTCACAGGTAGTCACTACAATATGTTCACAGGTATTCGCTACAACATAATCAGAGGTAGTCGCTACAGCACGGTCACAGATAGTCGCTACAACATGATCACAGGTAGTCACTACAGCATGATCACAGGTAGTCACTACAGCACTATCACAGGTAGTCACTACAACATAATCAGAGGTAGTCACTACAGCAAGGTCACAGGTAGCCACTACAGCACCGTTACAGGTAGTCACTACAGCACGGTCACAGGTAGTCAATATAGAACTATCACAGGTAGTCACTTCAGCACTATCACAGGTAGTCAATACAGCACGATCATAGGTAGTCAATACAGCACTATCACAGGTAGTCACTAAAGCACTATCACAGGTAGTCACTACTGCATGGTTAGAGGTAGCCACTACAGCACGGTCACAGGTAGCCACTACAGCACGGTCACAGGTAGTCAGTACAGCACGGTCACAGGTAGTCACTACATCACGATAACAGGTAGTCACTATAGCAAGGTCGCAGGTAGTCACTACAGCACGGTCACAGGTAGACACTACAGCACGGTCACAGGTAGACACTACAGCACTATCACAGTTAGTCACTACAGCACTATCACAGGTAGTCAATACAGCACGATCATAGGTAGTCAATACAGCACTATCACAGGTAGTCACTACAGCACTATCACAGGTAGTCACTACTGCATGGTTAGAGGTAGCCACTACAGCACGGTCACAGGTAGCGACTACAGCATGGTCACAGGTAGTCAGTACAGCACGGTCACAGGTAGTCACTACATCACGATAACAGGTAGTCGTTATAGCAAGGTCACAGGTAGTCACTACAGCACGGTCACAGGTAGACACTACAGCACGGTCACAGGTAGACACTACAGCACGATCACAGGTAGTCAATACAGCACTATCACAGTTAGTCACTACAGCACTATCACAGGTAGTCAATACAGCACGATCATAGGTAGTCAATACAGCACTATCACAGGTAGTCACTACAGCACTATCACAGGTAGTCACTACTGCATGGTTAGAGGTAGCCACTACAGCACGGTCACAGGTAGCGACTACAGCATGGTCACAGGTAGTCAGTACAGCACGGTCACAGGTAGTCACTACATCACGATAACAGGTAGTCGTTATAGCAAGGTCACAGGTAGTCACTACAGCACGGTCACAGGTAGACACTACAGCACGGTCACAGGTAGACACTACAGCACGATCACAGTTAGTCAATACAGCACTATCACAGGTAGTCACTACAGCACTATCACAGGTATTCACTACAGCACTATAACATGTAATCAATACAGCACTATCACAGGTAGTCACTACAGCACGGTTAGAGGTAGCTACTACAGCACTATCACAGGTAGTCACTACAGCACGGTCACTGGTAGTCACTACAGCACCGTCACAGGTAGTCACTACAGCACGGTCACAGTTAGTCACTACAGCACTATCACAGGTAGTCACTACAGCACTATCACAGGTAGTCACTACAATATAATCAGAGGTAGTCACTACAGCACTATTACAGTTAGTCACTACAACATTATCAGAGGTAGTCACTACAGCACTGTCACAGGTAGTCACTACAGCACGGTCACAATTTGTCACTACAGCACGGTCACAGGTAGTCACTACAGCACGGTCACAGGTAGTCACTACAGCACGGTCACAGGTAGTCACTACAGCACTATCACAGGTAGTCATTACAACATAATCAGAGATAGTCACTACAGCACTATCACAGGTAGTCACTGCAACATAATCAGAGGTAGTCACTACAACACGGTCACAGGTAGTCACTACATCACGGTCACAGGTAGTCATTACAGCACGGTTAGAGGTAGCCACTACAGCACTATCACAGGTAGTCACTACAGCACTATCACAGGTAGTCACTACAGCACGATCACAGGTAGTCAATACAGCACTATCACAGGTAGTCACAATAGCAACGTTAGGGGTAGCCACTACAGCACGGTCACAAGTAGTCACTACATCACGATAACAGGTAGTCACTACAACACGGTCACAGGTAGTCACTACAGCACGATCACAGGTGGTCACTTAGTATGATCACAGATAGTCATGACAGCTTGGCCACAGGTAGTCACTACAGCACGATCAAATGTAGTCTCTACAGCACGGTCACAGGTAGTCAGTACAGCACGGTCACAGGTAGTCAGTACAGCACGGTCACAGGTAGTCACTACAATATGTTAACAGGTATTCGCTACAACATAATCAAAGGTAGTCGCTACACTACGATAACAGATAGTCGCTACAACATGATCACAGGTAGTCGCTACAACATGATCACAGGTAGTCACTACAGCATGATCACAGGTAGTCATTACAGCACTATCACAGGTAGTCACTACAGCACGATCACGGGTAGTCAATACAGCACTATCACAGGTAGTCACTACAACACTATCACAGGTAGTCACTACAGCACGGTCACAAATAGTCACTAAAGCTCTATTACAGGTAGTCACAACAGCACGGTCACAGTTAGTCACTACAGCCCTATCACAGGTAGTCACTACAGCACGATCACAGGTCCTCACTACAGCATGATCACAGGTAGTGACGACAGCTTGGTCACAGGTAGTCACTACAGCACGATCACAGTTAGTCACTACAGCACGGTTAGAGGTAGTCACTACAGCACGATCACGGGTAGTCACTACAGCACGGTCACAGGTAGTCACTACAGCACGGTCACAGATAGTCACTATAGCACTATCACAGGTAGTCACTACAGCAATATCACAGGTAGTCACTACAGCACTATCACAGGCAGTCACTACAGCACTATCACAGGTAGTCAATACAGCACTATCACAGGTAGTCACTACAGCACTATTACAGGTAGTCACTACAGCACAGTTAGAGGTAGCCACTACAGCACGGTTACAGGTAGTCACTACATCACGATAACAGATAGTCACTACAGCACGGTAACAGGTAGTCACTACAGCACTATCACAGGTGGTCACTTTAGCATGATCACAGGTAGTCACGACAGCTTGGTCACAGGTAGTCACTACAGCACGATCACATGTAGTCACTACAGCACGGTCACAGGTAGTCACTACAGCACGGTCACAGGTAGTCACTACAGCACGGTCACAGGTAGTCACTACAATATGTTCACAGGTATTCGCTACAACATAATCAGAGGTAGTCGCTACAGCACGGTCATAGATAGTCGCTACAACATGATCACAGGTAGTCACTACAGTATGATCACAGGTAGTCACTACAGCACTATCACAGGTAGTCACTACAACATAATCAGAGGTAGTCACTACAGCAAGGTCACAGGTAGCCACTACAGCACCGTTACAGGTAGTCACTACAGCACGGTCACAGGTAGTCAATATAGAACTATCACAGGTAGTCACTACAGCACTATCACAGGTAGTCAATACAGCACGATCATAGGTAGTCAATACAGCACTATCACAGGTAGTCACTAAAGCACTATCACAGGTAGTCACTACTGCATGGTTAGAGGTAGCCACTACAGCACGGTCACAGGTAGCCACTACAGCACGGTCACAGGTAGTCAGTACAGCACGGTCACAGGTAGTCACTACATCACGATAACAGGTAGTCACTATAGCAAGGTCGCAGGTAGTCACTACAGCACGGTCACAGGTAGACACTACAGCACGGTCACAGGTAGACACTACAGCACTATCACAGTTAGTCACTACAGCACTATCACAGGTAGTCAATACAGCACGATCATAGGTAGTCAATACAGCACTATCACAGGTAGTCACTACAGCACTATCACAGGTAGTCACTACTGCATGGTTAGAGGTAGCCACTACAGCACGGTCACAGGTAGCGACTACAGCATGGTCACAGGTAGTCAGTACAGCACGGTCACAGGTAGTCACTACATCACGATAACAGGTAGTCGTTATAGCAAGGTCACAGGTAGTCACTACAGCACGGTCACAGGTAGACACTACAGCACGGTCACAGGTAGACACTACAGCACGATCACAAGTAGTCAATACAGCACTATCACAGGTAGTCACTACAGCACTATCACAGGTAGTCACTACAGCACTATAACATGTAATCACTACAGCACTATCACAGGTAGTCACTACAGCACGGTTAGAGGTAGCTACTACAGCACTATCACAGGTAGTCACTACAGCACGGTCACTGGTAGTCACTACAGCACGGTCACAGGTAGTCACTACAGCACGGTCACAGTTAGTCACTACAGCACTATCACAGGTAGTCACTACAGCACTATCACAGGTAGTCACTACAATATAATCAGAGGTAGTCACTACAGCACTATTACAGTTAGTCACTACAACATTATCAGAGGTAGTCTCTACAGCACTGTCACAGGTAGTCACTACAGCACGGTCACAGGTAGTCACTACAGCACGGTCACAGGTAGTCACTACAGCACGGTCACAGGTAGTCACTACAGCACTATCACAGGTAGTCATTACAACATAATCAGAGATAGTCACTACAGCACTATCACAGGTAGTCACTGCAACATAATCAGAGGTAGTCACTACAGCACGGTCACAGGTAGTCACTACATCACGGTCACAGGTAGTCATTACAGCACGGTTAGAGGTAGCCACTACAGCACTATCACAGGTAGTCACTACAGCACTATCACAGGTAGTCACTACAGCACGATCACAGGTAGTCAATACAGCACTATCACAGGTAGTCACAATAGCAAGGTTAGGGGTAGCCACTACAGCACGGTCACAAGTAGTCACTACATCACGATAACAGGTAGTCACTACAGCACGATCACGGGTATTCAATATAGCACTATCACAGGTAGTCACTACAACACTATCACAGGTAGTCACTACAGCACGGTCACAGTTAGTCACTACAGCACTATTACAGGTAGTCACAACAGCACGGTCACAGTTAGTCACTACAGCCCTATCACAGGTAGTCACTACAGCACGATCACAGGTCCTCACTACAGCATGATCACAGGTAGTGACGACAGCTTGGTCACAGGTAGTCACTACAGCACGATCACAGTTAGTCACTACAGCACGGTTAGAGGTAGTCACTACAGCACGATCACAGGTAGTCACTACAGCACGGTCACAGGTAGTCACTACATCACGGTCACAGATAGTCACTATAGCACTATCACAGGTAGTCACTACAGCAATATCACAGGTAGTCACTACAGCACTATCACAGGCAGTCACTACAGCACTATCACAGGTAGTCAATACAGCACTATCACAGGTAGTCACTACAGCACTTTTACAGGTAGTCACTACAGCACGGTTACAGGTAGTCACTACATCACGATAACAGATAGTCACTACAGCACGGTAACAGGTAGTCACTACAGCACTATCACAGGTGGTCACTTTAGCATGATCACAGGTAGTCACGACAGCTTGGTCACAGGTAGTCACTACAGCACGATCACATGTAGTCACTACAGCACGGTCACAGGTAGTCACTACAGCACGGTCACAGGTAGTCACTACAGCACGGTCACAGGTAGTCACTACAATATGTTCACAGGTATTCGCTACAACATAATCAGAGGTAGTCGCTACAGCACGGTCACAGATAGTCGCTACAACATGATCACAGGTAGTCACTACAGCATGATCACAGGTAGTCACTACAGCACTATCACAGGTAGTCACTACAACATAATCAGAGGTAGTCACTACAGCAAGGTCTCAGGTAGCCACTACAGCAACGTTACAGGTAGTCACTACAGCACGGTCACAGGTAGTCAATATAGAACTATCACAGATAGTCACTACAGCACTATCACAGGTAGTCAATACAGCACGATCATAG
Organism: Cepaea hortensis; assembly: GCA_963921405.1. NCBI lineage: Eukaryota > Metazoa > Mollusca > Gastropoda > Stylommatophora > Helicidae > Cepaea > Cepaea hortensis. The sequence goes on from OY992892.1 coordinate 91,729,494, forward strand.
GTAGTCAATACAGCACTATCACAGGTAGTCACTAAAGCACTATCACAGGTAGTCACTACTGCATGGTTAGAGGTAGCCACTACAGCACGGTCACAGGTAGCCACTACAGCACGGTCACAGGTAGTCAGTACAGCACGGTCACAGGTAGTCACTACATCACGATAACAGGTAGTCACTATAGCAAGGTCGCAGGTAGTCACTACAGCACGGTCACAGGTAGACACTACAGCACGGTCACAGGTAGACACTACAGCACTATCACAGTTAGTCACTACAGCACTATCACAGGTAGTCAATACAGCACGATCATAGGTAGTCAATACAGCACTATCACAGGTAGTCACTACAGCACTATCACAGGTAGTCACTACTGCATGGTTAGAGGTAGCCTCTACAGCACGGTCACAGATAGCGACTACAGCATGGTCACAGGTAGTCAGTACAGCACGGTCACAGGTAGTCACTACATCACGATAACAGGTAGTCGTTATAGCAAGGTCACATGTAGTCACTACAGCACGGTCACAGGTAGACACTACAGCACGGTCACAGGTAGACACTACAGCACGATCACAGGTAGTCAATACAGCACTATCACAGGTAGTCACTACAGCACTATCACAGGTAGTCACTACAGCACTATAACATGTAATCACTACAGCACTATCACAGGTAGTCACTACAACATAATCAGAGGTAGTCACTACAGCAAGGTCACAGGTAGCCACTACAGCACCGTTACAGGTAGTCACTACAGCACGGTCACAGGTAGTCAATATAGAACTATCACAGATAGTCACTACAGCACTATCACAGGTAGTCAATACAGCACGATCATAGGTAGTCAATACAGCACTATCACAGGTAGTCACTAAAGCACTATCACAGGTAGTCACTACTGCATGGTTAGAGGTAGCCACTACAGCACGGTCACAGGTAGCCACTACAGCACGGTCACAGGTAGTCAGTACAGCACGGTCACAGGTAGTCACTACATCACGATAACAGGTAGTCACTATAGCAAGGTCGCAGGTAGTCACTACAGCACGGTCACAGGTAGACACTACAGCACGGTCACAGGTAGACACTACAGCACTATCACAGTTAGTCACTACAGCACTATCACAGGTAGTCAATACAGCACGATCATAGGTAGTCAATACAGCACTATCACAGGTAGTCACTACAGCACTATCAAAGGTAGTCACTACTGCATGGTTAGAGGTAGCCACTACAGCACGGTCACAGGTAGCGACTACAGCATGGTCACAGGTAGTCAGTACAGCACGGTCACAGGTAGTCACTACATCACGATAACAGGTAGTCGTTATAGCAAGGTCACAGGTAGTCACTACAGCACGGTCACAGGTAGACACTACAGCACGGTCACAGGTAGACACTACAGCACGATCACAGGTAGTCAATACAGCACTATCACAGGTAGTCACTACAGCACTATCACAGGTAGTCACTACAGCACTATAACATGTAATCACTACAGCACTATCACAGGTAGTCACTACAGCACGGTTAGAGGTAGCTACTACAGCACTATCACAGGTAGTCACTACAGCACGGTCACTGGTATTCACTACAGCACGGTCACAGGTAGTCACTACAGCACGGTCACAGTTAGTCACTACAGCACTATCACAGGTAGTCACTACAGCACTATCACAGGTAGTCACTACAATATAATCAGAGGTAGTCACTACAGCACTATTACAGTTAGTCACTACAACATTATCAGAGGTAGTCACTACAGCACTGTCACAGGTAGTCACTACAGCACGGTCACAATTTGTCACTACAGCACGGTCACAGGTAGTCACTACAGCACGGTCACAGGTAGTCACTACAGCACGGTCACAGGTAGTCACTGCAGCACTATCACAGGTAGTCATTACAACATAATCAGAGATAGTCACTACAGCACTATCACAGGTAGTCACTGCAACATAATCAGAGGTAGTCACTACAGCACGGTCACAGGTAGTCACTACATCACGGTCACAGGTAGTCATTACAGCACGGTTAGAGGTAGCCACTACAGCACTATCACAGGTAGTCACTACAGCACTATCACAGGTAGTCACTACAGCACGATCACAGGTAGTCAATACAGCACTATCACAGGTAGTCACAATAGCAACGTTAGGGGTAGCCACTACAGCACGGTCACAAGTAGTCACTACATCACGATAACAGGTAGTCACTACAACACGGTCACAGGTAGTCACTACAGCACGATCACAGGTGGTCACTTAGTATGATCACAGGTAGTCACGACAGCTTGGCCACAGGTAGTGACTACAGCACGATCAAATGTAGTCTCTACAGCACGGTCACAGGTAGTCAGTACAGCACGGTCACAGGTAGTCAGTACAGCACGGTCACAGGTAGTCACTACAATATGTTAACAGGTATTCGCTACAACATAATCAAAGGTAGTCGCTACACTACGATAACAGATAGTCGCTACAACATGATCACAGGTAGTCGCTACAACATGATCACAGGTAGTCACTACAGCATGATCACAGGTAGTCATTACAGCACTATCACAGGTAGTCACTACAGCACGATCACGGGTAGTCAATACAGCACTATCACAGGTAGTCACTACAACACTATCACAGGTAGTCACTACAGCACGGTCACAAATAGTCACTACAGCTCTATTACAGGTAGTCACAACAGCACGGTCACAGTTAGTCACTACAGCCCTATCACAGGTAGTCAATACAGCACGATCACAGGTCCTCACTACAGCATGAGCACAGGTAGTGACGACAGCTTGGTCACAGGTAGTCACTACAGCACGATCACAGTTAGTCACTACAGCACGGTTAGAGGTAGTCACTACAGCACGATCACGGGTAGTCACTACAGCACGGTCACAGGTAGTCACTACAGCACGGTCACAGATAGTCACTATAGCACTATCACAGGTAGTCACTACAGCAATATCACAGGTAGTCACTACAGCACTATCACAGTCAGTCACTACAGCACTATCACAGGTAGTCAATACAGCACTATCACAGGTAGTCACTACATCACTATTACAGGTAGTCACTACAGTACAGTTAGAGGTAGCCACTACAGCACGGTTACAGGTAGTCACTACATCACGATAACAGATAGTCACTACAGCACGGTAACAGGTAGTCACTACAGCACTATCACAGGTGGTCACTTTAGCATGATCACAGGTAGTCACGACAGCTTGGTCACAGGTAGTCACTACAGCACGATCACATGTAGTCACTACAGCACGGTCACAGGTAGTCACTACAGCACGGTCACAGGTAGTCACTACAGCACGGTCACAGGTAGTCACTACAATATGTTCACAGGTATTCGCTACAACATAATCAGAGGTAGTCGCTACAGCACGGTCACAGATAGTCGCTACAACACGATCACAGGTAGTCACTACAGCATGATCACAGGTAGTCACTACAGCACTATCACAGGTAGTCACTACAACATAATCAGAGGTAGACACTACAGCAAGGTCACAGGTAGCCACTACAGCACCGTTACAGGTAGTCACTACAGCACGGTCACAGGTAGTCAATATAGAACTATCACAGGTAGTCACTACAGCACTATCACAGGTAGTCAATACAGCACGATCATAGGTAGTCAATACAGCACTATCACAGGTAGTCACTAAAGCACTATCACAGGTAGTCACTACTGCATGGTTAGAGGTAGCCACTACAGCACGGTCACAGGTAGCCACTACAGCACGGTCACAGGTAGACACTACAGCACGGTCACAGGTAGACACTACAGCACTATCACAGTTAGTCACTACAGCACTATCACAGGTAGTCAATACAGCACGATCATAGGTAGTCAATACAGCACTATCACAGGTAGTCACTACAGCACAATCACAGGTAGTCACTACTGCATGGTTAGAGGTAGCCACTACAGCACGGTCACAGGTAGCGACTACAGCATGGTCACAGGTAGTCAGTACAGCACGGTCACAGGTAGTCACTACATCACGATAACAGGTAGTCGTTATAGCAAGGTCACAGGTAGTCACTACAGCACGGTCACAGGTAGACACTACAGCACGGTCACAGGTAGACACTACAGCACGATCACAGGTAGTCAATACAGCACTATCACAGGTAGTCACTACAGCACTATCACAGGTAGTCACTACAGCACTATAACATGTAATCACTACAGCACTATCACAGGTAGTCACTACAGCACGGTTAGAGGTAGCTACTACAGCACTATCACAGGTAGTCACTACAGCACGGTCACTGGTAGTCACTACAGCACGGTCACAGGTAGTCACTACAGCACGGTCACAGTTAGTCACTACAGCACTATCACAGGTAGTCACTACAGCACTATCACAGGTAGTCACTACAATATAATCAGAGGTAGTCACTACAGAACTATTACAGTTAGTCACTACAACATTATCAGAGGTAGTCACTACAGCACTGTCACAGGTAGTCACTACAGCACGGTCACAGGTAGTCACTACAGCACGGTCACAGGTAGTCACTACAGCACGGTCACAGGTAGTCACTACAGCACTATCACAGGTAGTCATTACAACATAATCAGAGATAGTCACTACAGCACTATCACAGGTAGTCACTGCAACATAATCAGAGGTAGTCACTACAGCACGGTCACAGGTAGTCACTACATCACGGTCACAGGTAGTCATTACAGCACGGTTAGAGGTAGCCACTACAGCACTATCACAGGTAGTCACTACAGCACTATCACAGGTAGTCACTACAGCACGATCACAGGTAGTCAATACAGCACTATCACAGGTAGTCACAATAGCAAGGTTAGGGGTAGCCACTACAGCACGGTCACAAGTAGTCACTACATCACGATAACAGGTAGTCACTACAACACGGTCACAGGTAGTCACTACAGCACAATCACAGGTGGTCACTTAGTATGATCACAGGTAGTCACGACAGCTTGGCCACAGGTAGTCACTACAGCACGATCAAATGTAGTCTCTACAGCACGGTCACAGGTAGTCAGTACAGCACGGTCACAGGTAGTCAGTACAGCACGGTCACAGGTAGTCACTACAATATGTTAACAGGTATTCGCTACAACATAATCAAAGGTAGTCGCTACACTACGATAACAGATAGTCGCTACAACATGATCACAGGTAGTCGCTACAACATGATCACAGGTAGTCACTACAGCATGATCACAGGTAGTCATTACAGCACTATCACAGGTAGTCACTACAGCACGATCACGGGTATTCAATACAGCACTATCACAGGTAGTCACTACAACACTATCACAGGTAGTCACTACAGCACGGTCACAGTTAGTCACTACAGCACTATTACAGGTAGTCACAACAGCACGGTCACAGTTAGTCACTACAGCCCTATCACAGGTAGTCACTACAGCACGATCACAGGTCCTCACTACAGCATGATCACAGGTAGTGACGACAGCTTGGTCACAGGTAGTCACTACAGCACGATCACAGTTAGTCACTACAGCACGGTTAGAGGTAGTCACTACAGCACGATCACAGGTAGTCACTACAGCACGGTCACAGGTAATCACTACAGCACGGTCACAGATAGTCACTATAGCACTATCACAGGTAGTCACTACAGCAATATCACAGGTAGTCACTACAGCACTATCACAGGCAGTCACTACAGCACTATCACAGGTAGTCAATACAGCACTATCACAGGTAGTCACTACAGCACTTTTACAGGTAGTCACTACAGCACGGTTACAGGTAGTCACTACATCACGATAACAGATAGTCACTACAGCACGGTAACAGGTAGTCACTACAGCACTATCACAGGTGGTCACTTTAGCATGATCACAGGTAGTCACGACAGCTTGGTCACAGGTAGTCACTACAGCACGATCACATGTAGTCACTACAGCACGGTCACAGGTAGTCACTACAGCACGGTCACAGGTAGTCACTACAGCACGGTCACAGGTAGTCACTACAATATGTTCACAGGTATTCGCTACAACATAAACAGAGGTAGTCGCTACAGCACGGTCACAGATAGTCGCTACAACATGATCACAGGTAGTCACTACAGCATGATCACAGGTAGTCACTACAGCACTATCACAGGTAGTCTCTACAACATAATCAGAGGTAGTCACTACAGCAAGGTCACAGGTAGCCACTACAGCACCGTTACAGGTAGTCACTACAGCACGGTCACAGGTAGTCAATATAGAACTATCACAGATAGTCACTACAGCACTATCACAGGTAGTCAATACAGCACGATCATAGGTAGTCAATACAGCACTATCACAGGTAGTCACTAAAGCACTATCACAGGTAGTCACTACTGCATGGTTAGAGGTAGCCACTACAGCACGGTCACAGGTAGCCACTACAGCACGGTCACAGGTAGTCAGTACAGCACGGTCACAGGTAGTCACTACATCACGATAACAGGTAGTCACTATAGCAAGGTCGCAGGTAGTCACTACAGCACGGTCACAGGTAGACACTACAGCACGGTCACAGGTAGACACTACAGCACTATCACAGTTAGTCACTACAGCACTATCACAGGTAGTCAATACAGCGCGATCATAGGTAGTCAATACAGCACTATCACAGGTAGTCACTACAGCACTATCACAGGTAGTCACTACTGCATGGTTAGAGGTAGCCACTACAGCACGGTCACAGGTAGCGACTACAGCATGGTCACAGGTAGTCAGTACAGCACGGTCACAGGTAGTCACTACATCACGATAACAGGTAGTCGTTATAGCAAGGTCACAGGTAGTCACTACAGCACGGTCACAGGTAGACACTACAGCACGGTCACAGGTAGACACTACAGCACGATCACAGGTAGTCAATACAGCACTATCACAGGTAGTCACTACAGCACTATCACAGGTAGTCACTACAGCACTATAACATGTAATCACTACAGCACTATCACAGGTAGTCACTACAGCACGGTTAGAGGTAGCTACTACAGCACTATCACAGGTAGTCACTACAGCACGGTCACTGGTAGTCACTACAGCACGGTCACAGGTAGTCACTACAGCACGGTCACAGTTAGTCACTACAGCACTATCACAGGTAGTCACTACAGCACTTTCACAGGTAGTCACTACAATATAATCAGAGGTAGTCACTACAGCACTATTACAGTTAGTCACTACAACATTATCAGAGGTAGTCACTACAGCACTGTCACAGGTAGTCACTACAGCACGGTCACAATTTGTCACTACAGCACGGTCACAGGTAGTCACTACAGCACGGTCACAGGTAGTCACTACAGCACGGTCACAGGTAGTCACTACAGCACTATCACAGGTAGTCATTACAACATAATCAGAGATAGTCACTACAGCACTATCACAGGTAGTCACTGCAACATAATCAGAGGTAGTCACTACAGCACGGTCACAGGTAGTCACTACATCACGGTCACAGGTAGTCATTACAGCACGGTTAGAGGTAGCCACTACAGCACTATCACAGGTAGTCACTACAGCACTATCACAGGTAGTCACTACAGCACAATCACAGGTAGTCAATACAGCACTATCACAGGTAGTCACAATAGCAAGGTTAGGGGTAGCCACTACAGCACGGTCACAAGTAGTCACTACATCACGATAACAGGTAGTCACTACAACACGGTCACAGGTAGTCACTACAGCACGATCACAGGTGGTCACTTAGTATGATCACAGGTAGTCACGACAGCTTGGCCACAGGTAGTCACTACAGCACGATCAAATGTAGTCTCTACAGCACGGTCACAGGTAGTCAGTACAGCACGGTCACAGGTAGTCAGTACAGCACGGTCACAGGTAGTCACTACAATATGTTAACAGGTATTCGCTACAACATAATCAAAGGTAGTCGCTACACTACGATAACAGATAGTCGCTACAACATGATCACAGGTAGTCACTACAACACTATCACAGGTAGTCACTACAGCACGGTCACAAATAGTCACTACAGCACTATTACAGGTAGTCACAACAGCACGGTCACAGTTAGTCACTACAGCCCTATCACAGGTAGTCACTACAGCACGATCACAGGTCCTCACTACAGCATGATCACAGGTAGTGACGACAGCTTGGTCACAGGTAGTCACTACAGCACGATCACAGTTAGTCACTACAGCACGGTTAGAGGTAGTCACTACAGCACGATCACGGGTAGTCACTACAGCACGGTCACAGGTAGTCACTACAGCACGGTCACAGATAGTCACTATAACACTATCACAGGTAGTCACTACAGCAATAGCACAGGTAGTCACTACAGCACTATCACAGGCAGTCACTACAGCACTATCACAGGTAGTCAATACAGCACTATCACAGGTAGTCACTACAGCACTATTACAGGTAGTCACTACAGCACAGTTAGAGGTAGCCACTACAGCACGGTTACAGGTAGTCACTACATCACGATAACAGATAGTCACCACAGCACGGTAACAGGTAGTCACTACAGCACTATCACAGGTGGTCACTTTAGCATGATCACAGGTAGTCACGACAGCTTGGTCACAGGTAGTCACTACAGCACGATCACATGTAGTCACTACAGCACGGTCACAGGTAGTCACTACAGCACGGTCACAGGTAGTCACTACAGCACGGTCATAGGTAGTCACTACAATATGTTCACAGGTATTCGCTACAACATATTCAGAAGTAGTCGCTACAGCACGGTCACAGATAGTCGCTATAACATGATCACAGGTAGTCACTACAGCATGATCACAGGTAGTCACTACAGCACTATCACAGGTAGTCACTACAACATAATCAGAGGTAGTCACTACAGCATGGTCACAGGTAGCCACTACAGCACCGTTACAGGTAGTCACTACAGCACGGTCACAGGTAGTCAATATAGAACTATCACAGGTAGTCACTACAGCACTATCACAGGTAGTCAATACAGCACGATCATAGGTAGTCAATACAGCACTATCACAGGTAGTCACTAAAGCACTATCACAGGTAGTCACTACTGCATGGTTAGAGGTAGCCACTACAGCACGGTCACAGGTAGCCACTACAGCACGGTCACAGGTAGTCAGTACAGCACGGTCACAGGTAGTCACTACATCACGATAACAGGTAGTCACTATAGCAAGGTCGCAGGTAGTCACTACAGCACGGTCACAGGTAGACACTACAGCACGGTCACAGGTAGACACTACAGCACTATCACAGTTAGTCACTACAGCACTATCACAGGTAGTCAATACAGCACGATCATAGGTAGTCAATACAGCACTATCACAGGTAGTCACTACAGCACTATCACAGGTAGTCACTACTGCATGGTTAGAGGTAGCCACTACAGCACGGTCACAGGTAGCGACTACAGCATGGTCACAGGTAGTCAGTACAGCACGGTCACAGGTAGTCACTACATCACGATAACAGGTAGTCGTTATAGCAAGGTCACAGGTAGTCACTACAGCACGGTCACAGGTAGACACTACAGCACGGTCACAGGTAGACACTACAGCACGATCACAGGTAGTCAATACAGCACTATCACAGTTAGTCACTACAGCACTATCACAGGTAGTCAATACAGCACGATCATAGGTAGTCAATACAGCACTATCACAGGTAGTCACTACAGCACTATCACAGGTAGTCACTACTGCATGGTTAGAGGTAGCCACTACAGCACGGTCACAGGTAGCGACTACAGCATGGTCACAGGTAGTCAGTACAGCACGGTCACAGGTAGTCACTACATCACGATAACAGGTAGTCGTTATAGCAAGGTCACAGGTAGTCACTACAGCACGGTCACAGGTAGACACTACAGCACGGTCACAGGTAGACACTACAGCACGATCACAGTTAGTCAATACAGCACTATCACAGGTAGTCACTACAGCACTATCACAGGTATTCACTACAGCACTATAACATGTAATCAATACAGCACTATCACAGGTAGTCACTACAGCACGGTTAGAGGTAGCTACTACAGCACTATCACAGGTAGTCACTACAGCACGGTCACTGGTAGTCACTACAGCACCGTCACAGGTAGTCACTACAGCACGGTCACAGTTAGTCACTACAGCACTATCACAGGTAGTCACTACAGCACTATCACAGGTAGTCACTACAATATAATCAGAGGTAGTCACTACAGCACTATTACAGTTAGTCACTACAACATTATCAGAGGTAGTCACTACAGCACTGTCAAAGGTAGTCACTACAGCACGGTCACAATTTGTCACTACAGCACGGTCACAGGTAGTCACTACAGCACGGTCACAGGTAGTCACTACAGCACGGTCACAGGTAGTCACTACAGCACTATCACAGGTAGTCATTACAACATAATCAGAGATAGTCACTACAGCACTATCACAGGTAGTCACTGCAACATAATCAGAGGTAGTCACTACAACACGGTCACAGGTAGTCACTACATCACGGTCACAGGTAGTCATTACAGCACGGTTAGAGGTAGCCACTACAGCACTATCACAGGTAGTCACTACAGCACTATCACAGGTAGTCACTACAGCACGATCACAGGTAGTCAATACAGCACTATCACAGGTAGTCACAATAGCAACGTTAGGGGTAGCCACTACAGCACGGTCACAAGTAGTCACTACATCACGATAACAGGTAGTCACTACAACACGGTCACAGGTAGTCACTACAGCATGATCACAGGTGGTCACTTAGTATGATCACAGATAGTCATGACAGCTTGGCCACAGGTAGTCACTACAGCACGATCAAATGTAGTCTCTACAGCACGGTCACAGGTAGTCAGTACAGCACGGTCACAGGTAGTCAGTACAGCACGGTCACAGGTAGTCACTACAATATGTTAACAGGTATTCGCTACAACATAATCAAAGGTAGTCGCTACACTACGATAACAGATAGTCGCTACAACATGATCACAGGTAGTCGCTACAACATGATCACAGGTAGTCACTACAGCATGATCACAGGTAGTCATTACAGCACTATCACAGGTAGTCACTACAGCACGATCACGGGTAGTCAATACAGCACTATCACAGGTAGTCACTACAACACTATCACAGGTAGTCACTACAGCACGGTCACAAATAGTCACTAAAGCTCTATTACAGGTAGTCACAACAGCACGGTCACAGTTAGTCACTACAGCCCTATCACAGGTAGTCACTACAGCACGATCACAGGTCCTCACTACAGCATGATCACAGGTAGTGACGACAGCTTGGTCACAGGTAGTCACTACAGCACGATCACAGTTAGTCACTACAGCACGGTTAGAGGTAGTCACTACAGCACGATCACGGGTAGTCACTACAGCACGGTCACAGGTAGTCACTACAGCACGGTCACAGATAGTCATTATAGCACTATCACAGGTAGTCACTACAGCAATATCACAGGTAGTCACTACAGCACTATCACAGGCAGTCACTACAGCACTATCACAGGTAGTCAATACAGCACTATCACAGGTAGTCACTACAGCACTATTACAGGTAGTCACTACAGCACAGTTAGAGGTAGCCACTACAGCACGGTTACAGGTAGTCACTACATCACGATAACAGATAGTCACTACAGCACGGTAACAGGTAGTCACTACAGCACTATCACAGGTGGTCACTTTAGCATGATCACAGGTAGTCACGACAGCTTGGTCACAGGTAGTCACTACAGCACGATCACATGTAGTCACTACAGCACGGTCACAGGTAGTCACTACAGCACGGTCACAGGTAGTCACTACAGCACGGTCACAGGTAGTCACTACAATATGTTCACAGGTATTCGCTACAACATAATCAGAGGTAGTCGCTACAGCACGGTCACAGATAGTCGCTACAACATGATCACAGGTAGTCACTACAGTATGATCACAGGTAGTCACTACAGCACTATCACAGGTAGTCACTACAACATAATCAGAGGTAGTCACTACAGCAAGGTCACAGGTAGCCACTACAGCACCGTTACAGGTAGTCACTACAGCACGGTCACAGGTAGTCAATATAGAACTATCACAGGTAGTCACTACAGCACTATCACAGGTAGTCAATACAGCACGATCATAGGTAGTCAATACAGCACTATCACAGGTAGTCACTAAAGCACTATCACAGGTAGTCACTACTGCATGGTTAGAGGTAGCCACTACAGCACGGTCACAGGTAGCCACTACAGCACGGTCACAGGTAGTCAGTACAGCACGGTCACAGGTAGTCACTACATCACGATAACAGGTAGTCACTATAGCAAGGTCGCAGGTAGTCACTACAGCACGGTCACAGGTAGACACTACAGCACGGTCACAGGTAGACACTACAGCACTATCACAGTTAGTCACTACAGCACTATCACAGGTAGTCAATACAGCACGATCATAGGTAGTCAATACAGCACTATCACAGGTAGTCACTACAGCACTATCACAGGTAGTCACTACTGCATGGTTAGAGGTAGCCACTACAGCACGGTCACAGGTAGCGACTACAGCATGGTCACAGGTAGTCAGTACAGCACGGTCACAGGTAGTCACTACATCACGATAACAGGTAGTCGTTATAGCAAGGTCACAGGTAGTCACTACAGCACGGTCACAGGTAGACACTACAGCACGGTCACAGGTAGACACTACAGCACGATCACAGGTAGTCAATACAGCACTATCACAGGTAGTCACTACAGCACTATCACAGGTAGTCACTACAGCACTATAACATGTAATCACTACAGCACTATCACAGGTAGTCACTACAGCACGGTTAGAGGTAGCTACTACAGCACTATCACAGGTAGTCACTACAGCACGGTCACTGGTAGTCACTACAGCACGGTCACAGGTAGTCACTACAGCACGGTCACAGTTAGTCACTACAGCACTATCACAGGTAGTCACTACAGCACTATCACAGGTAGTCACTACAATATAATCAGAGGTAGTCACTACAGCACTATTACAGTTAGTCACTACAACATTATCAGAGGTAGTCTCTACAGCACTGTCACAGGTAGTCACTACAGCACGGTCACAGGTAGTCACTACAGCACGGTCACAGGTAGTCACTACAGCACGGTCACAGGTAGTCACTACAGCACTATCACAGGTAGTCATTACAACATAATCAGAGATAGTCACTACAGCGCTATCACAGGTAGTCACTGCAACATAATCAGAGGTAGTCACTACAGCACGGTCACAGGTAGTCACTACATCACGGTCACAGGTAGTCATTACAGCACGGTTAGAGGTAGCCACTACAGCACTATCACAGGTAGTCACTACAGCACTATCACAGGTAGTCACTACAGCACGATCACAGGTAGTCAATACAGCACTATCACAGGTAGTCACAATAGCAAGGTTAGGGGTAGCCACTACAGCACGGTCACAAGTAGTCACTACATCACGATAACAGGTAGTCACTACAGCACGATCACGGGTATTCAATACAGCACTATCACAGGTAGTCACTACAACACTATCACAGGTAGTCACTACAGCACGGTCACAGTTAGTCACTACAGCACTATTACAGGTAGTCACAACAGCACGGTCACAGTTAGTCACTACAGCCCTATCACAGGTAGTCACTACAGCACGATCACAGGTCCTCACTACAGCATGATCACAGGTAGTGACGACAGCTTGGTCACAGGTAGTCACTACAGCACGATCACAGTTAGTCACTACAGCACGGTTAGAGGTAGTCACTACAGCACGATCACAGGTAGTCACTACAGCACGGTCACAGGTAGTCACTACATCACGGTCACAGATAGTCACTATAGCACTATCACAGGTAGTCACTACAGCAATATCACAGGTAGTCACTACAGCACTATCACAGGCAGTCACTACAGCACTATCACAGGTAGTCAATACAGCACTATCACAGGTAGTCACTACAGCACTTTTACAGGTAGTCACTACAGCACGGTTACAGGTAGTCACTACATCACGATAACAGATAGTCACTACAGCACGGTAACAGGTAGTCACTACAGCACTATCACAGGTGGTCACTTTAGCATGATCACAGGTAGTCACGACAGCTTGGTCACAGGTAGTCACTACAGCACGATCACATGTAGTCACTACAGCACGGTCACAGGTAGTCACTACAGCACGGTCACAGGTAGTCACTACAGCACGGTCACAGGTAGTCACTACAATATGTTCACAGGTATTCGCTACAACATAATCAGAGGTAGTCGCTACAGCACGGTCACAGATAGTCGCTACAACATGATCACAGGTAGTCACTACAGCATGATCACAGGTAGTCACTACAGCACTATCACAGGTAGTCACTACAACATAATCAGAGGTAGTCACTACAGCAAGGTCTCAGGTAGCCACTACAGCAACGTTACAGGTAGTCACTACAGCACGGTCACAGGTAGTCAATATAGAACTATCACAGATAGTCACTACAGCACTATCACAGGTAGTCAATACAGCACGATCATAGGTAGTCAATACAGCACTATCACAGGTAGTCACTAAAGCACTATCACAGGTAGTCACTACTGCATGGTTAGAGGTAGCCACTACAGCACGGTCACAGGTAGCCACTACAGCACGGTCACAGGTAGTCAGTACAGCACGGTCACAGGTAGTCACTACATCACGATAACAGGTAGTCACTATAGCAAGGTCGCAGGTAGTCACTACAGCACGGTCACAGGTAGACACTACAGCACGGTCACAGGTAGACACTACAGCACTATCACAGTTAGTCACTACAGCACTATCACAGGTAGTCAATACAGCACGATCATAGGTAGTCAATACAGCACTATCACAGGTAGTCACTACAGCACTATCACAGGTAGTCACTACTGCATGGTTAGAGGTAGCCTCTACAGCACGGTCACAGATAGCGACTACAGCATGGTCACAGGTAGTCAGTACAGCACGGTCACAGGTAGTCACTACATCACGATAACAGGTAGTCGTTATAGCAAGGTCACATGTAGTCACTACAGCACGGTCACAGGTAGACACTACAGCACGGTCACAGGTAGACACTACAGCACGATCACAGGTAGTCAATACAGCACTATCACAGGTAGTCACTACAGCACTATCACAGGTAGTCACTACAGCACTATAACATGTAATCACTACAGCACTATCACAGGTAGTCACTACAACATAATCAGAGGTAGTCACTACAGCAAGGTCACAGGTAGCCACTACAGCACCGTTACAGGTAGTCACTACAGCACGGTCACAGGTAGTCAATATAGAACTATCACAGATAGTCACTACAGCACTATCACAGGTAGTCAATACAGCACGATCATAGGTAGTCAATACAGCACTATCACAGGTAGTCACTAAAGCACTATCACAGGTAGTCACTACTGCATGGTTAGAGGTAGCCACTACAGCACGGTCACAGGTAGCCACTACAGCACGGTCACAGGTAGTCAGTACAGCACGGTCACAGGTAGTCACTACATCACGATAACAGGTAGTCACTATAGCAAGGTCGCAGGTAGTCACTACAGCACGGTCACAGGTAGACAATACAGCACGGTCACAGGTAGACACTACAGCACTATCACAGTTAGTCACTACAGCACTATCACAGGTAGTCAATACAGCACGATCATAGGTAGTCAATACAGCACTATCACAGGTAGTCACTACAGCACTATCAAAGGTAGTCACTACTGCATGGTTAGAGGTAGCCACTACAGCACGGTCACAGGTAGCGACTACAGCATGGTCACAGGTAGTCAGTACAGCACGGTCACAGGTAGTCACTACATCACGATAACAGGTAGTCGTTATAGCAAGGTCACAGGTAGTCACTACAGCACGGTCACAGGTAGACACTACAGCACGGTCACAGGTAGACACTACAGCACGATCACAGGTAGTCAATACAGCACTATCACAGGTAGTCACTACAGCACTATCACAGGTAGTCACTACAGCACTATAACATGTAATCACTACAGCACTATCACAGGTAGTCACTACAGCACGGTTAGAGGTAGCTACTACAGCACTATCACAGGTAGTCACTACAGCACGGTCACTGGTATTCACTACAGCACGGTCACAGGTAGTCACTACAGCACGGTCACAGTTAGTCACTACAGCACTATCACAGGTAGTCACTACAGCACTATCACAGGTAGTCACTACAATATAATCAGAGGTAGTCACTACAGCACTATTACAGTTAGTCACTACAACATTATCAGAGGTAGTCACTACAGCACTGTCACAGGTAGTCACTACAGCACGGTCACAATTTGTCACTACAGCACGGTCACAGGTAGTCACTACAGCACGGTCACAGGTAGTCACTACAGCACGGTCACAGGTAGTCACTGCAGCACTATCACAGGTAGTCATTACAACATAATCAGAGATAGTCACTACAGCACTATCACAGGTAGTCACTGCAACATAATCAGAGGTAGTCACTACAGCACGGTCACAGGTAGTCACTACATCACGGTCACAGGTAGTCATTACAGCACGGTTAGAGGTAGCCACTACAGCACTATCACAGGTAGTCACTACAGCACTATCACAGGTAGTCACTACAGCACGATCACAGGTAGTCAATACAGCACTATCACAGGTAGTCACAATAGCAACGTTAGGGGTAGCCACTACAGCACGGTCACAAGTAGTCACTACATCACGATAACAGGTAGTCACTACAACACGGTCACAGGTAGTCACTACAGCACGATCACAGGTGGTCACTTAGTATGATCACAGGTAGTCACGACAGCTTGGCCACAGGTAGTGACTACAGCACGATCAAATGTAGTCTCTACAGCACGGTCACAGGTAGTCAGTACAGCACGGTCACAGGTAGTCAGTACAGCACGGTCACAGGTAGTCACTACAATATGTTAACAGGTATTCGCTACAACATAATCAAAGGTAGTCGCTACACTACGATAACAGATAGTCGCTACAACATGATCACAGGTAGTCGCTACAACATGATCACAGGTAGTCACTACAGCATGATCACAGGTAGTCATTACAGCACTATCACAGGTAGTCACTACAGCACGATCACGGGTAGTCAATACAGCACTATCACAGGTAGTCACTACAACACTATCACAGGTAGTCACTACAGCACGGTCACAAATAGTCACTACAGCTCTATTACAGGTAGTCACAACAGCACGGTCACAGTTAGTCACTACAGCCCTATCACAGGTAGTCAATACAGCACGATCACAGGTCCTCACTACAGCATGATCACAGGTAGTGACGACAGCTTGGTCACAGGTAGTCACTACAGCACGATCACAGTTAGTCACTACAGCACGGTTAGAGGTAGTCACTACAGCACGATCACGGGTAGTCACTACAGCACGGTCACAGGTAGTCACTACAGCACGGTCACAGATAGTCACTATAGCACTATCACAGGTAGTCACTACAGCAATATCACAGGTAGTCACTACAGCACTATCACAGTCAGTCACTACAGCACTATCACAGGTAGTCAATACAGCACTATCACAGGTAGTCACTACAGCACTATTACAGGTAGTCACTACAGTACAGTTAGAGGTAGCCACTACAGCACGGTTACAGGTAGTCACTACATCACGATAACAGATAGTCACTACAGCACGGTAACAGGTAGTCACTACAGCACTATCACAGGTGGTCACTTTAGCATGATCACAGGTAGTCACGACAGCTTGGTCACAGGTAGTCACTACAGCACGATCACATGTAGTCACTACAGCACGGTCACAGGTAGTCACTACAGCACGGTCACAGGTAGTCACTACAGCACGGTCACAGGTAGTCACTACAATATGTTCACAGGTATTCGCTACAACATAATCAGAGGTAGTCGCTACAGCACGGTCACAGATAGTCGCTACAACACGATCACAGGTAGTCACTACAGCATGATCACAGGTAGTCACTACAGCACTATCACAGGTAGTCACTACAACATAATCAGAGGTAGACACTACAGCAAGGTCACAGGTAGCCACTACAGCACCGTTACAGGTAGTCACTACAGCACGGTCACAGGTAGTCAATATAGAACTATCACAGGTAGTCACTACAGCACTATCACAGGTAGTCAATACAGCACGATCATAGGTAGTCAATACAGCACTATCACAGGTAGTCACTAAAGCACTATCACAGGTAGTCACTACTGCATGGTTAGAGGTAGCCACTACAGCACGGTCACAGGTAGCCACTACAGCACGGTCACAGGTAGACACTACAGCACGGTCACAGGTAGACACTACAGCACTATCACAGTTAGTCACTACAGCACTATCACAGGTAGTCAATACAGCACGATCATAGGTAGTCAATACAGCACTATCACAGGTAGTCACTACAGCACAATCACAGGTAGTCACTACTGCATGGTTAGAGGTAGCCACTACAGCACGGTCACAGGTAGCGACTACAGCATGGTCACAGGTAGTCAGTACAGCACGGTCACAGGTAGTCACTACATCACGATAACAGGTAGTCGTTATAGCAAGGTCACAGGTAGTCACTACAGCACGGTCACAGGTAGACACTACAGCACGGTCACAGGTAGACACTACAGCACGATCACAGGTAGTCAATACAGCACTATCACAGGTAGTCACTACAGCACTATCACAGGTAGTCACTACAGCACTATAACATGTAATCACTACAGCACTATCACAGGTAGTCACTACAGCACGGTTAGAGGTAGCTACTACAGCACTATCACAGGTAGTCACTACAGCACGGTCACTGGTAGTCACTACAGCACGGTCACAGGTAGTCACTACAGCACGGTCACAGTTAGTCACTACAGCACTATCACAGGTAGTCACTACAGCACTATCACAGGTAGTCACTGCAATATAATCAGAGGTAGTCACTACAGAACTATTACAGTTAGTCACTACAACATTATCAGAGGTAGTCACTACAGCACTGTCACAGGTAGTCACTACAGCACGGTCACAGGTAGTCACTACAGCACGGTCACAGGTAGTCACTACAGCACGGTCACAGGTAGTCACTACAGCACTATCACAGGTAGTCATTACAACATAATCAGAGATAGTCACTACAGCACTATCACAGGTAGTCACTGCAACATAATCAGAGGTAGTCACTACAGCACGGTCACAGGTAGTCACTACATCACGGTCACAGGTAGTCATTACAGCACGGTTAGAGGTAGCCACTACAGCACTATCACAGGTAGTCACTACAGCACTATCACAGGTAGTCACTACAGCACGATCACAGGTAGTCAATACAGCACTATCACAGGTAGTCACAATAGCAAGGTTAGGGGTAGCCACTACAGCACTATCACAGGTAGTCACTACAGCACTATCACAGGTAGTCACTACAGCACAATCACAGGTGGTCACTTAGTATGATCACAGGTAGTCACGACAGCTTGGCCACAGGTAGTCACTACAGCACGATCAAATGTAGTCTCTACAGCACGGTCACAGGTAGTCAGTACAGCACGGTCACAGGTAGTCAGTACAGCACGGTCACAGGTAGTCACTACAATATGTTAACAGGTATTCGCTACAACATAATCAAAGGTAGTCGCTACACTACGATAACAGATAGTCGCTACAACATGATCACAGGTAGTCGCTACAACATGATCACAGGTAGTCACTACAGCATGATCACAGGTAGTCATTACAGCACTATCACAGGTAGTCACTACAGCACGATCACGGGTATTCAATACAGCACTATCACAGGTAGTCACTACAACACTATCACAGGTAGTCACTACAGCACGGTCACAGTTAGTCACTACAGCACTATTACAGGTAGTCACAACAGCACGGTCACAGTTAGTCACTACAGCCCTATCACAGGTAGTCACTACAGCACGATCACAGGTCCTCACTACAGCATGATCACAGGTAGTGACGACAGCTTGGTCACAGGTAGTCACTACAGCACGATCACAGTTAGTCACTACAGCACGGTTAGAGGTAGTCACTACAGCACGATCACAGGTAGTCACTACAGCACGGTCACAGGTAGTCACTACAGCACGGTCACAGATAGTCACTATAGCACTATCACAGGTAGTCACTACAGCAATATCACAGGTAGTCACTACAGCACTATCACAGGCAGTCACTACAGCACTATCACAGGTAGTCAATACAGCACTATCACAGGTAGTCACTACAGCACTTTTACAGGTAGTCACTACAGCACGGTTACAGGTAGTCACTACATCACGATAACAGATAGTCACTACAGCACGGTAACAGGTAGTCACTACAGCACTATCACAGGTGGTCACTTTAGCATGATCACAGGTAGTCACGACAGCTTGGTCACAGGTAGTCACTACAGCACGATCACATGTAGTCACTACAGCACGGTCACAGGTAGTCACTACAGCACGGTCACAGGTAGTCACTACAGCACGGTCACAGGTAGTCACTACAATATGTTCACAGGTATTCGCTACAACATAAACAGAGGTAGTCGCTACAGCACGGTCACAGATAGTCGCTACAACATGATCACAGGTAGTCACTACAGCATGATCACAGGTAGTCACTACAGCACTATCACAGGTAGTCTCTACAACATAATCAGAGGTAGTCACTACAGCAAGGTCACAGGTAGCCACTACAGCACCGTTACAGGTAGTCACTACAGCACGGTCACAGGTAGTCAATATAGAACTATCACAGATAGTCACTACAGCACTATCACAGGTAGTCAATACAGCACGATCATAGGTAGTCAATACAGCACTATCACAGGTAGTCACTAAAGCACTATCACAGGTAGTCACTACTGCATGGTTAGAGGTAGCCACTACAGCACGGTCACAGGTAGCCACTACAGCACGGTCACAGGTAGTCAGTACAGCACGGTCACAGGTAGTCACTACATCACGATAACAGGTAGTCACTATAGCAAGGTCGCAGGTAGTCACTACAGCACGGTCACAAGTAGACACTACAGCACGGTCACAGGTAGACACTACAGCACTATCACAGTTAGTCACTACAGCACTATCACAGGTAGTCAATACAGCGCGATCATAGGTAGTCAATACAGCACTATCACAGGTAGTCACTACAGCACTATCACAGGTAGTCACTACTGCATGGTTAGAGGTATCCACTACAGCACGGTCACAGGTAGCGACTACAGCATGGTCACAGGTAGTCAGTACAGCACGGTCACAGGTAGTCACTACATCACGATAACAGGTAGTCGTTATAGCAAGGTCACAGGTAGTCACTACAGCACGGTCACAGGTAGACACTACAGCACGGTCACAGGTAGACACTACAGCACGATCACAGGTAGTCAATACAGCACTATCACAGGTAGTCACTACAGCACTATCACAGGTAGTCACTACAGCACTATAACATGTAATCACTACAGCACTATCAC
This sequence comes from Cepaea hortensis, assembly GCA_963921405.1. NCBI lineage: Eukaryota > Metazoa > Mollusca > Gastropoda > Stylommatophora > Helicidae > Cepaea > Cepaea hortensis. The sequence continues at coordinate 91,750,990 of OY992892.1, forward strand.
AGGTAGTCACTACAGCACGGTTAGAGGTAGCTACTACAGCACTATCACAGGTAGTCACTACAGCACTATCACAGGTAGTCACTACAATATAATCAGAGGTAGTCACTACAGCACTATTACAGTTAGTCACTACAACATTATCAGAGGTAGTCACTACAGCACTGTCACAGGTAGTCACTACAGCACGGTCACAATTTGTCACTACAGCACGGTCACAGGTAGTCACTACAGCACGGTCACAGGTAGTCACTACAGCACGGTCACAGGTAGTCACTACAGCACTATCACAGGTAGTCATTACAACATAATCAGAGATAGTCACTACAGCACTATCACAGGTAGTCACTGCAACATAATCAGAGGTAGTCACTACAGCACGGTCACAGGTAGTCACTACATCACGGTCACAGGTAGTCATTACAGCACGGTTAGAGGTAGCCACTACAGCACTATCACAGGTAGTCACTACAGCACTATCACAGGTAGTCACTACAGCACAATCACAGGTAGTCAATACAGCACTATCACAGGTAGTCACAATAGCAAGGTTAGGGGTAGCCACTACAGCACGGTCACAAGTAGTCACTACATCACGATAACAGGTAGTCACTACAACACGGTCACAGGTAGTCACTACAGCACGATCACAGGTGGTCACTTAGTATGATCACAGGTAGTCACGACAGCTTGGCCACAGGTAGTCACTACAGCACGATCAAATGTAGTCTCTACAGCACGGTCACAGGTAGTCAGTACAGCACGGTCACAGGTAGTCAGTACAGCACGGTCACAGGTAGTCACTACAATATGTTAACAGGTATTCGCTACAACATAATCAAAGGTAGTCGCTACACTACGATAACAGATAGTCGCTACAACATGATCACAGGTAGTCGCTACAACATGATCACAGGTAGTCACTACAGCATGATCACAGGTAGTCATTACAGCACTATCACAGGTAGTCACTACAGCACGATCACGGGTAGTCAATACAGCACTATCACAGGTAGTCACTACAACACTATCACAGGTAGTCACTACAGCACGGTCACAAATAGTCACTACAGCACTATTACAGGTAGTCACAACAGCACGGTCACAGTTAGTCACTACAGCCGTATCACAGGTAGTCACTACAGCACGATCACAGGTCCTCACTACAGCATGATCACAGGTAGTGACGACAGCTTGGTCACAGGTAGTCACTACAGCACGATCACAGTTAGTCACTACAGCACGGTTAGAGGTAGTCACTACAGCACGATCACGGGTAGTCACTACAGCACGGTCACAGGTAGTCACTACAGCACGGTCACAGATAGTCACTATAACACTATCACAGGTAGTCACTACAGCAATATCACAGGTAGTCACTACAGCACTATCACAGGCAGTCACTACAGCACTATCACAGGTAGTCAATACAGCACTATCACAGGTAGTCACTACAGCACTATTACAGGTAGTCACTACAGCACAGTTAGAGGTAGCCACTACAGCACGGTTACAGGTAGTCACTACATCACGATAACAGATAGTCACTACAGCACGGTAACAGGTAGTCACTACAGCACTATCACAGGTGGTCACTTTAGCATGATCACAGGTAGTCACGACAGCTTGGTCACAGGTAGTCACTACAGCACGATCACATGTAGTCACTACAGCACGGTCACAGGTAGTCACTACAGCACGGTCACAGGTAGTCACTACAGCACGGTCATAGGTAGTCACTACAATATGTTCACAGGTATTCGCTACAACATATTCAGAGGTAGTCGCTACAGCACGGTCACAGATAGTCGCTATAACATGATCACAGGTAGTCACTACAGCATGATCACAGGTAGTCACTACAGCACTATCACAGGTAGTCACTACAACATAATCAGAGGTAGTCACTACAGCATGGTCACAGGTAGCCACTACAGCACCGTTACAGGTAGTCACTACAGCACGGTCACAGGTAGTCAATATAGAACTATCACAGGTAGTCACTACAGCACTATCACAGGTAGTCAATACAGCACGATCATAGGTAGTCAATACAGCACTATCACAGGTAGTCACTAAAGCACTATCACAGGTAGTCACTACTGCATGGTTAGAGGTAGCCACTACAGCACGGTCACAGGTAGCCACTACAGCACGGTGACAGGTAGTCAGTACAGCACGGTCACAGGTAGTCACTACATCACGATAACAGGTAGTCACTATAGCAAGGTCGCAGGTAGTCACTACAGCACGGTCACAGGTAGACACTACAGCACGGTCACAGGTAGACACTACAGCACTATCACAGTTAGTCACTACAGCACTATCACAGGTAGTCAATACAGCACGATCATAGGTAGTCAATACAGCACTATCACAGGTAGTCACTACAGCACTATCACAGGTAGTCACTACTGCATGGTTAGAGGTAGCCACTACAGCACGGTCACAGGTAGCGACTACAGCATGGTCACAGGTAGTCAGTACAGCACGGTCACAGGTAGTCACTACATCACGATAACAGGTAGTCGTTATAGCAAGGTCACAGGTAGTCACTACAGCACGGTCACAGGTAGACACTACAGCACGGTCACAGGTAGACACTACAGCACGATCACAGGTAGTCAATACAGCACTATCACAGGTAGTCACTACAGCACTATCACAGGTAGTCACTACAGCACTATAACATGTAATCACTACAGCACTATCACAGGTAGTCACTACAGCACGGTTAGAGGTAGCTACTACAGCACTATCACAGGTAGTCACTACAGCACGGTCACTGGTAGTCACTACAGCACGGTCACAGGTAGTCACTACAGCACGGTCACAGTTAGTCACTACAGCACTATCACAGGTAGTCACTACAGCACTATCACAGGTAGTCACTACAATATAATCAGAGGTAGTCACTACAGCACTATTACAGTTAGTCACTACAACATTATCAGAGGTAGTCACTACAGCACTGTCACAGGTAGTCACTACAGCACGGTCACAGGTAGTCACTACAGCACGGTCACAGGTAGTCACTACAGCACGGTCACAGGTAGTCACTACAGCACTATCACAGGTAGTCATTACAACATAATCAGAGATAGTCACTACAGCACTATCACAGGTAGTCACTGCAACATAATCAGAGGTAGTCACTACAGCACGGTCACAGGTAGTCACTACATCACGGTCACAGGTAGTCATTACAGCACGGTTAGAGGTAGCCACTACAGCACTATCACAGGTAGTCACTACAGCACTATCACAGGTAGTCACTACAGCACGATCACAGGTAGTCAATACAGCACTATCACAGGTAGTCACAATAGCAAGGTTAGGGGTAGCCACTACAGCACGGTCACAAGTAGTCACTACATCACGATAACAGGTAGTCACTACAACACGGTCACAGGTAGTCACTACAGCACAATCACAGGTGGTCACTTAGTATGATCACAGGTAGTCACGACAGCTTGGCCACAGGTAGTCACTACAGCACGATCAAATGTAGTCTCTACAGCACGGTCACAGGTAGTCAGTACAGCACGGTCACAGGTAGTCAGTACAGCACGGTCACAGGTAGTCAGTACAGGACGGTCACAGGTAGTCACTACAATATGTTAACAGGTATTCGCTACAACATAATCAAAGGTAGTCGCTACACTACGATAACAGATAGTCGCTACAACATGATCACAGGTAGTCGCTACAACATGATCACAGGTAGTCACTACAGCACGATCACAGGTCCTCACTACAGCATGATCACAGGTAGTGACGACAGCTTGGTCACAGGTAGTCACTACAGCACGATCACAGTTAGTCACTACAGCACGGTTAGAGGTAGTCACTACAGCACGATCACAGGTAGTCACTACAGCACGGTCACAGGTAGTCACTACAGCACGGTCACAGATAGTCACTATAGCACTATCACAGGTAGTCACTACAGCAATATCACAGGTAGTCACTACAGCACTATCACAGGCAGTCACTACAGCACTATCACAGGTAGTCAATACAGCACTATCACAGGTAGTCACTACAGCACTTTTACAGGTAGTCAATACAGCACGGTTACAGGTAGTCACTACATCACGATAACAGATAGTCACTACAGCACGGTAACAGGTAGTCACTACAGCACTATCACAGGTGGTCACTTTAGCATGATCACAGGTAGTCACGACAGCTTGGTCACAGGTAGTCACTACAGCACGATCACATGTAGTCACTACAGCACGGTCACAGGTAGTCACTACAGCACGGTCACAGGTAGTCACTACAGCACGGTCACAGGTAGTCACTACAATATGTTCACAGGTATTCGCTACAACATAATCAGAGGTAGTCGCTACAGCACGGTCACAGATAGTCGCTACAACATGATCACAGGTAGTCACTACAGCATGATCACAGGTAGTCACTACAGCACTATCACAGGTAGTCACTACAACATAATAAGAGGTAGTCACTACAGCAAGGTCACAGGTAGCCACTACAGCACCGTTACAGGTAGTCACTACAGCACGGTCACAGGTAGTCAATATAGAACTATCACAGATAGTCACTACAGCACTATCACAGGTAGTCAATACAGCACGATCATAGGTAGTCAATACAGCACTATCACAGGTAGTCACTAAAACACTATCACAGGTAGTCACTACTGCATGGTTAGAGGTAGCCACTACAGCACGGTCACAGGTAGCCACTACAGCACGGTCACAGGTAGTCAGTACAGCACGGTCACAGGTAGTCACTACATCACGATAACAGGTAGTCACTATAGCAAGGTCGCAGGTAGTCACTACAGCACGGTCACAGGTAGACACTACAGCACGGTCACAGGTAGACACTACAGCACTATCACAGTTAGTCACTACAGCACTATCACAGGTAGTCAATACAGCACGATCATAGGTAGTCAATACAGCACTATCACAGGTAGTCACTACAGCACTATCACAGGTAGTCACTACTGCATGGTTAGAGGTAGCCACTACAGCACGGTCACAGGTAGCGACTACAGCATGGTCACAGGTAGTCAGTACAGCACGGTCACAGGTAGTCACTACATCACGATAACAGGTAGTCGTTATAGCAAGGTCACAGGTAGTCACTACAGCACGGTCACAGGTAGACACTACAGCACGGTCACAGGTAGACACTACAGCACGATCACAGGTAGTCAATACAGCACTATCACAGGTAGTCACTACAACATAATCAGAGGTAGTCACTACAGCAAGGTCACAGGTAGCCACTACAGCACCGTTACAGGTAGTCACTACAGCACGGTCACAGGTAGTCAATATAGAACTATCACAGGTAGTCACTACAGCACTATCACAGGTAGTCAATACAGCACGATCATAGGTAGTCAATACAGCACTATCACAGGTAGTCACTAAAGCACTATCACAGGTAGTCACTACTGCATGGTTAGAGGTAGCCACTACAGCACGGTCACAGGTAGCCACTACAGCACGGTCACAGGTAGTCACTACAGCACGGTCACAGTTAGTCACTACAGCACTATCACAGGTAGTCACTACAGCACGATCACAGGTCCTCACTACAGCATGATCACAGGTAGTGACGACAGCTTGGTCACAGGTAGTCACTACAGCACGATCACAGTTAGTCACTACAGCACGGTTAGAGGTAGTCACTACAGCACGATCACGGGTAGTCACTACAGCACGGTCACAGGTAGTCACTACAGCACGGTCACAGATAGTCACTATAACACTATCACAGGTAGTCACTACAGCAATATCACAGGTAGTCACTACAGCACTATCACAGGCAGTCACTACAGCACTATCACAGGTAGTCAATACAGCACTATCACAGGTAGTCACTACAGCACTATTACAGGTAGTCACTACAGCACAGTTAGAGGTAGCCACTACAGCACGGTTACAGGTAGTCACTACATCACGATAACAGATAGTCACCACAGCACGGTAACAGGTAGTCACTACAGCACTATCACAGGTGGTCACTTTAGCATGATCACAGGTAGTCACGACAGCTTGGTCACAGGTAGTCACTACATCACGATCACATGTAGTCACTACAGCACGGTCACAGGTAGTCACTACAGCACGGTCACAGGTAGTCACTACAGCACGGTCATAGGTAGTCACTACAATATGTTCACAGGTATTCGCTACAACATATTCAGAGGTAGTCGCTACAGCACGGTCACAGATAGTCGCTATAACATGATCACAGGTAGTCACTACAGCATGATCACAGGTAGTCACTACAGCACTATCACAGGTAGTCACTACAACATAATCAGAGGTAGTCACTACAGCATGGTCACAGGTAGCCACTACAGCACCGTTACAGGTAGTCACTACAGCACGGTCACAGGTAGTCAATATAGAACTATCACAGGTAGTCACTACAGCACTATCACAGGTAGTCAATACAGCACGATCATAGGTAGTCAATACAGCACTATCACAGGTAGTCACTAAAGCACTATCACAGGTAGTCACTACTGCATGGTTAGAGGTAGCCACTACAGCACGGTCACAGGTAGCCACTACAGCACGGTGACAGGTAGTCAGTACAGCACGGTCACAGGTAGTCACTACATCACGATAACAGGTAGTCACTATAGCAAGGTCGCAGGTAGTCACTACAGCACGGTCACAGGTAGACACTACAGCACGGTCACAGGTAGACACTACAGCACTATCACAGTTAGTCACTACAGCACTATCACAGGTAGTCAATACAGCACGATCATAGGTAGTCAATACAGCACTATCACAGGTAGTCACTACAGCACTATCACAGGTAGTCACTACTGCATGGTTAGAGGTAGCCACTACAGCACGGTCACAGGTAGCGACTACAGCATGGTCACAGGTAGTCAGTACAGCACGGTCACAGGTAGTCACTACATCACGATAACAGGTAGTCGTTATAGCAAGGTCACAGGTAGTCACTACAGCACGGTCACAGGTAGACACTACAGCACGGTCACAGGTAGACACTACAGCACGATCACAGGTAGTCAATACAGCACTATCACAGGTAGTCACTACAGCACTATCACAGGTAGTCACTACAGCACTATAACATGTAATCACTACAGCACTATCACAGGTAGTCACTACAGCACGGTTAGAGGTAGCTACTACAGCACTATCACAGGTAGTCACTACAGCACGGTCACTGGTAGTCACTACAGCACGGTCACAGGTAGTCACTACAGCACGGTCACAGTTAGTCACTACAGCACTATCACAGGTAGTCACTACAGCACTATCACAGGTAGTCACTACAATATAATCAGAGGTAGTCACTACAGCACTATTACAGTTAGTCACTACAACATTATCAGAGGTAGTCACTACAGCACTGTCACAGGTAGTCACTACAGCACGGTCACAGGTAGTCACTACAGCACGGTCACAGGTAGTCACTACAGCACGGTCACAGGTAGTCACTACAGCACTATCACAGGTAGTCATTACAACATAATCAGAGATAGTCACTACAGCACTATCACAGGTAGTCACTGCAACATAATCAGAGGTAGTCACTACAGCACGGTCACAGGTAGTCACTACATCACGGTCACAGGTAGTCATTACAGCACGGTTAGAGGTAGCCACTACAGCACTATCACAGGTAGTCACTACAGCACTATCACAGGTAGTCACTACAGCACGATCACAGGTAGTCAATACAGCACTATCACAGGTAGTCACAATAGCAAGGTTAGGGGTAGCCACTACAGCACGGTCACAAGTAGTCACTACATCACGATAACAGGTAGTCACTACAACACGGTCACAGGTAGTCACTACAGCACAATCACAGGTGGTCACTTAGTATGATCACAGGTAGTCACGACAGCTTGGCCACAGGTAGTCACTACAGCACGATCAAATGTAGTCTCTACAGCACGGTCACAGGTAGTCAGTACAGCACGGTCACAGGTAGTCAGTACAGCACGGTCACAGGTAGTCAGTACAGGACGGTCACAGGTAGTCACTACAATATGTTAACAGGTATTCGCTACAACATAATCAAAGGTAGTCGCTACACTACGATAACAGATAGTCGCTACAACATGATCACAGGTAGTCGCTACAACATGATCACAGGTAGTCACTACAGCACGATCACAGGTCCTCACTACAGCATGATCACAGGTAGTGACGACAGCTTGGTCACAGGTAGTCACTACAGCACGATCACAGTTAGTCACTACAGCACGGTTAGAGGTAGTCACTACAGCACGATCACAGGTAGTCACTACAGCACGGTCACAGGTAGTCACTACAGCACGGTCACAGATAGTCACTATAGCACTATCACAGGTAGTCACTACAGCAATATCACAGGTAGTCACTACAGCACTATCACAGGCAGTCACTACAGCACTATCACAGGTAGTCAATACAGCACTATCACAGGTAGTCACTACAGCACTTTTACAGGTAGTCAATACAGCACGGTTACAGGTAGTCACTACATCACGATAACAGATAGTCACTACAGCACGGTAACAGGTAGTCACTACAGCACTATCACAGGTGGTCACTTTAGCATGATCACAGGTAGTCACGACAGCTTGGTCACAGGTAGTCACTACAGCACGATCACATGTAGTCACTACAGCACGGTCACAGGTAGTCACTACAGCACGGTCACAGGTAGTCACTACAGCACGGTCACAGGTAGTCACTACAATATGTTCACAGGTATTCGCTACAACATAATCAGAGGTAGTCGCTACAGCACGGTCACAGATAGTCGCTACAACATGATCACAGGTAGTCACTACAGCATGATCACAGGTAGTCACTACAGCACTATCACAGGTAGTCACTACAACATAATAAGAGGTAGTCACTACAGCAAGGTCACAGGTAGCCACTACAGCACCGTTACAGGTAGTCACTACAGCACGGTCACAGGTAGTCAATATAGAACTATCACAGATAGTCACTACAGCACTATCACAGGTAGTCAATACAGCACGATCATAGGTAGTCAATACAGCACTATCACAGGTAGTCACTAAAACACTATCACAGGTAGTCACTACTGCATGGTTAGAGGTAGCCACTACAGCACGGTCACAGGTAGCCACTACAGCACGGTCACAGGTAGTCAGTACAGCACGGTCACAGGTAGTCACTACATCACGATAACAGGTAGTCACTATAGCAAGGTCGCAGGTAGTCACTACAGCACGGTCACAGGTAGACACTACAGCACGGTCACAGGTAGACACTACAGCACTATCACAGTTAGTCACTACAGCACTATCACAGGTAGTCAATACAGCACGATCATAGGTAGTCAATACAGCACTATCACAGGTAGTCACTACAGCACTATCACAGGTAGTCACTACTGCATGGTTAGAGGTAGCCACTACAGCACGGTCACAGGTAGCGACTACAGCATGGTCACAGGTAGTCAGTACAGCACGGTCACAGGTAGTCACTACATCACGATAACAGGTAGTCGTTATAGCAAGGTCACAGGTAGTCACTACAGCACGGTCACAGGTAGACACTACAGCACGGTCACAGGTAGACACTACAGCACGATCACAGGTAGTCAATACAGCACTATCACAGGTAGTCACTACAACATAATCAGAGGTAGTCACTACAGCAAGGTCACAGGTAGCCACTACAGCACCGTTACAGGTAGTCACTACAGCACGGTCACAGGTAGTCAATATAGAACTATCACAGGTAGTCACTACAGCACTATCACAGGTAGTCAATACAGCACGATCATAGGTAGTCAATACAGCACTATCACAGGTAGTCACTAAAGCACTATCACAGGTAGTCACTACTGCATGGTTAGAGGTAGCCACTACAGCACGGTCACAGGTAGCCACTACAGCACGGTCACAGGTAGTCAGTACAGCACGGTCACAGGTAGTCACTACATCACGATAACAGGTAGTCACTATAGCAAGGTCGCAGGTAGTCACTACAGCACGGTCACAGGTAGACACTACAGCACGGTCACAGGTAGACACTACAGCACTATCACAGTTAGTCACTACAGCACTATCACAGGTAGTCAATACAGCACGATCATAGGTAGTCAATACAGCACTATCACAGGTAGTCACTACAGCACTATCACAGGTAGTCACTACTGCATGGTTAGAGGTAGCCACTACAGCACGGTCACAGGTAGCGACTACAGCATGGTCACAGGTAGTCAGTACAGCACGGTCACAGGTAGTCACTACATCACGATAACAGGTAGTCGTTATAGCAAGGTCACAGGTAGTCACTACAGCACGGTCACAGGTAGACACTACAGCACGGTCACAGGTAGACACTACAGCACGATCACAGGTAGTCAATACAGCACTATCACAGGTAGTCACTACAGCACTATCACAGGTAGTCACTACAGCACTATAACATGTAATCACTACAGCACTATCACAGGTAGTCACTACAGCACGGTTAGAGGTAGCTACTACAGCACTATCACAGGTAGTCACTACAGCACGGTCACTGGTAGTCACTACAGCACGGTCACAGGTAGTCACTACAGCACGGTCACAGTTAGTCACTACAGCACTATCACAGGTAGTCACTACAGCACTATCACAGGTAGTCACTACAATATAATCAGAGGTAGTCACTACAGCACTATTACAGTTAGTCACTACAACATTATCAGAGGTAGTCACTACAGCACTGTCACAGGTAGTCACTACAGCACGGTCACAGGTAGTCACTACAGCACGGTCACAGGTAGTCACTACAGCACGGTCACAGGTAGTCACTACAGCACTATCACAGGTAGTCATTACAACATAATCAGAGATAGTCACTACAGCACTATCACAGGTAGTCACTGCAACATAATCAGAGGTAGTCACTACAGCACGGTCACAGGTAGTCACTACATCACGGTCACAGGTAGTCATTACAGCACGGTTAGAGGTAGCCACTACAGCACTATCACAGGTAGTCACTACAGCACTATCACAGGTAGTCACTACAGCACGATCACAGGTAGTCAATACAGCACTATCACAGGTAGTCACAATAGCAAGGTTAGGGGTAGCCACTACAGCACGGTCACAAGTAGTCACTACATCACGATAACAGGTAGTCACTACAACACGGTCACAGGTAGTCACTACAGCACAATCACAGGTGGTCACTTAGTATGATCACAGGTAGTCACGACAGCTTGGCCACAGGTAGTCACTACAGCACGATCAAATGTAGTCTCTACAGCACGGTCACAGGTAGTCAGTACAGCACGGTCACAGGTAGTCAGTACAGCACGGTCACAGGTAGTCACTACAATATGTTAACAGGTATTCGCTACAACATAATCAAAGGTAGTCGCTACACTACGATAACAGATAGTCGCTACAACATGATCACAGGTAGTCGCTACAACATGATCACAGGTAGTCACTACAGCATGATCACAGGTAGTCATTACAGCACTATCACAGGTAGTCACTACAGCACGATCACGGGTATTCAATACAGCACTATCACAGGTAGTCACTACAACACTATCACAGGTAGTCACTACAGCACGGTCACAGTTAGTCACTACAGCACTATTACAGGTAGTCACAAAAGCACGGTCACAGTTAGTCACTACAGCCCTATCACAGGTAGTCACTACAGCACGATCACAGGTCCTCACTACAGCATGATCACAGGTAGTGACGACAGCTTGGTCACAGGTAGTCACTACAGCACGATCACAGTTAGTCACTACAGCACGGTTAGAGGTAGTCACTACAGCACGATCACAGGTAGTCACTACAGCACGGTCACAGGTAGTCACTACAGCACGGTCACAGATAGTCACTATAGCACTATCACAGGTAGTCACTACAGCAATATCACAGGTAGTCACTACAGCACTATCACAGGCAGTCACTACAGCACTATCACAGGTAGTCAATACAGCACTATCACAGGTAGTCACTACAGCACTTTTACAGGTAGTCACTACAGCACGGTTACAGGTAGTCACTACATCACGATAACAGATAGTCACTACAGCACGGTAACAGGTAGTCACTACAGCACTATCACAGGTGGTCACTTTAGCATGATCACAGGTAGTCACGACAGCTTGGTCACAGGTAGTCACTACAGCACGATCACATGTAGTCACTACAGCACGGTCACAGGTAGTCACTACAGCACGGTCACAGGTAGTCACTACAGCACGGTCACAGGTAGTCACTACAATATGTTCACAGGTATTCGCTACAACATAATCAGAGGTAGTCGCTACAGCACGGTCACAGATAGTCGCTACAACATGATCACAGGTAGTCACTACAGCATGATCACAGGTAGTCACTACAGCACTATCACAGGTAGTCACTACAACATAATAAGAGGTAGTCACTACAGCAAGGTCACAGGTAGCCACTACAGCACCGTTACAGGTAGTCACTACAGCACGGTCACAGGTAGTCAATATAGAACTATCACAGATAGTAACTACAGCACTATCACAGGTAGTCAATACAGCACGATCATAGGTAGTCAATACAGCACTATCACAGGTAGTCACTAAAGCACTATCACAGGTAGTCACTACTGCATGGTTAGAGGTAGCCACTACAGCACGGTCACAGGTAGCCACTACAGCACGGTCACAGGTAGTCAGTACAGCACGGTCACAGGTAGTCACTACATCACGATAACAGGTAGTCACTATAGCAAGGTTGCAGGTAGTCACTACAGCACGGTCACAGGTAGACACTACAGCACGGTCACAGGTAGACACTACAGCACTATCACAGTTAGTCACTACAGCACTATCACAGGTAGTCAATACAGCACGATCATAGGTAGTCAATACAGCACTATCACAGGTAGTCACTAAAGCACTATCACAGGTAGTCACTACTGCATGGTTAGAGGTAGCCACTACAGCACGGTCACAGGTAGCCACTACAGCACGGTCACAGGTAGCCACTACAGCACGGTCACAGGTAGTCAGTACAGCACGGTCACAGGTAGTCACTACATCACGATAACAGGTAGTCACTATAGCAAGGTCGCAGGTAGTCACTACAGCACGGTCACAGGTAGACACTACAGCACGGTCACAGGTAGACACTACAGCACTATCACAGGTAGTCAATACAGCACGATCATAGGTAGTCAATACAGCACTATCACAGGTAGTCACTACAGCACTATCACAGGTAGTCACTACTGCATGGTTAGAGGTAGCCACTACAGCACGGTCACAGGTAGCGACTACAGCATGGTCACAGGTAGTCAGTACAGCACGGTCACAGGTAGTCACTACATCACGATAACAGGTAGTCGTTATAGTAAGGTCACAGGTAGTCACTACAGCACGGTCACAGGTAGACACTACAGCACGGTCACAGGTAGACACTACAGCACGATCACAGGTAGTCAATACAGCACTATCACAGGTAGTCACTACAGCACTATCACAGGTAGTCACTACAGCACTATAACATGTAATCACTACAGCACTATCACAGGTAGTCACTACAGCACGGTTAGAGGTAGCTACTACAGCACTATCACAGGTAGTCACTACAGCACGGTCACTGGTAGTCACTACAGCACGGTCACAGGTAGTCACTACAGCACGGTCACAGTTAGTCACTACAGCACTATCACAGGTAGTCACTACAGCACTATCACAGGTAGTCACTACAATATAATCAGAGGTAGTCACTACAGCACTATTACAGTTAGTCACTACAACATTATCAGAGGTAGTCACTACAGCACTGTCACAGGTAGTCACTACAGCACGGTCACAGGTAGTCACTACAGCACGGTCACAGGTAGTCACTACAGCACGGTCACAGGTAGTCACTACAGCACTATCACAGGTAGTCATTACAACATAATCAGAGATAGTCACTACAGCACTATCACAGGTAGTCACTGCAACATAATCAGAGGTAGTCACTACAGCACGGTCACAGGTAGTCACTACATCACGGTCACAGGTAGTCATTACAGCACGGTTAGAGGTAGCCACTACAGCACTATCACAGGTAGTCACTACAGCACTATCACAGGTAGTCACTACAGCACGATCACAGGTAGTCAATACAGCACTATCACAGGTAGTCACAATAGCAAGGTTAGGGGTAGCCACTACAGCACGGTCACAAGTAGTCACTACATCACGATAACAGGTAGTCACTACAACACGGTCACAGGTAGTCACTACAGCACAATCACAGGTGGTCACTTAGTATGATCACAGGTAGTCACGACAGCTTGGCCACAGGTAGTCACTACAGCACGATCAAATGTAGTCTCTACAGCACGGTCACAGGTAGTCAGTACAGCACGGTCACAGGTAGTCAGTACAGCACGGTCACAGGTAGTCACTACAATAAGTTAACAGGTATTCGCTACAACATAATCAAAGGTAGTCGCTACACTACGATAACAGATAGTCGCTACAACATGATCACAGGTAGTCGCTACAACATGATCACAGGTAGTCACTACAGCATGATCACAGGTAGTCATTACAGCACTATCACAGGTAGTCACTACAGCACGATCACGGGTATTCAATACAGCACTATCACAGGTAGTCACTACAACACTATCACAGGTAGTCACTACAGCACGGTCACAGTTAGTCACTACAGCACTATTACAGGTAGTCACAACAGCACGGTCACAGTTAGTCACTACAGCCCTATCACAGGTAGTCACTACAGCACGATCACAGGTCCTCACTACAGCATGATCACAGGTAGTGACGACAGCTTGGTCACAGGTAGTCACTACAGCACGATCACAGTTAGTCACTACAGCACGGTTAGAGGTAGTCACTACAGCACGATCACAGGTAGTCACTACAGCACGGTCACAGGTAGTCACTACAGCACGGTCACAGATAGTCACTATAGCACTATCACAGGTAGTCACTACAGCAATATCACAGGTAGTCACTACAGCACTATCACAGGCAGTCACTACAGCACTATCACAGGTAGTCAATACAGCACTATCACAGGTAGTCACTACAGCACTTTTACAGGTAGTCACTACAGCACGGTTACAGGTAGTCACTACATCACGATAACAGATAGTCACTACAGCACGGTAACAGGTAGTCACTACAGCACTATCACAGGTGGTCACTTTAGCATGATCACAGGTAGTCACGACAGCTTGGTCACAGGTAGTCACTACAGCACGATCACATGTAGTCACTACAGCACGGTCACAGGTAGTCACTACAGCACGGTCACAGATAGTCACTACAGCACGGTCACAGGTAGTCACTACAATATGTTCACAGGTATTCGCTACAACATAATCAGAGGTAGTCGCTACAGCACGGTCACAGATAGTCGCTACAACATGATCACAGGTAGTCACTACAGCATGATCACAGGTAGTCACTACAGCACTATCACAGGTAGTCACTACAACATAATAAGAGGTAGTCACTACAGCAAGGTCACAGGTAGCCACTACAGCACCGTTACAGGTAGTCACTACAGCACGGTCACAGGTAGTCAATATAGAACTATCACAGATAGTCACTACAGCACTATCACAGGTAGTCAATACAGCACGATCATAGGTAGTCAATACAGCACTATCACAGGTAGTCACTAAAGCACTATCACAGGTAGTCACTACTGCATGGTTAGAGGTAGCCACTACAGCACGGTCACAGGTAGCCACTACAGCACGGTCACAGGTAGTCAGTACAGCACGGTCACAGGTAGTCACTACATCACGATAACAGGTAGTCACTATAGCAAGGTCGCAGGTAGTCACTACAGCACGGTCACAGGTAGACACTACAGCACGGTCACAGGTAGAAACTACAGCACTATCACAGTTAGTCACTACAGCACTATCACAGGTAGTCAATACAGCACGATCATAGGTAGTCAATACAGCACTATCACAGGTAGTCACTACAGCACTATCACAGGTAGTCACTACTGCATGGTTAGAGGTAGCCACTACAGCACGGTCACAGGTAGCGACTACAGCATGGTCACAGGTAGTCAGTACAGTACGGTCACAGGTAGTCACTACATCACGATAACAGGTAGTCGTTATAGCAAGGTCACAGGTAGTCACTACAGCACGGTCACAGGTAGACACTACAGCACGGTCACAGGTAGACACTACAGCACGATCACAGGTAGTCAATACAGCACTATCACAGGTAGTCACTACAGCACTATCACAGGTAGTCACTACAGCACTATAACATGTAATCACTACAGCACTATCACAGGTAGTCACTACAGCACGGTTAGAGGTAGCTACTACAGCACTATCACAGGTAGTCACTACAGCACGGTCACTGGTAGTCATTACAGCACGGTCACAGGTAGTCACTACAGCACGGTCACAGTTAGTCACTACAGCACTATCACAGGTAGTCACTACAGCACTATCACAGGTAGTCACTACAATATAATCAGAGGTAGTCACTACAATATAATCAGAGGTAGTCACTACAGCACTATTACAGTTAGTCACTACAACATTATCAGAGGTAGTCACTACAGCACTGTCACAGGTAGTCACTACAGCACGGTCACAATTTGTCACTACAGCACGGTCACAGGTAGTCACTACAGCACGGTCACAGGTAGTCACTACAGCACGGTCACAGGTAGTCACTACAGCACTATCACAGGTAGTTATTACAACATAATCAGAGATAGTCACTACAGCACTATCACAGGTAGTCACTGCAACATAATCAGAGGTAGTCACTACAGCACGGTCACAGGTAGTCACTACATCACGGTCACAGGTAGTCATTACAGCACGGTTAGAGGTAGCCACTACAGCACTATCACAGGTAGTCACTACAGCACTATCACAGGTAGTCACTACAGCACAATCACAGGTAGTCAATACAGCACTATCACAGGTAGTCACAATAGCAAGGTTAGGGGTAGCCACTACAGCACGGTCACAAGTAGTCACTACATCACGATAACAGGTAGTCACTACAACACGGTCACAGGTAGTCACTACAGCACGATCACAGGTGGTCACGACAGCTTGCCCACAGGTAGTCACTACAGCACGATCAAATGTAGTATCTACAGCACGGTCCCAGGTAGTCAGTACAGCACGGTCACAGGTAGTCAGTACAGCACGGTCACAGGTAGTCACTACAATATGTTAACAGGTATTCGCTACAACATAATCAAAGGTAGTCGCTACACTACGATAACAGATAGTCGCTACAACATGATCACAGGTAGTCGCTACAACATGATCACAGGTAGTCACTACAGCATGATCACAGGTAGTCATTACAGCACTATCACAGGTAGTCACTACAGCACGATCACGGGTAGTCAATACAGCACTATCACAGGTAGTCACTACAACACTATCACAGGTAGTCACTACAGCACGGTCACAAATAGTCACTACAGCACTATTACAGGTAGTCACAACAGCACGGTCACAGTTAGTCACTACAGCCCTATCACAGGTAGTCACTAAAGCACGATCACAGGTCCTCACTACAGCATGATCACAGGTAGTGACGACAGCTTGGTCACAGGTAGTCACTACAGCACGATCACAGTTAGTCACTACAGCACGGTTAGAGGTAGTCACTACAGCACGATCACGGGTAGTCACTACAGCACGGTCACAGGTAGTCACTACAGCACGGTCACAGATAGTCACTATATCACTATCACAGGTAGTCACTACAGCAATATCACAGGTAGTCACTACAGCACTATCACAGGCAGTCACTACAGCACTATCACAGTTAGTCAATACAGCACTATCACAGGTAGTCACTACAGCACTATTACAGGTAGTCACTACAGCACAGTTAGAGGTAGCCACTACAGCACGGTTACAGGTAGTCACTACATCACGATAACAGATAGTCACCACAGCACGGTAACAGGTAGTCACTACAGCACTATCACAGGTGGTCACTTTAGCATGATCACAGGTAGTCACGACAGCTTGGTCACAGGTAGTCACTACAGCACGATCACATGTAGTCACTACATCACGGTCACAGGTAGTCACTACAGCACGGTCACAGGTAGTCACTACAGCACGGTCACAGGTAGTCACTACAATATGTTCACAGGTATTCGCTACAACATATTCAGAGGTAGTCGCTACAGCACGGTCACAGATAGTCGCTATAACATGATCACATGTAGTCACTACAGCATGATCACAGGTAGTCACTAGAGCACTATCACAGGTAGTCACTACAACATAATCAGAGGTAGTCACTACAGCAAGGTCACAGGTAGCCACTACAGCACGGTCACAGGTAGTCAGTACAGCACGGTCACAGGTAGTCACTACATCACGATAACAGGTAGTCAATATAGCAAGGTCGCAGGTAGTCACTACAGCACGGTCACAGGTAGACACTACAGCACGGTCACAGGTAGACACTACAGCACTATCACAGTTAGTCACTACAGCACTATCACAGGTAGTCAATACAGCACGATCATAGGTAGTCAATACAGCTCTATCACAGGTAGTCACTACAGCACTATCACAGGTAGTCACTACTGCATGGTTAGAGGTAGCCACTACAGCACGGTCACAGGTAGTCACTACAGCACGGTCACAGTTAGTCACTACAGCACTATCACAGGTAGTCACTACAGCACTATCACAGGTAGTCACTACAATATAATCAGAGGTAGTCACTACAGCACTATTACAGTTAGTCACTACAACATTATCAGAGGTAGTCACTACAGCACTGTCACAGGTAGTCACTACAGCACGGTCACAATTTGTCACTACAGCACGGTCACAGGTAGTCACTACAGCACGGTCACAGGTAGTCACTACAGCACGGTCACAGGTAGTCACTACAGCACGGTCACAGGTAGTCACTACAGCACTATCACAGGTAGTCATTACAACATAATCAGAGATAGTCACTACAGCACTATCACAGGTAGTCACTGCAACATAATCAGAGGTAGTCACTACAGCACGGTCACAGGTAGTCACTACATCACGGTCACAGGTAGTCATTACAGCACGGTTAGAGGTAGCCACTACAGCACTATCACAGGTAGTCACTACAGCACTATCACAGGTAGTCACTACAGCACGAACACAGGTAGTCAATACATCACTATCACAGGTAGTCACAATAGCAACGTTAGGGGTAGCCACTACAGCACGGTCACAAGTAGTCACTACATCACGATAACAGGTAGTCACTACAACACGGTCACAGGTAGTCACTACAGTACGATCACAGGTGGTCACTTAGTATGATCACAGGTAGTCACGACAGCTTGGCCACAGGTAGTCACTACAGCACGATCAAATGTAGTCTCTACAGCACGGTCACAGGTAGTCAGTACAGCACGGTCACAGGTAGTCAGTACAGCACGGTCACAGGTAGTCACTACAATATGTTAACAGGTATTCGCTACAACATAATCAAAGGTAGTCGCTACACTACGATAACAGATAGTTGCTACAACATGATCACAGGTAGTCGCTACAACATGATCACAGGTAGTCACTGCAGCATGATCACAGGTAGTCATTACAGCACTATCACAGGTAGTCACTACAGCACGATCACGGGTATTCAATACAGCACTATCACAGGTAGTCACTACAACACTATCACAGGTAGTCACTACAGCACGGTCACAGTTAGTCACTACAGCACGGTCACAGTTAGTCACTACAGCCCTATCACAGGTAGTCACTACAGCACGATCACAGGTCCTCACTACAGCATGATCACAGGTAGTGACGACAGCTTGGTCACAGGTAGTCACTACAGCACGATCACAGTTAGTCACTACAGCACGGTTAGAGGTAGTCACTACAGCACGATCACAGGTAGTCACTACAGCACGGTCACAGGTAGTCACTACAGCACGGTCACAGATAGTCACTATAGCACTATCACAGGTAGTCACTACAGCAATATCACAGGTAGTCACTACAGCACTATCACAGGCAGTCACTACAGCACTATCACAGGTAGTCAATACAGCACTATCACAGGTAGTCACTACAGCACTATTACAGGTAGTCACTACAGCACAGTTAGAGGTAGCCACTACAGCACGGTTACAGGTAGTCACTACATCACGATAACAGATAGTCACTACAGCACGGTAACAGGTAGTCACTACAGCACTATCACAGGTGGTCACTTTAGCATGATCACAGGTAGTCACGACAGCTTGGTCACACGTAGTCACTACAGCACGATCACATGTAGTCACTACAGCACGGTCACAGGTAGTCACTACAGCACGGTCACAGGTAGTCACTACTGCACGGTCACAGGTAGTCACTACAATATGTTCACAGGTATTCGCTACAACATAATCAGAGGTAGTCGCTACAGCACCGTTACAGGTAGTCACTACAGCACGGTCACAGATAGTCACTATAGCACTATCACAGGTAGTCACTACAGCAATATCACAGGTAGTCACTACAGCACTATCACAGGCAGTCACTACAGCACTATCACAGGTAGTCAATACAGCACTATCACAGGTAGTCACTACAGCACTATTACAGGTAGTCACTACAGCACATTTAGAGGTAGCCACTACAGCACGGTTACAGGTAGTCACTACATCACGATAACAGATAGTCACTACAGCACGGTAACAGGTAGTCACTACAGCACTATCACAGGTGGTCACTTTAGCATGATCACAGGTAGTCACGACAGCTTGGTCACAGGTAGTCACTATAGCACGATCACATGTAGTCACTACAGCACGGTCACAGATAGTCGCTACAACATGATCACAGGTAGTCACTACAGCATGATCACAGGTAGTCACTACAACATAATCAGAGGTAGTCATTACAGCACCGTTACAGGTAGTCACTACAGCACGGTCACAGGTAGTCAATATAGAACTATCACAGGTAGTCACTACAGCACTATCACAGGTAGTCAATACAGCACGATCATAGGTAGTCAATACAGCACTATCACAGGTAGTCACTAAAGCACTATCACAGGTAGTCACTACTGCATGGTTAGAGGTAGCCACTACAGCACGGTCACAGGTAGCCACTACAGCACGGTCACAGGTAGTCAGTACAGCACGGTCACAGGTAGTCACTACATCACGATAACAGGTAGTCACTATAGCAAGGTCGCAGGTAGTCACTACAGCACGGTCACAGGTAGACACTACAGCACTATCACAGTTAGTCACTACAGCACTATCACAGGTAGTCAATACAACACGATCATAGGTAGTCAATACAGCACTATCACAGGTAGTCACTACAGTACTATCACAGGTAGTCACTACTGCATGGTTAGAGGTAGCCACCACAGCACGGTCACAGGTAGTCACTACAGCACGGTCACTGGTAGTCACTACAGCACGGTCACAGGTAGTCACTACAGCACGGTCACAGTTAGTCACTACAGCACTATCACAGGTAGTCACTACAGCACTATCACAGGTAGTCACTACAATATAATCAGAGGTAGTCACTACAGCACTATTACAGTTAGTCACTACAACATTATCAGAGGTAGTCACTACAGCACTGTCACAGGTAGTCACTACAGCACGGTCACAGGTAGTCACTACAGCACGGTCACAGGTAGTCACTACAGCACTATCACAGGTATTCACTACAGCACTATCACAGGTAGTCATTACAACATAATCAGAGATAGTCACTACAGCACTATCAAAGGTAGTCACTGCAACATAATCAGAGGTAGTCACTACAGCACGGTCACAGGTAGTCACTACATCACGGTCACATGTAGTCATTACAGCACGGTTAGAGGTAGCCACTACAGCACTATCACAGGTAGTCACTACAGCACTATCACGGGTAGTCACTACAGCACGATCACAGGTAGTCAATACAGCACTATCACAGGTAGTCACAACAGCAAGGTTAGGGGTAGCCACTACAGCACGGTCACAAGTAGTCACTACATCACGATAACAGGTAGTCACTACAACACGGTCACAGGTAGTCACTACAGCACGATCACAGGTGGTCACTTAGCATGATCACAGGTAGTCACGACAGCTTGGCCACAGGTAGTCACTACAGCACGATCAAATGTAGTCTCTACAGCACGGTCACAGGTAGTCAGTACAGCACGGTCACAGGTAGACACTACAATATGTTAACAGGTATTCGCTACAACATAATCAGAGGTAGTCGCTACAGCACCGTTACAGGTAGTCACTACAGCACGGTCACAGATAGTCACTACAGCACTATCACAGGTAGTCACTACAGCAATATCACAGGTAGTCACTACAGCACTATCACAGGCAGTCACTACAGCACTATCACAGGTAGTCAATACAGCACTATCACAGGTAGTCACTACAGCACTATTACAGGTAGTCACTACAGCACAGTTAGAGGTAGCCACTACAGCACGGTTACAGGTAGTCACTACATCACGATAACAGATAGTCACTACAGCACGGTAACAGGTAGTCACTACAGCACTATCACGGGTGGTCACGACAGCTTGGTCACAGGTAGTCACTATAGCACGATCACATGTAGTCACTACAGCACGGTCACAGATAGTCGCTACAACATGATCACAGGTAGTCACTACAGCATGATCACAGGTAGTCACTACAGCACTATCACAGGTAGTCACTACAACATAATCAGAGGTAGTCATTACAGCACCGTTACAGGTAGTCACTACAGCACGGTCACAGGTAGTCAATATAGAACTATCACAGGTAGTCACTACAGCACTATCACAGGTAGTCAATACAGCACGATCATAGGTAGTCAATACAGCACTATCACAGGTAGTCACTAAAGCACTATCACAGGTAGTCACTACTGCATGGTTAGAGGTAGCCACTACAGCACGGTCACAGGTAGCCACTACAGCACGGTCACAGGTAGTCAGTACAGCACGGTCACAGGTAGTCACTACATCACGATAACAGGTAGTCACTATAGCAAGGTCGCAGGTAGTCACTACAGCACGGTCACGGGTAGACACTACAGCACGGTCACAGGTAGACACTACAGCACTATCACAGTTAGTCACTACAGCACTATCACAGGTAGTCAATACAGCACGATCATAGGTAGTCAATACAGCACTATCACAGGTAGTCACTACAGTACAATCACAGGTAGTCACTACTGCATGGTTAGAGGTAGCCACCACAGCACGGTCACAGGTAGTCACTACAGCACGGTCACAGGTAGTCACTACAGCACGGTCACAGTTAGTCACTACAGCACTATCACAGGTAGTCACTACAGCACTATCACAGGTAGTCACTACAATATAATCAGAGGTAGTCACTACAACACTATTACAGTTAGTCACTACAACATTATCAGAGGTAGTCACTACAGCACTGTCACAGGTAGTCACTACAGCACGGTCACAGGTAGTCACTACAGCACGGTCACAGGTAGTCACTACAGCACTATCACAGGTATTCACTACAGCACTATCACAGGTAGTCATTACAACATAATCAGAGATAGTCACTACAGCACTATCACAGATAGTCACTGCAACATAATCAGAGGTAGTCACTACAGCACGGTCACAGGTAGTCACTACATCACGGTCACAGGTAGTCATTACAGCACGGTTAGAGGTAGCCACTACAGCACTATCACAGGTAGTCACTACAGCACTATCACAGGTAGTCACTACAGCACGATCACAGGTAGTCAATACAGCACTATCACAGGTAGTCACAACAGCAAGGTTAGGGGTAGCCACTACAGCACGGTCACAAGTAGTCACTACATCACGATAACAGGTAGTCACTACAACACGGTCACAGGTAGTCACTACAGCACGATCACAGGTGGTCACTTAGCATGATCACAGGTAGTCACGACAGCTTGGCCACAGGTAGTCACTACAGCACGATCAAATGTAGTCTCTACAGCACGGTCACAGGTAGTCAGTACAGCACGGTCACAGGTAGACACTACAATATGTTAACAGGTATTCGCTACAACATAATCAAAGGTAGTCGCTACACTACGATCACAGATAGTCGCTACAACATGATCACAGGTAGTCGCTACAACATGATCACAGGTAGTCACTACAGCATGATCAAAGGTAGTCATTACAGCACTATCACAGGTAGTCACTACAGCACGATCACGGGTAGTCAATACAGCACTATCACAGGTAGTCACTACAACACTATCACAGGTAGTCACTACAGCACGGTCACAGTTAGTCACTACAGCACTATTACAGGTAGTCACAACAGCACGGTCACAGTTAGTCACTACAGCACTATCACAGGTAGTCACTACAGCACGATCACAGGTCCTCACTACAGCATGATCACAGGTAGTGACGACAGCTTAGTCACAGGTAGTCACTACAGCACGATCACAGGTAGTCACTACAGCACGGTTAGAGGTAGTCACTACAGCACGATCACAGGTATTCACTACAGCACGGTCACAGGTAGTCACTACAGTACGGTCACAGATAGTTACTATAGCACTATCACAGGTAGTCACTACAGCAATATCACATGTAGTCACTACAGCACTATCACAGGTAGTCACTACAGCACTATCACAGGTAGTCACTACAGTACTATCACGGGTAGTCACTACAGTACTATCACGGGTAGTCACTACAGCACTATCACAGGTAGTCACTACATCAATATCACAGGTAGTCACTACAGCACTATCACAGGTAATCACTACAGCACTATCACAGGTAGTCACTACAGCACGGTTACAGGTAGTCACTACAGCACGGTCACAGGTAGTCACTACAGCACGATCACAGGAAGTCACTACAGCACTATCACAGGTAGTCACTACAGCACGGTTAGTGGTAGCCACTACAGCACTATCACAGGTAGTCACTAGAGCACTATCACAGGTAGTCACTACAGCACGGTCACAGGTAGTCACTACAGCACGGTCACAGGTAGTCACTACAGCACTATCACAGGTAATCACTACAGCAATATCAGAGGTAGTCACTACAGCACGGTCACAGATATTCACTACAGCACTGTCAGAGGTAGTCACTACAGCACGGTCACAGATATTCACTACAGCACGATCACAGGTAGTCACGACATCTTGGTCACAGTTAGTCACGACAACATGGTCACAGGTAGTCACGACAGCTTGGTCATAGGTAGTCAGACAGCATTATTAAAGTTAGTCACTACAGTATGATCACATACAGTCACTACAATTTGATCACGAGTTGTCACAACAGCATGAACTTAAGTAGTCACTGCATCATAATCAGAGTTAATCGAATAAACGGACAGATAATCAGAGACAAACTGTCATGAGGTATGCATGGCAGACATCCAAGAAGAGACATATGAGCGGACTGAGAGACAACCATACAGTAGATACTTTCTACACTTAGATAACTGCTCAATTAATGTTGCCAATATATGCTTTGGTCCTCTCGTGGGTCGCCGAGCACAACGTTTGCAAGTTAAAAGCAACGAAGAACTTACGTATAGATTATATTCAGTTGGTCACGTGAACGATTTACTTGTTCAGTCAATTATTTCGTTCCAGCCAATTGGTTTACTAATTCCCCCAGGTCCAATCAATTGGTTTACTAATCTCTTCAGTTCTCATCCATTTGTCTATTGATTTGTGCAATTGCAGTCCCAAGCTACTGATAGCAAAGGGCATATCAACAAACTAAAAATAGATACTTGAAGTTAGCAGGAAAATGACAGTTAGTTCATGTATTAACAGAACTGGAAAATATAGCAATGAATAATCTAAGAAATAACAAGAAGAGGCGGAAGGGATCTGGATAAGCACACACTAATATATGCAGGAAGTTAGACACATGAACAGAAAACAGGTATGCTATTTATGAAGATACAGTTAAACACAGTAGCGGCTGTTGAAGTATTTCACATTTGGTTATTACGGTTACGATGGAAAGCTAAACAGTACATGCACGTATTAAGACAATGCACTAATAACAAGCAGGAGTTATGGTGAAATATCAAGATAACATATGGCATAGAAAAATCACGATCTTTGAGAGAAAATGAACAGCTGTTAAAATAATGCTTGGAGATTTCAATTTAAATAAAAAAAATCTATTAAATGAGAGAATGGATTATCTAGAAATGAAGATTGGCTGGCTCTGCAGAACTTGGTGGAGTATTGATACATGACAAGGCAGACGTGGTTGCGGCCTTGTGGGAGCACGTGTACACCTCGGAGGAGCAAATGGATTACCATGGTCTGGCAAGAATGAGACAGCGAGGAGTGACGAGGGGATCTGGTCGAAGCTCAACGCTCAGAGAATGAATCACTGAAAAACGAGAAGTAGATTGAGAGCTTTACCAAAGCACAACTACAAAAAACAATGGACGTTGCGACCAAAGCCTTCGTTAGCACAGAACAAAAAAAAAATAGACTAACAAGTAGACGATCGACACTACATGAATGTACAAATATCAACTTATCTGTGTCCTAGCTGGAACGGCTATCCATGGGTGGAAAGAAACGGATGTTGTGGTTAACGGGGTCAACTGACTAAAGGTCAGTACAGCCAGAAACTCGGTGATTAATTAAGTCAACCGGTGAGGGAACCCGCGCTAGGGGGATCGGGGTGCGCCCAGGAAAGCGAATGTAAAAATATGGATGTGTAACTCTGGGGCGATGTAACGGATGCAGTTCGCAAGTCCGCACGCCAAGTTAGAAACGCTGCTGTGGGCAATATGGATGCAGACCAACAAGCGTTTGCTATCATACAGTAGAACAAGTGACGGTTGTTCAAAACGCAATGAGAAGCGACCCCACGCAAACCAACCAGGAAGTCACAAAAAGCAGAGATAATGCTGGTGTTGACTACCACGTCTTGCGAAGGACATGCAACTGACTTGGAAGTGGACTATACGATTGCGGAGATGAGGGGGGGGGGGAGGGAAATAAGGGGCGTAGGGGACTTAAATAAAACTGTGTTGGACATTGAGGCCGTGAGGGTAAAGTGAACCCAACTGGAAGATAAGACGGTTTTCCAGTGTCTTGCGATCGCGTTCGTGAGATGTGCACGATTTTATCGCCGTAACACGTATGACAGCAACCTCACAGTGGTCGGAACTGTTGAAGTGTAGGGGTACCGGTTTCTTGGCACCACTGTCGATATCGGATAAATGTTGTCTAAATCTGTCCGCCAGACGAAGGCGATCAATCAATCAATCAATCAATCAATCAATCATGAAAAATAAAAGAGGAGACACCTAATAGAGTAGGCAGAAATAAATCATATGGGTAATTGGAAGACCTCATTTATGCCACATAAGAGAACCAAAGGTCAGTCAGTGGGAAATCAACGTTGGCTTCATGTTCAGAAAGCAAGGACAAGTTCATGATTATCCAGTGCCTTAGGGGATGACATGGGCTATCATGTCAGAAATTCCGATCTCCGATGGCATGGATCAATTCTTGTGTTGACTCCCTTCCGTGTCATGACACAAGACTGTCAAGAATTGTCTCACGCTGTGTTCCTCTATCTCTATTTTCACAATCTGTCCGGTTGTCACACCGTGTCTCAGTATTTGCCACTATCGTGGGCGTGGGTTCAAATCCCACTTCTGACACCACGTTAAGCTGCCTGTCAACATCTTATATTGCATACAGCCACTCTCGCTACTTCATCCACACCTCAAAAACACGTTAGTTGCGTGGATGGAATTTTTTCAGTTTTATTCAGGTGAACCTGGTATATTTATACAATCATGATCAGGCGGTGACTGCCTGTCTAAATATACAGTGGTCGCTTTTCTTAACAATACTCATACACAATCAGATACAAACTTAACTCTCGCTATCTGGAACTTGCGCCCTCGTAAACTGCATATTGGCTCTCGGAAAAATCACACATGTCCTGTCTGGAAGACTGTCCTGTCCCGTCTGCCTGAGTTCACTCGGCTCACTGGCCTGGTCGTCCTAAATCCCGTGCTGTCAACATAACCCCCGTGCTGTTCTATTCGTCACGTAGTAGAGTAGTCTTGTTCATGCTAACCTTGGGTTGTACTACTGCTTAGTCTGTTTACGGGTGTTATCCCGTGAGCTAGCGTCCCCCGCCCTATCCTCGGGGTTGGTCCTACTATTTCCTAGATATGACACGTCCGTGTCCCCATCTAAGTCCTGTCATATAACTGTTCTAAGTTATAGATTTCGTTCTGTCTCTACACTATCTACTCCCTTGTAAAGGTCCTTATCTACGTCCTATCTATGTCCCCACCCCTCTTCTGTCCCTTATCCTAACTATGTCCTGTCCAACACTTTGACACCTTCTCATCATCAACGTCATGCGTCATGTCGATAAGCGTGTGCAGTCATATTTCACCATCTCACTCGATCGCAATAGTCGTGGATCAGCTCAGTGTTCCAGTCTCGACCATGCCGCGTGGCTAAGCCATTCGGGTATCTATCTGCCTTCCCTTTGTTCTCTTCCCCTCGATCTTGCCAGTTGTCAGAAAGTTCTATAATTTATTTCTTCTGATAACGTGACCAAACAATGTTGACTGTCAACGTCTAATTTCTCAAATCAGTTTATGATTTTCATTTGTTTCTCTTAGGACTTGGTCATTGATGTTTCTTTCTATCCATGGTATTCTTTGCATTTTCCTCAGAAACAACATTCCCACAGCCATCAGATTTTTTTCAGCCTGTTTGCTCATTGTAAACTCTTCACATCCATACAAAAGCATAGGTTTTATGCTGCACCCCAAAACTCTTTTTCACATTGCAAATTACATCTTTTTTATTGGCCGGTGTGTTTTCCATCTTGCAAAAGGCTAGCTTCGCCATGTCGATCCTTGTTTTAATCTCTTTAATACGTCTCCAGTCAGCTTAAAAATATTCCCATTTACTTGTATATTACAATGTGATATTTCGTTCTTCCTAGTGACGACCATATCTATGTCTTCTTTCTTACAATTTAAGTATAACCCTAGTTGTTCACTGTGTGCAGCAACCGCATCTACTAAATGTTGCAGATCCTGCTCATTGTCTGCAATGAATTCTGTATCATCCGCATATATAATGTTATTAATATTTCTTCCTCCATTGATGACTTCGTTTCTGAAAACATGTTCACTGTACAGGGAAAAATATCTCAAGACTTTATACATCCCTGTCTCACACCTTTCTTAATAGATTGATATTGACCTACTTCAGTATCAATCCTTATGGCAGCTTGTTGTTTCCAATGTATGTTTTTTTTACAAGTCTAAGGTCTTTTCCATCAATTTGTAGATTTGCAAGCATACTTATCATGTTGACATGTCTAACTTTATCGAAAGCCTTTGTGAAGTCAGTAAAGCAAAGGTGTAGGTCTTTGTTTACTTCTACGGAAATTTCAATTGAAGTGCTCAGCATATATGCAGCATTTACTGTGCCCTTGCCTTCTACAAACCGACATTGTTCTTCTCCTATTTCGGGGTGTGTTGTCTTTCTAACTCTTTGCATGATAATTATTAGCAAAATCTTTGTAATGTGGCTTATTATACTAATTGTTCGATGTTTGTCACATTCCAAGGCTTCTCATTTCTTCGGGATTGCAATAAATATAGAATTACATAATTCAGGAGGAATATCTCCATTACCATATATTGCGTTCAGCAGTCTGGTGACCTTGTCTATTCCATATTCTTTTCTTTTTTTTCATTTCTGTTGTGATTTTATATGGAACCGGGGTCTTGCCAGTTTTCATATGGTTAAGAGCATTCTGAAATTCCATCTTCAAAAGTGTCTGTCCTTCATTATTATTCCCAAGATCATCCTTTTCTTTTCCTAAATCATAACAACCATCCATCATCCATCAAGTGCCATGCCGGTAAGCGTGAGCGGTCATGTTCTGTCATCTCACTCGATCACCAGAGTCGTGGATCAGCTCCGTGTTCCTGTCTCGACCATGCCATATGGCCAATCCATCCAGGTATTTACTTCTCGGTCTCCCCTTTGGCGTCGTCCCTTCGATCTTGCCAGTTGTCACCAAGTTCTCCAAGTCTTTCCTTCTCATAACATGTCTCTAATCAGTTTACGATCTTCATTTGTTTCTTGAAGGACTTGCTCATTGGTTATTCTGTCCGTCCATGGTATTCTTTGCATTTTCCTCAGAAACCACATTTCCACAGCCATCAGCTGTTTTTCAGCTTGACTGCTTATTGTCCACGCTTCACATCCATACAAAAGCACAGGTTCTATGTAGCACCTAAACACTCTTTTTCTCGTTTCAATTTATATCTTTTTATTGGTCAGTTTGTTTTCCATCTTGCAAACAACTACCTTCGCAATGGCACTTCTTATTCTAATCTCTTCAAGGCATCTCCCATCAGATGTTATGACTGTGCCGAGATAACTGTATCGATTCACTTGTTTAAGAATATGCCCAACTACTCGTATATCACATTGTGGTATTTCCTTCTTCCCAGTGACGACCATAATCTGTGTCTTCTTAATATTCAGTTCTAACCCTTGTTGTTCACTGTGTGCAACAACCGCATCTATTAAGTTTTGCAGGTCCTGTTCATTGTCTAAAATCAAGACTGTTTCATCTGCATATCTAATGTTATTAATGTATCTTCCCCAATGTCATAACAACGGTCTTTCACATAATCTGACCACGCATGTAAAATAAGACCATTTTCAATTATGATTTTGCCATCTTTGGTTTTTAGGCAACCCGATGATTATGTGTTCTTTTATTTGTGATGCTATTACTTCTTTTGTGCATTAATTTGATATTCCTGTTGTTGTGTTGGTTTTTAATTTCCCTGCAATTTTCCTCAAGCCATGTTTCTTTTGCCTCTTTCCGTTGTTTCCTAATTTTTGAGTGAATCTCTTCATATTTTTGTATGGTTAGTTTTGTTATTTTTTCTTATTTCCTTGAGTTTTAAGATGTCTTCGAACATCCATTTCTTGCGTCCCATCATCTTTATTTTTGGGATCTTTGTTTCTGCAGCTATTTTGACCGACGTCTTCAATATTTCCCATTGGTCGCTGACATCGTGAAATAATATTTTCATATCGGACAATGCATCACATCTGATCTTTACGTCTACGTTAAATTTATCTTTTGTTTTCTCACTCTTCAGTGCTCGTTGATAAAAAAAAATAGTTTGTTTTATGGTGAATACGTGACTTTCTTTATATATATATATATATATATATATATATATATATATATATATATATATATATATATATATATATATATATATATATATATATATATATATATATATAATATATATATAATATATATAATATATATATATATATATATATATATATATATATATATATATATATATATATATAGGCTTGTCCATGGGACACATTTTTCACTCCCATCCCATCCAATCGCATCCCATCTCATGGTATTTTATGCCTGTCCCATCCCATCCCATCCCATGGGATTCCCATGATAATATTAATATGGAATACAGTTCAAATATTATTATAAAATTTATCAAAGTTTAGGGATAGTGTCTACTAAATAGGACTACATGTACAAAGAGACATGTAAAACAACAGAATTTTATAATTTTAATATTCAAGAGTATTTTATTAAAACACAGTTTAAATATGACAATTCAATGTCAATCTGACACATTCATCCTGTTTCTGGGTCACACTGCTCATTCAGCACATTATCAATTTCCTGCTGATCGACTGTTTCTAATAATTCAGTTAATCCAGGTAGTCTCTGAACCATTTCCACAATTTTCATCTTACATGCAAATCTGATATACACGGAGTTTATAACGAGAGCTGGTAACATCCGCTTTCGTAACTTACTCAACAACAATCCAGCTGTATTAAATAAACGCTCTACTGCCGCCGATGACACTGGTATGGCCAAGACAATTTTTGCATTTGCTTGTAGCAGTGGAAACATATATTCATTTTTCCAATAATTTAATGGTTGTGAAGTTGGTTGCGTAATTTTTGAAACATGGTGACTTCATCCTCAAGGCATTTGTTTCTGGGTTCATCAAACTTAAGTGCTTTGTTTGGTGGAGGATGAAAAAATAAGTCAAAATCACTTTTCGGCTTTTGTTCTACAATTCCTGCTACTTCACATAAAGCAGATGATTCAGAAGAAAGATTTAAATCCTTGATGAATGAAATAACAGTTGGAACAACAGACTTAGAAAAGGCGATCCAATCATTGGCCCATTTATTGGCGTACACATTCCCTTTCTTCTTACTAAAAACTGACTTGACCATGTCTTCTGTTTTGGCTTTAATGTCAACTCCAGTAAGTAATGCTGCAGTAACTGCCAGAGAACTGCCGCAATATGGCCACAGTTTTTCTCCAATAATTTTCTGAATGTTCTCTTCACCATGGTCCTGGAAGTTTCTTCGTCAATATCAACAATAACTTTGTACAACTGATAATCTAGGAGGAAGTATAACAGCAAAATTAAATAAGAGGTAGCACCATCAATTTTTAATTTGTCAAAAATAGTTTTGAATTTCTCATGTAATGTACAGCATTCCTTTAATCTGATCAATATTCGGAATGTGGTTTAAGAATTCTTCATCACCTTCATTAAAGGAATGCGAGTAATTTTTTTGTTTTAATGGGCATTGAAACGTTGGTAATATGATCGCCATTAACGTGTTACAGATTTTGTTGGTATGGAAAATGGCAGCAGTGATGCCTTTGCCTGACGTGTATTGTAAAGTGTTTCAATAACTGAAAGTTGATCCGTGAACTGATCCAGTTCAGAAATCACGCTTCCGCTAAAGCTATAAGTAATGCATGTTGATAACCTGTGCTCAGTACAACCAGATCGGTGCATTTCTGTATCGGTATCAAACCGTCCATCAAATGCTGCCGTCATGCTTGCTGCATTATCAGTACAAACAAACAATGGACTGGAGAATGTGGTAGATTCGGCAAGAAACTTAATGTGCGTAAATTGTGCAGTATGGGATTGATTACTAGCAATGTTTATAAGAGACAGAGGAAAAGTAATCCATTCCCGATTTTGATATAGTCCACGTGCAATAATCCCCCCATATGGCAAAAGATATGTTTGTCTTGCAGAAAAAAAAAACGTCATCTATTCCCGAAATTGCACATTCTGGATCTTGTGCCATATTTTGAAACAGTTTTTGAGACTGCGAGCATTTATCCGATGTCCCACTACGATATACAGAATTGATACAAATATATAACGAAAAAAGAGGGATACAAGGCTATAACAAGGTTTAAAAACAATTTAAAAATTAAGGTTAGCTTTGACGTAGATCAAGTTGTTATGACATGGCTACTGTCCGATGTGTCCCATGGGAAATACAAATGTGTGCTGTCCCATCTCATCCCAGCCCATGGAACGTTTCCCATGGGAATCCTATTCCCATGGACAAGCCTGTGTGTATATATATATATTTGCATATCCTTTACAGGACATCGCTGTCAACACCAGCATCTTTCAGCTGTATGTTGATTTGGCAAGATTACGCTCAGTAGTTTGCCATTGCTTTCTGAGAGGCCGGCTCACATACCCCGTAAGTTACCGATGCGAACCACTGCTGATTCTCACCGTCATCACGTTACCGACGAGAGTATACGAGATTACGGAGAAAAGTCATAACCTCTAAGCCACGAAGCCGGCATATATATATATATATATATATATATATATATATATATATATATATATATATATATATATATATATATATATATATATATACAGTGAATGCATAGTGAGAGCAACTGGAGGACACCCAGAACCCTTTACCATAAGATCCGGAGTACGAGACAAGGTTGTGTCCTGTCCCCTCTCTTGTTTGTAACATATATTGACAACATATGTAAAGAAACCAGCCAAATAGAGACCGCAAGAAGACCACATGACGAGAACACAAAAGTAGAACCATCTGCAAATCTAACCATTATAGAACTCCTGTTTGCGGACGACCAAGCACTAATAGCAAAATCAGAAGCTGAATTACAAGACCACATGAATAGTCTCAACGAAATGTGCAGGGAACATTACATGAAAATTAGCACACGTAAAACAGAGGTACTGACTATAACTAAAGAAGAAAAAGCAACAACGATTTACCTAAACGAACATCCCTTGAAACACGTAATGTGTTTCAAGTATCTAGGAATCAGAAGACGAGATCGAAAATAGATGCAACAAGGAAAACCAACTCATTGGACAAATGGCACTAATACTAAAGAACACACATATATCAATAACTACTAAGAAAGCACTTTACAACACAATCTTCCTACCAACTCTATGTTACCAATGCTAAACCTGGACAATGACAGAAAAAGAGAAAAGAAAAATCAAAACAACTGAAATGAGATTCCTGAGAAAATGTATCAAGAAGAAATAAGATCAAAAATGAAGAAACCAGGACTTAGGTGTGGGTTACATCTGCACTAGATTTTATTAGAAAGCAGCAAGACAAATGGATTGGCCATGCAAGTAGGTTACCAACTAACAGTATACCACATCAGGCAATGGTGTACAGACCAGAGGTAAACAGAGGAAGAGGCCGACCACGTAAACTATGGACGCAGGGGAGTACATGGGAATATCGATACATAAAGCCTATAAGCGGATACTCTCCCGCTGTTTATACTTCACCCCGACACAGCAAGGTACAAAAGGAACATGATGAGATTATATATATATATATATATATATATATTGCTTATGATTAATCTATTGTAGCTGTAGCAGTCTGCGCTTAGTATAGAGTTTGGGACTTTTAAGGCATTTAGTAATCTTCTGTTGATAATAATGTAATCAATATGATTTCTGATCTTACGATCAGGGCTCCTCCGTGTCCATAATCTCTTTGGGTTAAGGGAGCCGGCATAACATGTGCCTAGATATTTGAATTTCTGCACTTGCGCCCCAAAATAACGTCAGTTACTATAATTGTATGGCTATTTGTAATTTCTGGGCAGGTTTAATTACATCCAGTAGTTTGCTATTGCTTTCTGAACGACAGGCGCTCATGCCATTTTTATGAAAATCAACGCATTTCGGTCTGACCAGACAACCAACCAACCAACCAGCCAGCCAGCCAGCCAACCAACCAACCTGTCGCTTGTCGTCCCTGGAGGAACGTGAAATCAACAAGCACACCTTTAAGATCCTAATACTGATACTTGGGAATTATTGACAGACTTTTGTCTACACTCCTCCGTTTTGTCCTCTATTCACTAAATCTCTCTCTCTCTCTCTCTCTCTCTCTCTCTCTCTCTCTCTCTCTCTCTCTCTCTCTCTCTCTCTCTCTCTCTCTCTCTCTCTCTCTCTCTCTCATTCCTTCATAACATACCCTGACAACAGTTTCCTCCAACAATTAATAAAATATTTATTGCTGAAAAAACTATGTCAGTTGTATGTATTGAATGTGTATATGTAGTTGGTAGTGTCTTCTATTGTGAGTGCAAGATAGGACTCTGAATTCGTATGTGCCGGATCTTTCTCCCATCTGCCTACGGCCAAGCCACAAGACATCACACAAATAAATGGACAGCTCTCACCCTGGATGCTCCGTTCTGCTTGAGTCTGGACGTAATCCGATATTGGGAAAATGTTCACAGTTGGATCACCTTAAAATAATGCGATTATGATAAGTTTGAATTTAGCATTGTTCTTTTTCTTGGAAGATAGTAAAATCCATCCCGGAAAAACACATCGCCACTGTCCAACATTGTCTAGTGCTACTGTAAACGTTCTACACACTGTCTCTAGTTAGTAAAGTTTATATTTATCCACAGTGCAAATGCATGCAGTTTTGGGTCTCTCTGCTTTATTATAATGATAAAGTATATATAAGTCCTTTCAATGGTTTTCCCAAAAACCTGCACGATTAATGAATGGCTATGTTGAAGTTGCTCTATTGAAATATTTTCACCTGCACAAGTGACGTTAATGTCTTTAATCTTTTCTGATCATGTTAGGAGTATAAGTAAAACCTGTGGGATATATATATTTAATCAGGTGATATGAGTCTGCTTCAAACTAATTCTTATGTGAAAGTCTTTCTCCAGCCGTAATCAGACTTCCGAAAGATACTCTGACATAAGACAGACGAGTTCACTAAAGTCTAAACGATTAACTAATAGAAAGAAATGGTAAAAGCCAAACACACACACTTATTTCCCTATGCTAGATTATACGCTAAGGCTAGAGTACCTTATATAATTTATGTTAGTCCAAGAATTGAAATACATCAGCACATCAGCACTTATATCCCATCGCCTTTAAACAATAAGGGATGATTTCTTTTCTATTACAGGACACATAAATCCAGTTTTCCGTCCAGTTTGGTAGCACACACTAACCACAAAAACAAGTTTCCACCAATTTATACCGAGTTCCAATTCTCCGTTGACTTTTGATGTCACTACATCAACAATCGTATTTTGCCGTTTCCTTCACATCAAAAGGCTGTGAAATCACGTATTCGGTCGTTGAACCTCCGTCTCGCCCCTCCGCTGGTCCCCGCGTTCACCACTCGTCGTACATCAAAGAGTTCTAACTCTTTGATCACCGTCTTCGTGTGTTCCCCCGTCGGTTCCCCAACCCGCTGTCTCCGCGTGTTTTGTCCGTTGACATCTGTGGTCAATGACTCCTCACACTATATCCTATTTTTATACCATTCGGTCAATGATCTTCAATTTATCCTCATCTCAGACTGAAGTACTCGATTGTTATTCTGACTCACGGTCCATAATTGTCCATCCTCATATGTTGCAATTACTTTTATATGTCAATTATCAGGGAATCACTAAACTTGCAGTATCCCGTGACACAACCCACCAACCAGCCTTCCAAACAACCAACAGAGAGCCAAGCAGCCAACCAACTAACCCGATAGCCAACCAACCAACAAACTAGACAGCCTACCAACCAACCAAATAGTTAACTAACCAACCAATCAACCAACTAACAAATCAGTCAACCAAACAATTAATCATTTAACCATCTAACCAATAAACCATAAGACAACAACCAGCCAATCGACCACCAATCAACCAACCAACCAATCAACCAGGCAGCATACCAACTAGCCAACCAGATGGGTAACCAACCAACTAACTAACCAATCAATAAATCAACAACCTCTCCAACTAACCAGTCAAGCAACCAATCAGTCAACAAGCCCGCCTACCAACCAACCAACCAGATAACCAACCAACTAACCAACCTATCAATCAACCAACTGCTAACATACTAACCTACCAATCAACCACTGTAGTCATATTGTTTATTTATGTGTGTGATATATATTATAATTCACAGGGCGTCGCAATAACCCCTGTCATTTACTGAAAATGTGTGATTTATTATGCTTTCTTACGTTCAGTAGTTTGTATTTTCTGAAATATTGTCAACGTAGAGTAATCTGCTTTCAAATCTCCCTCAAAGGATTTCAAAACTCTTTGATCACCGTCTTCGTGTGTTCCCCCGTCGGTTCCCCAACCCGCTGTCTCCGCGTTGTTTTGTCCGTTGACATCTGTGGTCAATGACTCCTCACACTGTATCCTATTTTTATACCATTCGGTCAATGATCTTCAATTTATCCTCATCTCAGACTGAAGTACTCGATTGTTATTCTGACTCACGGTCCATAATTTTCCATCCTCATATGTTGCAATTACTTTTATATGTCAGTTATCAGGGAATCACTAAACTTGCAGTATCCCGTGACACAACCCACCAACCAGCCTTCCAAACAACCAACAGAGAGCCAAGCAGCCAACCAACTAACCCGATAGCCAACCAACCAACAAACTAGACAGCCTACCAACCAACCAAATAGTTAACTAATCAACCAACTAACAAATCAGTCAACCAAACAATTAATCATTCAACCATCTAACCAACAAACCATAAGACAACAACCAGCCAATCAACCACCAATCAACCAAACAACCAATCAACCAGGCAGCATACCAACTAGCCAACCAGATGGGTAACCAACCAACTAACTAACCAATCAATAAGTCAACAACCTCTCCAACTAACCAGTCAAACAACCAATCAGTTAACAAGCCCGCCTACCAACTAACCAACCTATCAATCAACCAACTGCTAACATACTAACCTACCAATCAACCACTGTAGTCATATTGTTTATTTATGTGTGTGATATATATTATAATTCACATGGCGTCGCAATCACCCCTGTCATTTACTGAAAATGTGTGATTTATTATGCTTTCTTAAGTTCAGTAGTTTGTATTTTCTGAAATATTGTCAACGTAGAGTAATCTGCTTTCAAATCTCCCTCATAAAACTTCAAAACCTTGAGTAGAGTAGCTGTATCATAGTCTTGTGGAACTGCTTTCTCCAAACTGCTAATCCACCGACGCAGTGACTTATATTAGTTAGTTGTATATCCTATACAGGACTTCTTTGCCAACCATATCATGTTTTGGCTGTTTGTGATTTCTTGACAAGTTAACGTTCAGTAGTTTGCCGTTGCTTTCTGAACGACCAGCACTCATACCTTTGTATGAAAACCAACGCAGGCGGTATGGTATCAAGACGCCCGCAGCGGTGTTTCAAACGCGGTATGCGGATTACAAAATGCGTCTGTAAGACCTTCGCCGCAGCGTGACTAAATTTGCAACATGTAATATTCAGAAGGGATTTCTCAATCTATATGCAGACGCGATCGTTTAGACTTTCCAGGTTCTTTGATTCTAGCATTGATCAAACTATGTTCTATGGTTCTAGCATGGAGTAAATAGGTTCTCTGTTTCTAGCACTGATTAAACTATGTTCTATGTTTCTAGCACTGATTAAACTATGCTCTCTGGTTTTAGTATTGATTACACTAGTTTCCATGTTCCTAGCATTGATTAATCTAGGCTATATGGTTATCTGCCGGTCTCTCTGGCCGAGGGGTTACAACACTTTCTCCGTAATCCCGTTTATCACGCAGAGTCACGTAGCAGGGAGAGAGCTGGGAGCGGTTCGACCCCCGCTGGTGACTTGCGGGATAACTGAGCCGGCCGCTCAGAAAGGAATGGCAAACTACTGAGCGTAATCTTGCCAAGAAATCAACATACAGCTGAAAGATGCTGATGTTGACAGCGATGTCCTGTAAAGGATATGCAAAACATTTATTTATATGGTTATCGCAGTGATTACACATGGTTCTATAGTTCTAGCATTGATTAAATTAGGTTCTATAGTTCTAGCATTGATTAAACATGGTTCTATGGTTCTAGCATTGATTAAACATGGTTCTAGAGTTCTAGCATTGATTAAAGATGGTTCTATAGTTCTAGCATTGATTAAACACGGTTCTATGGTTCTAGCATTGATTAAACATGGTTCTAGAGTTCTAGCATTGATTAAACATGGTTCTATAGTTCTAGCATTAATTAAACCTGGTTCTATAGTTCTAACATTGATTAAACATGGTTCTTTAGTTCTAGCATTGATTAAACACGGTCCTATGGTTCTAGCATTGATTAAACATGGTTCTATAGTTCTTGCATTGATTAAACATGGTTCTATAGTTCTAGCATTGATTAAACACGGTTCTATAGTTCTAGCATTGATTAAACATGGGTCTATGGTTCTAGCATTGATTAAACATGGGTCTATGGTTCTAGCATTGATTAAACATGGGTCTATGGTTCTAGCATTGATTAAACTAGGTTGTATGGTTCTAGCATAAACTAGGTTGTATGGTTCTAGCATCGATTAACGTAGGTGCTCTTGTTCTAGCATTGATTAAACATGGTTCTATAGTTCTAGCATTGATTAAATTAGGTTCTATAGTTCTAGCATTGATTAAATTAGGTTCTATAGTTCTAGCATTGATTAAACATGGTTCTATAGTTCTAGCATTGATTAAACATGGTTCTTTAGTTCTAGCATTGATTAAACATGGGTCTTTTTTTCTAGCATTGATTAAACATGGGTCTATGGTTCCTAGCATTGATTAAACATTGTTCTATTGTTCTAGCATTGATTAAACATGGTTCTATAGTTCTAGCATTGATTAAACATGGGTCTATGGTTCTAGCATTGATTAAATATGGGTCTATGGTTCTAGCATTGATTAAACATGGGTCTATAGTTCTAGCATTGATTAAACATGGGTCTATGGTTCTAGCATTGATTAAACATGGGTCTATAGTTGTAGCATTGATTAAACACTGTTCTATAGTTCTAGCATTGATTAAACATGGGTCTATGGTTCTAGCATTGATTAAACATGGTTCTATAGTTCTAGCATTGTTTAAACATGGGTCTATGGTTCTAGCATTGATTAAACATTGTTCTATAGTTCTAGCATTGATTAAACATGGTTCTATAGTTCTAGCATTGATTAAACATGGGTCTATGGTTCTAGCATTGATTAAACATGGGTCTATGGTTCTAGCATTGATTAAACATGGGTCTATGGTTCTAGTATTGATTAAACATGGGTCTATGGTTCTAGCATTGATGAAACATGGGTCTATGGTTCTAGCATTGATTAAACATGGGTCTATGGTTCTAGCATTGATTAAACATGGGTCTATGGTTCTAGCATTGATTAAACATGGGTCTATGGTTCTAGCATTGATTAAACTAGGTTGTATGGTTCTAGCATAAAATAGGTTGTATGGTTCTAGCATCGATTAACGTAGGTGCTCTTGTTCTAGCATTGATTAAACATGGTTCTATAGTTCTAGCATTGATTAAACATGGTTCTATAGTTCTAGCATTGATTAAACATGGTTCTATAGTTCTAGCATTATTTTAACTGCGTGTTGTTGTTCTAGTATTGATTAAACTAGGTTCTGTGTAGCTTTCCTAGCTTTACTAACCAAACCACCTAACATTTATTTCATTGTCACGCCATGTCTCTAATAATGCTCAGAAATATACCAGACAACGTAAACTGCAGCCTCACCAAGATGTTGCCTAACTATGTTCTCATTACTTTTCACTAGATCTG
Organism: Cepaea hortensis; assembly: GCA_963921405.1. Lineage (NCBI taxonomy): Eukaryota > Metazoa > Mollusca > Gastropoda > Stylommatophora > Helicidae > Cepaea > Cepaea hortensis. Next base: position 91,792,005 of record OY992892.1, read on the forward strand.
GCCAAACAACGGAAACATACACATCTTAACAAGAACTGAACTTTGAAACCATGTGCTTGATCTGTAGAAGTGCACATATCGTCCTGGAAGTGACTTTACAGACAGATGGTGTGCTGTCAATGGAAACATATTTCACTGCGCAGAGAATAGAGGCAGACCAAGAGAAATGATGAATAAACCCAGGCGATGGCATGGAGGAATATCTTCAGCAGAGTTGATCCAGAACACCAAGCACCGAGTTCGGAGGAAAGACATACAAAGACGATGAAGAGAGAATATGTATTGTCATATTTCGAACATAACTGTGACGGTGCAATCATTTGAAGTCAGCTTTACTGTGTTCAAAATGCGTCGTGAACGCTGTATCCTTCTACACATTTTCCACTCATTTCCCACTGTACTAATATTACCTAAGAACATGTTTGGGGTTCTTACAAACAGAACACAAGCTGAGATCATATTCTCCGTGTACTTCAATACACAGCGATTCGAAATTATATCTGTGATAATACGGAGATGATTAATATCCTTGATTGTGTCATTATCATAACTGGAACAGTGACAGTAATGACAACATATCTACACGTGTTGGGGCTGTGTCTTCTCTTCTCTAAGTCATGAGTTATACTTACACAGCTGGAACAATGACTAATGTATGTCTTATGTGATACATACCAGATGCAAAGAAATTCTCACAGCAGGAAGTATTACTTCGGCATATTAATCTTTAACAGCTGGAAATATCCAATCGGAATAACATTTTCTCACGGCTTGGAATATCACTTCGGTATACCATTCTCTCACGGCTGGAAATATCACTTCAGTACATCATCCTCGCACAGCTGAAACAAAGACTTCTGTATGTCAAGCAGCTCCATCTGGAGCTATGAATTTGGCAACTAAAAAGGCACAGGGCTGGAGCCATTTCTTAAGCATGCCATGTCCAAAGAGCTGAAGTCATACCCTTGTATATCATACCGGAATTACTGGAACAACGAATTTGTCATGTTCATATAAACACAAGCTGGGTCGTAACCTGGAAATTGAATACTTGCACAGAAGAATCTTCACGTCAGTATATCATACCCACACAGCCGGAACAATGTCTTCGGTATATCATACCCACACAGCTGGAATATTGTCTTCGGTATATCATACCCCACACACAGCTGGAACAGTGTCTTCGGTATTTCATACCAACACGACTGAAGCCATGAATTGAGTACATCACGAACTCATACATTCGGGGCCATGAATTCGGCATATCAAGAACTCTCAGCCAGGTGGTACCTAGAAAGGGGCCCTTGTGGTCCCTCCTGGAGAATGCCCCCTAAATATATCATTTTACAAGTGCTGATGATCTGCAAGTACTGCCAACCAATATGTTTCAACTCAGGGCGATGGTCACTAGAACTGTGGATTCAGTCAATCACAAACACACGCATTGTCCACTTACCAAGAATGCATCCTTGTGGACTAAACATAGCCTGATATGGTCCAGACATTGTCCACATCCCGAGAAGGCACCCTTGTGCACTAAACATAGACTAACATGTCTAGACATTATCCATATCATGATAACTCACCCTGTGGGCTAGAAATAGATTGAAACGGTATAAGCATTATCCACACATGAGAATGCAGTGTTCGTAAATTTATGTACACAAGCACTGGAATGGCATGTACATTTTCCTTATTTTGAGAAACAACCTTTGCGCACATTGACACGGTGTGTACATTGCCCGTATGTCGAGACACTCTTGCTGGTATTCAAATCATGTATTTAAACACGTTAGTAATCCAAACTGGCTATATTTTCAGAAAACTTCGCTAATATGTGCCCATGTACATTCAGAAACACGGGTGTCTGGTTTGGGCCGTGTGAACTTGTCTTTTAAAATGTATTTTGAGCTATTGTATCAACAGCGGAGCTGAAAGTATTGCATGGTAATGTTATGGACAGATTTATATCAAATATTATACAGGCACGATGTTACACTTTGTAAATGTTTACTGATATTGATTTATTTCTATTCGTACTCGATGTATTGTATACTTTTTTATATTCTGTAAATTGTAATAAAACTATTACTTTTGTATGGTTTAGCCAATTGTGAGTTGAGTTGAATCGAGTCGAGTTGCGTCAAGAACCGATATCACAGAACTAGAACATTCTCATGCTCCGTCCGCATCTGCAACAGCCAGGGAAGAGTCCCAATACTGATGTCACTACTAGCAGTCTTATTATGTGTCTGGTCTTTCCTTGGAGTTCCTAGTGTAGGCCCGATCCTCAGGTCACTCTCCAAACCGTGATGATCTTTCGGTTTCTCTGTTTTGCCGAAGTGAGTTGTGATTGATGGGATGTCTATGTCTGTGAACACAATGTCATAGTGGCAAACCATGTGTCGAACCAGATGTCTTCCCTTCGTGTTAGGGGGCGTGTAGGTCAGAGGCTAAGGCATGCGTCTCTGTTGGAAGCAGACCAGTTTCGTCTCACAATGTTGACAGTTGATATATTTACATAATGACTGGCACCTTGCCGTCTTGACAGGCGATAGTTGATACAATGGAGTTATACCTCTCCACAACAGAAAGCCTGGACTGAATTCAGAGATCATACCTTGCCCATGCAGCATGATCCTTCTCTCGGTCTGCCTAGTTTATTCCAGAGGAAAGGTAACGCCAGTACCTCTGGAACACGGCACGCTGCAGAAGCTGTCGGATCACCAAAGCAATATTCTAACTGTCCGCCTGTCGGAGCTTCCATACTAGACCCGTCGCCAACCAAGGCTTAGGGCCTGGTCTGCCCTGCCATGACATTATGTCTTTAGGTTGCCTTTCCTCGCAGAAGCGTAAGGCTTCTGCCCTCCCAATAGCACTCCTCCGCCCAAAGAGGGTAAAGCAATGTAGGGCTTGGCGCCCACCATTGGGCGCTGACAGAAAGCAGGTAGTACAGTCTACTGCCATACGGTAGCTCAGTCATAGCTAACTAAGACCTGACACCACGTACAGAATAGGGGAACAATTAACACTATACTACCCACCGATTCATTGGTGGTGGGCTTTCGAAGCTTTAGTTAACATTAACATTAATCCGGCATACCACGTTCGAAACACAGCTGATGGCGATTTGGAAGCAGGGTGCCTTGAGTTGGTTTTCATAAAAATTGTATGAGTTCCAGTCGTTAAGAAAGCAATGGCAAACTATTGAACGTTAACTTGCCAAGAAATCACAAACAGCCAACAAACTCTGGGGTTGAGTGCGACGTCATGTAAAGGATATGCAACGAAATAACTTGTGTGTCCTCTATTCTCTGCTTGGTTCTTATACTTATGTCAGCGCCAATCAGTACTTATCAATGTGTTTATATGCTGCGTTAGTAGCCTCACGAGTCTTGCAACAATTCTTATGTTTGTATGGAAGTGCAGAGAGAGAGAGAGAGAGAGAGAGAGAGAGAGAGAGAGAGAGAGAGAGAGAGAGAGAGAGAGAGAGAGAGTTGCTTATAAGATAATATGGTGGCAGTATAAACAAAGCTCAAGGTCAAGCTATTATCAATATAGCTTAAACATTGAACCACCGTAACACTCAAAATACCAATCTAATGCACACAAAAATAGAAGTAATGACACACGCACACGCACGCACGCGCACACTCACACACGCACAAGCGCACGCACGAACGCACACACGCCCACTGCTCTTTGTCAACTAATAGACAAATTAATCGAAGTCAGTGAAACACTCTACTTAACCTTTGTCAACCAAGAAAAGGTTTTTGATAGAGTAGATAGAAACAAGCTGTGGGAAATCCTTAAACAATATGGAGTGAGTACACATCTAACAAACCTATGTAGAAGCTTATACAACAACAGTGAATGCATAGTGAGAGCAACTGGAGGACACTCAGAACCCTTCACCATAAGATCCGAAGTACTACAAGGTTGTGTCCTGCCCCCTCTCTTGTTTGTAACATATATAGACAACATATGTAAAGAAACCAGCCGAACAGAGACCGCAAGAACACCGCATGACGAGAACACAGAAGGGAACCATATGAAAATCTAACCATTAAAGAACTCCTGTTTGCGGTCGACCAAGCACTAATAGCAAAATCAGAAGCTGAATTACAAGACCACATGAATAGTCTAAACGAAATGTGTAAGGAACATAACATGAAAATTAGCACAAGTAAAACAGAGGTAATGACTATAACTAAAGAAGAACAAACAACAAGAATTCACCTAAACGAACATCTCTTGAAACAAGTAAAGAGTTTCAAGTACCTAGGAAGTATAATATCATCAAATGGCAAATCAGAAGACTAGAACGAAAATAGATGCAATAAGACAAACCAACTCATTGAACAAATGGCACCAGTACTAAAGAACAAACATGTATGAATAACAACTAAGAAAGCACTTTACAACACAATCTTCCTGCCAACTCTATGTTGCCAATGCCAAACCTGGACAATGACAGAATAAGAGAAAAGAAAAATCACAACAAAAATGAGATTCCTAAGAAGAATACTCAATGTATCAAGAAGAGATAAGATCAGAAATGAAGAAATCAGGACTAAAGAGGCAGTTGTAGCTGCACTAGATTTTATTAGAAGGCAGCAAGTCAAATGGTTTGATTATGCACGTAGATTACCAACTAACTGTATACTACAACAAGCAATGACGTACAGACCAGAAGGAAGCAGAGGAAGAGGCCGACCACGTAAACGATGGACGCAGGGAATAACCGATACCATGAGAATTCCCATGCATGAAGCCCATACGCGGGCACTCTCCCGCTGTTTATACTTTACCACGACACCGCAAGATATAGAAGAACATGATGAGATGAGATGAGATGAGACACATATCAACGAGTTGCCTATAAATGAAAAATGCCAACATCATAACGGAAACGATCATATTTTAAATGCATGTTCAGATTGTGAAAGACAATGTAACGATACAACAGAGGAACTGTATTGAATTCCTTATAATAATGAAGAAACGTCAATTTTGAAGATGGAAGTTCAAAATGCTCTTAAATATTTGAAAACTGGCACGATCCAGGGTCTAGATAACATCACAAGAAAAATTAACAATGCATTAGAAGAATATAAAACAGACCGGGCCACCAGACTGCTGAACAGAACATATAATACAGGTGATATACCTCATGGATCATGTACTTCTATATGTATTGCTGACGAAACTAGAACATTATATACATCAATAAGAAAGAGACAAACATCATTTTTGGCCATGTGATGAGAAGAGAGGCGCTGGAGAATATCGTGACACCTGGAAAGATCGAGGGGAAGGGAGGCAGAGGCAGACCACGAGAAATGATGCTGGATGGATTGCGACAGTGGTATGGAGGAATATCAACGGCAGAGTTGATCCAGAAAACCAAAGACCGAGATCTGTGGAGAGTCATGAACGCCTACGCCAGTCTCCACGGCACTTGATGATGATGATAATATGTATTGCTATTCCTAAGAAATCAGGATCCTTCAAGTGAAATTAATATCTAACATATTGAGCAACATCACAACGATTTCGTTAAGAATCATCATGCAAAGCGTTACGAAATACAAACCGGTAATTGAGGAAGCATAATGTGGGTTCATAGAAGCCAAGGGCATAGTAAATGCGGTATATATGCTGAGAACATTAATGGAGCACTCAATAGAAGTAAACGAAGACCTACACCTTTCCTTTATTGATTACAGAAAGACATTTGATAAAGTAAGAGACGTCAGCATGATAAAGATGCCTTCAGATCTACACACTGATGGGACAGACCTTAGACTTGTTTTAAAAAAACAACAACATATACTGGAAACAACAAGCTGCCAAACAGATTGATAATGATGTAGGTCAATAGCAGCCTGTTAAGAGGGGCGTTCAACCTGGATGTGTAATGTCTCATTATCATTTTTGCCTTATACAGTGGAAATATTTTAGTTATTTAGATTATATGGGAAGAATTGTCATTGAGGTGACACAATAACAATAATATTAGATATGCGAATGATTCAGTATTGACTGCATACAACGAACAGGATTTGGAACATTTAGTAGATGTGGTAATTGTACAAGGTGAACAATTAGGGTTAGAATTAAATTGTAAGAAGAAAGAGGTTACAGTCTTCGCTGGGAGGAGAGAAATATCACAAAGTAATAATCGGGTAACTGAGAACATTCTTATAAACAAAAGAACCGAACAACTGTCTCGGAACAGTTATTACACATGCTGGGAGGCTCTTTGAAGAGATTAAAAAAGAATCGCTACTGAAAATATTGTCTTTAGCAAGATGGAACACATACTGACCAATACCAGACATCAATTGCGACGAGAAAAGGAGTGCCACGGTGCCACATAGAACATGCACTTTATATGAGTGTAAAACGTGGGTAATGAGCAGACTAGCTGAACAACATCTACTAGCAGTTAAAAGTGGTTTATGTTGACAATTCACATAATGCCATATAAATAAAGATAGGCCTGCGTGCAAATTCTAAATAACTCACATTAAGAACGTAAAGTAGTTGGAGCAATTAGACGGAGACAGTTAGGATTTTTGGACACGTTATGAAAAGAAATAAACTTAAGAACATGGTGAGAACTGGCAAGATTGAGGGGTAAAGAACAAGGAGAAGGCAGAGAAGCAAATATCTAGATGGTTTTGACAATGTGGTTGTCAGAAGTGGTAGTGCCGCCGCCAAGTTAAATGTATTATTACAGGCGAGCAACCCCAGTTTGTGAGAAGTGACAATTGTTGCTCTCTGACCGAGACCACAAGTTGTCAGAAATTGACTCGGGACAAAATCTGTATGGCTTAAATAAAGATTACGCCCTTGGATATCCAAGCGTACAGATGAAAGCGACTCGACACACAGATGAAATTAGCTGGTCATGATATCCCTCAAGGAGTGGAAAAGGGAAAGTTAGATGCCTAGATTTAAGACGACAAATGGTCTACTATGCAGTGCAGGTTTTCCCACCTGTTAGTATTCTTCTCCCTGGTACTTAAGCAAACCCCCACCAATGTAAACAAGGCATTTGCGTCCCTTGGAAATAAAAGTATAACAACTGAACTATGAGTTAGTTATAATATTGTATACATACAAAATGAGACCCATAAACAAGCCTCATTGAAGTAACCACACAGGACAGCCGCATTGTTAGTCTGCCCGGTTTAGTCGTTACTTAGCCACTGCTGTGGTAAGAATTAAAAGACATATAGTCAGTTGACTATATTATGTACAATGATTACCCACAACACAAGGAGACCAGGCTAGTTTACACAGGAGGGAACAATATCGGACAAGACACATGAAAGTCAATAGTGTATCCAGAACATAGCCGAAACTGTCAAACATAAGGTTCCTACATTATCTAGTGAGAATCAGAAACTTATATCAATATGCAATAGACAGTAAACTGAGGAATACGAGTACTCATTGAGATAGCCTACCACAAGCCGACTGAGGAAGGCTCCGAATTTACCGGCTAGAAACTACTATTCCTAGAAACTTCTAACAGCTTTTTAGATTTCCGGTTTCAAGATGGCGACGGACGGTCGTGTTGTTTTGTGTTCGTTAACATTTTCGCGTAGGGGATGGATTTATTCATCTCTTGCGTGTAATTGGTGTGCCAGGATGTAAAACCAGGAGTTTATACTCAAGATCTGCGCGGGTGCTACGGAGTTCGTGCATCGAGCGAAGCCTTCCTTGAGTGAATTTTCAGCAGCGTGTGTGGTTCTCAGCAGTCTGTGTTTACGTTTTTTCAACATGGCGGAACAACGTGTGTTTTCCGAGGGTTCAGCAGTCAACATAACGAAGCGGCGTGGTAGCCGCGCAGGGAGGAAGAAACAAGGTAAGCGCGGTGGTTTGAGGCGTTTTAGACTCAAGTGTCACCGTCTAGGACTCAGGAACATCCGTATTCTATATTGGAACTGTGCCAGTGTAAAACAACGGGGCTCTATTTTAGAAACCCTAGTTTACAGGAACGACATTGTAGCACTCCAGGAGACGAGACTGGGCGATCAGCCACTCCGAATTGCCGGCTTCAAATGTTTCTACAACAGACGACATCTGGGAACGGCGATTCTCGTTCGCGACAGCATGGTGGCGTCAGAGCTAGACATGTCCAGTTGGGACAGTGACGATATACAAATACAGGCGTTGAGAGTTCATTCCAGTGTACCATTCGTGTTGGTGAACGTTTATGCCCGCAATGGGAGTATGGACGCCCAGAAGTGGCAATGCTTAAGTGGCATATTAGGCCACGAGAGGAATGTTATTTTCTGTGGTGACTTCAACGCTAAAGGCAGATCATGGGGAAACACTTCCTCCAATACACAAGGGGAGGAGCTCGAGACTGCACTGGAAACCATCGACCTGGTTTGTATCAACAGTGGCTGTGTCACCAGGACAGCAAGCCGTCCAGGCGATGAGGACAGTGCTATTGATCTGGCGCTAGTTTCACCTTTACTCACTACAGTGTGTAGATGGGGTGTCCTAGGACACCATGGCAGCGACCACCACCCTTGCAGCATATTGGTGGAGAAAGGCAGAACCAGGCAGCACAAGCTAAAGGTAAAGACGTTCCAGTATGACAGTACAGGGCAAGATGTGGTGAGTAAAATAATACGTGACAAGCGCAGAACGTTTCAGGGCAGGAAAAAAAGCTGGGAGCAGCCACCGTGGTGGAGTTTCGAGGTGGATAAGGCGTGGGTGGATAAGCGTAGTGCTGTAAGGAGATGGCAAAATGCCAAGAAGAACAGAGCTGGTCATCCTAGTCCCTGCTTGCACTTAGAAAGAGAGATGCACACAAAAGTAAGCTATTTCAAAAAACTGGTCACGGTGGTTAAAAGGGAAAAATGGGCAGAGGTGTGTCAAAGGGTAAGCACAGACAAGTCACTGAAATTGTTCTGGCGACTACATAAAAGCATGAGTGGTGTAGTCAAGAATAAGAGCATTTCTGACTTCCAAGGTGCTGACCTCATCTGGCAGAGGACTGACGAAGACAAGGGCAAAGCCCTCTTTGAACGCTACCTTGAGCAGGGCAACCAGACAGACATGGGAGGTCGAAATCTGGCCAAGGAGGTCACCTCAGACAGATGCAAAAGCCCAGAACACTCCGGATGAAGACACAGTGACAGTGAAAGAAATCAAGACTGTGCTTCGACGATCAAAAAACAGTGCTCCAGGTCCTGATGGCATAAGATACGACGACATAAATAGGTGTACCGACAATGAGCTAGAGAAACTAGCAGACATGTACAACAACAGTATAGGGAGTGCTAGCATCAAGGAGGAATGGTTACACAGCTATCTGATTCCCTTGCCGAAGCCTGACAAAGACCACAAAAAAATTCAGGGATATCGAATTATAACCATGCAGAATACAATAGGCAAGCTGCTGGAGAAGGTAATTGCCAGGAAAATATCAAGCCAACTAGAGAGGCAAGGTGTTTTCCCACCTACCCTGGGTGGGTACCGTCCAAAAAGAGAAACCTGGACCAATGCAGCAGTCTTTGCCCAGGATGTCTATGAAGGTTTCCACTCAGGCACTGAAACCGTTGCTGCAGCGATTGATCTTGAGGACGCATACAACAGAGTACCACTGGATTTTTTAATGTTTCAGCTTCTTGAACTAAACGTAAGTCCATTCCTCCTTAGTTGGATCGCTGCAGCCCTCTTCCAACGGAAAGTAGTTTTTAGATGTGGCAGTTGGACTTCGGAACCAACAACAATATATCCTGGCCTACCACAGGGATCACCATTATCTCCGGTACTGTTCAACGCCTACACAGTGAGAATCACCAGTGAGCAGATCACTGGACCTGGCAGGACATTGTCATATGCCGATGATGTTTTAGTGTATCGTCAGGGTAAGGATAGAGAGGAGGTTGCTGGGGAACTACAAACCGAACTCAATCGCATAAGTACTTGGTGTGATGAAGCTGGGGCAATGGTTAACCCAACAAAGGCAACAGTGACTTGGTTCTCGTTGAATAATCATATTGTCAACAATCCAACACCAACTGTAATGCTGTGTTCAGAGACGGTGGAAAGAACGCAGGCAATGAATTACCTGGGGATACGGTTTGATCGAAGCCTTGCTTATAATGTGCACATAGACCAGGTGATAACAAAGGCCAAGCGGGGTTTGGCAGCGATGCGGGTGATGGCGGCAGCAAACTGTGAGCAGCGCCATCTATGTCTTCTGTACGAGGGGCTGGTCATGTCTGTTTTGGAGTATGCAATGGCAATCTTGACTCTCAGCCATAAGCAAATAGAAAGGATGGAAAGGATACAGAATGAAGCTATGCGCATTATTCTTGGATGTACAAGAGATACAGCATGCAGGGCGATGCGCTACCTTCTTGATTTTCCAACCATTGAAGAGAGAATACAAGTTTGCAGGGCACGCGCCTACCTCAGAATTAACGCAAACACACAACATCCACTGCATAGTGAAATTAGGAAGGTGAAGGGCAGCAGGTTAAAAAGAGGACGGTCGTGGATGGGTCAAGCCGAAGACATTCTTCAACAGGTGTGTTCACTTGAGGACTTAGAACCTGGCGAGGAGTGGGTGCAAGTGCCAACAGACTTCTGCACATCCTTTTCAGTTTGCATCCAATTAGATAGAAAATGCAGACAAGAAAATCCGGCTGCTGTTGAGGCTGAAGTACAAGCGTTGATTTTCGAGAATTCGCTAGACGGTGACGCGGTCATCTACACAGATGGGTCGGTCGTCCGACATGTGAGAAGCTCATGGGCCTTTACAGCTCGGGCCGGAGGGAGAATTGTGAAGGAGGACTCTGGTGCTTTCACTGAAACCACAAGTAGCCTGACCATGGAAGTCATGGCAGTAAGTAAAGCAATAACATGGCTCGAGACACAGACATTCACCAGGGCTTGTTTCCTTAGCGACTCAATGAACATGATCAAGAGGATAGAGGAGGGGTCGATCCGAAGAGAATGGTTGCTGCCTCTGAAGCGGTCTCGGCTGGCAAAGATTAGTTTCATCTTCGTGCCAGGGCATGCGGGAGTACAAGGAAATGAGCGGGCTGACAAGCTCGCAGGTGAGGCTACTGTGGAGGGCGGACGCGCCATGGACCAGGCTGACATTCTGAATGCTCTACGTGATGTGAGACTTTTGCGAGAACCAAGTGATGACTGTGAATCTACAACAATGGCCAGACTGCTAGAGCATCAAATTAAAAGAGGTGTGGCCAAACAAGAACACTACGCAGGAAGCCAAAGAAGATTGATAAACCAACACAGAACTGGCGTCGTTAGCCGCTACACGCTGCGGGATTTGCTGAGGAGGGGATCCGAGCACTTATGGACTGAATGGTTCGATGTGCAGCGAGGATGATCTGTCGACTAACTAACTAACTTCTAACAGCGCAATATTCAGACATGCATATAGAACGTATCCACTGAGATCATTATACCTGTTTCAAAAATTTTACTCATTTTATTTGAAACTTTCAAAGTTCAACTATTTATAATGCTGTGTGTTTTAATTACTCTTATCTCCTAAGGCGCCTCTTTCTATCTCATTCTGCGATTATTTCAATTTACACAGTCCTTATTTAATTGCCAACCCAAGATCTCTTTCACACTCGTGTCCGTCTGAGACGTTGCACTATCACTCGGACATCTCGCCATTTCATGGGTTTTAAATTCTAGCCTCGAGTCAGTCTCCCGTCTGCGAATTGAGTATCAGTGTTCCACTCCACACCTCCGATGGGTAAATTCCTTTATTCAACCGCTGGTCGTCTGGTTCACACTGTTGACGTAGCAAGGGTCGTTATCGGCGAGAAGGTTCCAGTAAATCTGTGTGGTGTTATTGCTTGTCTGCTGGTGAGGCGTACTGGCGTCAAAAAGCACTTGCTCCTACGTCTCAAGCCGACTGTGGTCGCTTTGGTTACTTGCCGTCTTTGTGCGACAGGGCTTGGTAGAGGTTAGGAAGCATTATTTTATTCCTCTGGGTTTTCTAATTGGCCCATCAGATGTGTAGACCAAGAAAGTATTATGGGATGGTAATGCGGAGTTCTGTGACAGGAGCTGAAAAACTTCTCAGATGATCGTATGATTTAACAAAACATGTCAGCCCCTCTTGTCAGCATGACATATGATGTTGATACTTACAAACATGCATGTTCGGAACAATGGCTACCGGCTGTTGCTGAATTGACTGATTTGCATTTTCGGTTCACGAGTGCATTTTTCAGGAGACTTCTGGGAGTCAGCGCTGGAGCTACGGAGTTCGTGCTTAATGCGACGCTTTCGGCGGATCTCCCTGCAGATAGAGACAGAGCCATGCAAGAAAACCCGTGTCAATTAGGTCTTTCTGGTGACTGTCGATTCCATCGACAATGAACCGTATTTTTCGTGGATGAATTTTGTGTTGCCATTCTGGCGGCGGCAATATGCACAGTGTACCTGTGCGGGCTGTTGGATTGCCGAGACTCCTGTCTGTTCCACTTTTCACATTTGACAACAGTGGGGAGCATTTTGTGTGATATTCATTGGCACAGGAAAGGAGCATAATGGAGACGACCCGTTGCCGTGATGTTGGTACCTCGACTAATTAACTAACTTTCAAAAAAAGATCATGGCCAAGGGGAGGTCTTTGTAGCTAAGACTTGAAGGACAGAAAAGAATGTTCGACTGACAAACTGCTGATCCTTCTATACAACATTTCACGATTGTATAAGTGACATTTCTATACAAATTTGCACAATTTTATCCACACAGGAGGATCCAGATACGCTGTTTATTACCGGAAAATAGGTTAATATATACAAGTAAACTTTGCTGTTGTTCATTTCAATATGCACAATTAGTTTATACAAGAAATACAACAATTCAGGAGATGTCTAGAAGGATGCATCACCCACGTAAACACTATTTTCTTGTATTCCAGAGAATGAGTTGAGTTAATCTAAGTGAGTGCGTGTTTTCTGCTCGATACCTTTAGACTGTCAGAGATACCAAAGGATAGTACACGAGAAAAAGGGTGTTCATGTGCTTCTGTATGGATGTGAAGCGGGGACAATGAGCAGACATCCTGAAAAACATATAATAGCTGCGGAGTTGTGGTTTCTGAGGAAAACCAAAACATGCCATGGATAGACAGAAAATTCAATGACCAAGTCCTACATGATACAAACGAAAACCGTAAACTGATTAGAGAAATTAGACGTAGATAGTCACAATTTTTTGGTCACGTTATGAGAAGAAATAAATTGGAGAACTCGGTGACAACTGGCAAGAGTAAGGGGGGATAGAACAAAGAGAAAGTAGAGAAGTAAATACCTGAATGGTTTTGTCGCATGGTGTGGTCAAGACAAGAACACTAAGGAGATCCACGATTCGCGGTATTAAGATGGTGAAACATAACCGCCCACGCTTATATGCATGGCACATGATGAATGATAGTGTAAGTAAAGCGATAAATGTATATGTACTTTAGGACGCATCAGGTAAATCGTGCTAGGCTACTGCCAATAGGCCAATCAGCTCTGGGCGTGTGATGTGGACAGTCACCATTTCTTCCAACGGCAGTTCCTGGATCGCCTTGAGATCCCAGGCCAATGTGACAACATTCGAATAAACCCTGTTGCTGATCGAGCACGTGATCTTCGGGCTGTAAGACCAGCGTCTACCCACTACGCTCCTGGGTCGGGAGGCCAGTGTCTACCCACTACTCCTGGGACGGGAGGCCAGTGTCTACCCACTACGCTCCCGGGGCGGGAGGCGAGTGTCTACTAACTAATCCCCCACCCCCGGACAGAAGGCCAGTGTGTACCAACTATGCCCCCCCCCCCAGAACGGAGGTCAGTGTCTACCAACTATGCCCCCCCCCATTTCGGAGGCGTGTCTACCCACTATCCCCCCCCCTGGGGGGGGGGGGCTCCCTGAAAGCCGGTAGCAGGAAGCTGATGTGATCATGTGACATGGTAGGACTGTCACATTTGTCTAGGCCTGAGTGGAAAGAAGGAAGGGTGGCCAATCTGTCCCTTCGTAGCCACAGGCGAACCCAGGTATAGATGCCAAGTTCGGGGCCTGAGTGGACAAAATTATGAGTGGCCAATCTGTCCCTTCGTAACCACAGCCGAGCCCAGGTATAGATGCCAAGTTCAGCCTCGCTCCTGCCACAGTTAGCTCAACGACATAACTGTTACATCAACGCGCCCGTTAGTTTTGTGGCTGGGGATGTAATTCACTACACACACACCCACACCCACACACACACACACACATCACAAGCATGCAAGCACCCACACACACACACACACACACACACACACACACACACACACATTCTCTCTCACTCACTCAGATTCCATAGATGGAAGCTCTACGTACTCTAAACATTCACACGGTCATCGTGGACTTAACAACACACCAGATGGAGAGAATAATCAAAGAGGAAAGCAGGGTGCTGAAGACAACCACATCCAGTCTGACTACGGAGATCACCGCTGCCTCCAACGTACTGACATGGACAGCAGAACAGGAAATAACACATGTCCTAATCATGTCTGAATCCGTGAACATGCTGCAGACAACTGTGCCTGTGAGGAGGGGGGGGGGGGGTGGTGGCACACATCTCTGCCTCACTCACTCTTGTCTGATATAACTGAGAGGGGGAAGACACACATCTCTGCCTCACTCCTGTCTGATGTAACAGAGAGGGGGAGGACACACATCTCTTCCTCACTCCTGTCTGATGTAACAGAGAGGGGGAGGACACACATCTCTGCCTCACTCCTGTCTGATGTAACAAAGAGGGGGAGTCCACACATCTCTGCTTCACTCCTGTCTGATACAACAGAGAGGGGGAGGACACACATCTTTGCCTCACTCCTGTCTGATATAACTGTGTTTTCTTATTGGACTTTGCCGGCTCTGTGTCGAAGGGATTATTAGCGCAATTAATAATGCTGACCGCCTTACATTGATTGTCATACAATGGTATGAGTGCCGGTCGTTCAAAAAGAAATAGCAAAGTACTGAACGTAAATTTGCCACCAAATCATAAACAGCCAAGAATAGAGATGTTGATTGCGACGTCCTGTAAAGAATATGCAATTCCATTGGCACCTTGCCGTCTTGACAGACGATAGTTTGTGCTTTAAAAAGGCATAATAACTTTTAACTATGGTGGTAGCGAGTGTGACTGATAAGGCCAATTTGCGATGTAAATGTCCGTTCACAGTGGGTGCATCTGAACACGTGGTCATTTCCACCATCATGCACCATCTTACGTCTCAAACGCTTGGTGTGTGACTTTTCTGCAATAATTTTCTCCTTTGACTTTATTCCATTTCTGATATTTGCCCTCCATGCAACACGTTCAGCGGCGACTTGCTCCCAATGTGCATTATCAATGCCTGTATCAATCATGTCCCGCTTACACACATCTTTGTATCGTAGTAGAGGCCGACCCTGAGATCTCTTACCCATCTGTAATTCACCAAAAAAGATATCCTTTGGTATTCTACAATCATCCATCCTCCTAAGATGTCCTATCCATCTAAGTCTACGAAGACTGAGCATGGAATAAACTGTCACACAACCTGATCTTTCCAATACTTCAGTATTTGTGATTTTGTCTTGCCACTTAATACCAAGAATTCTTCGCAAACACCGCATATGAAAGCTCTTTAAATTGTTCTCTTGGTGTGAGTAAGTTGTCCAGGTTTCACTGCCATAGAGAAGAGTACTAAGGACACAGGCTTGATAGACAAGGACTTTTGTTTTGGCAGTAAGCTTCCTGTTCTCCCAGACTCTTTTTCTTAACCTGTTCATTGTTGTTGCTGCCTTACCAATCCGGATGTTGATTTCCTGATCTAGGGATACTTTGCTATTAACCACTGATCCTAGATATGTAAAATGGTCCACTATCTCTAGTTCAGCGTCGTCAATAAAGATTGATGGTACCCCATGTGCACCTTGTGACATAATCTGTGTCTTCTTTTTGCTAATTGTTAAACCAAATTCAGAACAAGCATTGGAGAATGCAGATAGTAGACATTGCAATTCTTCCTCAGAGTGGGTCGTAACTGCAGCATCATCTGCAAAAAGCAACTCTCTGATCAGTACCCTCCTAATTTTGGTCTTAGCCTTCAATCTCTGAGCATTGTAGGGGCCGCCATCTGAGCGTGAGTGAATGTATATACCACCATCCTGATCACGAAATTCATATTTCAGTAGAAGTGAAAAGTATATTCCAAAGAGGGTGGGAGCTAGTACACAACCTTGCTTAACTCCACTCTTGATTTCAAATTCTTCAAAAGTTGCACCATCAAACTTGATTATACCCTTCATGCCTGTGTGGAACGATTCCACAATGGACAGAAGAGTTGGTGGGCAGCCAATCTTCTTTAGTGCCTTGAACAGACCCTCACGACTGACCAAATCAAATGCCTTTGTGAGGTCGATGAAGGCAATAAACAGTGGTTGATTCTGTTCACGGCATTTTTCTTGCATTTGTCGCAATGAGAATATCATATCAGTGGTAGACCGGTTCTGTCGAAAGCCACACTGTGATTCGGGGTAGACTTGATCTCCTAGGACTTGAAGTCTGCGCAGAACAATTCTGGCAAATACTTTTCCAACAATACACAGAAGTGAGATACCCCTATAGTTGTTGCAGTCGCTCCGATCGCCCTTGTTCTTGTACAGTGTTATGATGCTTGAATCTTTGAAATCCTGTGGGACTTGTCCTTCACGCCAGCATAGCTCTATTAGCTGGTGGATCTGTATAGTGAGTGTGTCTTGCCCACTCCTGATAACCTCTATTGGAATCCCATCCTTACCTGGAGCCTTGCCAGATGCAAGTTCATTTATAGCACACTTAACTTCTGTTATGGTGGGAAGTGTGTCCAGGTGGTCAAGAGTTGGTAGAGCCTCTATAGCGTTGAGGGCATCATCCGCTAGTTTGGTCTCACTTGAGTAAAGCTCCAAAAAGTGCTCTACCCATCTGTCCATCTGCCGTTTCTTGTCAGTGATGATTTCTCC
This sequence comes from Cepaea hortensis, assembly GCA_963921405.1. Lineage (NCBI taxonomy): Eukaryota > Metazoa > Mollusca > Gastropoda > Stylommatophora > Helicidae > Cepaea > Cepaea hortensis. Next base: position 91,809,060 of record OY992892.1, read on the forward strand.
AGTCAAGGTTTTCAATTGTGCACTTCTTTTGATCACTGGACCACAGGCTTTCTTTATTCCTTCATACATGCTTCTTATGTCTCCCTTATCACTTGCGATTTGAATGGACTCACATAACTTGATCCAATAATCACTTGCACACTGCCTGGCAGCCTTTTGCACATCCTTCCTAGCTTGCCTTAGCTCACTCAGAGTGTTACGCGTTGGTCTTTCCTTGTTTCTTAAGAGAGCTTTCTTCTTCTTATCAATCAAGGGCTGCAGAGTCTCGCTGTTGGCCGCAAACCAGTCCTGCCTCTTATGATTCACAGTGCCGTAAACCCCTACGGCAGTTTTATAAAGAGTTTCCTTAATTTGACCCCACTTTTCATTTACTGTACAATTTTCTGGTGTATCAGTGAAAGCGTCTTCAAGTTGCTGTTGAAACTGAAAGCACTTTTCAGGATCATGAGTGTTAATAATATTAATCCTGGGGCTAGATTTGTGTTTAGCTGTGTAGATTCTCTTTGGTCTCAGTCTAACCCTTGCAACAACCAAAGAATGATCCGTATCACAGTCAGCACTGTGGTAACTACGAGTCAATGATATATGGTTAAGATGTTGTCTCCGTGTGATGATGAAGTCCAGCTGGTGCCAATGGCCGGATCTTGGATGTTTCCATGTGACCTTATGCATCTTTTTTGTTTTAAAAAAAGAGTTTGTAATACATAGGTCATTACTGGTGCAATGCTCCAGCAGCCTTTGCCCATTTTCATTCATGTGACCGATGTTGTATTTTCCAAGGCACACTGGCCATGAACTCGAGTCCTTGCCCACACGAGCATTGAAATCACCGAGCATATAAATGTAGTCAGATTTTGGAACTGCCTTGATCACGGAGTCTAACTCCTCATAGAACAAATCCTTCACATCATCAGAGGAATCGAGTGTCGGTGCATATGCAGTAATAATGGTGGCAAACCCACAAGAGGTTGCCAAGCGCAGGGACAATAGTCTTTCATTTCCTCCTGCTGGAATTTCAATCATTCCCAGTAGCGAATTCTTCACTGCAAAGCCCACACCATGTTGCCTTTTTTCTGCCTGCCCTCTACCCTTCCAGAAAAAGGTGTAGTTGTTTTCCCTGAGTGACCCTTCCTCAGCGAGGCGAGTCTCCTGCAGGCCAGCAATATCAATGTTAAGACGATTGAGTTCGGCATCAATCACAGCCGTTTTTCTCACATCGTCAATATTGGTCAAGTCAGTGGAAAATCCTGGACACATGGTTCTCACGTTCCAGGTTGCAAGCCGTAGCTTGAGGTTTCTATTTTTATTTTTGTTTGTGCCTGGTGCATTGGTTTTACAGCCTGCGATTCAGATTTTGTCCTAGCCCCATGCACCCATTGAAGCAGGCAGGCTGTGGCGGATCAGCACCCAATTGGCTGGGGGCTGCCCAGCTTGAGGCGGGCGGTAGCTGATCAGTGACACCTATAGGTGTCTCCCACCGTCAGAGGAAACGCGTGGCGCCCCATGTCTACGCCAACTGACAAGGACTTATAACCCGTAACAGTTGCCTCTCGCTTTGATTCCGAGACCAGTTAAGACCAGGGATGGAGTTATTGCCTCTCCATAGCACAAAGCCTGGACTAAAATATAGAGATCATGTGTTGCCCATGCAGCATGATCCCTCTCTCGGCCTGCCTAGTTCACTCCAGAGGAAAGGTAACACCCCTACATCTGGAACAAGACAAGCTGCAGAAGCTGCCGGATCAGCAAAGCAATGCTCTAACTGTCCGCCTGTCGGAGCTTCGATCCTAGACCAGTCGCCAACCAAGGCTTAGGGCCTGGTCTGCCCTGCCATAACAATTTTGTCTTTAGCTTGCATTTCCTCGCACCAGGGTAAGGCTTGTACCCTCCCAATTGCGCTCTTCCGCCCGAAGCCGTTGGCACAATGTGGGGTGTCGGGTTTGGTAAGCGCCGCCCAACGTTCGGCGCTAACAGAAACCAGGTAGTACCGTGGACAGCAGAACAGGAAATAACACATGTCCTAATCATGTCTGAATCCCTGAACATGCTGCAGACAACTGTGCCTGTGAGGAGGGGGGGGGGGGTGGCACACATCTCTGCCTCACTCACTCTTGTCTGATATAACGGAGAGGGGGAAGACACACATCTCTGCCTCACTCCTGTCTGATGTAACAGAGAGGGGGAGGACACACATCTCTTCCTCACTCCTGTCTGATGTAACAGAGAGGGGGAGGACACACATCTCTGCCTCACTCCTGTCTGATGTAACAAAGAGGGGGAGTCCACATATCTCTGCTTCACTCCTGTCTGATACAACAAAGAGGGGGAGGACACACATCTTTGCCTCACTCCTGTCTGATATAACTGTGTTTTCTTATTGGACTTTGCCGGCTCTGTGTCGAAGGGATTATTAGCGCAATTAATAATGCTGACCGCCTTACATTGATTGTCATACAATGGTATGAGTGCCGGTCGTTCAAAAAGAAATAGCAAAGTACTGAACGTAAATTTGCCACCAAATCATAAACAGCCAAGAATAGAGATGTTGATTGCGACATCCTGTAAAGAATATGCAATTAACTTTATATTAAAACAGGAGTTTGGCTCGACTGAGACAGGGTTATGCAATTTTCTAGTAACTGTCCTTGTTTCCCGTCGTCTTGAAGAATCAATACATAATTTATACTTATCTACTCTATCTAAAGCCTTTTCCTGGTCTACAGGCACGATAAGCTGCTGGAAGCGGTATTTGATGGTTTGTCACAAAATGCGCCTGGAGAATTGCGATCAGGAGAAGAGGACTGACCAGACACACGATTTCTCTCGGCCTGCAACACAGTTCACGATTTATACACCCACCCAGTAGTCAAAGGGAGATAATCCAAGTAATGTTACCCCTAACGGAGTAGGGGAATTGGCCCCTGGATTCCGGATTGTTCTAGAGAAAGACACCGGAAGTGGTTTCTGAACTTCGCCATTGCAGCAGGCTAGCTGAGAGCGGGGATAACTGATGGTTGACTGGCCGGCTGGCGAACTTGTGTGGCTGCAGTTTGTCAGAAGGAAAATGGTTCCCAATGTCAACATGGTTTGAAGACTGTAGACAATGTTCCCAAGTGGAGTGAGGTTCCATGCTTTTAACTGCATTGCCAAACGAAGAGGTAGGAATGATGTAGTTCTTGAATCGAAATATACAATGTTGCATAGTTCATGCCAACGTGTTCACACGTTGGTCAAGGTCGAGCATGCAAGGGTACCGAAAAGCCTGTTGTTTGACCCCGTTTCATCAGGCCTGTCTATTTGACCCAGTTCTGTCCTGACTTGAACAGTGAACTGCTGTAAAGAAAAAGTACAGGTAGAACGCAGGGTCTTGCCTGCCAGAAGTTGTTTGAGGAGAAAATAGGAGCGGCTTAAATGGTGGTGATTTGATGGCACCACTGCGCCGCCTTTTTACTCAGGCGTAGTCGACAAAACAGGAAGTCGGTGACGGCGTAACTAAAACCCTATCGTGTAATATATCCTTCGACTCGGCCGGTCAAGACGAATCTAATGGGAATGTGCGCGGTCAAATCGACGAGCATTTGAGCGATCCCGCGCGTGTCGAAGTTCGCATCTTTAGTCAAGGCAACTACTGGTTTCTTTTTCTTTGCCTTCCTCATACACTTTATGTTCAAGGTCTCCTTAGGGGAATACTGTCCTAATCTATAATGGGTTCCTGTGAGGAGAACAACGGGGAGGGGAAAGAAGGACAAGAGATGCTACATACATATATGATAGTTGCAGGGGGGGGGTGTGAACTGGGGGAAAGCATGACCCCCTGGGAATGGATGGAAGGGGGTTTTGCCAACGGCCCTCCTTCAGGGCTATCTTGCCTATGGGTACTGTAGGCCTTTAAACCCTGTATGTCATTAGAATACTTCCTATGGGGAACTGGAGCACAGACACTCATGACCACTTACGGTGGATTCACTCCATCCCCATACCAGGGAAACAGATGTTCTATTCAGCGGCTTTTCAGACCCCAGACCTTATTCTTTCCCTGACCCTGAGGCATAGCCTGTAATTGAACCACCGCCCATCTTGGGGAGGTGTTTCACTCTCTGAGTACTCTCTGATGATGTCTATCCTATATGATGAGTAGTGGCCACGTGATTCTCACCGAGGGTTGCCTGTGTCATTTTGTTCCAGATTCTACCTTCCGGAGAGGAGTGATAGATAGTCAGTAAAACCATCATTCTGTGCCAGCATCAGCAAGTATACTGTTCGTGTGATTGTCCGGATGTGCTACTCATTACCTATTCGACAACCACTCATCTATCGATATCATTCCACACTTCGTTCACATGGATTATAGTCCTGATCATGAAAATAGCCACATATTTTTGACAATTTTGACTCTGACAATGAACAATGTTCAATATATAAATTTAGCACTGGACAGTGTGCTTCGATGAACTGTCATTCAGGAACTGTGTTTCAATCAATACATTGTTGAGTTGGTGCCACTGTTGGTAAAACAACGAACTTTCAGATTAAGTTAAACCTTTTATAGAGGCACCTACATGATCGGATGAGGATGAAACTTCATGGTACTATTTGGACATATGCTCTGTGTTAAACGGCCATTAGCCTGATCTAAGGTCAACTCGGAGGAGGTGCTATCTGGTCGAAGACTGAGGACTTGCTGCGAGAGACACTAGCTAAGTACCATTCATGTGTGGTGTGAGGCGTTGGCATTGTGCTATGAAGACATCTTTATCTGGCTGCCTCGGCTAACTATCTAGTACTATCTATCACACCAGACAGATCTGCACTACAACCACATTTTCTTCTTCCTTTTGTACAATACACTTTTATTGTTGAGTTTGTAGATACCGGAGTTGCATCATTTATTCAGGACGAAGTTTGAAAGGGTAACCTCCCTTGGTTGGTTGTGAGAGAGATAGGCATCCGAGGACTGGTGGGGTCGCAGACTGAAAGTGTCCCAGTCCCAGAACTGAAGTCATCCCGAGATTTATACATATACATATATAAATAAATATAGAGATATATGTCTGAATAGATAATCATAATAAATGCGATAGCCTGTTCCCTTCACACCAGGGAAGCTATATGACATTTAATTTGGGGGATCGTCCGGGATGATAATGATTCATCTCTGGTGATTATTGATAGGACACAACATTTCATAATATCTCTACATAAGTCTGCGTAGGTCTTTGGTCCTATTTCCACTCTTGACACTGATAGTTAGCTTGTGGCGTGCTGTGTTGTGTGCATAGATAAGATCTGTGTATTGATTGTTTATCTATTGCATTATTGATTTTGCATTTACACAACTCACCACCCGCACTTGCTATGGCAACTTCCAAACTCGATATGGCATAACTGCGGGCAAGAGGTGAAGGAATGGGCCTGTCAGGTACTGCGCTGCAGGAGTACATACAGGGGGTGGAGAGAGATTTCCGTCAGGCGGAAAGAGAAGATCGGAAGGCAGAGCTGGAATTAAAGAGGATGGAGTTGGAGACCAAAAGAATCGAAGCTGAGCAAGCCACTAAAAAGTTGGAACTTGAAACTGAGCAGGCGGCAAAGAGACTCGAAGCTGAACAGGAAGCTCAGAAAAGAGAGCATGAGTACCGAATGCGGGAACTCGAGCTCAGGGCGCAGTCTAGCAGGGAAACAGAGGGAGCAGTGGGAAGTTCCTTTCTCCCTGGTTCACCTACATTATGTAGACATGGTTACCATGCCATCAAGTTTCCTAAAGCTATTTATGAGGAGGACAAAGAAAAGATAGACCAGTACTTAGAGAAATTCCAGGCAATGTCTGTCGCAATGAGTCTAGACCGAGACAGATGGTGTCTTAAGTTGTCTCAGGGATTACGTGGAACGGCGTTCGATGTATACTCGCGTTTGCCGCCCGAACACATGAACAACTACGACGAGTTGAAGACCGCGTTATTGAAACGTTTTGAAGTCACGTCGCACACTTACCAGAAGAAGTTTCGATCCGCGAAAAGAGAGCCGGGTGAGCTCTCTTTACCGCCTACAATCTACGTCTCAAATCTTACCTCTATAAATGGATGGATTTAGCTGGGTTCGCTCATGACTACGAAAGTCTCGAAGAACTCATTATAGTAGACCAGATGCGTAAACATATGTCAAACCTCTTAAGACTTTCTTGAGAGAACAGGGGGCGGAACGTGTGGACGTCGTGGCTAAGCTATCCGAACGATTCGTCGAAGTTCATGGGGAATCTAGTGAAACCCATCCCCAAAATCCCAAAAGTCAGGAGATGACCGACAAAAGGAAAACCAAAAACCTTCAATCACGGAAGGTAGAATCTAATGAAAAATCCACTGAGAAGAGTCCAGAGAAGACAAAGGATAGGAGACAGAGCCCACTCAATACTAAACCAAAACGGCAATGGTCTGAGAAGTGGTGTTCGATCTGCAAGTCGCCCTCTCACAACACGAAAGACTGCAGATCGAAATTGAAAGGCTCTCACTTCGCGGCCTGTCGCGTGGCTCCAAGGGCGGTTGCCACCGAAAAAGTCGAGGTCGTCGAAGGAACTCTGGACCAAGAGATGCCACCTGTGGTCGAACTGATCGAAGTCAACGGCCAGCATGTGAACTGTCTCTATGACACTGGATTAGACGGGGAAGCCGTCATTGATGCCAGCCTGGTACGCGCAGACCAACTCACAGGGGAGACCATTGAGATACAGCCTGCAATGAGGAGTGCTGTTGCCATGACGCTACCAATCGCCAACGTGGAGATTAAGTCTAGGTACGTCATGGGCATAATTCCAGCAGCTGTATTATCTGATCCCCTATTTCCCGTGATCCTTGGCACAAAGTACGTGTTCCTGGGGGTACCCAAGCAACACGCCCACATGGGAGCAGTAGCCACTGGATCCGAAGGGAAGAAATCAAATCAAATCAAATCAACTTTATTAGGGTCACAAATTGGGCGCGCAGGCCCGTCTTACATTCGGCCCTTATAATCACTCGTCTTTCGTTCATCAAGAGCATTATACATTTACATAGGAAGAAAAATAAACATTGTGAAATGAATGTTGTAAACATAAACAAGGCTTATTACCATGTTACGAGGCCCATCTCCCACTTATCCATACATCACCCCACCCACACAACATCCCCACCTACCCACACACACGTGAACCAAGGGACACATACACACCTCCACCTACCGACACACACGCACACCAAGGGACACATACATACCCCACCAACCGACCCCTCCACCTCCCGCACATCCCCCACCCACACACACTGCCCACACCTGATCCCCCAACCAAAACACACTCGCCACCCACAAACATTCCCCCACCAACCCACACATCCCACATCCTTCCCCACACATCCTCTCCCCACCCACACCTCAAACCACCCATCCGTCAGTCACATCTCCATCGATAACATATTCCCCACCCACACACACAAACCCCCACCAACCCACACATCGCACATCCACTCACACCTCCCCAAACCATACACACACATCCCCACCAACTGACATGTCCCTACCCCCCCCCCCACCCACAAGAAGAGGCAGATACACTATGCACCAACCTGGTGTCAGGGGAATTGCATAATGTCCAGAGGAATAACCCAACATAACCCGTTTCATCAGGCCTGTCTATTTGACCCAGTTCTGTCCTGACTTGAACAGTGAACTGCTGTAAAGAAAAAGTACAGGTAGAACGCAGGGTCTTGCCTGCCAGAAGTTGTTTGAGGAGAAAATAGGTGCGGCTTAAATGTTGGTGATTTGATAGAACCACTGCGCCGCCTTTTTACTCAGGCGTAGTTGACAAAACAGGAAGTCGGTGACGGCGTAACTAAAACCCTATCGTGTAATATATCCTTCGACTCGGCCGGTCAAGACGAATCTAATGGGAATGTGCGCGGTCAAATCGACGAGCATTTGAGCGCTCCCGCGCGTGTCGAAGTTCGCATCTTTTGTCAGGGCAACTACTGTTTTTTTTTTCTTTGCCTTCCTCATACATTTTATGTTCAAGGTCTCCTTAGGGGAATACTGTCCTAATCTACAATGGGTTCCTGTGAGGAGAACAACGGGGAGGGGAAAGAAGGACAAGAGATGCTACATACATATATGATAGTTGCAGGGGGGGGGGGTGTGAACTGGGGGAAAGCATGACCACCTGGGAATGGATGGAAGGGGGTTTTGCCAACGGCCCTCCTTCAGGGCCATCTTGTCTATGGGTACTGTAGATCTTCTAACCCTGTATGTCATTAGAATACTTCCTATGGGGAACTGGTTGCTACTAGATAGTTATCCGAGGCAGCCAGATAAAGATGTCTTCATAGCACAATGCCAACGCCTCACACCACACATGAATGGTACTTAGCTAGTGTCTCTCGCAGCAAGTCCTCAGTCTTCGACAAGATAGCACCTCCTCCGAGTTGACCTTAGATGAGGCTAATGGCCGTGGAACACAGAGCATATGTCCAAATAGTCATTAGAATACTTCCTATGGGGAACTGGTGCACAGACACTCATGACCACTTACGGTGGGTTCACTCCATCTCCATTCCAGGGAAACAGATGTTCTATTCAGCGGCTTTTCAGACCCCAGACCTTATCCTTTTCCTGACCCTGAGGCATAGCCTGTAATTGAACCACCGCCCATCTTGGGGAGGTGTTTCACTCTCTGAGTACCATGATGATGTCTATCCTATATGATGAGTAGTGGCCACGTGATTCTCACCGAGGGTTGTCTGTGTCATTTTGTTCCAGATTCTACCTTCCGGAGAGGAATGATAGATAGTCAGTAAAACCATCATTCTGTGCCAGCATCAGCAGCCTGGGCAAACCAGTCAACGTGAGGTGATCATACTGCCCACTACACAGTCAGTCGTCTATATCCTCAGAGTAGGTCCAAGAGGCCTAAACTAACAGTTTAAGATATAAACCACGTCTGGGCAAGTATACTGTTCGTGTGATTGTCCGGATGTGCTACTCATTACCTATTCGACAACCACTCAACTATCGATATCATTCCACACTTCGTTCACATGGATTATAGTCCTGATCATGAAAATAGCCAGATATTTTAGACAATTGTGACTCTGGCAATGAACAATGTTCAATATATAAATTTAGCACTGGACAGTGTGCTTCGATGAACTGTCATTCAGGAACTGTGTTTCAATGAATATATTGTTGAGTTGGTGCCACTGTTGGTAAAACAACGAACTTTTAGATTAAGTTAAACATTTTATAGAGGCACCTACATGATCGGATGAGGATGAAACTTCATGGTACTATTTGGACATATTCTCTGTGTTCCACGGCCATTAGCCTGATCTAAGGTCAACTCGGAGGAGGTGCTATCTTGTCGAAGACTGAGGACTTGCTGCGAGAGACACTAGCTAAGTACCATTCATGTGTGGTGTGAGGCGTTGGCATTGTGCTATGAAGACATCTTTATCTGGCTGCCTCGGATAACTATCTAGTAGCAACTATCACACCAGACAGATCTGCACTACAACCACATATTGTGCTTCCTTTTGTACAATACACTTGTATTGTTGAGTTTGTAGATACCGGGGTTGCATCATTTATTCAGGACGATGTTTGAAAGGGTAACCTCCCTTGGTTGGTTGTGAGAGAGATAGCATCCGAGGACTGGTGGGGTCGCAGACTGAAAGTGTCCCAGTCCCAGAACTGAAGTCATCCCGAGATTTATACATATGCATATATAAATAAATATAGAGATATATGTGTGAATAGATAATCATAGTAAATACGATAGCCTGTTCCCTTCACCCCAGGGAAGCTATATGACATGGTTTTTATTTATATATTTCACATATAATGTAACGTTAAATTCCTAAATTTTCAACATTATCCAGGTAACACAACAAAGACAAGCAAATAACTATCAGCATCATCACCATTATCATATTCCACCTTTGCCTTAAAATGTCGTGGGGAGGAATAATTAACACTCCAGCGCACGATGGGTAGCACTGAATACTGTCATTCCATGTGATTGTACAATGTCCTTGATTTCCACAATCAATTTTCTTCTCGGGCGTCCTCTTGCTCTCGTGGCAGATCTTCTTTGATGTATGATCAGTGTTCGTAGTTGATGGTGTTGCATTATAACGTAATGGCCAATCTATTTGATCTTCTGTCTTTGAATATATGAGACACAAAGTATTGATAAAATTTCCTGTCTTATAACATCATTTCTTACATGGTCTCATATAGTTAAGTTGGCAGCTCTCTTCAAGCATATCATCCCATAGTTGTTGGTTTTCTGTAAATGTGATTTGGATCATGTCCAAGTTTGACATTTATAGCATACTATTGGTGTGAATATGCTATTTATTATTTATGGTGCAAATAACTGTAACATCAAGTAAACATAACACGCACGAACATGAGTACCAAGGTAGAGTTCTGTAGATCTTGCTGTAATTTGTTTATTCCATATGTCAGTCGTAACCGTGTATATCATATCCTCTCTAAATAATAACTACACCCTCGCAACTTCTTCTTCTTCTTCAGCGTTCCGAGCCATTGAGGTTCTTTGCTGCAAATACAATCTGTCTCCATTCGTCTCTCTGGTGGACCTTCTCTTGCCAGTCGTTGATTCCAAGTGCTTGTAGGTCTGTACATGTATTATCTCTCCACCGCCTTCTTGATCTACCTCGGGGTCTACGGTCATTTATTTCCTGATTGTAAGCGAGTTTTGTTTCCCTATTATCTTCCATTCTTTCTATATGCCCCAGCCATTGTAGTCTATTAGCCTTCATGATACTAGTGATTAGCGGGGACTTAAACAAATCATAAATGTCTTTGTTACTTCTTCTTTTCCACTCTCCACTTTGTGTATCCCTAATGAGTCCAAAGATGCGTCTTAAAATTTTGTTCTCAAAGGTTTGTAACAAGGCTTCGTCTCCTTTCGTTGTACTCCAGGTTTCAGAGCCATACAGCACAACTGGTCTGATCAGTGTTTTGTATATTGTGATTTTGGTGTTACGAGATAGCGCCTTTGATTTTAGTAGATGTTGTAGTGCATAGTATATCTTATTTCCAGAGTTGATTCTGGTTTGTATTTTTTCCCTTATGATGTTGGAGCAGTTGAAGATTGTACCCAGGTATTTGTATGTTTCCGTTCTTTTAATGGTCATAATATCTATTTGTTTGTGGCCAGAGTTTTTAGCCATTCCGTCTCTTGAAATTTCCATATATTCTGTCTTATCTTGGTTGATAACCAGCCCCATCTGTTGGGCTTTTTCCTTTAAGTGAGTCAATATTTCCAATGTCTTTTGTTCACTTTGCCCTATAATATCTATATCATCTGCATAACCAAGCAGCTTGGATGTTCCTCCAATATCACATTCCTCCTTTATCTTCCTTACAACTTTCTCTAGAGCCAGATTGAAGAGTAGCGGCGATAGTGCATCACCCTGTTTCAAGCCAGATGTTATTTGGAAGGGGTCTGATTTCCTGCCTTTATATGTTACTATATTATAAGTATCTTCCATGCATAGTCTGGTCATGTTGATTAACTTCCTTGGTATTCCAAATTCCTGCATAGCATTCCATAGACTATTCCTATGGACACTATCATAAGCCTTTTTAAAATCCACAAAAATGTTATGGAGATCTCTTTTATACTCCCAAATGTTTCTCGGCTATTTGTCGTAAGATAAATATCTGATCTATTGTTTATCTGTTTTGTCTAAAACCCGCCTGGTAGTCACCTAATATGTCTTCTGAATATGGTTTTAGTCTATTTAGTAATACTGCGGAGAGTAGCTCATAGCTTGTGGACAGTAGTGATATTCCTCTATAATTTCCACATTGGAACTTGTCTCCTTTCTTAAAGATAGGTATCAATAATGACTCTTTCCAGTCATGGAGTAATTCTTCTGTCCTCCAGATTTTTATTATTAGTTCGTATAGCTTTAGATGTAATGCATGGCCACCTGCCTTTATAAATTCAGCAATTCCATCAGTCCCAGTTGCCTTATTGTTTTTAAGTCGTGTGATTACATGTAGGATTTCTTCAAATGTAGGTTCTTCAATTTGTGGTTCGCATGTTAGAACCTCTTCCTGTGGGAAAATGTTACTTGGAGCTTCACAATTTAGTAATTCAATAAAATATTCTTTCCATGTGTTGCGCATTTCCTCATTGGTATTTATCATATTCCCATTTTTGTCTTTTAAACCATATGTGTTTTGTTGGTGCCCTCGTTTCATTGACTTCAGTTCTGTAAAACATTTTCTGGATTCATTTTTCTGGTGATTAGTTTCCATATCTTTGATTATATTACTCATATATTCTCGCTTCTGCTGTCTGACTATTTGTGTAGCCTCTTTACATTCATTTCTATAATGCTCTTCCTTTTGGATGCTATTGATGTCATTTAACCATGCATGTCTGGCATTCTTCTTCCTAATGACTGCTTCTTCAAATTTTTGATTGAACCATCTATTCTCTCTATGCGTGGTTAACACCCCGAGACATTCTTCTGCAGTAGATTGAATTGTATTCTTGATGTTCAACCAAGTTTGGTCAACGCTTTCCTCCAAAGGGTTTTGCTAAGTTTCAAGTTTACATTTTATTTCATCTGTAAATTTCTCTTTGACTGTAATGTCTTGTAGTTTTTCTCTGTTATATGTTGGGTGTAATCTTTGTAATTTAGTATAGAAAGCTCTCTTAAGTTTTATTTCACCCTCGCAACTAATAACTAATAATTGTTTCATTAAAGAGTGACATCTTTGTTAGCTAAGGGCGTTGCGCAGATAGCGTCATAAGCGCAATCGAACGAGCGTTCATATGAACTCGCATGGGGTTTGGCACAAAATCTGTTCACTGGTATGTAAGCCAATGATCAGACATTGTTGTGTTACCACCACGGAACACTTAATATGCCGAATGAACTTGTAACAGAGGAACGGCTGTGAAGAAACCTGGTGTCTGAAAGAGTGACAAGGAGTTAGGACATTTCAATCCCCAACAAGTGACAGTATAGGGGGAGGCAGCAATTGTAACTACAGAACGTGTTCAACTTCTGGAAAGTAGAGAGTGTAGGAAAGAGACAGAGATAAAGAGAAAGAGAGAGCGGAGAGTAAAAGTGGTAAAGCTGGATGAGAGACATAAACAACAAGGGGGCGGATGTGAATGTTTACAGATTATCATAAAGAATTGTATATATGTGTATAGTTCTTAGACCCTACACATTTCTGGAATTTATTTTCAAGTTCTCAACCAGAGCGTCAGGTTCTCTATAGATCCCGTTCAGTGACAACGAGGAGAGACCAGGCGAAGCCAGGACTGGTAGTATCCCAGAATACCGACTCAGCTCCATTGGATTCGAGGCGGATCTCACCGGTATGAAAACCTGGATTCCTTATATCTTGTCACAAATGTTACGTAATTATTGTTGATGCACAGTCATATAATTGTTGACATCAGTTCACGTGACTATCAGGTCACCTCACTACATGGTACAGGTACAGGGTTTATGTCCTATAACCAGTATATTTCATCATGGCACTAAACATCATTTTTATGATTGTTGAATGAAAAACAATGTCATATTGCAGTTTGTTTTAACTCATAGTTACCTCAAATGTTTTCCCAAGTGTATATGTTTCGTATGTGACTTGGTGGGGGGGGGGGGGGGGGGCTAATTGTAACCAAGGAAAGGATATTGTCAGGGGGAAACCCTGCCCTGCGTATTAGTCCAGTAAATGACATAAATCTTGGCATCTAACCTCCTCCTTCCCACTCCATGCGGGATACCAAGACCAGCTACGTTTATCTCATAACGTGCCATTTTCAGCTGTAACATTGAGTATCCAGTTATTTGGTCTGTCTTCAGCCTATAGCAGACAAGTGTCCAGAGTTTCTCCCTAGGATCTGGAGTGTACAGGAACAGATCTGGCACCCAAAACGAAACACCGTTGTGAGAAACAGTGACATCGACGTCTGACATTGGGCGGTATGTGAGCAATATAAAAATAGAAATCATCGTTAACAAATACATACGTTTATCTCCCTCTTCCTCTCTTTTTTCTTTCTCTTTCTCTCTATTTCGTTCTCTCTCTCTCTCTCTCTCTCTCTCTCTCTCTCTCTCTCTCTCTCTCTCTCTCTCTCTCTCTCTTCTCTCTCTCTCTCTCACACACACACACACACACACACAATCACAAACTGCCATATACATATAGAACATCAAAATAAGAAATGATTGGTAAAACATAGAACAGAAACCTGCTGACAACATGACGATGGACTCCTCACGGCAAGAAATATCAGATGGATATATGTTTATGTTTACTTGAAGCAACAATTACACCAGCTACAACTATTGACATCCCCATGTCTATGATTAGCCTTAGAACCACTCCTCTGCCACCCCTTCTTCTGGTGGTCCTGGTTTCCTTCTCCACAGGCAAGCGGCCACCAAGGCCATGATAACCACAAAAAATACAAACAGCCCGGCTAAAACCCAGTAGAAAATGTTGCTTCCACTTCCAGGGTCTGTAAAATAATTGAGACAATGTAAAACAACAATTTGCAGTATGAATGTGAATACATGCATATTAACAGATTCAGGGCCAAACAAGAAGTAGGTTAGGACCCAACTTGGTACACAATCAAATAGCAAGTATTGTACTATTTATTTCCGTTCACCGAGCATTGAAATTGAGGGAGATAACGCGAAACGAAAATTGTACAACCACACAGAATGACACTATCCAGTGCCGTCCACCGGGCGCTGGAACGCAAATTAATCCTCCCCACGTCGCTTGACGGCAGAAGTGGAAGATGATGATGATGATGATGATGATGATGATGAAACACATAACACGGTTACCATGGCATGACGAACTACGAACGGGATTCAAATGACAACATTCGATGTTTGTGTGTATGTGAATCTTTTTCTGAAAAAAGTGCTGAACAAATGTATCATTTTTAGATGTAATCACTACTGCGTTCAATGTAAGTCCTCCAGCTAGGATAACGTGCTTGGATTCCTGTAGAAAGAAACTATTTTTTTTTCGCGCGTGTAACCACTCATGCATCACATGCTGTACCTGTTCACCGGACCGGACAGTTGCGAAACTTCCTACTCCCCTCACACACTAGCTGGACTGATAGGCATACATCACAATACTAGACCTTCATTCGCCGATGAATTTATATCCCATGCACTGATCACAAAACGGACAACAGAACGCTGCTTCTCTTTTTTGTACATGTCAAAAGTGAGTGAAGCGTGTTTGAACTGTCCTTATGACCTCACTGTGTTCGTCTGCTTCGTCGTGTCAAGCGCCTAACACTCTTGCCATCCTTAACGACAATATAGACAGGTTACAAGATAATGGCATAGTTATTGTAATTTCTATCACACTTTTAAGGTTTTCTTTTGAAGCCCCTTTTCTGTCCAATTAGGTCACATTTGGCGATAGATTATCCTTCGGCTCTCTTCTTCTTCTTCTTCTGCGTTCATCCAGAGTTTTTTTTTTTTTTTTTTATCGGACGTGATTGCGTTGTGCCTGTTTACAGCAGAGCTGCGTTCTTGCGCCGTTAGGCCGACACATCCGACTTCTGCGGACATTTGTTAACCGGGTTAACCTTCCCGGGCTTAGGCACTCAATTAGTGACATCACAGAATCAACATGACCGCATACTGCACCCGAACTATTCTCTCTAGTGCTTCGTCTTTTCCTTTAGTGATTGAAGAGCTTACGCACTAAAAGTACCAGTGCCAGCATGACGACATGTTTGAGATTTTGAGTGCATTTCCTCCAGCCTTTTAAGTGCCCGCCTCCCCCAGACCTTTTTCTAACTCCCATTTATAAGCCTCTTTAATTGTGATTCTCTGCCCGATCTGTTGTCCCTTCCACTAGATACCAGAGAGCTCTTGCCACATCAGCCTTAGCATAATACAACTCGCACCTGAAGCAGCCAGTCTGTCAGCCTGTTCATTTCCTCGCCTACCGGTATGTCCTTGGCAGAACATCCGTGACATGAACTTGACCTTCATCTTGCCGAGCGAAGCTAACCAATCCACGCGGAGTATACCATTTTCTTGTGTACGTAGCATGGTTTGCTATTTACACACACCTAGTTGGTTGACTGGATTGTTGGTTCATTGGTTGTGATTTCTTTTAACCTATGCGAACTCACCTATGGCGTACTATGTAATAGCGTTGATGATGTACCCGAAAAGGGCTTGCTTGTATCATAATTCGTTTAGAGACATTTCCACCAGACTGTTACTAAAGAAGATCTCCAAGAGGAATGTACTGTAGAGTTCTCTTTCACCTGTTCAAGCTAAACTTAAAACCAGGGGTTGGGGTGTACAAGGCCGGTACTGGTACTTCACATCTGCGGAGAAGTTTGTTAAAGTGTGTTCAGGTCATGTTTCTCTACAGCACGCAGGACTACCTGGGATTGAGAGTAGGTTGTTAGTGTTTCTTCCACAGGTTGGCGGCATCGCATGGTCACTAGCCGTAGAGCATATTGTCAGTAATAAGACCGTTGAGATTATGACCGTGAACTACTTAGCATTATGAGTAAGGGGATATACAATGAAACATACATGTGTGGCTTATGAGGAAGAGAGATAGAGAGAGAGAGAGACAGACAGAGAGAGAGAGAGAGAGAGAGAGAGAGGAGATGAGTGACACAAAGAGAGAGGGGTAGAGACAAAGAGAGAGGGAGATACACACAGAGAGATGAGAGCGATTGATTGGAGAGAGATGAGAGAGAGAGAGAGAGAGTGAAAGGAGACACACAGAAAAAATGGAGAGAGAGGAGAAATGACGAGAGAGCTGGAAACAGAGGAGAGACAGCGAGAGAGAAACAGTTAGAGTGTGTGAGAGAGAGCGAGGAGAGAGGAGGGAGAACGAGGCAAGAGATATGAGACAGCGGAGAGGCACCGAGAGAGAGGGAGATTGTGTGAGAGAGAGCGAAGAGAGAAACAGAGGGTGGAGAGGAGAGGTGTTAAGATGTCAAACATAGCATACAACGAATTCAGTCCAGGTGAACATAAATCACAGTGTGGAGTTTTAATTTTAAAAGAGTTTTAATTTTAAAAAATGTGTAATAAATCAGCTAAGTTGCAACACAACGAATCCGACGTGTCGAACCTAGCGTTAATCTTCAGGTTCTATACAAACACATATAAAGCACCGTTGTAAATAGAGAGCGCACAGGCGTATACACGCAAAATAGTGTAAGTAAGGAATGCTAACGGACGAAGGCGCAACCCCGATTACAGGAATAGTTTGCAGGTGTTCATGTGTTTTGGTGCCTAATCAAGAAATGAAAAGCCACAAATGCTGGCAGAATCTAACCAAGAGGAATAAATAAAATAAGGATGTATGGTGACTACAAGGAGGTTGCGGTTAGCGGGGAAGGGGTATCCCCTATCAAAGGAGATGTAAGACGCTTTCTTTCCTCCGTTAGGCTAAGCAATACCCTTGGCCCCCTCCCCCTCATATATATAGAAGTTGTAAGTAAGGTAAAGGAGGAATGTGCTATTGGGGGAACATCCAAACTGCTTGGTTATGCAGATGATATAGATATTATAGGGGAAAATTAACAAAAGCCATTGGAAATATTGACTCACTTCAAGGAAAAAGCTCAACAAATGGGGGATGGTTATCAACCAAGACAAGACAGAATATATGGTAATTCCAAGAGAAGGAACGGCTAAAAACTCTGGCCACATACAAATAGATAATATGACCATTAAAATAACGGAAACATACAAATACCTGGGTACAATCTTCAACTGCTCCAACGTAGTAAGGGACGAAATACAAGCTAGAATCAACTCTGGAAATAAGGTATACTATGCACTACAACATCTGCTAAAATCAAATGCACTATCTCGTAAAACCAAGATCATAATATTCAAAACACTGATCAGACCAATTGTGCTGTATGGCTCTGAAACCTGGAGTACAACTAAAGGAGACGAAACCTTGTTACAAACCTTTGAGAACAAAGTCTTAAAACGCATCTTTGGGCCCATTAGGGATACACAAAGTGGAGAGTGGAAAAGAAGAAGCAACAAAGACATTTATGATCTGTTTAAGTCCCCGCTAATCACTGGTATCATGAAGGCTAATAGACTGCAATGGATGGGGCGTATAGAAAGAATGGAAGATAATAGGGAAACAAAACTCGCTTACACTCAGGAAATAAATGACCGTAGACACTGAGGTAGACCAAGAAGACGGTGGAGAGATAATATACATACAGACCTGCAAGCAATTGGAATCAGCGACTGGCAAGAGAAAGTCAACCAGAGAGACGAATGGAGACGGCTTGTATCTGCAGCAAAGAACCTCAATGGCCCGGAAATCTGAAGAAGAAGAATATATATATATATATATATATATATATATATATATATATATATATATATATATAGGAAGAAAATAGGAAAGCAAGGAGGTGGATGCAGTGTAGAAAACCATGGTTTGGGAGAGAGAAATGAGAGAGGATACAGACTTGTAGAATGGGCAAAAGAACAAGAAATGGTTGTAGGAAACACCTGGTTTAAACGGCATCCTAGAAGATTATGGACATGGAGGAGTCCAGACAGCAGGATTAAAAACCAGATAGATTACATCCTGATTAACAGAAGGTTTCGAAATGCGTTAACAGTCGTAAAAACAGTTCCAAATGCAGACTGTTACAGTGATCACAGATTAATTACAGGCACACTGAGGTTTAAGTTAAAGAAAGTCAAGTATATATCAGGAAACCCTAAATATGACTTGTGCAAATTGAAAACTGACAAAGAAATACAAGATAATTTTAACATAGAAGTAAAGAACAAATTTGATTTATTGTCTGATCTAGAGATCCTATTTCAAGATGTAGATGATCAATGGGAAATGCTGAAGAATTCAATCAGTTGTGCAGCAGAAAAAAACTATTCCAAAATTAAAGAAAGTGGACCGTAAGACATGGATGACTGAAGAAAATTTACAACTAATGGAAACAAGAAGACAGAACAAAAATAATCCTGCCAAATATGAAGAAATTCACAGAAAAGTCAGAACCCTATGTAGGGAGGCAAAAGAAACATGGCTTGAGAAAAATTGCAGAGAAATTGAAAAACAACACAACAGTAACAAAGCGAAACTAATGCACAAAAGAATCCAGGAGCTTATTAATCAAAGAACACGTACATCAGCAGGCTGCCTAAAGACAAAAGATGGAAGAGTCATAATAGAAATAGATCAGATCTTACATGTATGGTCAGATTACGTGAAATACCTTTATGACGACAACAGAGACGAACACTACAATGTTCAAAATAATAATGAAGGACCAGCAATTTTGAAGATGGAGGTTCAGAATGCTCTTAACCATATGAAATCTGGAAAGACCCCCGGTTCAGACAGCGTCACAACAGAAATGATTAATGCTTTAGAAGAATATGGAATAGATAAAGTTACCACTCTGCTTAATACAATATATGATACTGGAAATATACCCCATGACTTATGTAATTCTGTATTTATTGCAATCCCAAAGAAATCAGGAATGTGATCAACATCGAACAATTAGTATAATGAGTCACATCACGAAGATTTTGCTAAGAATTATCATGCAAAGAATTAGGAGGAAAATACAACCTGAAATAGGAGAAGAACAATGTGGGTTTGTAGAAGAAAAGGGTACAGTAAATGCTATGTATTTACTGAGAACCGTAATCGAACGATCTATAGAAGTAAACAAAGATCTACACCTTTGCTTTATTGACTACACAAAAGCTTTCGATAAAGTGAGACATGTCGAAATGATAAGGATGCTTGAAGATCTACAAATTGATGGAAAAGACCTTAGACTTGTAAGAAACATATATTGGAAACACCAAGCTGCCATAAGAGTTAATAATGAGGTGTGAGACAGGGATGTGAAATGTCTCCAGATCTGTTTTCCCTGTACAGTGAAAGTATATTCAGAAATATTGAAGATATGGAAGGAATCAACATTGGGGGACGATGCATCAATAACATTAGATATGCAGATGATACAGTCTTGATTGCAGATAATGAACAGGATCTGCAACATTTAGTAGATGCGGTTGTTATACACAGTGAACAACGAGGGTTAGAATTAAATTGTAAAAAGACACAGATTATGGTCGTCACTAGGAAGAATGCAATACTGTCACAGGATAAATAAACTTGTTAGTTGCGACCGATGATAACCTAACCCGACATTATTTTGCTAACACAATTGACTCTTTGATGGTGAACAAACTGAGGAAAATACGTCGGTACAGATTTTCTGCACCTGGTCGACAGTGTGTATGAGATCAAAGGGAGTCACGTCGCGTTGTCTACACACAGTCGACAGTTTGATGACAGGATGTTGTTCGAGAAGTGTGTACTGGCAACATTTGTCTACAAAACGGGAGTTGGCCGTTGAAAGTAATGGACAGATGTCTGCTAGAGGTCAGAAGGATTCTGTAATGGGAGAAAGGTCTCTAGCTTACAGACAACCAGGATATTTGTTGGATGAGACAAAAAACTCCCCAGATGAAAAGGAAACTTGACAGCTAATTGACTCTGGTTAGTCGGGAAACAGGAGGACAAAGCCAAATTCTGGACTGATTGGCGTCTGGACTTTCTGGTGACTCACTCAAACACCCATATAAAACCCAGTGCGGTAAACAGGTGGAGGGAGTCGAGGAAAACATTCTGAAGTGTTAGGATTGGGGATTATTCCGAGTTGTGTTATATTAGAGGGACTGGGCTGTCTAAGTAGTGATAGTTATCCGCGGACATAGATCCAATCGGATTGCCTAGTTTCTCGAGTAACAACAGGAATAGACATATGGTAGGCAATTAATTATATCTAACTTAAGAGTGTGATTAGGAATAGAGTACAGTACTGTGCGGTGATATAATGTATTATAGGTGCCGTGATATAATGTATTATGATTAGTGATAGAATGTTCTATAAGTGCGGTGCTAGAAAGTATCATAGGAGCGTCGGCACTAGTATTCTATTGTGTGGCTTCAATTGGCTTGTGTTATATATCATTTTACTCAGGAAGTTGAGGACAATGTAGTGGAATAATAATTAGAGAGATTAAGGATGGTTGAGAGGGAGAAGAGGTATGTGTAATGGTAGGATCTTCCAGTAGGGCATCTCCTGGGTTTCTACCCGTTCCTTTATTTTTTCCTGGTGTTGCCATGTATAAGACCATTGTGATGCGCGATTTGGCCGTATGACAGAGATCGGATCTCTGTTATAGATCTGAGTGCTGTTATTGGCCTACAATCACCTAATTACGGTCAGGATTGAGTTGCCCTCACCATTATGTTATCTACTCTACAGGTTCCATTTACAGTTCCCCTTGAGTGTTCCACGTGAGTGTGAGATGATTTATTACGAAGAAGCAGTTCCAAGTTTTATACAATGATGGCTCATGGAAAGAAGACAGAGGTTGCTGAGAGGTTTTACACGGGGCTCAGAACCTAGTTGCTCCGCAGAAACCTGCTGAGTAGAATTGTATGAACAGAAGTAATGTGTTTAATGAGTGATAAGCTTCATCACCGAAGATTAATAACTCGCATACTAAGGACATATATATATATATAGATATACACCTCTACCTAACAAACATTAATAGGTTGTGTTCTAAAAGAGGGGACAATGTTATAATCAGAGACTAATAACAGTAGATTTTCCCCAAGTGACATTTCAGTTAATTGGAAGACTATCAGTTCAAACAAATATTAGGAAACAGAGTAACTTCACCGTGTGGTGGAGTGAAGACCAAGATCAACAGTGTCTATCGGATTACCAGCATCCTGTTTGTTCGAGTGATTGGAGAAAGTCGTCATCTTCTGGGTGAGGTTCACTGTCCGGAAAAAATGGTGCTGTTGTGTGCTAAGCACTATGATGTTACAGACTTTGCTTCTAAATCACTGGTCTACCATTAGAATACACGTCACGCATTCTACACCTTGTACACACACACACACACACACACACACACACACACACACACACTTCTCCTACATATACTCTTTGCTTTAATAAATTTCTTGTTTTTATTTGTTGAGGCTAGAGTTGTCAAGTATGTTATGTTGGGGAAGAATGAGAGGAAGGTGTCTTCAGATTGAAGGAGTGTGTGGACGGAGTCTGCTGGATATCTCCAGAATAGAGATATTGAATTAAAACAAATGTGGGTGTGTGGGTGTTGATTCTCCTCACTCCAGGGACGACACTAAAGTGGTAAAGAAGAACAAGGAACTACTACGACATTCATTTTTTACACACACGACAAATACCACAATGTAATATACAAGTAAATGGGAATATTCTTCAACAAGTGAATAGGTACAATTATCTCGGAACAGTAATAACATCTGACGGGAGATGCCTTGAAGAGATAAGAACAAGAATCGCCATGGCAAAAGTAGCCTTTAGCAAGATGAAAAACATACTGACCAATAAAAAGATGTCAATTGAAACGAGAAAAAGAGTGTTGAGGTGCTACATAGAACCTGTACTTTTATATGGATGTGAAGCTTGGACAATGAGCAGTCAAGCTGAAAAACATCTGATGGCTGTAGAAATATGGTTTCTGAGGAAAATGCAAAGAATACCATGGACAGCCAGAAAGACCAATGAACAAGTCCTTTAAGAAACAAATGAAGATCGTAAACTGATCAGAGATATTAAACGCAGACAGTCAAAATTTTTTGGGCATGTTATGAGAATGAATGAATTGGAGAACTTGGTGACAACTGGTAAGATCGAAGGGAACAGACCAAGAGGAAGACCTAGAAGCAAATACCTGGATGGCTTGGCCTCGTGGCATGGTCGAGACAGAAACACTGAGTTGATCCACTACTCTGGTGATCGAGTGAGATGGCAAAACATGACCGCCCACGCTTACCGCGATGGCACATGATGGATATATATATATATATATATATATATATATATATATATATATATATATATATATATATATATATATATATAGTCAACACTCGGATTTCGTCGGTTTCGATTTTTGTCTAATTTTTTGCGAGAATAATGTGCCTCGGTTTTCATCGGTTGCCTTGGATTTCGTTGACGTGCCCACGTGACCTCGCTGCTAATTTTGCGAAAAACGAAGGGACCCACTCGTTCATCTGCTCACTTTGGCGTTGTTTGTCGTTCTGTTAGCATCTGTTTCTGAGTCTGACACAGGTGATTTCTTTGGTAACACAGTCAGGATTAGCTTCGTCAACACGATTACTAGTACTGGTCACACTCTTGCCCAGTGTTATTTGACCTGCCTGGGCTGGGGGTCTCGCCACCAGATCTCTTTCTTATTATATTTTCTTTCATGGTTATTATGGTTTCTTGGCAAGTTTTGCAGAAGGTATTTTGCCATTGCTTTCCTTCTGGGCAGTGACTACTAGTCGGTGGCCATAGCCATTGTCACTACTGATGAGATCATCTGCCTATCGCCACAGAGTGCAAGACCATAACCACCAACAATCTGTCGGCTGCTCTCACACTCCATCCACCACCTGCTTCCATGGCTTCACGTAACCCTGATCGGGGGGCTAAACGGGTACTCCACCTTGCCCAAGGGTGTCCCGTAGACTAACGGGGGAAAGGAGGCGCCTTACATCTCCTTTGATAGGGGATACCCCTACCCCGCAAACCATACTATCTGTTATACATGAAATAATAAACATATAACACAATAGATAATCACAAATGATATACACACTTAGACAATCATAAACGCAATAATGAAATAGACAGTCATAATTTTTTTTTTTTTTATTTATCTATTTTTATATTTTTATATTATTTTTTTTTGCATATCCTATTTACAGGACATCGCTGTCAACACCAGCATTTTACTGCTGTTGTTGATGTTTTGGCAAGTTTTACGTTCAGTAGTTTGCATTGCTTTCTGAACGACAGTCCCCCATACCAACACGTTAACCCCCTGCGCGACACGGTCTGCTGCCAAATCGGTCACTGCTGTTTCAAACGCGTGGTAAGCGGCTCACGAATTGCGTTCGCAAGCGCTTAGGCCACGGAGC
Source organism: Cepaea hortensis (assembly GCA_963921405.1). Taxonomy (NCBI): domain Eukaryota; kingdom Metazoa; phylum Mollusca; class Gastropoda; order Stylommatophora; family Helicidae; genus Cepaea; species Cepaea hortensis. Next base: position 91,833,168 of record OY992892.1, read on the forward strand.
TGGTCAATCATAAATACAATAATGTAATAGACAATCATAAACGCAATAACGAAATAAACAATCATATGGACTATAAGGAAATAAACAATCACAAACAACGAAACAGACAATCAAGATACTATATGGAAATAGTCAATCATAAATACTATAACGAAAAAGACAATCACATGATGAAATAGACAATCATAAACAGTATGACCACAGAAACAATCATACACATGAATCATACCGATACAATTTGGTGGCCTGAGACCCCTCTCACAGACATAGCACGCACCCGTTTCCATCTGACATAGGCCATTTTGACAAAATCTTGGACACGACCGCTCACACTGCTGGCCGTATCTGCCTCGGTGACACACTGAAACACAACGCCCTGACACAATGTGATAGATGAGCTGACACACTGAAACAGAACGCCCTGACACAATGTGATAGATGCGCTGACACACTGAAACAGGCGGAACTGACACAATGTGATATATGCGCTGACACACTGAAACAGAACGCCCTGACACAATGTGCTATATGCGCTGACACACTGAAACACAACGCCCTGACACAATGTGATAGATGAGCTGACACACTGAAACAGAACGCCCTGACACAATGTGATAGATGCGCTGACACACTGAAACAGGCGGAACTGACACAATGTGATATATGCGCTGACACACTGAAACAGAACGCCCTGACACAATGTGATAGATGAGCTGACACACTGAAACAGAACGCCCTGACACAATGTGATAGATGCTCTGACACACTGAAACAGAACGCACTGACACAATGTGATATATGCGCTGACACACTGAACCAGAACGCACTGACACAATGTGATATATGCGCTGACACACTGAACCAGAACGCACTGACACAATGTGATAGATGCGCTGACACACTGAAACAGAACTCCCTGACACAATGTGATATATGCGCTGACACACTGAAACAGAACGCCCTGACACAATGTGCTATATGCGCTGACACACTGAAACACAACGCCCTGACACAATGTGATAGATGAGCTGACACACTGAAACAGAACGCCCTGACACAATGTGATAGATGCGCTGACACACTGAAACAGGCGGAACTGACACAATGTGATAGATGCGCTGACACACTGAAACAGAACGCACTGACACAATGTGATATATGCGCTGACACACTGAAACAGAACGCACTGACACAATGTGATAGATGCGCTGACACACTGAAACAGAACGCCCTGACACAATGTGATATATGCGCTGACACACTGAAACAGAACGCACTGACACAATGTGATAGATGCGCTGACACACTGAAACAGAACGCACTGACACAATGTGATAGATGCGCTGACACACTGAAACAGAACGCCCTGACACAATGTGATATATGCGCTGACACACTGAAACAGAACGCACTGACACAATGTGATAGATGCGCTGACACACTGAAACAGAACGCACTGACACAATGTGATAGATGCGCTGACACACTGAAACAGAACGCCCTGACACAATGTGATATATGCGCTGACACGCTGAAACAGACGGCACTGACACAGAATGGACAACATGATGGACTCACATAATTCCTTGAAACGTGTACAGTATACATATAATGCTACAGGTAACAACTGCTTGTATGGACTTGTCAGCACGATGGATACATATGTTATGGGTTTAGTTTTCTTGAATGAGTCGTGAAAAGACAAAGCGCCTTATATAACTAGGTAAATATGCACCAATCCACACCGACGGCAATGTGTACAAGGACGTTTGCAGAACGCCGCTCTCATCTCGGCAAGCTGACACTCCTCGAACTCTGCTCATTATTTCTCCTGCCTCATGCACCCTCATGCTTTAGGTGTCGACAGTGTCCTAAGTCCTTCATCCTGCTGGTCGACCCGGGATCATACACCCTCAAGCTCTAGGTGTGGACAGTGTCATGTGCCCAACACCTTTCTAGTCGACCCATGCCTGATACACCCTTATGCTCAAAGTATCGGCAATGTACTGTGTCTAACACCGTTCTAGTCGACCCATGCCTCATATACCCTCAAGCTCTAGGTGTCGACAGTATCATGTACCCAACACCGTTCTAGTCGACCCATGCGTGATATACCCTCAAGCTCTAGGTGTCGACAGTGTCATGATGTAACTAGGTCATGATTCGACACGTGACATATGGGCTAATTAGGTCTGGGCCTGGATTATTAATGCTTCCTCAAAGAGATTGGGAAATCTAATTGTGAATAGACTGCGACTGAACAGCCTAGGGAACGCATATTATGTAATATCTTCACATGGGGTTGCTGCGGATTGGCATCCGCTTATGTGCGGAGCAGGTCTGATGGGGATCACTATAGCATGTATGGATATTACACAATAATAAAAGGATGTTTATAAACTGTCCTGATCCGGGAGTATATATTTCGATGTGTGCTTATCTCGCATAAGGGCGAAATACTAAGGATCCGGTCTGCACGTGCGTAAGTAAAAGAGCTTTCAGTAGTTGGACTCGGAAAGAGCTCACAGAGCAGACACTTGTCCTGGGCAGATGTCACATTAGAAGTCCTACCCACACAACCATGTTTATAGATTGCGTGTTTCTGGTCAGTACGTATTTGGCTCTTAGTGTGAAGGTAGTCATCTTCGTGTATGCTCCATTAGCTGCTCGATGGGCTGCTCTCTGGAGCAACTATGTGTTCAGTGTGGGAAGAGCTCGTGTTTACGCTCTACGGGCAGGACAGGTGTGCAGAGCTCTCTTACGTGCTGTATGCAGGTGCAACTAAAACAACTAGGGGTGCAATAACGAAGAAAATATTCAAAACGAACTAAAGGAAGTGGTGCGATAGCATTAGATCGCATAAAGAACCCATCTGCTGGGAAAACACACTGCTGCAGTTATTGCTCATGGACATGCAGCAGAAGCTTTACACCAGGCGTTCTCACTACGGCCGTCTGCAAGACTCTTCATCTGTCAACCGTTTCCCTGCGTCATGCATCTTAATGCTCAAAGTTTCCCTAGTGGCCGGTGCTCAGCTTCGTCGTGGTCAACCACTGCCTCTGCGTCCAACTATCACGCCATGAGCTGTTGGCTACTGGATAGACAGTCAGCAACATTCAAGGTGCAAGCTTTCGGGTGTATCTGGCGTATAGTGTAAGTCCCATATACCTACAGGGCAACCGTCACTCCACGGGTCATGTTATTAATATAACGTCGGTCGCATTTACCTCACACCCCATGACATCTCCTGGGCGCTGAGTCAAGTTGGTCTCAAACAGGAGCCAGGTACAATTCTAAACATCGGAATTAATAAATATTCACACCCGTGATCGCTGGACCGTCAGGCAGTGGAAGTAGCCACTTTATTATCGCCGCTCCCAATGCCAAGTGGTCAAGTTGCCTTCCTGGCCCTACGAGGGGCGTGGCTTCGTTTCCGGACCCCGTTAATCGTTTCACGAGTGTTATTATTTCAAATACCACCCCAGGGGGTCGTAACTGAAGCTCGTGTTCTGTGCGACACTTCCCACAAGCCATTCTATGGAAGACCAAGCCATGTGGGATAAAAACCGATGGAACGAAGTCAACCTTTTACTTATAACTTAGCATATCGTGATTGCGGATTATATCACTATTCAAAAACACAGTCTGACTCGCATTAAACCGGAAGCCCATCACCACCATATGCCATGCCAATAAGCTTGGCGGTCATGGTTCGCGATCTCACTCTGTCACCAGCGTCACGGATTATGGCAGAGTTCTTCTTTCAATTAGGACGTATGGCTAAGCCAGTCAGATGTGTATCTCCCTGCCTTCCCCTTGCTATCTTCCCATCAGTGCTGTCCTTTGTTACTTTCGTGGACATAAATGAGTTACGACAGACATAAGTTGGCAAAAGCAATATCGTAATTTATGTTCGTGACAGTGACAGATCATTCTATGTTATTTCACTTTACAACGTGCTGAAAGGTTTGTATGCATTACACATTTAAATTACCAAACACTTTCATCAATCACGTGATACCTTCACAATATGGCGGGAGTCGGTCGTTCTTGCAGGCAAAACACGAACCGTTGTAAGAGCTGCACGAGTTGTCCTTGCATACTCCCGAACACGCCTGGTCACAGTTCTTGCCGTAGAATCCCCTAGGACAATCTGTGGAGATGTATGTGTTAGTGTGCTAATAAAGACAGATGAAACAGACACTCCCTAGAGCAGTGGTTTTCAAACTTTTTAGCATCCCTTCACCATTTGTTATAGATTGCCGTTCTCCCCCTTTCGTATTTCCCCCCTATGAATCCCCACGCCCCTACACAGTATACGTAAAAATGGAAGCTTAATTTAATAACACATACTAGAACAAATCAAGACGTCTACATATAACGTGATTTGCCGGTCTACATTCGTTATGAAATGAATTTCAGAAGGGCGAGAAGTACAGAACCGTAAAGTATGTAGGGAAAACCAATATCAAGTAATCTGTTCTTGTATTAACGCGGTCTTGTGCTGGAGTGAGTGGTGTCTCCCATCTATTTCACACCAATATGTAATACATAAATGGAGAATTGTGCTGGAGTGAGTGCTGCCTCCAATCTATTTCACACCAATATGTAATACACACATGGAGAATCGTGCTGGAGTGAGTGCTGCCTCCAATCTATTTCACACCAATATGTAATACACACATGGAGAATTGTGCTGTAGTGAGTGCTGCCTCCAATCTATTTCACACCAATATATAATACGCACAAGGAGAATTGTGCTGGAGTGAGTGCTGCCTCCAATCTATTTCACACCAATATGTAATACACACAGGGATAATTGTGCTGGAGTGAGTGCTGCCTCCAATCTATTTCACAACAATATGCAATACACACATGGAGAATCGTGCTGGTGTGAATGGTGTCTCCCATCTATTTCACACCAATATGTAATACACACACGGAGAATCGTGTTGTAGTGAATGGTGTCTTCCGTCTATGTCACACCTGTATATAATACTCAGGGAGAATCGTGCTGGAGTGAGTGCTGCCTCCCATCTATTTTACACCAATATATAATACTCAGCGAGAATCGTGCTGGAGTGAGTACTGCCTCCAATCTATTTCACACCTGCATATAATACTCGCATGCCTGCCAGTCCTGTTGTGAAGTGTTCGAACCCGCATCTGAACTGATTGTACAAATTGACCTTTGCACCCAGATCAACACAACCTCAAATAAGTACGAAGAAATTTCTTCGGAAGTAAAGTCGGCCGTTTTAATACAGGAGGCGTCACCCCCGACTGGCCTAGAAACATATGTGTGTAGCACCATATACCGACAACTCTTAAGCCGTGTAAAAGTAACCTTCTACATTTACATAAAACGGGATACGCAAGTCGATGTCTTGACCAAAGGATATGCAACAAAGTATCACTGTCATACATGGACACCCATATTAGGATTGACTGCAACAATAATATAACATTGCATCCATTCAGATAGTGACAAGTGTCTTCAGTAGCAGCTCTATTCTCTTCACTCTCAAGATAATCGACCCTGCATGTGTATCGTCTTGGGTTTTGTACACCTTATTGCCTTGCTCTACGACCGACTATCTACACAGTCCCTGCTTTCAAGATTGAGGAAAATGATCTGACTGAACACATGTGTGTTTTCGTTAATTAATTAACCTCTACCTCATTAACCACGTAATATCAGTCTTTCTGTATTCATAGGGATGAGTGGTCTCGATTTATGGTGCCCAACTCGAGTTCTGGAGGTATCGGGTTTAAGCCCTGGCTCGGACCGGGATTTTTTCACTTGGACTTTAGTAACACAATATTCCCCGATCGCTGGGTAGTGAGATCGGACGCCCGTGTGTATTGTTGCGCACGTAAACAATTCCTTTGAAGTTGGATATCGAAAAGAAAAAAAAAAGCCCAACGGCGCTGTCCGGGCACAATTTCAAGTTAAAAATTTACGAAAATTATTTTAGGAACTTCGCCGGTGCTACTGAGTTCGTGCACTGAGCTGAGATTCTATGGACTCAGAAGTAGAACAGAGCCCTTATGGGTTAGCCCGTGTGCTGTGAAGTTGATCCGTCAACTAAACTAACTAATCTAAACTAAATATTCTCCTATATTCATATTCTCCTATATTCACATTCTCCTATATTCACATTCTTCTATATTCACATACTCTTATATTCACATTTTTATTGTAGCATAACGCTAACCACCATTATTCATTTACCAAACCATGCCGCAAGAAGAGGAAACAACATTAAAAGAAATTGACTACACAACCGCAAACGGAGACTAGGACTTAAAACTTAACATCGCAACTGGAACTGAACAAGTGACAGATGACGTGGATTCTTGGAAAGATTTCATCAGTCAAGGCTTAAAAAACCATTGGACGGGACAGACACATGACACGGCTTTCGCGCCAACGCCTGTATAGATTATGATAAGCAGCGCACTCTTGCGAAAACATGCCTGGCGAACAGACGTCAAAAATTGTGTGACCAAATTTTCAAATAGAGGAGGCGGAATGTCTGAATCCCAGGTGAGCTTGTTAGTCCTTAGATTAGACTAAGAACCCGATGTATCAAGTATCAAGTAATGGTAACCCGTGTTTGTAATGTCAATTGAAATGTATTATTATTAATTAAAACCTCTGAAATGTAAAAATGCTCGACTGTAGATTCTAACGACGCAGGGCCGTTCCCGGGCAAAATGACTCTCCAATACTCTCTTCGATGAAACTGCAATCTCTGATATTCTTAGAGATAATTATTAACTTTAAGAAGTGCATTATACTACTACATTCTATTCTAAACAACTGTGAGAAGTGATGATTCGAAAGCAATCTTGTGCATTTTGTCAGAAACATTGTTAAAGATGCTATCACTACCTACAGCTGAAATGACAGTTCGTGTACTAGACAAAGTGCCTTGTTCTAAAACAGACTTATCTATGCCTATTTACAATCTAGAAAGCTGAGAGAGAAATCAATCTTTCCTTTCTCCTTCATCTATTGAATCAATAGGGTTTGACGGAATGAATATTTATATTTTTGTCAAATTTTAATTAGATAAGGGCACACATGAACTGCATTACATGAGAAAGTTGTGCTTCGCGGAACACCATCACGCGCAGTGAACTTAACTCATTACTCAACATAACTTAAAACACAACACCACTCAACACCACTCATCACCACACAACCCAACACTCAACATCACAACAACAGATAATGGGAGAGAGTTATTAGACACAAGAAGAAGAAGAAGAAGTTAATTGGGAAAACACAGAGAATTATTTATACACGCGATAAACACCACTGAGTGGAAGAAATGTTATAAATGTATGTCATTTATTTACATGCATCTTGACATATTCTCACTCTTGTCACTGTCTTACTGTACACGTTCACTGACCCCAGGTCAAATGAGAACTTACATACAGCAGGAACCAGTTGATACAAGGCGTACACAGTGTGATAAACTCTGACCACCCCAAATTAACCCAACACTAGCTTAGAGAAAAAAGGAGGGGAGGGGAACTAGTTCCTACTTCAGGAATTTAGATTTCTTCTGAGCTACTTCTAGAATATTTTATTGGTAGGAATGTATATATTTATGTGAATATTCATCAGTGATCTTGGTGGTTACATACCAACAACCACCCAACACATCAGCAAACTAACCACCTAAATCAGACCTGAAAGAGGGAAACCGAGAGAAAGATATGAACCACAAGTGAGATGGAGGATGACTTGGCCATGAGCAAAGTATGGGGAGGCCTTTAGTGGAGCTATACGGGCAGACCTGAAGTGGATCCATCAGTCAATGGACCCTGGCTTACCTAATCTTCCAGTCACCAGGTTACATTTCCTTGGTACACACCACACCCAATTTCAGGAAACTGGTAGTTAATTGTTGAATTACCATCACACTTAACATGTGCAACATCAAAATGTTTAATATGTTTTCACACTTGTTGACATCTCATGTATTGATGCTTGTTTATTGATGGTCTCTGTGTAACTGGTCCAATATGCAACTTTTCTAATGTATCTTGTGTAAATCACAATAGAGATGTATGTACTGACCAGAAGGCTCAGGCCCAGTCAATAAATGATTAACATGAATTTACCTTCTGTTAATTTATCAGTTCAAACCTATCTGTGAGTCAACAACTTCGTTGTACATCATGTTGTCAGAATCTAATGTGATTGATTATGTGTTTGATTGTTTACAATATATCCACTCATAATGACTTACTAAAATGGGGGAGAGAAGACTCTAGATCTATCAACTGCTCAATATCCATGTTTTCTTCATCTAAATCAGGCTGAGAAAATTCTCCAGACTTTCCTCAGATTTGATTACCAATAAAAGGGGGCTCCAGAGCTATAAGAATCATTGGAGAAGGGGCAGATTCCCAGTTAGTAATTACCATTCTCACCAGGGCCATAATCTATATCTCCTAGACATACTTAATAGAACGAGGCCTGCAGATAACTCAAGGTTCATATTCTGGGGTTATTGAAGATAGAAGAGGACGGGGCTCTACTTCTTTTGTTAGAGATGGGGCATACACCACAGTGATCTCCCACTCCCTTCAAAAATATATGACATATTGTCGGCTACGTCCTGGATGGTTCCCATATATTAACATTTAAACAATTACATAAAACATTAACACAATTATCTTTAGATTTTGAACATTGTCATTTTCTTATATTGATTGACAGCCACATGATATGAATGACATTAACAGATAAATAAGAGTAGGTGACTGATCATTCCTCCTGAAGAAGGGGGCCATGTTCAAATAGGCTTATACTTCAGAGAGAAGTGCTCCGGGAGAAATATATAGTGTGTATCTACTCTACCAACACTACTTCTCTTCCAGAGAAGGTGTTCTTTTCCTGTGGAGTCTGAACTTAACAGCATTTCATCAACCACCGGAAAATCTTATCCGTTCGGAAAACTCTGTCTAATTTCAGATTCTTTTCTTTACTAGGAATTAAATCTGGTTATTTCAGTGCCTGCTGCCTTTGGCTTTTCCAGCATTGACAGACAGACATAACATAGGGTGATTTTAATATTGCACATGCTCTGTTGTATATTTACAGATCAGGGACTGACAAGCTTACGCGGATCAGACTAACTGCAATTATATTTTTAGGCAGAACAAAGCAATAAATTATAGACATGGCGGAAACTGCAAAGTTTAGAGCCCAAATAACAGAAACAGGTAGGGAATGCGGGTTAGATGGCCTTGAGCTGGCTAACTATGTTTCAGATGCATTCGACAAAAGAGAAAGACTGCAAGCGCAATTGGCTCTCAAAGAAAAACAGCTTCAGGCTGAATTGGCTGAGAGGGAAAAACAGCTTCAGGCAGAATTGGAGGAGAAAGAGAAACGACTACAGGCTGAAATGGAAGATAAGGAGAGAGAGCGTCAACACCAACTGGAGTTGAGGAGAATGGAGATTGAAGTGGAGATCCGGAGAATAGAGAAAGGGAGTGGTCCTACACCTCAACCTCATCAGGATCGCCAGTGACAGAACCACCTCCTCACGTCTCTCAACTTAATTCAGGAGCTATGTCAATGTAACAGTGAGGGAACTAGGTTAGGAGTAAAGAGTTAAGGAATGATGCGCATTCCTTGACTAGGGGGAAAATCATAGTGAACGTGTGTGCACGAATGAAGAAGTGTATCTAGGAGAACACACACGTCACTTGGGGGGATTGAAAAGACATGTCAACACCGGGCAGGGAGTCTACCATCATGTGTGCTGTAGTATAACGATTCGGCCAATAAAGTATGTTTATAACAACGCGGAGACTTGGGTCTGGTCCTATACGATCATGTGCTTAACCTGTCTTGACCACACTATGACAGCAGGTTGATTTGGTGCCGTGAAAGTCTGAAACATGGGAGGTCGCGGAGAGAGTATCGCCATGGAAAATTGTTGTGTCTGGGCGTCTGGAGAAGGAAGTTTGTAAATATTGAGAAACGCAACAGATGAAAGCCGCCTGTTGATAGTTGTTGTATACCTGTTTAACAAGGAGATCCATTTTCATGGACAGAGCTCAAAAAGGTTTGATTGATAAACTTATTTTTTTGAAAGACTGATGTTATTACATATTTAATCCTATAAATTAACTGGAGAATTGACCAACGCTAATTGTATAATTGATCAAGTAATGCCGTTCTGCATCAAAAATCAGTACAAATTATGAATTTTAACCCGTGGGATTGTTGAAGGTGAAGTCAAGGTTATGGCGCAAATTTCATAATTATGAAATCAAGATCTGCAATACTTTCTACAGTCACTTCACATTTAGAAGGCATTGATGAAATTTGTCTCAACTTATAAGATAAAGAACTTTAAACTGACCATGGCGAGAGTCCCACATGAAAATAAGAGATTGGATAGCGTCAGCTTTAAATCAAATTGTTGTTGACTGGATTACGTTTGCGCTGAAATATATATGAAAAACCCAGATGGCTGTTGGAAACTGAGTTTTTTTTGCTGAAGTCGTGAGCAGTTGTCGTTTGCGTGAAGGTGACCTTACTTGAAGGGAATCTACAGTTAATCGAGCAAGTAAACAAGCAGTCTTGTTGCGAGCCTGGTATCGAGCATATTCTTCGTCAGGAATTAATTGGAAAGAACTGACTTCGACTTCGATTAAATTATTACGGAAAGAAATCCAGAGGCTCTTCTTTGTTCTGCTCATTTCAACGAGGTTGATTAGAGTCCTTTGTTAATGTGGTGTAGGTAATTCTGAATCAGTAGCTCATTTAAATTCTTTTATCAAAATTCAGGATTGAAACAGGAATATTCTTCGTCAGGATCTTCGATTGGAGGCTTTAGTTAAGTTAATTAGATAATATTAGAGTAATTAACAGATTATGTATTGTTGCTGAATTTGAAATTAACATTGTTTGAAATATTTGTATATTGCTTGATAATTATAGATTTTAGGATGGAATCCCAAGATTTTTCACAGGTACTGACTGGAGTTGGCGGGGCAATATCAAGGTTGGATGCAGTGTTAAGACAACAAAATGTAAACAGTGATGTTGAAAGATTTAGTGGTCAAGCAAATCAGTTTAAGAAATGGATCATTTCTATTGAGAAACATGCATATTTAATAAACGCTACAGATGGGGAGAAAAAGAATTTGGCATACAGAACAAGTACAAGTCCAGTTTCTGACCATATAAGAAGGAAATTAGAGGCAGCAGGAGGTGAAACCTGGGAAGAATTTAAAGATGATCTCGCAAGAAAATATGCTGAAATTACTGATCCACAACACGCATTCTCAGTATTGCGACAGACTAGACAAAGCAGCACAGAAAGTGTCCAGTTATACAGTGACAGGTTAATCAATTTAGCTGAAGAGTCATTTTTAGGACAGAATGTACGAGCTGAAGAAGTGGAACGGATGTTAGTAGGGATTTTTGTTGATGGGATTAGGTCAGATGGATTGAAATTTAAATTATTAAGAGAGAATCCTGCAAGATTGTCACAAGCGGTAGATATCGCTATACAAGAGGAAAGCTTGAGGAGGAGGTTTAGGTTAAGAGTAGGACGAGAGTTAGGTAGTAGTTCAGAAGATAGAATTGAAGAACCTATGGAAATAGGACAGTATAGACATGGATGGAGAGGAAGACGAGGAGAAATACAGATGGTACAAAGAAACGAGAACGTATATAATCAAGATAGAAGAGGACAAGTGAGAAATACTGTAAGAAACATGGAAGGAAACACAAATAACTCGAATGTGGTTTGTTGGGGGTGTCACAAACGGGGGCACATTTTTCGCTTTTGTGGTAACAGAAGTGGCCCATCGAATACGCAAAATAGTAGAGGTGTTCAGTCGAGTATACAGAATAGAATTGCAAATGGCAGACCAGCAAATTGGAATTCTGGAGAAATACAGAGAAATTTTAGAAGGTCAGGAAATCAGGAAAATTGGCATCCCGCTTACTGAATAGGGTCGGCAGTAGGAGGGAAGATAGTAAGATCCAAAAAGGGCATCAATATATTAAAAACCCAAAGGAGGAGTATAATAGAACATTTAGAAATAAAAAACAAGACGAGGTAAAACAATTGTCATTAAATATGGTAGATCCTAGCTCATGTATAGTACAGATAGGAAAATATAAAGTTAGAACATTAGTGGATTCGGGAGCACAAGTTAGCGTGATTAAAGAAGCATTTTTATATCGAATGTTAAAAAATTGTAAAATATTTAGAATTCAGGAGAATCTTCATTCGGTAACGGGACAAAAGTTAGAAGTGCTAGGACAAACGATGATAAATTTGAAATTAGGAGGGATAAATGTCAGGCATATGTTTCATGTGGTTAAAGATTTAAATAGAAATATGATATTGGGACGAGATTTTTTATTGAAAAATGGGGTGAGACTTTTATTTGATTTGCATAAATTAAAATTCCAAGATGTTTACGTAGATCTAGAGGAAGATATGCATGTGTCGACACTAGTTAGAGTCAAAACGACCATGAATTTAAAACCACAGTCAGTTAATTTGATACAAGCAAGACTGAAGAGAAACCCGTATTATGTAGCAGGAAACATAGTCAGAATCACGGAATTGCAAAATGAAATAATTGATGAGCCAGGTTTAGAAGTTCCGGATGGAATAATAGAATTAGATAAAAGTTTAACATTTCCAGTAATGGTTATTAATAACACAGGTAGAGAAATTAAATTATACAGAGGATGTGTAATAGCCAAGCTAGAACATAACGTTAGTGACATATTAGCAACAGATAGAGTAAATATGGCAGGTATAAGTTATTCAGAAACCTCTAGTGAAAGAATTAATAATAGACGAGGATGCAGAAGAAAAGGGAACGTAAGAATGGATGAATTGATCCATCCATATAGAAGAAATACAGCACAAATACATTCACTAGACAAAGTAACAAGAGAAAAAGAATTGTTAGCACAATTAAAAACTTCGCCAGAAAATAAGGAAGTGTTAGAAAAACTTATAAAGCAAAATCAAGATGTGTTTGCGATAAATGATTTAGAATTGGGTAAGACACAAACAGTTACGATGGAAATAGACACGGGAGATCATCCACCAATTAGTTTAAAACCATACAGAACTCCATTAAGAAATAGAGAAGTCGTAGAAAAGGCAATAGAAGATATGTTGAAAGCAGGCATAATAACAAGGTCAAAATCAGAATGGTCATCTCCGGTCGTCATAGTAGCCAAATCTGATGATTCGAACAGGTTCTGCTGCGACTATAGGGCGTTAAATAAAATTACTAAGAATGTAGCGTACCCATTGCCGGTGATTGATGATATTTTGGGGTTACTTAATGGCTCTACATATTTCACAACGCTGGATGCAAGGGCAGGATTTTGGTGTATTCCGATGTCGAAGGACGCGCAAAAGAAAAGTGCCTTTTGTACTCATATGGGTTCTTACGAATTCTTACGTATGCCATTCGGTCTCAAAAATGCACCATCTCACTATATGTTCTTAATAAATGAAGTACTAGACGGTATGCAAAGTTTTGCCCTGGCATATATTGATGACGTATTGATTTTTACGAAAGGAGATGTAGAGAATCATTTGAAACATGTTAGACTAGTATTTGACAGATTAAGAAAGCATGACGTTAAATTAAAGCTTAGTAAGTGCCACTTTTTAAAGACAGAAACAAAATATTTAGGTTATATAATAAATAGGGAAGGTATTAAACCAGACCAGGAAAAGATAAAGGTTATTAAAGAGTTACCTCCTCCCACTAACGTTAAGGAAGTGCGTGCTTTTATAGGAACGTGTGCGTATTATAGGCGGTTTGTACCAGCCTTTTCAAGGATAGCAATACCTATTACGAATTTAACGGGAAAATACGCTAGGTTTAAGTGGGATGATGAGTGTCAAAAAGCGTTCGAACTTTTAAAAGATAGCTTAACAGTGGTACCATTATTGACACATCCAGACTTGAATAAACAGCTAATATTATACACAGATGCTTCAGACAACGCAATAGGAGCATGTTTGGTTCAACCATATGAAGGAGAAGAATCTGGAATACCAGGGGTTAAAAATGAAAGACCAATCTATTTCTTGTCTCATAAACTCAGCAAGACTCAAAAGAAATGGCCAATTATTGAGAAAGAAGCATATGCTATACACTACGCTCTTCAAAAATTAAATTACTATTTACATAACGCCAATTTCATTATTAGAACTGACCACATGCCATTAAAGTCGATATTAGAAGCACCAATACAAAATAGGAAAATACAAACCTGGGCATTGAATTTACAAGGGTACAATGCTAGGGTTGAATATGTGTCAGGGAAACATAATACGTGCGCCGATCTTTTGTCTAGAATCCCGTACCCACAGTCATCAGGAAACACGGAAGATGAAATTGAACCAGACATAGACGATCGAAACTGGCAAGTAAATATATTAGATTCTGCCATAATAAATAGGGAAGAATTTGAGAGTTTACCATCGGATCAAGGGTCTGAACCTAGAACAGAAGACCCACATTTAGAACAGTTTGATATGAAAACAGAACAAGAATTAGATCCAAAAATAGTACAGATAAAAAGAAAACTGAAAGAAACAGGGGAAAATAGTTTTAAAAGAAAGTTTGTAGAGTTACAAGAAGACAATCAATTATATTATATCAGTGAAAAAGGTGAAGGAGTAAGAAAATATATTCCGAAACATTTAGAACAAGAAGTCTTAAAGGCATATCACGATAATAATGGTCATTTTGGACGAGATAAGTTAGTGAAGGCTATTAGCAGTAAATATTACTGGCCGAATTTATTCAAAAGTGTATATGAATATGTTGAAGCGTGTGAAAAGTGTAGGTTAAGAAACATGAAGATAATCAAATGTCCTTTACAAGATACCGATATTCCTCAATTTCCAATGCAGAAAGTAAGTTTGGATATTTCAGGTCCTCATCCAAAAACATTATCGGGAAATGTATACCTACTACATATAGTTGATTCATATAGTCTCTGGCCAGAAGTTTATCCAATTCCAGACAAGAGTGCTGATTCAGTTATAAATATGCTTTTACAAGAATTTATACCAAGGTTTGGGTGTCCACAAATAATACTTACAGATAATGGGAAAGAATTTGTAAATAAAAAGTTTGAGAAATTGGTAAAAGATTGGAATATAAAACACATTAGGACTTCATATTACAGACCAACTTCTAATGCTAAAAATGAGAGACAACACAGAACACTATACAATATTCTAGCGAAAAATGTAGAAGAACACGATATGGATTGGGATCTTTATTTGGGGATAGCATTAGCGGCGATACGTACACACGAAAATGAAGGAACAGGTTTCTCACCATTTTACTTAGTACATGGAAGAGAACCAATATTGCCAATTGATAATTTATTAAAGCCTAGGAGAAAATATCTGGGGGAAGATTTTCAAGAAACAAGGTTGCAAGAGATGCATAAAGCACATGTACGTTTAAGAAATAATATAATTAAGGCTAGAGAAAGACAGAAGAAATACGCAAATAAAAATGCACACTTACAAGAGTTTAACGTAGGTGATAGAGTATATTATAAAAAACATAGAAAAAACTCTAAGTTTGATGCTCATTGGGTCCCGGGATACTATATTCTAGAAAAAAAAAGGTCCAGTGTCATATACTATTAAGAATCAAATTTCAGGGCATGTTGCACGTTCACATGTAGAGCACTTAAGGCGGGATAATGAAGAAAGGAATGCAGAGAATAATAATAATAATTATTGTTCCGAAGAAATATTGTCAGGTGGACAGTTTGTCAGACAAACGGTATATCCAATACCTATAGAGAATGGAAAACAAGTAACAACAGCTGAACAAGAAGAAACGGTACCAAAAACAGTCATGACAGAGGAAAATAACATGTATGACGATTATATTAGTGAAAAGTCGGTCAGGGAAAATATCGAACCTCCATTTATGAATACAAGACAGGCAGTAAAAAGAAAGTTGGATAGACAGAAAGAAAAAGAAATTAAGAGGCAAAGGAAACTTAGAGTGAGTTCTTCAAGTGGTGAAGATATGCCAGTATTTGAAAATTTGTTGAGACGGCAAGACAGGAAAATTAGATTGGATTTAGAAAGGAAGAAATTAGCGGTTGCTAGTAATGGATATACAGACGGGGAAGAAGAAATGGATGAAAAGTCAGAAACTGATAAAGAAGCTGATATGAAAGAAGATAGCTCTCCTCGGGAGGATAGCGACATTGATGTAGATATTGCAATTATAGAAAAAAATTTGAAGTTATTAAGAAAATGGAGAAGAGATAGATAAATAGCTTGGTAGAATATTCTGCAGATGGCAGATAGAAGAAGAAGTTAGACACGATATTTTTGTGTTTACAAAGAAGGTACTTGGTGGAGTTTTTTCTAAAACGGAAAATTATTATTGGGTACTCATAATATGGTCTTGAAATTCATAATGTATGTGTAAATTGATTAATGTGTGGGGATAAATATGATGAGGTGATTGATATGGTTTGCTCAATTGGTGGGACTGCAATTGGGTTTTATGAAATGTGAAAAATAAGTTAACTTAGATGGTTATTTTTACAATGTTTTGGTTTTATTGAGTGTGTTTAAAATGATTATTACTTTGAAGTTCAGTTAGAAGATGAATTAAAGTGGTGGTTAGTGAAGTGACTCAATATGTAGTAATGGAGGGGTATGTTGTTATTACATGTGGGGTATGCAATGTATATACAAGGTTTATAATAGGAGCTGGGTTGAACAGCGTTTAATGGTTTAATATGGGGGGAATGCCAGGTTGAGTTTTGGCATTTAAATAACTGGATATTGGAAGAAGAAGACTGTACTTAACAGTATAATAATAGTTAGGAGGTTTTTTTGTTGAAGGAATGGTAAACGGGAAATTGATGACCTGAATAATACAAAGGCTGGCAGTTTTGGATTAACATATTTTTTTTTGATAATAACAATTATTATTGACGGAAACTGAAGATAAATTTGGAAACTTTATTTTTTGATAAAGTTTTGAGAATGTATGGGAAGAGAAAGGTGATTACTTCTTACTTTTTCCTTACTTATTCTTTCTTATTTTTTTTTTGGTGCGCACCAACCCAAATCTAATCTAACTATGTTTTTTTCTGTCTATCCTAGAATACTGAGAGTGTGAGAATGTGAATAAGGGGGAAATAAAGGATAAGGGAATATCTTCAGTTTTGTCAATCATAATTTGGATGGACATTTTAAAGTAAAAGCGGTTCGCTTATGGAGACTTTTGTATTGTGGGGAATTTTATGGAGAGTTTTGTAGAGAGTTTTCTAGAGAACTTTATAACGAGTTTTGTAGAGAGTTTCGATATTATTGTCTCTGGTTAGCAATTGGCTATGAGGAGATAGGAGAATTGAGTTAGGAATTAAATGGAATTGTTGTTATTGTAGGATAGAGTTGTAAAGTTAAATAATTAAAAGTGGGGGTTGAGATTTTTTCAAGGAAAAATTCTCTTTCAAGAAGGGGAGGCAATGTAACAGTGAGGGAACTAGGTTAGGAGTAAAGAGTTAAGGAATGATGCGCATTCCTTGACTAGGGGGAAAATCATAGTGAACGTGTGTGCACGAATGAAGAAGTGTATCTAGGAGAACACACACGTCACTTGGGGGGATTGAAAAGACATGTCAACACCGGGCAGGGAGTCTACCATCATGTGTGCTGTAGTATAACGATTCGGCCAATAAAGTATGTTTATAACAACGCGGAGACTTGGGTCTGGTCCTATACGATCATGTGCTTAACCTGTCTTGACCACACTATGACATCATTTCCTCTGGAACCCTTTAATGAACAGACTGACCACATCGAAGGATTTTATCACACTTCGAGGCAATGGTTGCCAGCTGTGGGCTTGAAGAAAGTAGATGGGTGACGAAGTTAGCGCAGGCCTTAAGATCCACGGCGTATGATGTGTTCTCGCGCCTCACTAGAGAGGAACAACAGAACTACACAACACTTAAGACGGCACTCTTGAGCCGATTCGAAGTGGTCGCCGAATCTTATAAACTCAGGTTCAAAGCCGCAAGGAAGGAACCGGGTGAGAGTTACGCGCAACTAGTCGAAAGACTGAAGTCATACATGCAAAGATGGACTTGCTTGGGAGGATTTGAGGAAAGTTTTGAAGGACTCCGTGAAATGATCATCATTGATCAGATCAAGGGGAAAATGCAGAACGAAATGAAGGCATTCTTAACCCAAAACGGGGCTGACCGCCTGGAAACTATAATCATCCTGGCAGAGAGATTTGAGAAATCTCAGAAGGAGATGGGAGGAAAGGAACGTTCGAACAACACCCCCTCTCAAAACAAAACTCCACAGCCAAAAGAGGGTGAAAACACTGTAGCCACCGGGAAAAAGGGGAAATCCCAGAAAAACACTCACAACTCAGTCCAAACAGCGCCGAAGGAGGACAAACCATTCTGTACCCATTGCAAAATTAGAGGTCACACATTTCAGAATTGCAGGAAGAAGCCACCTCCACACACAGCGGCATGTTTGGCCAACCGGAAAGAGAAAAAAGTGAGCACTGGTGAAACGTCCAAACAGACACCTCATCAAGACACATCATCTCGTATTCCGGTTCTAGAATCCATCTTGCTAAATGGATTCAAAACGACCTGTTTATATGATACTGGATTATCATATGACTGTGTTGTTTCATCATCCTTAGTTCACAATGAACAGGTGACAGAGGATATAGTGGAATTACAGGGACCACTGAAGAGTTCAACAAATATGTCTCTTCCAGTGGCAAAAGTGAACATAGCCTCGCGGTATGTCAATGGGACAATCAAGGCAGCAGTCTTGGACGATCCGATATATCCTGTAATCCTCGGCCATAGATTTATCGTTCTAGGAGAACCTGTTCAACCTGTGGCGATGGCGACCATGACCACTCGATCCCAGGCAACAAAAACTCCAGAAACAACTACGCCAATCCCTCGAACGGAGGAACTGAAGAGGGCACAAGAAGCCGACAGCACCTTGGAACCCTGCTTCAGAAAACTGCCAAAATCACATTTACCGCTACGTAAAGGTGATCTGTTCATGAAGTCAGCACTTCTTTACAGAAAAGCAGGACGAGCTGGACAAGAGTTTAATCAACTTGTTGTACCTACTCAATACAGGACTCAGATCTTAGAGATGGGTCATAGTCTACCATTCAGTGGGCACATTGGTATCAACGCTACTACACAGCGGATTACCACTCACTACTTTTGGCCAGGAATGAATTCAGACATACAACGGTTTGTAAAATCATGCCCACAGTGTCAGAAAGTATCACCAAAACACCGGACACCACCGGCAATGTTGGGTGAATCGCCAATCACTGGAATTCCATTTGAGAAAGTGGCTGTAGACATCATCGGACCTCTCTCAGCAACGAAGAGGCGAAACCGATTCATATTAACGCTTGTGGACACAACAACCATGTGGGCCGAAGCAGTTCCTATGCCCAGCTGTGACTCCAAACACGTCGCTGATGCATTATTAGGAATATTCACACGTCTATGATTCCCACAAAGGATCTTGACGGACAACGGTTCATAGTTTCGTGGTAAGCTCATGGAAGAGACCTTCAGACTTTTTCATGCACGCCATATCTTCAGTTCACCATATCACCCTCAGTCAAATGGACTTGTGGAAAGGTGGAACGGGACTTTGATTAGTATCCTGCACAAAATTGCCCAGGAGAAGACAGAGGATTGGGACTTGTATTTACCCGCAGCTTTATTCGCTTACAGGGAAGTACCCCATCACTCAACAGGTTTTGCTCCAGCCACACTGTTGTTTGGACGACCGATCAAGGGACCACTGGAGGCTTTACTTCGAACGTGGACTGATAATACTACAGATGATACAGTCGTGACTGCATCTACATATGTTGCCGAGTTGAAAAATCGTTTACAACACAGTTGGAAACAAGCGACTGTCAATCTACGTCACGCCAGACGAAGAATTGCTCGTAACTTCAACCGCAAGGCAAAGGATAGAGAGTTAGAGGTAGGAGAGAAGGTGATGTTGCTGCTTCCAACCAGTCAGAATAAGCTGCAAATAGGATGGAGAGGACCTTATGTAGTGACGGAGAAGATCTCACGTACTAACTACAGAATTTCAGTCAAAGGCAAGATGAAAGTATTTCACATAAACCTCTTGAAGAAATATGATGAAAGACCCTCAACCACCGAACCTGCACATCTGATGGCAATGAGTGTGGCTACTGAAGTCGAAGAAGGATCAACAATGGGAGACGAGTGCCAACTGCAACCCAAAGAGACCTTTAAGGATGTGGAAATCAATCCCAACTTAACAAAGGATCAGCAAAAGCAGATTAGGTAACTTATGGCAAAATATGCAGAAGTACTTACTGATAAGCCAGGAAGAACTGATTTGGAGGAATTTGACATGAAGTTAAATGACACAGTGCCTGTGCGAGTCAAGACTTACCCAGTTCCTTATGCAAAGCAAAAGACTTTAGAGGAAGAAATACAACAGCTGCTCACCGCAGGAATAATCTCACCATCTGAATCACCTTACAGTGCTAGCGTCGTCTTATTGAGAAAGCCAAGCGGAGAACATAGATTGTGCATCGATTATCGACAGCTCAATGCTAGAACTGAATTCCAAGCAGAACCTCTGCCTGCTCAGAATAAACTCTTCACAGCACTCAACCGATCTAAGTACTTTACTAGGATTGATCTCAGTAAGGGATATTATCAGATTCCTGTAAAACCGGAAGTTAGACCATGGTTAGCTTTAAGCACGCCTGGAGGACACTATGAGTTCAACGTTCTTCCATTCGGATTAAGTAATGCTCCAAGCGTCTTTACACGTATGATGAGAAAATTACTTGACCCACTACAGCATCCAGACATCAGTCACTTCATGGATGACATCCTGATCGCCACTGAAACATTTGAAGAGCATGTAGAAACCCTGCATCTTTTGGTCAGGCGCCTCAGAGAAACTGGATTGACGGCTAGACTAAAGAAGTGTCAGATAGGATTCCAAGAATTGGACTTTCTAGGTCATAAGATATCTCATGGACTGATAACTCCACAATATGGAAATGTGGACAAACTCCAGAGAGCACCTCGTCCAAAAACAAAGAAGTATGTAAGATCATTTGTATCCTTATGTGGATTCTATCAAAAATACATCAAGGACTTCAATACTCTGTCAGCACCTTTAACGGATCTTACTTAAAAGGGGAAACCAGAGAAAGTCACTTGGTCAGCTGACTGTGAGAGAGCTTTCACAGCACTAAAAATGGCATTAACTGCTCATCCAGTCTTACATCTACCAGACCTCGACCAACCATTCGTGCTGCGCACCGATGCCAGTAACATAGGAATTGGGGCAACGCTGTTGCAGAGAAAGGGAGATGTACCATCAGAGCTATTCCCTGTAGCCTATGCTAGCAGGAAATTGAATGCAGCAGAGAGAAAGTGCAGTACTATCGAGAGAGAATGTCTTGCGCTCGTATGGAGTGTACAGAAATTTCAAGCATACCTATATGGCAAACATTTCACAGTGCAATGTGACCATCAACCACTCATGTTTCTCGCAGCATCGAAGACTCTGAATGCCCGACTTATGAGGTGGTCGCTGCTTCTTCAACCTTACTCGTTCCAGGTTGAGTATGTTCCTGGGAAATTGAATGTGGGAGCGGACTTCCTGAGTCGACACCCGGTGCCTGATAAACCAGGTCAATCAGATGCAGAAGAGAATACAAGGGAGGAAAAATGGGAACAGCTTGATAACTGAAAATGTTGGAAACATAGTTCCATACCATAGAACAATCTGGAGTGGGGCCATGTAGCATAACGCTAACCACCATTATTCATTTACCAAAACATGCCGCAAGAAGAGGAAACAACATTAAAAGAAATTGACTACACAACCGCAAACGGAGACTAGGACTTAAAACTTAACATCGAAACTGGAACTGAACAAGTGACAGATGACGTGGATTATTGGAAAGATTTCATCAGTCAAGGCTTAAAAAACCATTGGACGGGACAGACACGTGACACGGCTTTCGTGCCAACGCCGGTATAGATTATGATAAGCAGCGCACTCTTGCGAAAACATGCCTGGCGAACAGACGTCAACAATTGTGTGACCAAATTTTCAAATAGAGGAGGCGGAATGTCTGAATCCCAGGTGAGCTTGTTAGTTCTTAGATTAGACTAAGAACCCGATGTATTAAGTATCAAGTAATGGTAACCCGTGTTTGTAATGTCAATTGAAATGTATTATTATTAATTAAAACCTCTGAAATGTAAAAATGCTCGACTGTAGATTCTAACGACGCAGAGCCGTTCCCGGGCAAAATGACTCTCCAATACTCTCTTCGATGAAACTGCAATCTCTAATATTCTTAGAGATAATTATTAACTTTAAGAAGTGCATTATACTACTACATTCTATTCTAAACAACTGTGAGAAGTGATGTTTCGAAAGCAATCTTGTGCATTTTGTCAGAAACATTGTTAAAGATGCTATCACTACCTACAGCTGAAATGACAGTTCGTGTACTAGAATGAGTGCCTTGTTCTAAAACAGACTTTTCTATGCCTATTTACAATCTAGAAAGCTGAGAGAGAAATCAATCTTTCCTTTCTCCTTCATCTATTGAATCAATAGGGTTTGACGGAATAAATATTTATATTTTTGTCAAATTTTAATTAGAAAAGGGCACACATGAACTGCATTACATGAGAAAGTTGTGCTTCGCGGAACACCATCACGTGCAGTAAACTTAACTCATTACTCAACATAACTTAAAACACAACACCACTCAACACCACTCATCACCACACAACCCAACACTCAACATCACAACAACAGATAATGGGAGAGAGTTATTAGACACAAGAAGAAGAAGTTAATTTGGAAAACACAGAGAATTATTTATACACGCGATAAACACCACTGAGTGGAAGAAATGTTATAAATGTATGTCATTTATTTACATGCATCTTGACATATTCTCACTCTTGTCACTGTCTTACTGTACACGTTCACTGACCCCAGGTCAAATGAGAACTTACATACAGCAGGAACCAGTTGATACAAGGCGTACACAGTGTGATAAACTCTGACCACCCTAAATTAACCCAACACTAGCTTAGAGAAAAAAGGAGGGGAGGGGAACTAGTTCCTACTTCAGGAATTTAGATTTCTTCCTACCTACTTCTAGAATATTGTATTGGTAGGAATGTATATATTTATGTGAATATTCATCAGTGATCTTGGTGGCTACATACCAACAACCACCCAACACATCAGCAAACTAACCACCTAAATCAGACCTGAAAGAGGGAAACCGAGAGAAAGAGATGAACCACAAGTGAGATGGAGGATGACTTGGCCATGAGCAAAGTATGGGGAGGCCTTCAGTGGAGCTATACGGGCAGACCTGACGTGGATCCATCAGTCAATGGACCCTGGCTTACCTAATCTTCCAGTCACCAGGTTACATTTCCTTGGTAGTCACCACACCCAATTTCAGGAAACTGATAGTTAATTGTTGAATTACCATCACACTTAACATGTGCAACATCAAAATGTTTAATATGTTTTCACACTTGTTGACCTCTCATGTATTGATGCTTGTTTATTGATGGTCTCTGTGTAACTGGTCCAATATGCAACTTTTCTAATGTATCTTGTGTAAATCACAATAGAGATGTATGTACTGACCAGAAGGCCCAGGCCCAGTCAATAAATGATTAACAAGAATTGACCTTCTGTTAATTTATCAGTTCAAACCTATCTGTGAGTCAACAACTTGGTTGTACATCATGTTGTCAGAATCTAATGTGATTGATTATGTGTTTGATTGTTTACAATATATCCACTCATAATGACTTACTAAAATGGGGGAGAGAAGACTCTAGATCTATCAACTGCTCAATATCCATGTTTTCTTCATCTAAATCAGGCTGAGAAAATTCTCCAGACTTTCCTCAGATTTGATAACCAATAAAAGGGGGATCCAGAGCTATAAGAATCATTGGAGAAGGGGCAGATTCCCAGTTAATAATTACCATTCTCACCAGGGCCATAATCTATATCTCCTAGACATACTTAATAGAACGAGGCCTGCAGATAACTCAAGGTTCATATTCTGGGGTTATTGAAGATAGAAGAGGATGGGGCTCTACTTCTTTTGTTAGAGATGGGGCATGCACCACAGTGATCTCCCTCTCCCTTCAAAAATATATGACACTTATATATTCACATTGTCCTATATTCACATTCTCCTATACTCACATTCTCCTATATTCACATTCTCCTTGTATTAGCATTTTACCTCTTTTCACATTCCCTCGTGTATTGCTATTCCCCCCGTGTTAGCATTCCCCATCTATTCACATTCTCCCTTCATATACATAATTCCTAGATTCACTTCTACCTTCATTTACATACTTCCTTGTCATGAAAATCACAGTGGATTAACCAGATGATGATAATACAGACAGTCTTATTCACGGCGTGTTTTCAAGGCCACAATTGTTTTTAACCGGTACAGAAAAACAGTCTGTGTTCGCAGCTGCAACTTGTGTACCTCGAGTCGGCGAGATAGGAACAGTCGGGAGACCTTGTGAAGTCTCCGACATCAAAACGAATTGGCGGCTTGTTGTTGAGACCCGAATTGAGACAATGCAGAAACGCGAGTTTGTTTGGTTGTCAGAACAAGGAAAGACAACTCTTACATTGATTAAGCCAAAGGGACCTAAGATTTCTGAAAATGGATGATCTGCCCCTAATAACACCTGCGTGACATCAAAAGAACTTCACTGGAACACTCACAGCTCTTGACAGACACAAGACTTGTGTACATTAGTGTGGCCATGGAAATTGACTAGGATTGACGTGTTTTGTTTCCGCAGTTATGAAGTTCGTAGAGCTCTACAGTGTTAGATTAATTAAAAATTAAATAACATGTGTCTTTATGGCAAAGTGTAGAGGCCATCCAGGAATGATGCGGTATTGCTTAAGGTAGTATTGATAGCATATTTAAGCCTAATTAATATAAGCAGTTGCCTTTGTAAAACTAGCTAGAGTAGTGAAGTGATGATTAGCACTGTTAGTTGAAAATAGAGTAGTGAAGTTTTGATAAGCTCTACTAGTTGAGAATTGAGTAATGGGGGACAATTGGGATCTTCCAGTGGGTGCTCCCTGGTGGGGGAGTTCCGCACTCTGTTTTTTTTTTTTTCCTTCTTGTCTTGGCCTGATGAAAACCAATGTGTTGAGTTCATCTGTCCCTGACAGAGTTAGATTCACTGTATTTTTCTGAGCGAGGCCGATGGCCCACGATAATCTAATAAGGATCAGTGACGGGGAGGCTCTCACCAGTTGTGTTATATATTTTACAGGTTCCCTCTGGTTGGGATGAAGAACATTGAACCATTGAAAATTCAGATCCCGGATAACTTTTGGTGCAGGAAGATTGGCCAGCAACTTTCTCACTGGACCTATGCTAGAAGAAGTTGATAAACATTGCTCGGTGGAGCTGAATAGTATAAGTATCTTCTTCTTCTTCTTCTTCTTCAGCGTTCCGAGCCATTGAGGTTCTTTGCTGCAAATACAATCCGTCTCCATTCGTCTCTCTGGTGGACCTTCTCTTGCCAGTCGTTGATTCCAAGTGCTTGTAGGTCTGTACATGTATTATCTCTCCACCGCCTTCTTGGTCTACCTCGGGGTCTACGGTCATTTATTTCCTGAGTGTAAGCGAGTTTTGTTTCCCTATTATCTTCCATTCCAAGTATCCCACAAGATAAATACTGAGAACATTACTAAGAAGATTTCACACTACCTGTGGACAGCAACATAGTAATGGGTTTTGATTTTCATACCATTCGTGAATATACCAGTGGTGATGGATGTTCAGTCCACTTATTACTACAACAGTTGGGATTGATTTTCACATTACATGAAAACCAAAACATTGGAGTGTGGTTGTTCCATGTATCAAGGAAATCATAACATTAAGACCTTATCTAGAAAATTAAGATATCTATTTGAGTCTAGATACAATGACTGTTTTAAGAGTGAAAACCGTAGAACATTTCGCAAGAAGGAAAAACGTCATTTCATGGGACAGTGTTCCACTTTTTACTGGGCAGGAATTGTGAGGTCTCAGTTTCTATAAACTATTAGGAACAGTTTTTTTTAGGAACAAAAATAGTATCATTCCCAGACTATAGATTTGAATAGGAATCAGCCCTCATGGTTATCAAAGCTCCTGGAGGAGGACATGTCTGGCGGGAGAGACGCGGCATTTGGTGAGGTCCATTGTGCTGATTCTTGTGATGTCGTGTAATCCTTGCCATGATGAGTGGACTCTGATCATGAACTTTGTAGTCTGACCTCTACATTTACATTAGAATACTCAACACACATTTTCTTCGCATACACGTCTCACGTACATTACAATTTTCTTTTAATAAATTAATCTTTATTAATTGTTAGAAGCAAGAGTTGTTGAATATGTTGCGTTGGGGAAGAATGAGAGGGGGCATAGTACGACAGTGAGAGAGAGAGAGAGGAAAAGGTGTCCATGAACCGAAGGAGTGTGTTGGACAGAAGCTGGTGGATTCTCCAGGATATTAAAAAGGGGTAAAATATAATGTGGGTGTTGACTCCCCTCACTCCAAGGACGACACTTTAAAGTAAGACACGACACCTGTATTCACATACTCACTGTATTCACACTCTCCCTGTGTTCACATTCTCCCTGTATTCACACTCTCCCTGTATTCACATTCTCCCTGTATTCACACTCTCCCTGTGTTCACATTCTCCCTGTATTCACATTCTCCCTGTGTTCACTTTCTCCCTATATTCACATTCTCCCTGTATTCACATTCTCCCTGTATTCACATTCTACCTGTATTCACATTCTCCCTGTATTCACATTCTCCCTGTATTCACACTCTCCCTGTATTCACATAACCCCTGTGTTCACATTCTCCCTGTGTTCGCTTTCTCCCTGTATTCACATTCTCCCTGTATTCACACTCTCCCTGTATTCACATAACCACTGAGTTCACATTCGCCCTGTATTCACATTCTCCCTGTATTCACGTACTCCCAGTATTCACATTCTCCCTGTATTCACATTCTCTCTGTAATCACATAACCCCTGTATTCACATTCTCCCTGTATTCACATTCTCCATGTATTCACATTCTCCCTTTAATCACATTCTCCCTGTATTCGCATTCTCCCTGTGTTCACATTCTCCCTGTATTCACATTTTCTGTGTTTTCACATTCTCCCTGTATTCACATTCTCCCTGTATTCACATTCTCCCTGTATTCACATTCTCCATGTATTCACATTTTCTGTGTTTTCACATTCTCCCTGTATTCTCAGTCTCCCTGTATTCACAATCTCCCTGTATTCACATTCTCCCTGTATTCACAGTCTCCCTGTATTCACAATCTCCCTGTATTCACATTCTCCCTGTATTCACATTTTCTGTGTTTTCACATTCTCCCTGTATTCACAATCTCCCTGTATTCACATGCTCCCTGTATTCACATAATCCCTGCAGTTACTTAATCAGTGTACGAATATGTGCCGAAGCTGTAGCGATGTGGTTACGGTCTCAATTCGTAATCACTCATGCCGCGTTCGAAACACAGCTGCGGGCGATTTGGCTGAAGACCGCCTTGCGCTTGTTTTTATAAATTGGTATGAGATTCCGGTCGTTCAGAAATCTATGAAAAAAGTACTGAACGTAACATTTGCAAAAAAATCACAGACAAGAAATATTGGAGTTGACTCCGACGTCCCGTAAAGGATATGCAACTAACAATATTTGTATTAGATTATCAATTTTCTATGTAACCATTTCCCGCAGCACATGTTACTAAAAATACAATGATAAAATCAGATTCGATCCCTACCCCCACAGTAGGGTAGTCTTCCAGTCAAACAAGTGAGACAGATACCCGTGTCCACGTCGCACTCCCTGTCTTTACACGTCATCGGACATTCCAGGTGACAGCGCTGTCCATAGAATCCCCTGGAACATGCTGAAAGGATGTCGACGGACTACTGTAAGTAACATTGCAGAACATCGAGTAACTGTATTCGAATATACATTACAACGGTCAATCCAGAATATTCTGTGAATGTCCAACATACAATTTCAAAGCATAATTTAGACATCATTTAAATTCTATTTCTGCGACCATGGCTTAACAGATGATGTGCCAAACAAAACGTAGGTTTTGAATCAACAAAACTAGAAGGCGGAAGATGGGGAAAAGGGGTGTGTCACAGTTATGACTTAAAAGCTGATAATATGATTGCAGCTATGTCTCATTATAACGCAATGACAACATTTTAGCCATTTATAATTCCATGGCAATTGCGGCAAGTCGCTAAAGACGATTGTTCACCCCATGGAATTTAATCTGTAAAGGAATAGTAACATGCAATGTTATAACGCTTCGGGGGTCCAAAATCAGCCGCAGGGGATTTGAAAGCAGCTCGCTCTGTGTTGATTTTGATGGTATGAGGCATCGGCCGTACACACTGCAATGGCAAATTACTAAACGTCAAAGTATTTAGAAAATCAAATACAGCCAACAATGCTAGGGTTAATTGCGACGTTTTGTAAAGAACATACAGCTAACATTTGAACCTATAAGATGCTCTCAAGTGTTGAACATAATAATATCATTCAGAAGGGAAACAAACGACGCATGCAGCATTGATTAGCAAGAAATATCAATAGGACAATAGTAACACGAAGCAATACACTACTGATTTCTAATGTTCTTAGCATGTCCACGTGAAAGTAGTCACACGAACACATGCTCACACATACAAATAAATGTACATTCATACATAAATACATAAGTATGCACGCGTACACACGTACATATAACATACATACATGCATATGCACACATACATACATGCCCACAGATAAACTCATATATTCAGATGTACACATATTACAGACAAGTGTACCTGCGTACAGATCTAGATACACATATTTACAAGCACATACGCATGCACACACAAACAAACACACACACACACACACACACATACACACACGCACATACACCCTATCTGCCTAGCTAAATATCAAGCTATCTACCCACACACCCACCCAGCCATCCAATGTCACTTATACACAGTTGAGACCATAACCAAGAACCACACGACTGAAGCTGCCACTGTCAACCCCCTAGGTATTCCCACATTTAACCATCCCCTCTGAGAGCAGTCCCCCTTTTCCCAAGTGTTCCCCCATAGGCTCGCGTGGAAGGGGCGGGGGGGGGGTGTTCCTTGCTACACCTCTGGTAGAACAGGGCATCACCTCCTCACCACCGCCACCAGATATCAAGCATCATCATCACCGTCATCTTCCACTGTTGCCGGAAAGCGTAGTGATGAGAAATAATTGGCGCTCCAGCAAAGCGATGGGTGGAACTGGATATAGTCATTTCGTGTGGTTGTACAATGTCTTTGATGTGGTCAATCCAATTCCCTCTCGGGCGTCCTCTTGCTCTAGCACAGTGGTTCTCAACCTTTTTTGGCCCGTGTCCTCCTTCACCATATTTTCAGAACGTCATTCCCCCCTTTCATATTTCCTATCTAAAATTCCACCCACCCCTACACAGTATACGTAATAATGGAAGGTAAATTTAATAGCATATACTAAAACAAGTCTAGACATCCACATAAAACGTGATTTGTGGGTCTACTTACTTTATAAAATGAATTTTAGAAGGTTGAGACGTACATAATTGTAAAGTATGAAAGGAAAAACAATATCAAGTAATCGGTTCTTGTATTAACGCAATCTTGAAATGGTCTTCACCCCCCCCCCCTCCCCCCTGGAAACCCGAGAATTCCCCACCTGTTGAGAACCACTGCTCTAGCAGTCTTCCTTGGTGTACGGACGATGCTGATCGTTGATGGTGTTGCATTATAACGAGATGGCCGAACCATTTGATTCCGATTCCGATTCCATTTCAAAAACAAAAATTCCAAATTCGACCTCGTCTAACCTACTTCATCAGCTGTGGTTATTGTTGAGATACGTGGTTTTTGTGGGTTTATTCACCCTACTTCTTGTCTTGTGAGTCCTATCTCGGACTGGTTATGTAGCGTTTGTGTCTGTGACGTCAGCAGTGGTCGGCGGTTATCCTTTGTGCTCTTCTGTTGTTGTGGTTTTCATTTTTGGTGTAGGCCCCTGGCTCGTCTGGCTGCAGTCCTTATAAGGACTTTTCGTTATCCAACTCCAGCTGGGGGATCGGTCGGCGGCTGTCCTTTGTGCATGTTTCCACTTGTTTTCTTTGTTGGTGCAGGCTCCTGGCTTGATTGGTTGCAGTCCTTAAAAGGACTTTTTATTTGGTCTTTTTGTCTCCTTTCTTGTGTAGTTTCTGTAGGACCTTTTCGACGTTTTCATTTTTCTCCTAACGCCTGTTTTCACTGTTGCGTTTGAGTATCTGCTGCCTAGAGTTTTCTTCCTCCGTGGTCAGCCATGGGACAATTTCACCGTCCTCGATATAGTACTCGAAGTCGGCCTCACAGTTGTAGTGTACTACTGGGTATACCATCGGTTTCCCCCGTAGTTTTTTAGGCTTATTCTTTTCTTTTTCTTCCCAGCGCCTTCTGAATTCCTCGCGCTTGAGTTCCTCCTTATCGACTGGGTATTATGTGCTTCCTTCAGAGATCCGACGGTATAGTAGTTCCCTCTTGGGCGTTGTGGTTGGGCTGCAGGCTTTAGCTTGCTGTTCAGACTCTTCTCTCCTTCAATATATATAGCACACGGTGTTGATCCCACGTCTATCTGATAACATCATTTCTTATTCCCTCTCGGATTATTAAATTAGCAGCTCTTCTCAGTCGTCTCATCTAAAAGGTGTTGCTTTTCCGTATTTGCGATTTGGATAAATGCACTTCTCTATTGCTGTATAGCAGATCCGTCTGTATAGATGAGCACACTGGAATCGTTTGAATATTCACGGATAACCGCGTTGATCTCTGCATTGACAGCAGCAGGATTCTGCTCTCTGCATCTCCTGTCAAGCGAGATGATGCAGGAAAAAGACCAGTTAAGCTCTCAGGCGCAGGCATTAATTTCCTACTCGGGGTAGATATTGGTAAAACTGCAGACGTGCCTGACAACATCTTCCGCCTGACCAATCCATGATTTGCCCCTAGTTAGCATGCCGCCTCTTTCTCTGAATAGAGCGCGAGGCAGAGGTTGTTGCCCATCTACGATTATGTTCAGATATGCACGAACCCCAATATCTTGATGCCGTGGTTCATGGTTGGAAAGTCAAGGATGTTATCTCACTGCTACAAAACAGGATCTCCCATACAGCCCAAAATAAGGCGCATCATTTTAGTTTGCATCCTTGCAAGTGTTCTAATCTGTGTAGGGCTGACCGTGATGATAGCCAGGGTACACTTGAAAGGTGCAAGTTTGAAGATGTGGTTTTTAGTAGAATGCTGAGAATTTCATGGCTAGAGATTCATATCCACACTGAATTATTGATAGTTGCAGGCGTTATATGCTTTCTTGTCGATACCATTACCAAACGACGACAGAAATTGAGGGGGACTATCAATGAATGGCATTAATTATCTTTTGTGAGACAATAATATGCAACGGATTTCCTGGAAGACAGGGACAGATGAAAGTAGAAGCTAAAACATCTGAACGTCAAATGCTAATAGAAAGAATAACCTAATGGAAGCAACAGATAACAAATATGGTTAGACGGTGATAGTCGATTAACCTCATGGAAGCAACAAGTAACAAATATGGTTAGATAGTGATGTTCGACTAACGTCATGAAAGCATCACATAACAAATATGGTTAGACAGTGATGATCGACTAATCCTATGGAAGCAACAAATAACAAATATGGCTAGACAGTGATGGTCGACTAACCCCATGGAGGCATCAAATAACAAATATGGTTAGATAGAGATATGCTTTGTCTAGAGGCGGTACCATAGAAGACAGAGCTGTAATGGGTATATTGTGCTAGCTCCATATATGTATCGTGTAATAGGCACTCGGTGGATGACTGGTCACAATAACACCTATCATCTTTTTTTTTTAAACATACCATTTGCTGGCACAACATGAACGTCTGAGACGACATGGGAACTGAAACCAATCTTTTATTAAACATTCTCGCCCCGATGGGGATTTAAACACATACCACCGGGCCCGTAGGTAAGAGTGCTAGTCACTGGCTACCGCAGCTTCAGTAGAGGAAGGTGCTTTCGGTTTTAAAACATGTTTAAAGGTGAGAGGATCGACTTCATTGACCCGAGTTTTATCCCATATGGCGTGATCTTTTTTCCCCAGGACGGCTTGCCGAAAGCTTCTCACAGAGCACAATATCCGTAGCTTCAGCGACGACCCGCAAGAGTGTCCGAGAAATGTGCACTCGTGAAAAGAATAACGGACTTCAAAATCGAACCCACAACCTTGCGAAAGCGAGGGACGCCACTAAACCACATGGCCACGGTGCCCCCCAATCTAAATATGACAGCATGTACTGAGCACGCACGACTGTACCCGAGGTACCAATAACCTGGTGGTAATGGTACATAAACAATTTCCGGATCCCTACCTTGGCATGCCGGCGGTTCACCCACACGACAGGACACACATAGGCCTCTACTCCTGTAGCAGTCGTTGTCTTTGCAGGTCTTGGGGCATTGCTTGTCACAGAGCGTTCCAAAATACCCGGTGGGGCATGCTGTCAGAGACCATCAGGGAAAGTAGCGTCAGAATAATAGAACAGGTAGAGACTGCATGTAATATACCAACACCACCACCACCACCACCATCACCACCACTACCACCACCACCACCACCACCACCCTCATCATCATCATCATCATCATAATCATCATCATCATCATCATCATCATCATCACGTGCCATGCCGATAAGTGTGTGCGGTCATATTTCGCCATGTCACAAGATTGTCAATTTTGGATCATGTATGTCGTCTTGTCTCGATTATGCCAAGTGGAAAAGCCATCTAGATATGTATTAGCTTACATCCATGACTTCTCTTGCTCTTACCCTGTCAAGTTTCTCAATTGTTCGTAAGCTTTACAATTTATTTCTCCTCATGAAATGCCCAAACCATCTTAAACTGATTGCCTGCCAAACAAAAACATGGCCATACCCAAACAGAGATTCAAGGCAGAAAATTTGAACTAGGGGTATACCACAATCTTGCTTTTAAAATGGTTACAATTGTAGCAGATCTATTGTATTACATATAAAATTAAAGAGGATTGCACAAGGAACATGACAGTGTTAATAATAAATTGATAGGTTACAAATATTATGACAATAATGAGAGTTTTAGTAATAACAATTGAAATTAAAGTGTTAAAAATTATGAAAAAAATTCACTTACCAAGGCGTTATTTCATATCCGAATCTGCTAATCCAGTTAAATTTAGTGAATTTTATTACAAACACCAGTTGGGTTCTAGAATATCACAAGAACTGCTCCATAAAACGAATAAAACACAA
This sequence comes from Cepaea hortensis, assembly GCA_963921405.1. Lineage (NCBI taxonomy): Eukaryota > Metazoa > Mollusca > Gastropoda > Stylommatophora > Helicidae > Cepaea > Cepaea hortensis. The sequence goes on from OY992892.1 coordinate 91,866,817, forward strand.
TGAAATCATAACATTATGAAGTACATCATTTTCACACAAAATGGAAAAACCATCATTTTCTTAGATTGTTGGTTGATTGTTGTTGTACTTAGACTGTTAGATTTTTTTTCTCTATATTATTTCCGTCTTCTACATAACTATCTCACTACTGCACAGGTTTGTTTTCGAATCTATCACAAAGTCGTTTACATCACAATAACTATAATATAAAACTGTTTAAAACTGTAATTTTATTAAAATATATGAGGTCCTTCACCAGAAAGTAATGTCACAAAAATTCGAATCACAAAAATCCATTTCGAAACATGTTTTCATGTGTATTCTGCTTTGTCATGCGGGATTTTTGCACACGGAAGCCAGGTAATTCTTTCGTTCTGAAGTTTAACTTAATGGGACACTGAAATGGTGGACTGGAATGGAGAAATGGTTCAGTTTAAACCACCATATATAAAAAGCCTAAAGTGTGGTTCACGGGTGTCGCACAAGGGTTACGGGGTCTATCAGACGGTCTCCAGCGGGCAATCAACTGCACGTGTCTAATTTTTCTAATCAATAAACTGTTTATATTAAAATTACTATGTTGAAGAACTGTCTCATTCGTGTTTCATTGTGCCCATATTCGTTTTTCCTTCTGTCCATTCGTTTTTCCTTCTGTCATGGTATTCGTGTCATGTTCCTCAGAAACCACATTTCCACGGCCAGTATGTATTTCTCAGGGTGTCTATTTTTGGTTCACGATTCACGTGATTACAACATAGTTTCTATATCACTTTAATATACTTTATCTTGCTGCGTTTTAAAACATGTTATTGGTGAGTATACATTCCATCTTGCAAAATGCTATCTTTGTCATGCCGACTATTTTTCTAATCTCTGCCAGGCACATTCCATCAGGTGTTAGGACTGCTCCGAGGTGGTTGTACCATTGCACTTGTCTGCGGATCTGAACGTTTGCTTAGATGGTACATCATGTGATGTCGCCGAGTATGTCTTGACCGGATTTGTGACATATGGAGATTCAATCGCAGTGTAATGCCGTATGATTGTGTGTTAATGATACTCTTCCATTCAGTGATATGTTGCACTTGTAATAGGATAAATCTGAAATATTAAAGATACACAGAACAGAAGCAAAGGCATATAAAACTTGATATTGATCCAAATTCATCTTATCTAATCTCATCTTATTCCGCTTGTACCTTACGGTGTCGAGGTGAATCCTAAACAGTGGGAGAATGTTCGATTATAGGCTTCATATATCGAGATACTAATTGACAATGCTATTCCCTCTATCCATTCTTTACATGGTCGGCCTTGTCTTCTGGTTCCATTTGGTCTGTATAACATTGCGTGTTATAACATACTGTCAGTTGGTCGTATAGTTAAGTAGCCGAACCATTTCACTTGCTGTGTAATAATCAACTGGGCAGACACCAACATCCGTTAACATCATAATATTAAACATTTGAATAATTAATAAATCAATATTGAATGCAATCACAAAAAAGCAACATCTTAATAGTCGTAGAATTACACCTACAATACTATCGCAATACTTGTAAACATCATTACTAATTAATATCACAATACTGAAACACATTATACATAAATTACTATCTGAATACTGACAGAAATAGTTACTAATTACTACCTCAATACTGGAACACATTACAACTAAATTACTATTTCAATACTTGAAGACGTGAATACATTAATATCTCAATGCCGGGGGAAATGGTGACTAAATTAATACTGCAAGACTGGAAGCAAAAGTGACAAAATTAATAATGGAAGCAGAGGTTACTGACTGCATTATAGACAAGAACGTTACATGCAAACCGTGTTTTAATGTTAATTTTGATTTAGGGTTTATTTTCTTTGCACACCGGTATCTCCGCAAGAGGCCCAGTCACACGAGTCATTAGTCATTAGTCTATGTTCCAAATACACCGCAACGGATCGTTCCCATTTCGCTCCGTTCCTGGGCCAGTGAATATCACACACAACGATTCTCACTTCCCCATGTGAAAAGTGGAACTAACAAGTGGCTCGACACATCAACAGCACAGGTACACTGTGCATAATGCCGCCGCCATAATGCCAACACAAAAGTCCTCCACGAAAAATACAGTTCATCGTCGATGGAAGAGGCAGTCCTAGAAAACTCCATAAGGCAAACCACACGAGTTC